>CM057232.1:103305814-103948314 GCA_029891385.1 Erythroxylum novogranatense
TGGAAGCACCCTAATCAGATTTTCCACTAAATAGTTACTTATACTTAATGCGACTATCGCAAATTAGATTCATAATTGACAAGCCAAAGAATGACCTGATGGTCACAATCTTCCCTTTAAACCTCATACTACTGGTTTCTTTATGTCCAAGGGACCTTTACTAGAACTGGTTTGACCACCGTCAGCAAGTGGAGATGTAACATCCCGTTATCGGAGTGACGGGTAGATTGGTAATTTGGATCGGGTTAGGATTTGGTACAGGCAAAGTGTTGCATTGCACATGCATTACAGTTTTGATAGTCATTGATAAATGATTATTGACTGCATAAGTATATATATATGTACATACATGTATGACAATTTCCGACTTGATTGTAAAATTGGAAATTGGTTATAATTGGTCCGATGAGAATTGGCTTAATTGTGCAATTGGGAATTTATCAAAATTGTACATATGAGAATTTGGTTTGTGAAAATTGGATATTTAGTAAGTGTATAATTGGGTTTTGAATATGAACTTGGAATGAAATGGATTATAGAGAAAGGGAAATTGGAAATTGAGTATAGGAATGAACATTTCCTAATTTTGTGAATTTATGAGAATTTTTAGAGTTTTGGATCCGAACCGAAAAATTTGGCTAAGGGACTGATTAATGTGATTCCGGGTCCGAGATTGATTTGTGTTAACATGTGATATAATGTGTATATGATTGTGGATGCATGAGTTGGGTGAACCATCGATGATGGTTTCTCACTGAGTTCGCAAACTCACCCAACATTGCATCTATTTTTCAGGAAGTGAAGAGTACCCCGTTAGACACACGGAGTATGTCTACCGCTAGCAATGCGTAGTATCGGGTCGGGATCGGTGTCGTCACATCTGCATTAGAGTAGTGAATTGTTTGATGGGCCTTTTGATTTATGTGTACTTGTATGGTATAACCGAAATTGGTTTATAATTGAAATTGTTTTGTAATTGCAAATGTTTTGTTATAATTGGGCTAAATCATTATTGTTTTTCAGACTCAACTGTTTTCGTAAGAAAAGAAAATGTCATATCGAGTTCTAAAAGTAGTGATCGTTCTAAGACGCCACCATCGCGAGTCACGGGCTCGGATATCACCGTCGATATCGGGTTCGGGTCTCGTCGGGTAAGGGTGCTACATTTAATGGTATCGAGCCCGAAGTACAATCTTACATGGGCATTACGAGACAAATGTGTCAAAGTGCATGCATATAAGTTATGTCTCGGCAGATAGTGACAAGCGATCCCGGTCTAGCATATGAGTTTCATACATGAGCTGTACTAGTGATTTAAGTGGTTAGAAATAGTGAGGAAAAGATGATATGGGAAAATGTGATAAATGAAAATTGTAGAAATCAAAGAAAAGAACAAGTATACGGTGCGATATGATGATTGGAGATTTAGTGTATTGGTATTGATAGGTGTATTATGAAATACGACATTAGAGTGATATTGAAAAATCGTGAATGGGAAGTAGATGTGAATTGTATATGTGTAGTTGTGAAGTGATAGAAGAAATATAGAGATATGTGAAAGATGGCAAATAAAATGTTTTATGATCGAGTTAGCAATGAAGCGTGATGGGAGTTATGATTGGAGGTCTATGACCTAGAATTTGAATATGTTAAGTGAGAAAGCAACAATGAATGTATATTTGTGATACGGATTTGAGTGTGGTTGCGTAAAACAAAATGATGAAAGGATCGAAATGAGAGAAAATAGTATTGAGAGAAGAAAAAGTAAAAAGTTGTTAAGGTCAGCGGATTTGCCTATGCGAATGCACACCTGATAAATGGAACCGATATCGAAATCAATTGGTGCATTAGTGGATAACCGCCAAGTCAAATAGTTAAAAGTTCATGTGAGATAGAGTAAGAACCAAAAGTGTTTATAGTGATATTTGGAAATGAATTGAGATTGTAATTAGGATGTTGGTAAGGAAAAAGCCTCATGATCGAGGATAGGTGCGAAAAGGAAAAAGGTGGTCAAAGATCAAATGAGATTGAAGTGTCTTTAGCGTAAGTGACTAAGTGGTAAATTAATGTAATACTGTAAATGGTATGTACCTCAATGAACGGTATCAAAAAGAGATGCTTTGGTTATGTGGATTATGGTATAGAGTGATCGTCACAGGACATTGTGAATAATTGAAATCGATAAGAAATGTGACGACGGTTGATGATTAGGAATTGAAAGAAGAATTTCCCTGAATTGAATTAAGTTGATTAGATGATTAAAATTGAAAAGTTTAGAAATGAAAGGAAAAATTGGAGAAAAATGTGAAATAAATGAAAAGTCGCTTTTAGAGAGGAAAAAATAGAATAAGTTATTAAGAAAGTATGTATTACGATAATGTAAAGAGTTTGATTGTGTAATAGGAGTATTGAGCAAGAAAAGGATATCAGTTGTGATTTAAGGAGAATATCGAATTCGATATATTTTGTGTGAATATCGGAAAGTATAAAGTGGTTTTGAAAATTTTGTTTGAAATGATAGTGAATAAATTGAAATATGTGGAGAATCCATGTAAAAGAATGTGTCAAAATATATTTGATGAAATGGAGAAAGATCGTGAGAAAATTTGTTCCTCATTTGAGACAACCGATAATTAGGAAATGATATAAATTGATTATTGATATGAAGAGTCATTATGCTCTTGAAGAGCAACATATCTTACTTGTGTTTAAAGTGAAATGTTTAAATTGTGTTCAAAGTGGATGATGATCGATTGAATACATTTGAAAAGTGAATAAGAGAAATTGGCACAGTTGAGGAAATTGTTTGACATGTAAGTTTTATAAGAGTGAATTTGATCTTGGTAGAATAATTAGTGGATGAATTATTATTATTCGAACATGGTATTGGGAGATTAAATGCAAATAGAGGCAGTGATAAATGTGAAATTGTAAAGGATAAGTATATAAAGAATTTGGAGTTATAATAGGATTGATTGTATCTTTGGATACATCCAGAAATTGGTAAAGGTCTTCATTTGTAAATGATAAGGAAAGTGTTAAAAGGAAAATATGTGAAATGTATGACAAATGATTGTAAGAAGAGATACTTAGAGAAATGTTCAATTCGAGTATTGATCGTATCAATTGAATTGGTGTTATAATATGAAATGAATTGTAAAGATGATAATGTGATCTATTGGAAAAATGTAAAGAGATTCTATGTGTATGGAGATCAGTATAAGCTTATGGGCTGCATTGGTATTTGATGACTTAAAAATCTATTGTATTGAATAGTGTATTGGAAAGTGTTATGAAAAGTTTGGAGATTCTATTTGTACAGAAAATGTTTTGGATGAATATCGTTTGTAAAGTAATAATGATTAAGTTATATGAGTAAATTGGGAAAAAGGATTATGTGTTGAATGTTTCGAATTTTGATAAGGAAGCAAATAATTAGATGATAAGATTATGAAACTGGATGAAAGATTATATGTAAACTATCGAGATGGTAAAGTGTAAAAAGGAACGTATTAGCAATTGGGGATTCCACATCAAGTGTGCAGAGGTGTATTGAAAGCATGGCAAAATCCGAATCGAGAATTTTGAATAGTGGATAGTATCGAGAAATGTGTGAATAGATTAGCTGTAAAGAAAATGAGTAATGTGACTGGATTAGGAAATATGAGTAAAACTCATGAAAGGAATTGTAAGTGTATTAAAAGTGTAACAGAAAGTAAAATGTGACGTTGAAAGATTATGAGTATGTTTGACCTATATGGTTGACTGTGTGTTATCAGTGTGAAACTAATATAGGTTTGGAGTTCATAAGATTATGAGATTGATGCATAGATAAGATTGATTGTGTTTCATTGGAGATATCATTTGAAAAGTGTATGAAAGGTTTTATATCTAAAAAGGAGTTGTTCATTCAGATAGTAAAATGATCAGGACCTAATATAATTAGAGGCCCTGAATGATTTAAGTTAAGATTGACAGGTGTTTGAATCAGTAATATGGTATAAGAAATTCAAGTTGATGAGAATGAATTAAATTAATGATTACCGAAATTGTTGAAACCTGATGAGATTAGAAATTGGCATTGGAGAGATGCAATATGTTAAACGATACAGAGAATGTTTCTAAATGTGTCACCTTGGCCAATCTATGTATTGATTGAGATAACAGGTAAATGGGAAATGAAATTTGTTATTAGGGGCCTCGATGTGACCGTGTTGTGAATCGATTTATGGATTGACAAGTCAGTGGTAACCTAAAAGATAAATAGAAAGGAAAAAGAGGTAAGTAAGCAGTTGTAGTGTGATTAAAATAGAAGTCCGTCTAAAATCCTAAAGATGATTCGGATCCCAAAATGTTACAAAGATGAATTGGAAAATATTGTTAGATCCGATATATGTGTTATCGATTTTGGAAGTGATAAATTTGTGTAAAAGGCAATATAGGGTTAAGAAAGATTTGTGAAATTATTAGTATAGCGAAATAAGTGGAAATCAGAGAATCAATGATCGAAAAGACTCCCCTAACTTGGTGATAAATCGTATATGAAATTTCGAGGACGAAATTTTTATTAGGAGGGGAGAATTGTAACATCCCGTTATCGGAGTGACGGGTAGATTGGTAATTTGGATCGGGTTAGGATTTGAGTGCAGCAAAGTGTTGCATTGCACATGCATTCTGATTTTGATAGTCATTGATAAATGATTATTATTGCATAAGTATATATATATGTACATACATGTATGACAATTTCCGACTTGATTGTGAAATTGGAAATTGGTTATAATTGGTCCGATGAGAATTGGTTTAATTGTGCAATTGGGAATTTATCAAAATTGTACATATGAGAATTTGGTTTGTGAAAATTGGATATTTAGTAAGTGTATAATTGGGTTTTGAATATGAACTTGGAATGAAATGGATTATAGAGAAAGGAAAATTGGAAATTGAGTATAGGAATGAGCATTTCCTAATTTTGTGAATTTATGAGAATTTTTTTGGAATTTTTAGAGTTTTGGATCCGGACCGGAAAATTTGGCTAAGGGACTGATTAATGTGATTCCGGGTCCGAGATTGATTGACAAAAGTAAGTGTATAATTGGGTTTTGAATATGAACTTGGAATGAAATGGATTATAGAGAAAGGGAAATTGGAAATTGAGTATAGGAATGAGCATTTCCTAATTTTGTGAATTTATGAGAATTTTTTTAGAATTTTTAGAGTTTTGGATCCGGACCGGAAAATTTGGCTAAGGGACTGATTAATGTGATTCTGGGTCCGAGATTGATTGACAAATAATATGAAATAAATTGAATTATGATTTTGGGAATTTTTGGTTATGAGTAGCGCGAAATTGGGAGTAAAATAGAATAAGAATCGGACGTGTTAGACCCTAAGAATTGGACATGAAGTGGAGGATCTCATATATATATATATATGTATAAGCTTAAGGTAAGCTTATTTCTTCATTTCTCTTCGCCTTCGTCGACGGTCGTGGGTGTGAGAAATCGTGGATTTGGAGTTGTTTGACGGATTTTCGACGGATTGATAACTTAATCAAGTAAGTTCATATGTGTTTATGTTGTTTGATCATAGATTTGAGTAAGAAATTGTTTAGAAAGTTGGAAAATGTCGATGATAGGGTTTCGTGGGTTTTGATTTGGGTTTTTGATGGAAAATGATTTAAATGATGATCTGAGGTTAGAAATGAGTAGTATGTAGTGAATTAAGTTGATTGGAAGCATTTTAGACCAAAAGAAACGGATTTGATCAGTCGAAAATCTGGAAAATCTGGGTTTTTTGGCGTGTCGTCGTTACGCTTGTGACACATGAAGAACAAGCCGCATGTGACGCAGATTTCAAAGACGCCATGACGTGCGTGGAAGGCGCACCGCGGCGAGGAAAAAAAGGCGTGCGTCACCACGTACGCCGCGACGAGCAACGCGATTCGCCATGCATGAGTAGCTGGCGCCATGGCGAGGATGCTTTCAAAATGAATTTGAGGTTTTGAGGAAATTAATGATTCAATTGAATATGTATTGATTTCAAATTAGAGATTATGAAATTGGAAATTCAATTTCAATTTAGAGATTTGAGTTTGAAATTTATGAATAGAAAGGAATAGTGAATTAAATTCGATTTCTTGATAATCCCTATGAATTGAATTTTTTTAGAATAGAAAATTGCAATTCAGAAGAAATGATTAAAGGATTATAAGGTGATTGTTACAAGTAATGGGTTTAAGGTTGATTTCAAATAATTGGTTTCTAGAAATTAATTGGAATTTGGAGACTACGAATATTGAGCTGGTAAGAATGGAAATTGAATTTGAATCGATGATTATCGAGGATCGAATGACAAATGATTAGTGAATATGATTTTAATTGAAATGTGATTATAGACTATGGAAATTGGTAAATTGGTTTATTATAATTGAAAGTTTTATGGATTAGTAAGAGAGTGATCAAATTGAGGAATTCGGAATTGGATTGGGAATGTCATAACATGTATAGTATTTATCGTATTTGTTAAATATGTATTATTGAATTGATATTGGCCAAAATGGTAATGTGAATTATTTGAATTGACATAGAGGTTCCGATGGATCGACGCTCCACGGACGATATTGGGACTTCAGTGTCAGTAGTTTCGGAAGTGCGGTGAAGTAACCTAGTTGGTTTCTCAACCTTATGTGTTTATTAATTATATGCATTGATTGCCATGAGGAAGCAAGGATGGATATATGTGATTGAGTGATTTGATTGATTTGAACCATGGGTGTTGAAATATTGGATAATGTTATTGAAGTGCAAATGTGAATAAGTATGTGTAAATGCATGAGTAAATTGGATTGTAAATGTGTTAATGAAATGAAATGTAAATGCATAGAATGAAATACGGACTAAAAGTCCGAGGACATTGGGAAATGATGGAAATAGTAATTAATTGAAATTGGAAATAGAAATGCAATAATTGGAAATGAAAAGTGAACATGTGCATTCATGCATAATTGCATGATCGATAATGATAGTTGTGACCGTGGTACCAACGTATTCAGAGCCACGAGCTCGATGCATAGAAGCCCTTCACAGGATTATCGGGGCATATCACGCCTAATGTATATGAGAGCTTTAAGCTCAACACACGGGACTTTAGGTCCAACGATCGTTAGAGCCTCAGCTCACCGCAGGCATATCACGTCCAACGATTTGAGCCACCGCTCAACGAAAATGAACTTCGGTAGCACGGTCACAACAACGAAAAGAAAATGAAAGTGTCACATGCATATTGCATATATGAATGATCAAAGGTGTCTTGTGTGAAACCGAAATTGAATGCATGTGATTTTATGAATGTGTTAACATGTGATATAATGTGTATATGATTGTGGATGCATGAGTTGGGTGAACCATCGATGATGGTTTCTCCTTGAGTTCGCAAACTCACCCAACATTGCATCTATTTTTCAGAAGTGAAGAGTACCCCGTTAGACACACGGGAGTATGTCTATCGCTAGCAAGGCAGAGTATCGGGTCGGGATCAGTGTCGTCACATCTGCATTAGAGTAGTGAATTGTTTCAGTGGGCCCCTTTTGATTTATGTGTACTTGTATGGTATAACTGAAATTGGTTTATAATTGAAATTGTTTTGTAATTGCAAATGTTTTGTTATAATTGGGCCAAATCATTATTGTTTTGCGCACTCAACTGTTTTCGTAAGAAAAGAAAAATGTCATATCGAGTTCTAAAAAGTAGTGACTGTTCTAGTGCGCCACCATCGCGAGTCACGGGTTCGGATATCACCGTCGATATCGGGTTCGGGTCTCGTCGGGTGTGGGGTGCTACAGGAGAAGATTTGAATTTTCTACCTTTGAACTTAATAGGCTTCATCTTTGTCTTCCCTTAAGCTGCTTCGAGGATTGTAGGAGTAACAACTTTAGTTTCTCCACCTCAACACAATGGGATATCAAAGCATTGAAGTCTCAATATCTTCACCTACTATGAAAATAAATTATTCTCGATATGTACTCCATTACTCCCCTTTTCCTCTGTATACTTCATAGAGAATAATATTTTCAACAAGGCACTTGTCTAAACACCAGATGAGACTATGTACCACTAGAAGACATTATCAAGAAACTCCTTCGCTATGTCTATGTTCGGAAGTCCATTTTGCAGATGGTAAGGTATGGATTTCTTAATGGTCGTCAGATATAATCTGTTAGACCGATCCTAGGCTTCATAGGCTGCTTAATGAGCTGTCGAGCTCATGGATGTAATTGGAGATGACTTACCCGTCCATATGACCATTTTAACCACAACTATCTCCATAACCTTCAAAACATCCTCCGTCTAATTCTTTATATTGAAACCAACAAGGGTTTCAATGGTGACATTGATTTAGTTGACTGAAACTGTGACTTTAAGATGATAAACTTTAAATCAACACAAATGTAGGACAACAACGATACTAAATCCACTGAATAGTATCTTTCCTGAAAATTCGATCACATATATTATGAAACACCTTTGGGATGAATACATAATATATGCAATTAGACTTCCACACATAAAAACGATCAGAGTACAAACCATCAATCCTCATGATACTACCACCTTTGGGTGAATAGATCACTTGAGCAACATCCTTCCTCCATCTAATGTCTTTATGCACATCTCAAAATTTTATGTAAGGCCAACACCTTTGGACATAATAACCAAACATAAAATCAGAGACATCCCCTAATATGCAAGCAAAACAATTCAGAACACTAACTTGAAAGGTCACTTTGATGACTACCAAAAAGTTCGCAAACACAAGGGATACATTTTTATGTCATCCTCACATTTTTTATGGGTATACCGTATGTGACAATACAACCTCAATAAATGCAAAAATTCGAATGTATAGTCTCTTTATCACACACACGTATTGAAGACATTCTCCGAAAACTTCATTTAAGACCTTTGTAAAAAAAAATCTCAGTAGAGTGACTATCGTGCGTCAGCGGATACTGAACCAACCTCCTGAGACACGTCAACCTCATGTGTCTCCCTTATGACAAGTTCATTACACGAAAATTCACTAAAAAATGGCTTCAAAATGTCTCAATTCCTATTTCTGATTGATTATTATGCAATCTCGAACACTGAAAATGAGACCCGAGACCTGAGACCTCATGTATCTCCCTTATACGAAGTCCAAAGCATGAAAATTCAATCAAAATCGGATTCAAAATACCTTAATTCTTTTTTCTGGAGTTAAACTTTAATTTATTACTAATATAATAAATCTAGAAAAATAGAAAAAGGTTACATTATAAATTTTTCGGACCTGAAAACTAACTCAAAATACCCCGAGGTACCTTTACGAGAAATTTGAAATTTTTGAGGTTTTTTTTTTCTTTTTTTTATTGACATTGTAGAAAATCTGTACGGTTGACGTCATTACTGACGTCAGTGCGCGTGTTGGAGGGGCGAGCATGCACTACACGCGCTTGGCTAGATGCGCCCCACAAGCATCTGGCGTGTGCCATGTACTCGCCTCCCACGTGTAGATGCGCGAACACTATGCGGCGCGTGCGGCGCACGCGTGACATGCGTCCGTCGCTCCGTGAAGCGATTTGTCGCGAAGAGGTTGCTGCTACTATAGCGATGTCCCTCTCCTCTGATGCTGGTGGTGATTTTCAGGGTCCTGAGAGGCCTTTTTGGTTCCATTCGGCCTATTTTCAATCCGTTTTTCGTAGCTAACCTTATGTATAGTACTTTTACGTAATTATATACGTAAAAAACTAAAAAACGAATCAAAAATTAAAGAAAACTAAATGAGATGAAAAACTGAAAAATCTTCGTTTCCGACAATCCGATCATGTAACCGCTCTGATACCACATGTAATACATAGAGAGAGTCTTATTACGTATCCCGGATTTATATGAAATGATTAAAAATGAAGATAATGCGGAATACCTAGATTTTGGTTTCATCTCTGATTTCGATGCCGATGCCGATTCAAAGCTCCAAACGTCTCCGAATCTCCCGAAACCTTAAATGGAAAGTGTTCAGCGATTCACGGGCTAGGTCTTTCTACAGTTTCCTCAAAACACGAACTTCCCTAATGAGTCAGGAATCCTTATGTTCGTGAATGATTTCTTGAGTAACTGCAGGAGACCTTAATCTTTATATAGTATTCATATCGGGTTTCCTCATCACATGGCCGATATGAATCCGATCTACATTAATCGGACCTATTTTTTACCTAGATTTTGACCTATTAATCTAGATTATTTATTGAGTCACTTTATTATCTTTATCTTGATAGAATGGTGTAACTTAACTGATAATTTATTTAAAAACCAAAATTGCAATTAATGTTAATCCGATTTTATGAGACATGGACAAAATTGTCCCAAAGGACAAAAATGTCTTGCACTCGGAGATATGCTTTGTTGGCGGAAGATGGTGTTGTGAAGGTGCTTAATTTGGAGGAAGGTGGGGCTTTTACTTCTAGTGGAGCTGAAGATATGCTCACAAAGTGCTTTGAGTTTTTCCTCTTAGTGGTGAGTTTTAATGTGGTCGTAGTGTCTTGTATTTTTTGGTCAATTAGCTTTTTTACTTAATAAACGCAGGAAACCCTAGTTGGTTCCAGTACTAAAACATATCAAGTTCATTAGGAGTTAATTTGTTCAATTGTAATCCATGAGAATTGAATGATAAGGTAGGACGCCAATTTGGCTGGTTTGTGGCTAATTGGTTCAAGCACCTGTAATGTTCCCTGTTAACGATTATCAATTTGAAGAGCCTCTGTTGTACTAAATGATTATAAGTTGCAGAGTCTCCAACTACATTTTGGTTATAATAGGTTCAATTGGCTGAAAAACCAGAATCACCTGATGTGGTCTCAACTCAACTGACTTTATGAAACGTGACAGGTGAATCTTCATATCTCCATATGTATGAGGATAGACAGGTGGATGTGCACTGACAGAACAGAAGATTTAACTCCATAACCTGCTCATATCTTGTTACTCTGTAGCGTTGTGACTTGTGAGATATAATAGGTCATAGAACTGAGTACGAAGTAAGAAAGATTTCATTTATGCTGTTTTAATTTGAGATATTTGGATCTTGCTGCATGGAATTGTCTCTACGAGGCCTCTCATGCGTTTTGGGCGAGTTGTTTTCTTTAGACTGTCTAAAATTGCACTAGTAAACTAATCCACCTCTCTGTCATGTTGGATTACCTAAAAGCGATTGTTTTGAGGGTACAGATAGTTCAGTGGTACCTAGATCTAGTATCTTTGCTTCTCTTTTTATTTATACTTTTCTATACACCAGAAAAATCAGGAATAGTAAATATTTGAAGTTTGGGACTTGACAATACGACTAATAAGTAGGAGGGCCCAATGTTTAATTTTTTAAATTTTAGGGGGGCCCAACTCCCAAATAACTTCATATATATATATCTATATATATATAATATTTATTTTTTTTTTAATTTTGGGGAGCCCAGGGACCCCCCTGGGCCCCATCTAGCTACGTCTCTGGCTCATATGTTCATGGCAATGATACTGGATTCTCACACATATATTCATATTTGAGAAGTGTGATTACCTATGGTTCAACTGAATTTATAACAACCTGGGCAACCAATCATCTACAGACTAGGCACATTGCTGTGTCTTAGTTAAGGTGTATGTTGATACAGAGACCAATAACCTGAGAAGTGAGGAAGAAAGAAACTGGTGATTTGGCGACATTAGCAATTCATATTGGTTTCGTAAAGTCCTAAGAAGCATGCTACTTCTTCAGTATCAGTGGTCGTCTGCAAATGCTGCTTAGTAGACATTTAATCTTACTTGAGGATATACGTCATTAAATCATCTTTCTTTCCTTTTGAAAGGTTCAAGTGTAAAGCTATATACAAGGCTTGCATCTTATAAATATTTTACAAAAGTTACAATTGCTGCATCTTTGGAAGCTTTATACAAGGGTAGAGATAACCCAGCAATCTCTTCAAGAGTCGCGTTTCATTGTTTCAAATATGTGTTAAAAGTCACGCGATGGAGCCTCTTTCCGGGAGATCAGCTCTATGGTCTCATCCTTCTTTATAAAGAAAGAAAGAAATACTGAGGCATCCTTTAATCTAGTTCAAACGAAGAACAAAATGAAGTTTCCAAAGAATCTTGATGTTGGAAGAGGTTTATGGTGAACTACCCGTTCTCATATACAAACTGTTGCATGGAGATCCTGAAATCTGTCTTTGACTTCCGCCGATGATTAAGCTGATAGCTCCTCACTTCTGCTCCATCATCAATTCCTTCAAAGTTCATTTCAGTGCAGATACCCTGGACTTCCTGCAATCTCCCATCTTGTCTAAGACCAGTGGTAAGTTCATTACAAAGGATGGCACTGAGTAGAAAACCAATCTGAAGCATAGCATGTTTCTATACCATTGATACGCCTCTTGATGATTTTTTATGTCGCAATGTCCCTTGATCAGAATGGAATAGGCATCAGCTTTGAATCCAATCCTTTGATCATCATATCATTGACAAGGACATCTACGTCTGACAAATTTTCCTTCTTCAAGTATCAAAAAATCAAGCTATTATATTCGTCTTGTCTGGATGAATTCCTCGTTTCAGCATCTCGTCCCGCAAGGATAATGCCTTTTCTACATTTCCGTTCTCTGAATAACAGGAAATCATTGCATTGTAAACAGCTCGATCAGGAGCCAAATTTTTCTCTAGCATCTCATTAAACAATGTCTGCACAAGAGTTATCCCTTCCTTGCTGCATGCCCTGATCAGGGCATGATAGGTTTTTGTGGTAGCTTGTACGCCTGATTTCTTCATAGCTTCATACAACTCGAGACACTTCTTTGCATTTCTAGCATTCGAATGCCCAGAGATCAAGGAGTTGTACGTAATCACATCAGGACTGTACCCACTACTTTTAATTTGGGGAAGGAAGTCTTCAGCTTCCTTTAACCTCCCGTTTCTGCAGAGCCCATTAATAAGTGCATTGTATGTGACCAGAGTTGGGTTTATTTCCATTCTAAACATCTCATCAAAGAATCTAAATGCGTCTTCTAATTTCCCGAAAGCACAACAACCATCAATGAGCATATTATATATCAGTGCGTTTGGTGTAATTCCTCTGCCTATCATATCCCTCAAGACTATTTCAGCCTCAAGACTCTTTTCGTACTTGCATAAACAATTTATAAGAGAACCATAGCTTACAACATTTGGCTTCATTCCGCTAATTTCCATTTCTTCAAGAATTTGGAAACACCTGTCAAAATTACACAACTTTCCATAACCATTGATAAGGATATTGTATGTCTCAATACCAGGTCTAACTCCCTTTTCCACCATCTTCCGCACCCAGACCTCTGCTTCTTCCACCTTATGCATTCCACAACATTTATCAATCAAAGAATTAAAAGAAATGAAATTTGGCCTCAGCCCATGGCTTTCCTTTCGCTCAATAGTGGCAATGGCTCCATTGATGTCATCTATCCGGCAATACCCGTTCACGAGAGTGTTAAATACGACCTCGTCAGGAACAAGTCCATTTTCCATGAGTGTCGTCAAAAGCCCCTCTGCCTTGTCAACTCTGCCTTCTTTACACAATGAATTAATCAAAATGTTGCTCGTATAATTATTGAGCTTAACTCCTTCCCTAGATGCCATATTATACAAATCCATAGCACCTTGCCCATTAGCACTCTTCAGTAAACCATCAAAAATTATGCTATACGTAAAACCCATCAGGCAGAAAACCATTCTCTCTCATCTCCTCTAACAGCCTTCGCGCCTCAATGGTTCTCCCCAATTTGCAAAGCCCACTTAGCAACGAGTTGAATGTAACAACACTAGGCTCTACATTCTCATTCTTCATCCGGTCTCTCAAATTAAATGCTTTATTCACTTCCCCTAGCTTACAGTACCCATCAATAAGAGTATTATAAGTCACCGTATTAGCCCACAACCTCCTTCTACACATTTCATCAAACACCTTCTCTGCATCTTTAATCCTCTTTTCCTTACACAATCTACCGAGCACAACATTGTAAACGAACACATTGGGACTCACTCCTCTACTTTTCATAGAATCCAACAACTCCATGGCCCTCTTTGTGTCACCAACTTTGACTGCAGCCTGAATTACCTTCGCATACATAAATTTATCAGGCCTAAAACCCATCTCAACAATATCCGTAAATAAATCAAGAATCATATTAAACTGCTTCGTCTCCAACAATGACTCAACCAACATTCTCACAGAATCAAAACCAGGGAGAATTCCATCTCTCCTCATCAAACCGTACAAATCTCCAGCTTCACCGTGCAATTTCGACTCGCAACAGATTGAAAGCAGCATGTTCGACAGAGTGGTCTTTAATGAAGGGCAAGAAACGGAGAGAGAGGAGAGAAGCTCACACGGTGAAGGGAATGGTGATTTTGAGATAACGAGAAACTTGACAATTCGATAGGCGGACTCCATACGACCTTGTTGAAGGAGTAGTCGAAGCTTGTGGAGTTGTTCATGGTTGTATGGGGCTTTGTCGTCATTAAATATGAATGGTTGACTAAAGGGTTCTGGGTTTGATTCGCACAGCTGTGTTGACACTGAGCAGAAGGAGAAAGAAAGATGTGAGACTGAACAATTGGAGCTGGCGAGAGGTAATCTGGAAAGAAGCTTCAATCCCCCGCCCATTTTTCAGACTTCCAATTCTCGACGCTTACTTAAACGCTTCTCTCTTTTTTTTTTTTACCCGAGCTTTCTCAGGAGAGTACGATAAGATACCTTTAACTCATCTAGATCTATATTAATCTTCACTCAAACTAAATAGATCTCTTGTAAGAGGTAAAACTTTAGTCTCAAGTTTTAAACCCTTCTTCAATTATAAAATTTTTAATTCAGTTGGAAATTTTTGATCCCCATCACCACTTTGAATGAGTGGTCTGATCCCCATCACCACTTTGAATGAGTGGTCGCAAAATGTAGCAGATATGCATGAGATTCAGTCCCTTTTTAGCAATCAGTCGATTGTACTAATTGTTAATTGTTAATTGATTATATTAGCTAATTTTATCAGCAAATTATATTAGCTATTTGTTAGAGATATTTGATAAAATTAGTTGTTTAATATTAATTGTTTATATATAAAATAACTTATGCGGACATAACTTTAAAAATTATAAAGGTATGAATATTAAATATTTTAAAATTTCGTTGAATATTCTTTTAAGAATTTAAATTTTAGAGAAGTCATGTTTACCTGTATTATTTCATCATCTATGAAAAATTTATACAACTCTTTCTATTTTCATTTTCATTTAAGGGCAACATTTTATTTTTAACCCATAAGCGCATAAAGGATAAAATTAACTTTTAATAATTAAAATTTTGGTGATTGATGAAAACACTCTTACAATATGAGCATTTTCATTAATGGTTGTTTATGTTAAATCAGCTATTAGAAGAGCTACTCATCAAACAGTTTCATTAAGTATATATACTAAGAGCGAATGGGATGGGCGACCACGCAATCCATCCCATTCGTTCATTTAATCTGACTACTTATATTGATCGATCCGCTTCATTCATTTAATCCAAATGATTTACATTTTCGCTTTTTCATGTAATCGACGGCTATATTGATCAGATCTCCTTCTTCGTCCATTTATTTAATCCAGAATTTATTTATTGAATGTTGTTTCTTCGCGATATACACGCAATCTTCCGACACAATCTTCAATCTTGACGCAATCTTCATTGTAATATTTTGTCAGCGACCGCAGACGACGCCCGTCGCGCTCTTTCGTCATCGCTTATATGTGTTCATATCTCTTCATTCATATTGTGTCCTTTCTCTCTTTGTTTTTCCTCTACGCCTCTTGCGTTCCTCGCTTTCTCCAATTGTTGTTGTCGAAAGAGTATCGGTGGTTTCCTCCGTTCGTGTTGTCGTAGCATTGTTGTTGTCGAAAGAGTATCGTGGTTTCCTCTGTTCCTCGCTTGTGTCTATTTGTTGTCTTTGTTGATTGGTGAACATCGATACTTTTCGCAGAACAATAAACTGCGATGACCACGACAATCGTTATCGCGAGAGATAAGAGAAGATGAGAGCTGCGTAAAGAAGATTTCTGATTACGGTTTCAGGTTGGTCTTAGGTTTCGCCGTGTTACTTGTAAATCTTCTTAACGCTTTTCTTATCTCTCTTATCTCTCTGTGTTGCTATCGTGGTTGTCATAATCGTTGTTTGATTCGTTCTTGTGGATGTTGTTCTTTGTCGAAAGAGTTGCTTCATGTTGCTTTTTGTCCTTTGTTACTTGTAAATCTTCTTTTAGGATTTTTTTTGTTTGTCTGATAGTTTTCGTATTTGGCTATTTTTCTTTGTAGTGCGGACTTGGATATGAGGATATTTATCGGATATTGTAGCTTCATAAATTGCAAAGTCGCTACTTCACCGTGAAGAAGGCGTAGTCTTGAAGCATAAGGTTTTTGTTTGTTTATCAAGATAGTTTCAGTATTTGGCTATTTTTTTTTGTAGTGCGCAGACTTGGATATGAGGATATTTATCGGATATTGTAGCTTCATAAATTGCAAAGTCGCTACTTCACTAGCGAAGGCGTAGTCTTGAAGCATAAGGTTGTTTAAGGTTTTCACCTGTTGCACGTCGGAGGTTTTGGTGTGTCTGAGATGTTTTCGAGGCTACTCTGACGGACTTGGATATGAGGAGATTTTTCATGTTGCCATCGTAATACGGATGGCTCGAATAAAGAATGCGTGGTCGAGACTTCGAAAAAGAGTGCCCCAAACGAAGGCGTAGTCGGACTTAGCTATGAGGAGATTTATCATAAATTGCAAAGTCATTACTTCACCACCATCATCCTCTTTCCTTGTACATATATTTTCTCATGTCGAAACGAACTCCTCTCGTGAAAGCGAAGTTTCGATTATCACCGGGAATCATACGCTTTAATCGAAAATGGATCGTTCAACAAAGAAGTCAGTAGTGCAGACTTGGATATGAAAGCGATTCATCGTCGATCTTTGTCCATATAACTACGAAGGTCGCAGCTTTGAAAAGTTTTATTACGTATATATATTAAGAGCGAATGAGATGGACGAGCATGCAATCTATCCCATTAAGTTTTATGTCTTAGTTTGATTTCTGCAACTTTTTCGCTTTATGTCTTACTTGATGTGCTTTTCACTTTTCAATATCTCACTTTGATCGTTTCACTGTATCGTCTCGCTCTCAATTCGGAGGTTATTTGCTTTGCTTTCCATCGTCGCTTTTCTCACCTCTAATGCACGAAGTGTAAAATATAACCGGAGTTGAAAAAGTAGACGAAGTTTTAATATAACGGAGTTGAAAAAGTAGGCGAAGTTAACAATCCAGACGGAGAATACAAAAGTGAGGCGAAGACATAAAATGCATTTAAAAGCGATCTGAACGAAAAAGCAGAGGTTAAGCCAAAAGGCATTTAATCAAAAGCGATCGGGGTTTTAACTTTTCAAGTATCTTACTTTCATCGTTTCACTTCTATGGTCTCGCTTCTTAATTGAGAGGTGATTTGCTTCTTCTATCGTCGGCTTCTTAATTCGGAGGTGATTTGCTTTGCTTTGCTTTCAATAAATCGCTTTTCTCACCTCTAACAGATGAAGAAGGGAAAAGCAGGCGAAGTTAAACATCATTGCAGTTGAAAAAGTTGGCGAAGTTCTAAATATAGGCGGACTTGAAAAGTAGAGCGAACTTAAAATCGATGGACTTGAAAAAGTTGACGAAGTTAAAAATATAAAGGGGTTGAAAAAGTATACCAAGTTAACAATACACGGAGAATACAAAAGTCGACGAAGACATAAAGGCATTTAAAAGCGTATTTATATCTGACAATAATGCACCATAAGTTCAAAGCTTTGCAATTTATATTTTCTCAAGATAATATCGATACACAGTGAAAATCTCATATAGAAAGTAAGTAACTAATTTTACCTTGTCCTCTGCAAGTACTTTAAAGACATGTTTTGGACCCCATAATCTACTACGTGTGTATTGGGATGGGAGTTGAGAAAGTAGACGAAGTTCAAAATCGATGGATTGAAAAAGTAGGCGAAGTCTTAAATATAGACGGAGTTTAAAAGTTGACGAAGTTTAAAATATAAGCGGAGTTCAAAAAGTAGAGCGAAGTTAACAATACGACGGAGTATACAAAAGTGAGACGAAGACATAAAGGCAGATTTAAAAGCGGATTGCGAACAAAAGCAGACGATGTAATCTGTTTTCATTAACTCATGCATTTGTACATCTAGATATACAACTCTCATGAAGACTGAAAAATGAGATTCGCCTCTAACTATGCCTAAAACACTTGACTAACGTCTCCACTTATATCGATGAAAATCACCAAGGAAAATCATTTGAAACGAAAATCATTTGAAAGAAAATCAGTGAAGCGAAAATCATTGAAAAAAATTCAGTGAAGGAAAATTAGCTGAAACAAAATCAGCTGAACCAAAATCAGCTGAACCGAAAATCAGCTGAAACAAAAATCAGTGAACCGAAAATCAATTGAAACAAAAATTAGTCAAGCGAAAACCGGTGAAGCAAAAATCACCAAGGAAAATCATTTGAAACAAAAAACAAGTGAAGCGAAAATCAGTTGAAGCAAAAATCAGTGAAGCAAAAATCATTGAAGGAAAATCATTTGAAGCGAAAACCAGTGAAGTTAAAATCAGCTGAAATAAAATCATTTGAAAGAAAACGATCGTGCATAGATCGGTGTTTTCGGGATAACTTGAGCTATAGAGCTCCAAATGACCCGATTCTTGAAGCATTGGATTCCTAACATATTTCTTTATCTTCTAAACCTCTCAAGTCATCCACTCCACTCTCAACATGCTATAATCTCACTTAAACTTACATCATCCATCTACCCACATGAATTCCAAAATAATGCTAACTTAACTTACTTAATCAATCTAATCATGCTTAATTTTTAAAAAATATTTTGGGCCTGACACTTTTCTTGAATTTTTATTCTTTTCGTCTTCTTTATTTAAATACGTCCTTTGCATGGCTGAACATATCGTCTTTTATGTCTAAATTTCTCGCACAATGCTACTACGAGATGGGTGGACAAGTTGAACACGAAGGTTATAAATAAGAGTCAAGTCAACATATTATTTATGCTTTCGCATTCTCCGTCTTTTTTGTTCGTTTGTTTTCATTCAAATCATATATGTCAAGTCGTTTTTACTTAACATGCGATTCAATAGGTTAAAATGCATAGATTTTTTTTCTCGCGTAGATTGAGTTTTCAATTAATAGGTACAATCTTCTAGCCGCTATAATAATGTCAAACACTGCCAATAGCGTGTTGCGGAAGTAAACCAGAACACAGATTCACGTTTCAATTCATACGTGATAAGACTTCTCGACACCGTCATATTGATTTATTTGTGGCAAGGAAATACACCGTAACCCCCAAAATGTATGAATGACTCTCAGAACTGTTTTTCTTCTATGCAATAATCTTCTAACTGGTATGATAATGTCGATTCCTGCCAAATACCAATAACGTATTCCACAAGTATGCAAAATGAGGACTGCAAAGAGAAGAGGACCAGAACACAGATTGACGTTTCAATTCATAGGTGATAGATTTCTTACCGCTACTTACGGTGTTTACCTTCTACAATTATTTTATGTTTTTCAAGAGGAAGACGACGAGCAGTAGATTGCTTAATTGTTGACACAACAGTTTGACATCTGTATTTCTTCTATGCAATAATCTTCTAAGCGGTATGATAATGTCAATTCTGCCAAATACCAATCACGTATTCGAGTAAGCAAAATCAGATTGCAAAGAGAAGAGGACCATAACAGATTGACGATTCAATTCATAGGTGAAAGATTTCTTACCGCTACTCCGATGAGTTGACCTTCTACAATTATTTTACATTTTTCGCAAGAGGAAGACGACCATAACAGAGATTGCTTGATTCTTGATGAACATGTTATTCAATTGAGTTATGTAACTAACTCAAACCGATTCGTAATTCACACGTGCTTTGGTTTCGTCATTTTGCATCGCCTCATTTTTACCGCCGTCTACTTTTGCACAACTTTAAATGCTTTTGCTTCCATCGCTTTTGAACTTGTGTTTGCTTTTCAACTTCCGTCTTGTTTTCATCGTCTCCTTTTCATAATTATTTGTACTTCATCGAAATCATTTATGTTAAGTCGTTTTGACTTAACAATCTCCTCCTTTTAACCGCAGAGATTTCTTCGTCGGTAGATTGACGCTTGAATTAATAGGTAATGTCAAACACTTCCAATAGCGTATTGCGAAGTAAACACCGTAGGGTAGATTAAGAAGACCGCTTTTCTTGTATGGAATAATGTTCTAACCGGTATAATAATGTCGATTCCGCCAAAAACGTATTGAAGAAGTAAGCAAACATGAGTAATTAGAGAAGAAGAGCACCGAGTAGAGATCGACGTTTCAATTCATAGTGATAAAATTATTATACACGCCCTACTCGGACAGTTGACCTTCTACAATTATTTTTCTTCTTCCAAATTACTATCATTGTTTTCCTTTACTTTTCTTCGTGGCGGGTTCACCTTTCACGATCATTTGCTCTTCTTTCAAGCTCGGCTTTTTGCATCCCTTTATCAATCAATCATTCAAGGCCATTTCTTTGGCATCAAAATAACTTAGAACGAAATTTTATCTGTCGCGATGCACGGTTACTCCCAAAATGTATGAATCATTTTCACATCTCTTTGTCTTGTATCCAATAATCTTCTAACTGCTATGATAATCTCGATTCCAGCCAAATGCCAATAACCTATTCCAGAAATAAGCAAAATGAGGACTACAAAGACAAGAAGAGGACCATAACAGAGATTGACGTTTCAATTCATAGGTCATAAACTGATTCGTAATTCACACGTGGTTTGCTTTCGTCTGCTTTTGACCGTCTGCTTTTACTCCGGTCTACTTTTGCACAACTTTCGTCTGCTTTTGCTTCCGTCTGGTTTTGCTTCCATCTGCTTTTCAACTTGTGTTTGCTTTTGAACTTCCGTCTTGTTTTCATCGTCTCCTTTTTCATCATTATTTGTACTTCATCGAAATCATTGATGTCAAGTTGTTTTGACTTAACAATCTCTTCCTTTTAAACTGCAGAAGTTTCTTGTGTCAAGCTGGATTGACGTTTCAATTAATACGTATAATGTCAAACCGCCGATGGCGTATTGCGTAAGTAAACGCCGTAACGTAGATTAACGTTTTAATTCATAGGTCGACCGTCATAATTTTTACTTGTGGCAAGGAAAGACACAGAACGCCCAAAATGTTTGAACGAAGACGTGCTTTTCTTGTATGGAATAATCTTCTAACTAGTATAATAATGTCGATTCACCAAAAACATATTGTAGAAGTAAGCAAACATGAGCGAAATTAGAGAAGAAGAGCACCACAAGAGAGATCGACGTTTCAATTCATAGGTGATAAAATTATTATACACGTGCTACTCGGGACGAGTTGACCTTCTACAATTATTTTCTTCTTGGAAATTACTATCGTTGTTTGCCTTTACGTTTCTTCTGATGTGTCTTCTACAATCATTTCCTTTTCTTCGAAGCTTGCCTTTTGCATCCCTTTGTCAATCAATCATTCAAGAGCAATTTCTTTGGCATCAAAATAACTTAGAACGATATTTGATCGTCGTCCGCACTACATGACACCTTTATATTCTAACTTCTTACTGTTCTCCTCTCTTAATCCTTAAACCAAATCTATCCCAACCGCTGAAACATTTTCTCCACCCAAACTTTACTTCTCTCAACTACCCTCTTCTTTTAGTTATCAAATTCACCGCTCTAGATTCTAATCGCATTTATACTCCATTTTTTCGGTTCCATGCTTATTCTCTCTTTGCATTCTTGGAGTACTAAGGTATATATGTTTAGGTAAAATAAATTTTGAGTCAAAATTCTCTTGTTGTTATTTATTAACTTTGAATACAAACATATTCTCCTTTCTACGTTGTGGCTGCATGTATACTCTATTTTTTGTAGTTAAATTAAATAATTTTTTTTTATATAAATTCTGCTTTAGTTGTTTAAATGGTTTGTATTCATGTTTGCTCGAAATATTGTTTATTAGGTCATAAACATAATGTTTATTTATTAATGTTCACTGTGATACACCGAAGATCATGAATGGATAGATCAAGGACGTTTATATTATGTCGATTCCTTAGGTATTTACATATGGATAGAAATGCTAAAAGACGTCAAAATTATGCTCAAATGCCAAATGAAAAAAAACAAGAATTGTTGCGACGACGTAGAAAATCGAGCTGCCAAAAACACATCTTCCACTTCATCTACACTTCAGCAAAGAATTACTCCTCAACAGAAGGAATCTTTCATTAATATCGAACCTTCCACCAGTCAACTTCCAAGTTATGAACCCTCTTACATAAATGAAGGTAACTGTTTTACAATATATCGAAACTATTTCCAACCTAATTACTCCACATCATTATAATGTCCTTTTATACGTTTCAAGGGATAAATCATCGCACATCTCCTACAACATTAACATTGTTACAGAAATTTACGGTGAAGTGAGCGGCTCCCTTTTGTTGAAGATTGTCAATATTGTAACGCAAAACGATTTTACCTTGAACCTCCATCGTTTTGTTGTTCGTCAGGACAAATTTCTATTGTTGCTCCTCAGATGCCTTATGCTTTAAAGTCTTTGTTTCTAAATAGCGACGAAGAATCCGAACATTTCAGAAAGAATGTTCGTACATATAATAACAATGTAGCTTTCACTTCCTATGGAGCGGATATGATCGTGGTGACAAAAACACAATGGAGTTTATACATTCCGTGTTCAAGGACAAGTTTACCATTTCCTTGACAGTTTAGTGTCGACAAGCAATAAAGTATCCGGAATCCAACTTTATTTCTTTGATATCGATGAAGAACTACAACAAAGGCTCGGCAGTTGTGATAAACTTCGTGAAAGTACCTTGAAGTCGATTATGACAATTCTTCAAGATAACCCTTATGCTAGGTTCTTTCGCCGTCTTAAAGATATTCCTTCCTTGAAAATCACCAGATTGTTACGAGATGTTATCCGGTCTTGATCGGTAGCGTTTACAATCTTCCAACCGCATCCCAAGTAGCTGCTTATATGGATTTGGCGATGATGAACAAAGATGATAAATCTCCTCATATCCAAGTCTCTGATCACTCGGTCTGAGCTATAGAATTCAATCTTATTATGCATGCTACGACCGCTTCAATACCCACATTTCACGGGTGAATCGGGATGGCATCCTCGCATTAAGCGGTTAAATTCTCAAACAAACAACACCAATGGTTACGATCAAACAAGCGGTGCTCCTTTAAACACTTTTACTCAAGCGGTGAATTATTTGCTCTCGAAAACATAGGTTAGTTATGCGCTTATTACCTTGGTTCCGACATATTGTCTAATTGGGCAAAACTAATTTATCATTTTTTCTTACTATTACTAATTACTCAAGGACGGATCGCAAACATGGCGTAGTATCTGCGAGAGAGTATTATCGCCATCGACTTCAAATGAGAAGTTATGATGAATCCATGCTTATCCACGACTTAAGACTACTACAACAATTCGTTGTTGGTTCTTATATAAAGATTGAAACATCACGGCTTGAATTCCATAGGAAAAAGTAAGCTAAATCGATCGAAATTTTGTGGTGTTTTAGATAGCGTTAATATTGGTCAAACTGAAGCTTCTACAATTGGTCGTGAGTTGTCCTCCCACTTCATTTATCGGTGCCCAAGGGACATGAACGGCGCTTATCTAGATGCAATGGCTCTGGTGCAAAATATGGCAAACCAGATTTTTTCTCACTATGACTTGCAACCCTATGTGGAAGGAAATACAAGAGAATCTTAAATTCCATGAAAAAGCACAAGAGAGACCAGATTTATCATGCAGAGTGTTCAGGTGAAATTTGAAATTCGAAAATCACTTGATCAAAAAGGAATATTTGGAGATGTTGCGCATTTGTTTACGTAATTGAATTTCAAAAGCGTGGATTCCCTCATGCTCACTTGCTTCTAATACTTCAACCACAATTTAATTTGTTGAATCCAGATTCCTATGATCAAATCATATCGGTGAAATACCTAATCTCGATGATAATTCCAGATTATATTCTCTTGTCATTTACACATGATCCACGGTCCTTGTGGTTTTATGAACAAGCAATGCCCTTGCATGAGAAATGGTGTATGCAAAAGTCATTACCCCAAGGATTTTACTCCTTTCACTGTCCATGGCGAAGACAGTTATCCGTGCTATAGACGTAGAGATAATGGAAGAAAAGTTAAAATATCCAGACATGAGGTTGATAATAGATGGGTGGTTCCTCATAACCCGTACCTTCTGATGTTGCTTGACTGCCACATTAATGTTGAAATATGTTCCACTGTGAAGCTTGTTAAATATTTATACAAATATGTATTTAAGGGCCACGACCTTGTCAACTTTAGCGTCAACGACCAAGAAACCAGGTCTGATATTGACGAAATCACAAATTTCCAAGAAGGCCGTTGGATTTCACCCCCCGAAGCTTTATGGCGCATATATGAATTCCACCTTGCAGAGATTAATCCATCCATCTATATACTCCAAGTTCACCTTCTAGATCAACAATCTGTTTCCTTCGCTAAAGATGCTAATTTGTCTTATTTATTGAGGAATTTTGACTTCTCCAAAACAATGCTTACGGAATTTTTTTGGACCAATTCAACAAATCAAAAGGCTGCAGAAATGAAATGTCTGTATGCGGATTTCCCTCAACATTTTGTTTGGAATCAAAAAACAAGGACGTGGTCGGAAAGAAAGCGGAGAAAAGTGATAGGACGATTAGTCCTTTGTTGACCTTCGAGAAGGAGAAAGGTATTACTTGAGATTATTGCTCGCGAAATGTTAGAGGACCAACGTCGTTTGACAACTTGTTAAGCTGTTGATGGTGAAAAGGTGAACTATTTGTGGATCTTTGCACCGCAATTAGGATTGCTAGCATCGACTCTTACATACAACAAACACTTGACGAAGTTGTCATATTTCAAATGCCAACATCCTCGATTGTTATTTGCTACACTCTTGTTCTATTGTTCACCGCAAATCCTAGGGAACTCGGGAAACTTCAGAGACCACCGCGCTCGACTACCTATATGCTTATTCATCCTCTAATACGTATACATATGATGATATTACAAAATGGCTCTTCAAGATATCAATAAATCTCGGAACAAATGGGAAAAAGCTTAATGATTATCATTTCATTGAACATGAATTTCTTTCGATGATTACGCATGGGCAAAATAAGGAGGTAGAAAGTGAGATGAATATAGAGATTGATGAACAGGACTTCTTATTACAATCAAAACTAAACAGCCAGCAAAAGCACGATTTGATTTAATAATGAAATCATTCTCACTTCAACGAGTGCAAGTTATTTTATCGATGGTCCCGGGAACAGTAAAACTTTCTTATATCGAGCTCTTCTTGCAAATTTACGATCACGAGACACATTGCAATAGCGATGGCGACATCAGCGTTGTGCGTCAATTCTTCCCAAGTAGGACGACTCACTCAAGATTTAAATCCCCTTGATTTATCAAAGCAAAAGTTTGTCATTGAGCAAACAAAGCGGTGTTGCAAAATTGATATTTGAATCCGACCTTATTTTATGGGGACGAGGCTTCCATGGCAAAACGAAGCCATCGAAGCATTTAATGGTTTACTACAAGATATAATGAACTCGATCAGCCTTTTGGAGGTAAAATTGTTGTATTTGGTGGTGACTTTCGCAAACATTGCGATTATTCACCAAACAGCGAAACAACAACTCATTGATTCAAGTCTTCTAAATTCACATCTCTGGCAGCATATCTCTAAACTCATTTAACGACAAATATGAGAGCTATCTGAAATCCACATTTTGTGATTTCTTATTCATGGGTCGAGAAGGCTCGAACCAATGGATGAACAAGATCAAATATGTTTACCAGATGAACTCATTATTCCTTACGACAACAAGGATGAATCATTCATAGGTTGCTTCTTTTTCATTAAATTACATACTAATCTTTTTTGCATTACGATTATACTTTCCTAATATCTGATTGTGCTTACTAGTTTTTGGAAAATGTTTTCCCGACTAAGCTTATATTCATCCGACCGTGTCGGATGATAAGCGGATCGTGCTATGTCCAACGAATAATTGTGTTGATGAAATTAATGACATCATGATTCAAAATTAACGGAGATTTGCATTCATATGTGAGTTTTGACAAGACGGTTGATCGCGAGACATCAAGTCGATTATCAAGATTTTCTCAATTCTTTGAACCCTAAAGGACTACCTCCTCATAAACTTTTCTTTGAAAGAAGGCTCTCCAATTATGCTTCGAGAAATTTAAATCCAACGGAAGGATTATGCAATGGAATAAGGTTGATATGCGAGCAGCTAAAAGATCATACAATTTCAGCTGAAATTATTTTGGACCTCACAAAGGAAAATCATTTTATACCTAAGATTCCTTGCAATCTCCGGAGAGCGAAAAAATGGAATTCCTTTTATCGTAACACAATTTCCAATTAAATACATGTTTTGCAATGACTATAAACAAATCCCAAGGTCAAACACTTGATCATGTTGGAATTTATCTCCGTCAACCTGTATTCTCACACGGACAATTATATGTAGCTCTGTCAAGGCGCGAACTCTGAATCGATTAAAGTTCTTATTATTCTGGAACTTTTCAATCTTTAGACTTGAAAAAAGACAAGGAATATTGTTTTCCGTGAAATTTTGAATTAGTCAAATAATAAAACATCAAATTTCCTCACAAGACAAGGTATATTATTTGTTTGTTGTCTCGGTTCACATGATTTGATTTTATATGCATAATTATTTGTCTTCGCTTGACCATCCAACATTTTCTTTCAGCATGGATAATCGTTTATTGATGAAGAATATTTTGCAGGAGCGCAATCATGGTCTTGTCAAGTGATGGTCCAACAAAACAACAGTCGTTGCTTGGTTAATTCACCGACTAAAAGACAAAAGTTTGTCTTCTGCGATTCTCGGTATATCAATTACACTTTTTCCTTTCACATTTTATCAACTTACCTATCAATAATTTCTTTATAATTAACGAGGATCGCAAGTTGAGGTATCATATTCAACAATGATATACAAAGAATTGGAGACATCTTACGGTAGTGTCAAGAATATATCATTTCTAATGCAATTGTCAAATCAATTCCCTTGATATCAAACTGAAAATTTGAACATCTGATGGATTCTCACAAGTCGCATACGGTCATCGAACTGTCACACAAGGCGATGCAATCATCCCTCGATTTTCAACTTCACGCCTTTCCAAAGTCTTATGGATTATGTGGACGACAAGCAAAAATGTTGGTTAGATGCTTAATATATTTTTCATACAATCTTACAAAAACTTTCCACTTTGTGATTACATTAATGTTTAACACATGATAGATATTATAGCCGTAAATCGTTGAAGTGTTGGAAAAAAAGATGTCGTCGAGGCGGAAAAGCTTCAATTGTCCAAAAATTTGTTATCATAAATAAAGAGTAATTCTCACTCTGTATCTTTGTTACTATTTTGTGTCGAGATGAACAAATTTTACATCTTCTCGTTATCTCTTGTTTTTTAGGAACAAGCGGTTATACTATGGCTTTGGAATTGTTTTGTTGAGAGCGAGGGCGAAGATTATGGAATTACTTCACTCTCATCCAGTTATTGTTTGCACGAATCTCAAAGTTAATTTCTTTAACGGTATTTGTTCCTTGCTCATAATAACACATCTTACTGTCCCTTTTCATTCTATCTAAAAAATCATTTTGAAATGTTAGTCATTGCATTGTCAGCGTGGTTCGACTCGACCATCCTCGTTGAGCCACCCATACAAGAAGTTGCCGATCTCAAAATTGGTAATCCATTATATTACGTACAACCTTTCTAACATTTTGTTACAAATTATATAGGAATTTTAAAATGTCTTTCTTTTGTCGCCTATATAAATATTATATTCTGAGGCACAACGAAATAACAACCACATCAAAAACCTCGTCGGTGGAAAATCTTACTTTACATATAATCCCGTATATCTTACGGATCTCACCAAAGATATCACCAAGATCATGTCTTTAGATTCTACCCTAAGGTAATCACATCCGCATATTCGGTGACATATTGAATTTGAAACTTCTTCCTCGAACATTGTTATCAAATTTTCCTTAGATATCATGGATTGAAGCCAAAATTTCCTTTCAGCACATTTTACAAAAATTTTGGTATATGGCATGCAACAAATGCTTCCGGTCTACAGCTGCTGCATCTGGAGTTCTCTTTACTTGTAATTCTTCAGAGAAAAGCATGCATGAGCCAAGGTTTCGCCTTCTATTTGCAATCTTGATTTGTTGCTTATTCCTTTCGTGTCTATTCCATATTTTTCGCATGACTTTTTACTTCCATATACCGCACTACTTTTTTGCCTACCCTACTATTCTTACTTTATTGAGCGGATGCCGATCGACATGGATTTGACCGATGACACCGGAACTATAACGGCTTCTATTTTGGCGACCTCATTGAGAAACTATTAAACTTAAACGCCGTTGAAGCAATGAAATATTACAATGAGGTTATATTTTCCTTCCTTCTTTCATGTACATTTCGGTTTAATCACCGAAATATTTTCAACTAGTTATTTCGCGACAATGGACATTTTTCTTCTCCGTTATAAGAACATGGATCTTCCTCGAGAAAGTCTACGCACAATTGAAAAGCGATACCTTTCTTCTCCACGTGAAGCCGGTGAACACTTTCGATCTGCGCAGTCGTGCAACGATTTATCGTTGTTTATCGAAAAATTGATCTTGATGAACTACTGAGAGCTCGGCCACCACTCTCGTGTGCTTTTTATTCTTACTTTATCTTGATTTTATCTATAACATCATCTTTAATTATTTACGTATGTGCCATTTAGTTTCAATTCATCTCCCTTATATCGCTTGCTTAATATATATTGATTTTGATATTTTGGGAAAAATCCTGAATCTTCTTCATCGACTAAACTATGTCTCGAAAAAGGTTTCCGATCTTGAATACCACTTGCCGTCACAAATGGATAAGCTCGTGTCGATAGCAATGAATGTACGCCGCAATCGACGCCTAATCACTGCCAGATACTCGTCGTAATAGGAAAAACCCGATTCTCATAACTTTCGACTTGTATTTAAAACTTTTGTCTCTAATCGCTTCTTCATTCTTTCTTCTTTAATGTTGAAAGAAATGCTTATTCGATGGAGGTCCAGAGCTAACTCAAACTCATTCTTGCATATGCTTCCGTGTGCTTTGTCGAGTTCATTTGTGTTGTTAACCCGTACGTGTTGTTAACCGTGCATGTTGTAAACTTAGTCGGTGTTGTGAACTTCGCGTGTTGTTAACCGTCTGCGTTCTCGACCGTGTGTGCTGTCAACTTCGTCTATGTTTGTATTTCTTCGCATACTTCGCCTT
The DNA here is from genome assembly GCA_029891385.1 of Erythroxylum novogranatense. Lineage (NCBI taxonomy): Eukaryota > Viridiplantae > Streptophyta > Magnoliopsida > Malpighiales > Erythroxylaceae > Erythroxylum > Erythroxylum novogranatense. The sequence continues at coordinate 103,335,468 of CM057232.1, forward strand.
TTACGACTTCGTCTATTTTTCAACTTAAATCATTTTTACGAGTTAAATCTATTTTTCAACTTCATGTATTTTTCAACTCCCTCTGTTTTTCTCTTGCATCGATAAAATCCAAGCTTCGTCTTCTTTGTGAGTCTCCAATAATTAGATCTTACGGATCGAACTCCTATACTTCCAATCTTTTTCAATACATTGGTATCTGGAAAATCCTCAGCGTCATCTTACTCGGTTCGATGATGGAGTTTCTATTATATCATCTAATTTTTTGAACGCGCCACTCACCATGTCATCTTCCTTATGGGGTTGGCAACTATCATCATGAAGATGAGTGTCCTGCAAACATTCCGACAGATGATCTCTAAAAGTCTTGACACCTTCGCCAAATAATGACAATCAACCAAGGTGTTGAAGATTTTGCACAAAATTATCATCGAAGATAACAAGATTCTTTTTTCGTAATATGGATGATGATTCAATGACAAATCCGCTCTTGCTTTCGTTTTCTTCTCGGTTTCTCTTCGCACAAATTATGTTTGCTTCTTTTAACTTCCTCTTGTTCTTCTTTATTTAAAGCGGTTCACTTGATGTCATTTCCAACTCGTTTTAAATTTCAGATTACCGATTCCTTGGAGTATCTGAATTGACTAATCCTTCTTTGAAACTATTCTTTACACATGTAAACTATTTTAAACCTATCTCAACGCAAATCCTTCTGTTTCACTTTATCATCTTGCGAGATCGCCCCACGCCCTCGATACCTCTATATCTAAACTTTCAAACCTTTCTCCTCTTAACTTCGATCAAACAATTCCTACCTGTTCTTGGTCTTCTTCTTCTTTAACGATATACATCATATCCTTCATTGCAAGAACATAACAACAATTAAACTTACGTCATCTATTTCAACCAAAGAAAGAACATATAACTTTCTTAAAAGAATGTTTGGAGCAGTTTACAAGAAAATAGCAGCAGGTTATTGTCACTAATTAAATGCGAATGTCTTTCGGACAAACTTTTGTTCCTTTAATTGTAATTTAGCTTATTCATGTAACTCACAAAAATTAATCTTGAGTTTAGACTTGTATGTATAACTTTAAATGCATCGCTTATTTATTCTTTCTTCTTGAATCTTGAAAAAAGCAGTTATTGATTGACTCTTACCTTGTTCTTGAGAGCTTGCGAAGATGATGGACGAATCTTCGAGAAGAAGAAGCTTCAAGATGATCAATAGAAGACATCCGCATAAGTCGTACCCATATATATATATATATATATGATAACAAATTAGACAACAAAACAAAACATAGAGAATACAATAACAACTTCTTCTTCTCCCTATTTGTTATAATAAGAAGCGATTAACGGTGATGACTTTGCATAAATTCACGGCATCTTACGCATATCTATCATCCCGGCCTGCATGTCCGCATCATCATCTTCTCCATTCGATTCATTATTTCCTACATTCTTTGACTTCGGCGTAAACTTTGTACTTCATTATGCGCGTCGAAGGCAAAAAGCTTGATCATCATCTGCTACGAGTTCTAGAGGCGTAAGTGTAGTATCATATCGTCGGCAGATTGGATGTAGTCCTCGCTTTCCTTTTGACCCACCTACATTATCTTGAACAAGCCTAACTTCTTCTTGACGATAAACTCTTTCAACGAAGGTCCTCCACATGATTTTCTCCTTCCATTGATCCGCATGTGTGAGCTCACTTGAGATCTGCAACTTGTTGCAGGAGACTTCTTCTGTAACTCCTCCCCGTCATTCCTAACTTTGTTCTCGAATCTTCATTTCTCTTGTTGAGAATCTTCAAGTCAATTACATTTATAGTACCTAAATTGATAGTGCTTTTACGAGGCACTTTGAGGTTTTTCCACTTCCAAGGCGAATTCGATTCTCTTAAAATTCTTGTCAATAGCATGCCGCACGGATAAATAGTTGTATGTTTCATTTGTTTCACCATATAATGAAATATCGAAATGGTAAATTTAATGGTGTGTGGTTCAGAGATAGAATAAGCCTTTGCTCATCGAAGGTAGTTACCAAGTGTCTTGAACTCGTTCTTGGTACGATGCAGTGCAACAGAATCGCATGAAGAACCCTAGCTTTCGGCACTAGACTTGATGTCTTCCTTTCCGATGGGTCATTCACTCCATAAAGCTGCTTACTAACATCTGTTTCCTTTAAACCGCCCATTGTTATCCATTTTGGATTGGTAGAAAGCTTTTCTCCAACAATTTGAACATCCAATCGACTTCTCAATTAAGTCCATTGTAACAATAATGGTAACTCCGTCTCTGATTGACACAATAGTCTTTTCCACCATCATGCATACTTCCAAAATCAAATACCGATTTGGATACACATCCTCTCGGATGCGAAGAAATTTCTCCAACCGGCTCCAATAATCTCTGGTTCGATATCCATTGTATCTCTTCGTAGAGATTCGAAGTCCACATGCCTTCCATACATCATAGCTCCTTCCATTGCTTCTGATTTGAAAATGATTCAGATACTCTGTTGTAACACCCCACACCCGTAAGACCCGAACCCGATATCGTTGGTGATATCCGAGTCCGTGTCCCATGAGGGTGGCGTACTACATCAGTCGATTTAAAATTCAGTATACACTTTTTTTTTCTTTTCTTTTTGCAGCCATTAACTCCACGTTCACAACGCACACACAGTAAGTAATTAAAATCCGTATTCAATATAATCCGTTTGATTATTACGGTCATCCGAAGAATAATTACAATCGATCAATGCGATAAAACATTAATACCACAAGGGCTCAGTAAAAATACAATGCCTTGTTATACAGTGATTGCGGAATACAATTTACTAAGACACTAATGCAGACACGAACTGATCCCGACCTCTAACCTTTACTCGTCTACAGTAGATATACTCCCGTGTCAACCGGGGTATTCTTCAGGACCTGAAAAATAGATGCAAATTTTGGGTGAGTTTTGCGAACTCAGTGAGAAACCATCATCGATGGTTCACTCAATTCATGCATGTTTAATCAGCTTGCCAAATATCACATACGAACACAGTTCACAAATGTAATCGCAAATAATACATACCATTACATTTCACAAATGTAAGGCGTATTGCCTTTCATACAATCCAAATTCAATCATACCATATATGCAATGCACATGAGACCCTTTCCATTTTCATTACGTTGTTGTGACCGGCGTCAAATCGGCTTGTCGATGCGGGCACATTGCGTTGAGCCAATAGCTCTGAACATTGGGCTTGAAGCCTAATACATTGAGCCCGAGGCTCAATACGTTGGACTGAGGTCTATCGTTGGTGAAAGCTCATATACGTTAGGCGTGATATGCCCCGATCCGGTGTTGCTCGGCCACAACCGCTTTTATCGATCATGTCCTTATGTATGAATGCATATGTTCCAATTTCCATTTACAGTTATTGCTATCACTTACATTCAATGCCATTTCCTATTTCTTGGACCTTGATCCGATATTTTAATCATATATTTTTCCAATTTATTACATCATACCATATCGCATTTAAAAGTCACATCCAATGTATCAAAACGGATAAGTAACACTTCAGTATCAATTTCCCCATTCCTCGAACCTTTGGTCCGAGATCTCCCATTCACAAACAACGATTTACACAAATAGCACCGTTATCTCATTCCTATATTTGAGACACTATGGTCCAAATCAATCAAAGTCAAATACACATAAACCCTCCATTATCTCCACATGGCATAATAGCAAAATCTTAAACACATAAAGGTTGAGGAACCAACTAGGTTACTCACCTATTACTCCGAGCTAATTAGGAAAGCCTCGTGGACGTCGGTCAATCGACGCCCAATTGGGCCTCTATATGAATCGAGAAAGCACGAGTCACTAAATATGAAATTTGTGCTCATGTAGATGAGATATGCATGTTCATGAATTCCCGTCCTAATTCAATATTTTCCCATAATAAAATTCTATGAAAATTAGAAATCCATAGGCGCGGACGGTGCTTGATTAGGACCTCTATAGGTCCCCAATTAAATAAAAGCAGTGTTTACAAGTTAAAATCGATAGGGCTACGTCAAATTCCCGTCTAAAAATTCCCGTTTTCTCAGAAAATGAAATTAAATATTCAACGAATCCGATGCCTCTGGAATCAGGTCAATCGGACGTCAGACGGGAAAGAAATTGACAAAAGAACCATTGTACCATTTAATATCAAAATAATAATCAAAAATAAAATAAATATATATATATATATATACGGAAACGCCCGCCTCGCGGGGGCGAGACGCCGCCCTCGCGAGGCGAAATCGCCTCACTCCGTCGCGAGGGCGAGGAGTCGCCCTCGCGACCAGCCTCCTAAATCTCGCCCTCAGGCGTAAACGTCGCCTGAGAGGCAGCGAGTTTCCACTGCTGCCTTGCCCTTTTTTTTTTTTTTTTCCAGATTTCAATCTTAATTTCCATCCACTCTAACTTTTAGCACACAAATCAGAAAAATACCCACTATACCTCATTGGAAAGCTTATGAAAAGCTCTACAATTCTCTAGAAGACCATAAAAATCAATTCCAACCCTAAGGGTGTCAAATAATCCATCAAACCTTCTGCTTTCACAATTTCCCTCAACACAGGGCAGTACATTTACAATTTCATAACTCACTGATTCCTTAGTAATAAATTACCACAAAAATATGCTTAATAAGTTCACAATGTCCTCTACAACTTTCATGAACAATCCAAAATCAAATTCTATTTCTAAACTAGTCAATTAATTCATTCAATGTCACTATCCCTGAAATCCTTCACTTTGGGCAGTAATCTTACAAGAAGCATAACTTCCAGTATACAAGTCAATAAATTCAGAACTTTATATCCCTGTAAAGATAACATCAGAAACTTCATTTTTCATGAAGCACTCTTTATCCAATTCGATTTCTATCAATTTCAAAACTATTATGGAAGTTTCTGTTATGATCAGCCATTCATAACCTAATGTAGGGTTCACTTTTGAAAAATCATAACTCCCAATTCTGACTTCTAAAAATTACAAACCATATGTCATTTTCAAGGTAATCTTTTCCTCTACAACTTTTCAGAAGCTCACTCACACCAATTCAGTCCACATAAAATGTTAAAATTGCCTCCAATCAATAACCTCACAAAATCACACTTAAGCTAGGTTTCATCCAAACTGCTCAAAACCAGTCATTAGTAATCAATTCATATCTCCCAATACACAATTCTAAAAATAGCAAGATCAGTAGCAATGGAAAGATAATCAAATATGCTACAACTTCCATGAAGACCATTCTCCCTAATTCCATCTCAATTAATTCATAAAAATCAACAAAATTCATATGTTGTGGTTTCGGTTACTGTTCACAGGCAATGGAACAGTAACTTTCCATTCAAAAATTCACCCTTCTATCATTGAAATTCAACAACACCTATTTCACACTAAATTGAAGCCAACAAATCAAAGTTTCAGTGGTCACAAACCTTGCCTCATTATCATAACTAAACTATAAGTTATGGTCAAATCAGTGCAATAGGTCAAATATCCATTTTCCAGCTTTACTTCTCTATTCACTTCCTTTCATTCCAACACCCTTCCTACATCCATAAGCATCTTAAGTGGACACAAAATCAGTCCCTATATCATGTCTACATTCACTAGGCATTCCTACCAAAAATTGGCAGCACTAACCTCTTCCCTTTCCATGCACAATTAATCATCAATATGAATTCAAAATCAAGCTAAAACCAAACTTAACCATTACCATTCATTATCCTAACATACCTTACATTTATACCCATTAATTTATACTATAATTCTCATCAAAATAAAGCATCAATAAACTTAATAATAATACCATAATCCCCTTTAAATGCTTCTAACTACCATGATGTATTAACTACAAAATCAAGCATAATTAAACACTTAACTTAAAACTTTACCTATTTAAAACTTCCAATCTTCAATCCCTTTTCTATCTCACCTCAACACCTTCTTCACTCTCTTCAAACACATGCAAGTGGGGAGGTCATCATGGCAAGACAACAACTTGGTTGCATGAAGGAAAGCTTGAGTTTGGAAGAAGAAGTGATTTGAAAGGAGGAAAATTGATGGAGAGGAGAAGAGGCAAAGTTGATTTCGGATGGTGATGAGGAACAAACCAATAAATCATCTTTTTATCCCTTTTTAAGAGAGCATCCGAAAATTCTAGGCTATGGCCAAGTCAGCCTTAAGCATTAAATGCTTAGGTCAAATAGTCAAATGTGGAAAAGTCATAACCAATCAAAAATTTTAAAACCAAGACCAATATAATGCAATCTCATTTTCGGTTCCACTAGGTTTAAGGGTCCAATTATGGGTCCCTCCAAGGTAAATAATTGGATAGATCCAAAAATCAGTAAAAATTTAACCGGTTCGCCAATTGGTAATTTTTTTCTGATCCGAAAATTTCCGGGAATTTCCCTGAATCATTTTTATGAGAATTAATGAAATTCCCTAAAATTATAAAACAGGTAACAGTGCACTCCAAATAATTTTTCAAATCCCATAACCACGTTAATCACAATAAAATACCGTTAGGCCCAATTACCCGTAATGTCATGAATGCATTTACCGTAATTCCATGTACACGATTGATACTGTATCAATCCTATTATCTACTGAAACAAAGATACTAATTATTCCTTACCAATCTCATCCTATGCCAATTTTACTATTTACCCTTCCGGGAGGGGTGGGATGTTACATCCATTCTTTAATGGTTATCTCGTTTGATAGGATTTTGAGAGAGAGAGATCAAGCGCCTCAAGGCTAATGGTACTCGAGCTGTTTCGATTTGAGGTTATATAAAGGTCTTGTCAGCGTGCTCTAGACTCGTTGGGATTACGAACACTTAAATTTTCCCTTGAACTTTCCTTGTTCCACAAGTTACGAGTGTAACTTCATTACGAACGCGTTACTCTGGACGCTCTTTTAACTTTGATTACGGCCCATTAAACCATTCGATGAAGAACGGTTGAGCGAAATCGATTTAAATCTCAACATAGTTAAATATATTATAAAATCAAAACCAAGGGCAATATTTCTAGGCCAATAAATTCATATTTACGTAAACTTGAAATGCGCAGACGAAAAGTGACAAGTGGACGAGAGAAGGAAAGCAGACGGAAGTTGAAAAGGCATTTAAAGCAAAAGTAGGCGGAAGCAAAAGCAAAACCACAACTTGATCACTTTCACATCTGCTTTTTTCGTATCCAATAATCTTCTAACTATTATGATAATGGCAATTCTCGCCAAATGCCGTTGACGCTTCAATTCATAGCTAATAGGTTTCTCACGTACTACTCCTCGATGATTGACCTTCTACAATTATTTTTGTTTTTAAGAAGATGAAGACAGCGAACAGAGATTGCTTGAATCTTGAAAGAACCGGTTATTCAATTGACTTTTGTAACTAACTCAAACTGATTCTTAATTCACACGTGCTTTGCTTTCCTCGCTTTCCATAAATGCCTTTTACTCCGTCTACTTTTGCACAACTTTAAATGCCGCCGCTTAAATCGGTTTTGCTTCCATCTGCTTTTCAACTTGAGTTTGCTTTTAAAATTCCGTCTTGTTTTCATCATTATTTGTACTTTATCAACATCATTTATGTCAAGTCGTTTAGACTTAAAATCTCTTCTTTTTAATCGCATGATTTCTTACATCGGGTAGATTGACGTTCAATTAATAGGCATAATGTCAAACATCGCAATAATCAGACATGTGAAATAAACACGAGAAAAGAGATTAACGCTTTAATTCATAGGTGAGACCGTCATAATTTTTAATTGTGGCAAGGAAAGACACGCTAACCCCAAAATGTATGAACGGAAGACCTGTTTTCTTGTATCGAATAATGTTCTAACCGGTATAATAATGTCGATTCTTGCCAAAACGTATTCAAGAAGTAAGCAAACATGAATGTAATTAGAAGAAGAGCACCACAAGAGACACCGACATTTCGGTAAAATTTGGTAACCACAGAAAGGAGAAATACATATCGAAATGCACCCAAACCTTTGTCATTAGTAAGACTTACAATGGATAGAACTTTAGCTTTCGATCCAGATAATCGCAAAGAACTACCGTAGAAGATTCTAAAATGGCCCATCCTAGAACTTGGAAACACAAATGACTGCTTTTATTTTTGTTTACACAAAACATCAACATCACTTAATTCAATAAATACACGATTCTGATTCTACATCAACAATATTATTACAACTTAACATAGTTGGAAACACGAGGTGAACCCTTCATGTCTCCAAAGGTTGTCTTTAATGCTTCCACCGCAGTTTCCTTCTGCTATTCCGATCCATGGCTTTTACCATTTCGTTATAAGCAAGCATCCATGCTTCTCTCGACTCAATGCATCTTCACCAAACTCTTCCACACAAGCCTGCAATTTCAATGTCTTAGCCTCACAAGCCTAACTCGCTTCTAGCACAAGAAGCATCTCTTTCGTTCATCATACTTCTTCTTTTACTGACTTAAGGCGGTTCTCAGAAACCTCAAAAGTAGCTACTGCTGCTTTGTGTTGGCCAGAATCATTGTCAAATAGCATCTTCTTGCTGTCATAGATGTCAATGAGCTTTTCAAAACACAGGTCTTCGCCCATAGACCCCTCTATTTGAGCAAGTTTAGATGAGAGGTGTATGAATTCCTTTACACCTTCAGCAAAATGCTCATAGTCTAATGATAGGCGTCTAAGCGTTTCAAAAGTCGCTCGCAATATTTTGCATCTTCTCATGATCAACCATATTCATGGATTCAAGAATGCAAAGCACCCCTCACCATATATTTTCGAGGATAGAATCGATACCTAGTTCCTGATGGAGTTAGAAGAAGCTGTTGACCTCGAAGATTTCCAAAGAACTTCTCGTGAAACCTGATCAACCTTTGCACTCCTTTAAAAGGAACAAGTACCTCAAAGAGTTCGTTGATACCAAGCCTGTCATCCTCACCACTTGAATTATCCAGCTCAAGTGAATTAGCTGTAAAATAACAAAGTAAAATGTGAAATTTGATTACAGAAATAGAATAAACAAAAGAAAACTGAAATGTTACCAGCATAGAAGAAACCATGATCTTCCTCACAAACACCACCGAGGGTAAATCTATGGGATTTCGATTCACTAGAAAGAACAGACATTCGTAAGATTGATAAGAATTCCCATGCATGCATTAACAACGTACTATTAGTTGATGGTCTAAAGCATAACTTGATAAGTATTAGTCAATTATGTGATTCTAGTTCTGAAGTTACATTCAACCAAAACTTTTGTGAAGTCAGAAACAAAGATGGTACGAGTGGTGGCTGTCACTTTCTTGGACCAAACCTAGTGTCATGGTCAAGCAAGAGACAAAGCTCGATTGCATTATCAACTGCCGAAGCTGAATATATGTCTGCCGCAAGTTGTTGTTCACAAATATTGTGGATCAAGTATCAATTGGAGGACTACTCAATACAAGAGGAAGAGATTCCAATATACTGCGACAACACCACCGCCATCAGCTTCTGAAAGAATCCAATACAACATTCAAGGGTCAAGCACATAGAAGTCAGACATCATTTCTTGAGAGATTACGTTCAGAGGAAAGTCGTCAGTCTACAGTTCGTGGAAACAAAATATCGATGGATTTCTTCACAAAACCACTAAGTGAAGATCCCTTTAAAGAAATCGACGCAACCTCAATATGGTGATGCTAACGGACCATTCATCCGGTTTTTCATGAAGACCAGACAGATAGACGGAGGAGTTAACGGGGCATTCATCTGGTTTTTCATGAAGACAACAAAGACAGACGGTGGAGTTAAGAGGCGTTACGGTTTCAGATATAAAACTTCTTTGACAAAAAGAGTTTTAGCGGGAAAAAGTGTCAAATCATTGAGAAGTAGAATCGTTCTAGAATTCACTATAAAATCCTAAAAGCGACCTTTGGGATTTCGCGAATTCACAAATTGTTAGTTCTCTTAAATCTCGTGATATTTCTTCAAGCAAAGTTCCTACTCAATCGAATCGGCAAGATGAATGTCAAGCCTATTTTGCGACTTGATCCGGGATCGAGGATCGGGAAGATTGGTAAACTTGAACAACTTCGAAGCGAAGAGATGGATATAGAGCGCGAGATAATCGCGGCAGTTGGAGAAACTTCTTTGAAATACGAGATGAAGTCTATCTCGAGAGAAGTTTATGAGTTACGGAAGAATACTAAATCGATAGATGATACAATCGTGTCGTATGTAGACACACACTCGATTATAATGTGAAGGAGTTCTTGGAGAAAGTCGATGAATGTCCGATGGATGGAGTTCGACTCACTAACATGACGAAATGGATGACTAAGCTTAAGATGAGCGAAGATGAAGTTAGTCGTCAACTTTATGGACAAAATAACCCAGTGAAAGGAGAGCCTCTTGGCTGGTACCAAAGCGAGGTATTGTTCGCGGTTCTATGTGGATCGTGTGTTACCTAGATTAGGTTCACGACATCAAGTCACTACCTGGATGAACAATGTATTTTCATCTTCGAATCATCACCCAATAGATTTACCATTTTGATTTTTCAGTACATGGTAAAATCAATAAAGGATACAAACACTAGTCCGTATGGGATCTTTGTTGACAAGAGTGTTGAGAGAATCGGCATCGAGTTGGATTAGGCGATTAGGCGAAGATATCTATTAGAAGCTACATCGATTCAACATCAATTGCGAAAATGGGTCCGAGACTTTCAGGACGTAAAAGGAGAGAATCGCCAAGGAAAGCAACGATTGAGGCCGGCGTATCTGTAGCGATCTCTATGAAGGAAACAAGAAGTTCACATTCGAGGAATCAAAGTCAGAGGTGTTCGATTTTTGAATCGGTGACTTGAAGCGTAAAGGGAACCTCTACCGAGTGACATTCCAAAAAAGCAAGAAGGTTACCCAGGCGAAAACTACAAGCGAAAGAAGCCGATAAATCAAAGACTCAAGCCAATCGAGCATTCTCAACTACAAGGATCAAGAGCTACAAAGTCCCCATCATCAATCCTTGAAAATGATTGTAAACTTCGATCTCGAGGAGTGGAGGAAAAGGAAAGAAGAACGGAAAGATGAAAACGCAACCTAAAAGGTCACCAAGGCGAAAGAAAATGAGTCCAGAAAGGAAGGAAGTCCAACAACAAAACCAAAGTCTAAGAAGGCAAGACAAGAAAAGGCATTGTTGATACTAAACAAATGTACATTGATGATCTGGTGATATTCTGAAGTTAATGTCGAAGTTATTCTTGGTAATCTCAAGGATACTCACATCGTCCTTGACAATCCAATTTTGAAGAAGTAGTTTATACTACTTTTCGGTCTTCATTTGTCCACAAACAAATTGCTACACATGTTATGAGACAAAAGGTTACTCGAAAGTAGTAAGTGTGATGACTAGTGTTCCATCGAATCTTTAACTTTTCAAAGAGAAAGTTGGGAACACAGATTGGTTATTCTGAGAGAGAAGAAGACCAAATCTCTCATCATCCGAGACAAACCAAAGAGATTTGTGAAAGCCTTTTCAAATCACTTGAATTTGATTACTGAGATTCTACATCTGTTGGATAGGGGTTACAAAAATTTCTATGATCAAGCGAAAAGAGTTGCAAGAGAACCATATCCACCGAACCATTTGGAGGCGTCGACTTCTTATCCAATCTTGGGCGATCTGAGAATCAAGGTGGTACCGATTTACAACCACCAAATTTTGTGGAACGCAGCGTGAAGAGCTGAAGTGAAAGTTCAACCGAACAGATTTTGGATGACATGACTTGGATCGATTGCGAAGCGGTGCAATTGATTGATGAAGCATGTGAAGAGAAAAGAAGTCAAGTTCTATCGCATTTATCAAGATCCGAGAACAAGCCAAACTAAGGCTACTGACGAGATGATCCATGTGGAGGTACTATCGAGAAAGGGTCGAGATTGTTCTTTCTCGATTGGCAAGTTAAAATGTTCTTATTGTTTTACGAACATTACGCAAAATCGACCTCTGTGGAGATCAACTCATTCTGAAGCTATGCCTTGGCTTGGAAGTACATATCTACGTATACTTGACTCCTATGATCTTGATATTCCTGATCGAGCTGTATATGTTCCTCCGCCTCTCCTACAAATTATTGAAACACATGTCTCAAACGTGGAAGCTTATACAACAACGATTCTTTGTTGTTGAAAAACAATTGTTGAGGCAGAATCCTCATTGCAATGAATCGTCGACTCTAAACAAACAAGTTCAGAAACTTGATAAGGATATGAAGAAGGTTAAGAAGATGCTGAAAAAGTTGGTGAAGAAGTTAGGGAAATAATTTTTGATTAATAACAAATAGCGGGAGAAGGAAGAATGAGGAAGAATCAGCTGGAAGGAAAAGGGCGAAAGATGAAAGCAGAAGTTATTTTTTTATTTACTCATACTTCTGTATATTTGAAACTTTTCATATTCCTCTATTATATCAAAATATTTGTTATCATCAAAAAGGGGGAGATTGTTAAGTCAAACCACAATTCACGTATTTAATAATTTTGATGACAAACAAAGAGAAATATACAATGAAAAGTAGATAGACGCATGAACAAATGAAAAGTAGATGGGCAAGAGAAGTAACAAACAATTGAAGGAGAAAAATCAGCGAAGCAAAAAAGCAAATTGAACGAGAAAAATCGGCAGAAGCAAAAACGGTGAAAGAGAAAAATCAGCGAAGCAAAAAAACAGTAGAAGTTAAAATCAATCAAGCAAACACTGATGAAGCTTTACAACAAAAGCGCATTTGAAGCTTTATAAGAAAAAGCGGCGGAAGCTTCATAAAAGAAAAGGAGCGGAAGCTTTACAAGTGAAAAGAGACGGAAGAGAAAAGCACCGATACAAAAATCGAGCGGAACAAAGAAACATAAGTTTTAGTTATTCTGGACTCAATCGAATAACCGCTTTTCAAGATTCAAGAAGCACATATTCAAGAAGCGATTGAAGACCGACTAAGTGAAGATCGCTTTAAAGAAATCGACGCAACCTCAATATGATGATGTTAACGGACCATCCATCCGGTTTTCATAAAGACAAGACAGACGAGACGGAGGAGTTAACGGACCATCCATCTGCTTTTTTTATAAAGACAAGAGCAGATGAGACGGAGGAGTTAACGGACCATTCATCCGGTTTTCTTTTTAAAGACAAGACAGTGGAACGGTGGAATTAATAGCGTTAGACGGTTTCAGACTTAAAACTTCTTTCACAAGGAAAAATTTAAGAGGGAAAAAGGCTGTCAGATCATCGAGAAGTACAATCGTTCTAGAATTTGCCATAAAATCCTCAAAGCTCGACTTTTGGGATTTCTACCGAATCGAGAAATTGTCGCTTCTCGAAATCTCTCTGAAATCTTTTCAACCAAGTTCCTACTCAATCGAATCGCAAGATGAATGTCAAGCCTATTTTGCGAGTTGATCCAGGAGCAAACTCGGGAAGATTGGTAAACTTCGAAGAACTAAGAAAGGAACAAATGGATATAGAGCCAGAGATAATAGCGGCGAGTTGGAGAAACTTCTTTCAAATACGAGATCAAGTCTATCTCAAAGAAGTTTATGAGTTACGGAAGAATACTAAAGCGATGGGCGATACAATCGTGTAATATGTAGAAACACACCTGTTATAGTAACGAAGGAGTTAGTGGAGAAAGTCTTTGAATGTCAGGAGTGGAGTTCAACATTTTAACATGGTGAAATGGATGACTAAGTTGAAGATGAGCGAAGATGAAGTTACTCGTCAACTTTATGGATGAACAACCCAATCGAAAGGAGAGCCTCTTGGTTGGTACCAAAGGCAAGGGTATTGTTAGCGGTTCTTTGGATCGTGTGTTACCTAGAATAGGTTCACGACATCGAGTCACTACTGGATGAACAATGTATCCTTCATCTTACGAATCATCAACCAATAGATTTACCATTTCGATTTTTAACTATATCGTAAAATCAATAAAGGATACTGAACACCCTTAGTATGGGATGTTGTTGACAAGAATATTTAGAGAAGCTGGCATCAGATTGGATTGGGGAGTTCGACAGAAGGTATCTGTTAGAAGCTACATAGATTCAACATCGATTGCCAAAATGGGTCTGAGATTTTCAGATAGAAAAGGGCGAAGCACCAAGAAAACCAACAACCGAGGGGAGCCAACACCAAGAAATCCTCTATGAAGGGAACAACATCACATTCTCAGGAACCAAAGTCGAGAAGTGTTCGATTCTTTGAATCAGGTAACTTAAAACGTAAAGGGGAACCTCTGCTGAGTGACATTCCAAAGCAAGCAAAAGGTCACCAGAGCTGAAAGCGTGCGACAAAAAGAAGCCACTCAATCCACACAATCAAGCCATTCAAAGCATTATCAAGGCGAGATCAAAAGCTACAAAGTCATCATCAATCCTTCGAAAGATTGTAAACTCAATCTCAAGGAAGTGGAAGAAAAGAAAAGAAGAACCCGAGAAGAGAAAATGCAATCTAAAAGGTCACCGAGGTTAAAGAAGATGAGTGCAAGAAAAGAAGAAACTTGACAACAAGAGGCAGAGTCTAAGAATGCAAGGCTAGAATAGTCTATTGTTGATCTTTGTTGATTTTATTGAAACTAATGTTGAAGCTGCTCATGAAGATAGTGTGGAAGTTGTTACGGGTAATATTAAGGATTCTCACAATGTCCTTAATAATACATTTTTGAAGAAGTAGTTTCTACTACTTTTCGGTCTTCAATTGTCCATAAACAAGTTCTACACATGTTATGGGACGAAGGCTACTAAAAAGTTGTGAATGTAATGACCAATGTTCCATCCAAGTATTTAACCTTTCAAGAGAAAGTTGGGAACATAGATTGGTTGTTACAGAGAGAAGAAGACCAAATCTGTTATCATCCGAGACAAACCAAAAGATTTATCAAACCCTTCTTCAAATCAGTTGAATATGATAATGGCATTTTACATCCATTAGATAGGGGCTACAAAACTTTATGATCAATCAAGAGAGTTGCAAAAGAACCATATCCACCGAGCCATTTGGAGAGCGTCTCACTTCTTATCCAATCTTGGGCGATAAAGTGATCAAGGTGGTACGATTTACAACCACCAAATTTTTTGAACTCAAGTATGAGAAAATGAAGTGAAAGTTCAACCACGGCCGGTCTTGGATGACATGACTTGATCGATTGCGAAGCGGTGGCGATTGATGAAGCATGTGAAAAGAAAAGAAGTGGTACCTCTATCTGCGTTTATCAAGATCGAGGATCAAGCCAAGCCGAGGCTACAAAGCAGATGATCCACAGGAGGCCTTATCGAAAGGGTCAATATTGCTCACCGATTGGCAACTCGAATGTTGTTATACTATTTTACGTAACATTCTCGCGAAATCGACCTCTGTGGAGATCAACTCAATTCTGAAGCTATGCCATGGTTTGGAAGCACCGTTTCACGATACGTGATCCCTTTGATCTTGATATTCTGAACAAGTTGTATATGTTCCTCCACCTCTCCTACAAATCATTGAATCAAATGTCTCAAAAAGGAAGCTTATACAACAACGGTTGCTATTGTTGAAAAGCAAGTTGTTGAGATAGAATCCTCGATCGCAAATTGAATCATCAACTTTAAAGAAGCAAGTTCAGAAACTTGATAAGGATATGAAGAAAATTAAGAAGATGCTGAAAAAGTTGATGAAGCAGATTGGGAAATAGATTTTTTTGATTAATAACAAATAGGGGGAGAAGGAAGAATCAGAAAGAAGAATCAATTTGAAAGGAAAAGCGTAGCGAGAATATTTTGTAAAAAGCGAAGTTATTTCGATCTCTTAATATACGTATATTTTGATACTTTTCATATTTCTCTAATTCACAGTATTTGTTATCATCAAAAGGGGAGAATGTTCGGTCAAACCAGACTTCACGTATTAAATAATTTTGATGACAAACAAAGAGAACTATACAACAAAGAGAAATATACAAATGAAAAGTAAACGCATGAGAACAATCAATTGAAAGGAAGAAAAGCGGCGGAAGCTAAAAGAAAAGCGAGCGGAAGCATTTTACGAAAAAGCAGACTAAAGCTAAAAGAAAAGGCGGAAGCACTTTACTTAAAGATGACGGAAGCTAAAAAAAGCGAGCGGAAGCACTTTACGAAAGGCAGAGGAAGCTAAAAGAAGCGAGCGGAACCATTTTACTTAAAGATGCAGAATGAAGCTAAAAGAAAACCGAGGAAGCTAAGCAAAAATGCAGGCTAAGCTTTTTTTTAAAAGCGAAGCTAAGCAAAAAAGTATTAAGCTTTTTTCAAAAGCGCGGAAGCATTTTAAAAAAGCAGGAAGCCTTAGGAAGTAAAAGCGGCCGATACAAAAATCGAGACGGAATCAATTCTTGTGTTTCTCTCTAACCCTTACTTTATCTAAATCGTACTTTTCATATTAACAAGTTTTAAACTAGTTACACATTGACTTTCGATAAGTGTTTGAGAGAACAAGTCATATCTCTAAAGGGTTAACGATAAGTTTATCACAATTCAACCCGCCTTCTTGTGCATCTTGATCATATTATTGCTCAATATATTAACGTGTAATTTACTTTGAAGAATTGTAATAATAGATAGCATAATATCGAATCGCTTCGTCTCGTTTCGGTTCCTCGACATCATGTTCAAGTTCAATTTACATTAACATCCAAGTATGAAATCACGAAGTGCTTAGTCCTCCATTGTTTTCCTAATATCAGGTCAATTTATTACTAATTGAGTTTCCTACCCAAAGGCCCATAATGTTTTATAGCAAATCGATGTAGTTCGTCAAAGCTCGTTACTTCTCGACAAGAAAATTGAGCTCCGCCGCTTTTCTCATTAAATGCCTTTTGTGCTTCATACATTTGTGTTCAGATCGCCCGCTTCTAAATACATCTTTATGTCTTAAATCGACGTTTGTATTCTCCATGCTAATTAGTTATGGGATGTTGCCTTGTTCAAGTTCAATTTAGATGAATGCTTCCTACCCAAAGATCCATTATGTTTTATAGCAAATTTGATGTATTTCGTCAAAGCTCATTACTTCTCTCGGAAGAAAATTGAACTTCAAATGCCTTTTTGATTCCTCTGCCAGGCTTCGTCTACTTTTAAATACATCTTTATATCTTCGTCTAATTTTCTTATTGTCCGTCTCGTATTGTTAACTTCGTCTACTTTTTCAACTCCGTATATTTTTAACTTCGTCTACTTTTTCATCTCCGCTATATTTATAACTTCGTCTACTTTTTCAATTCCATCTATTTTAAGTTCGTCTACTTTCTCAACTCCATCTCATTTTCTCTGCTTCCTCTGTCTTGTCAAGTTCGTGGTGTTAGAGCCGAGGAAAAGCGAGCGATGGAAAACCAACCAGAGCAAATCACGTCCGAATTAACAAGCGTGACGATAGAATAAGCAAATCACCTCCCAATTAAGAAGCGAGGCGATAGAAGTGAAACGACCAAATTCAGATATTGAAAATTAAAATGCAGACTCAAGTAAGACATAAAGCACAAAAGTTAGAGCATAAAACTTTACAAAGCGATATGTCTTAAACTAGATGATTCCTCCCGATAATCCTCAAACCTCTCGCTTTGACAGAGGAGTTCCTTTCGACATGAAAAAATATATGTACAAGGAAAGAGAATGCCAACTCCTCTCTCCTGCTCAACTCCGCCTTTGAAGTTCCTCTCGCTTTTCAATAGCTCTTACCCAAAAACTGATTCACACATTATGAATGACTACAAGAAAGATCAACATTGTTACAATCTTTCCATTAGATTATCTGTCCAAGATAACAACATTCTTCATTCAAGCTTGCTATTTTCTTAGAATCGCTTTTTTTGTACACAATCTTCATACTCAAACAAGCTTTGAATCTTATTTTGCGTCTCGCTTCATTCGATTCTTTCCACCATTTTTCCACACTCAATGCTTTCAACCGCTTCTTGATTCTTCTTTCTTGAATCTTTACTGTAAGCAGTTAATCAGTTGACTTCCTAACTAACTCGAATCGACTCTTCAGATTCGCTTTGATTCTTCTCCTGAAATCTCATTATTCACGTCTTCGTCTGCTTTTACTATTTGCATCTGCGCTCGCTTTAGTATTCGCGTCTGCGTCTGCTTTATGCCTCCGCGCTTTGTTGAAGATTTTCCACTAGATTATCTATCGAAGATAACAACCGCTTTTGCTTTCATCTACTTTTGAACTTTCGTCAGTTCTTCTTCTTTAAATACGCTTTTCAACGCCTTACTACTTGAACGTATTTTTGCTTCTTTGAGCATGTTCTTGTTCTTCTTTATTTAAAGCGATTCGGTTGATGTCATTTCCAACTCCGATTAAATTTCACTTACCAATTCCATAATTCTTCTTGGAGTATCTGAATTGACTAATCCTTCTTGAAAACATTGTAAATTATTTTTATCTTATCGAAAGAAAGTTATTTCATCTTAGCTCTTCTCCCAACCGATGATTATCGATTACATTTTCAAATTATTTTTATTTAACTGTCATCTTAAATTTTGCCTCAGATAAATTCATGGGCACTTTCATCACAAGATTTTGCAGATGTTAACTCGCTAGTAGATGTTTGAAAAGTCAAACAATTGATAACAACCGATCAGCTAAAAAAATAACTGATGGGTTGTCTACCAAATGAGGCCTCAAAATATCAAAATTATAGTGAAGTGATTCAGGATGCATATTATTCAAAGTTGTGAATACTATACCAGACTTAATATTAGATTGAGTTCTAAGACAAAGATTAAATCGGTATCGATTAATACCGTGTATTATTTTGGATAATTTTTAAATTTATAAAATATTCCTTGATTTTTTTAAAATTTGCAAAATATTACATTGGTATATTGTACAATTATCAGTATACTTTATAAGTTTACATCAACTTTGTCTTTAAAAATCATAATAATAAATAACAATCACAATTAATATAACAATAATTTTAAATATTTCACTTATAAATAATAACCACAATTAATATGAAAAAGATAATTATCATCATATAAATATAAATTTAAGAATAATATAAAGTATTTAAAATATTAAAATAATACAATTTCAACATATAATAAATAATAATACATCAAAACATCTAATAAAAGAATAATAAATATCATTAACTCTCAAACTATTATAATTTACAACAAGAGTTCGTGATGAGGAAATAATCAGTGGAAGTTAAACTTGAAACAAAAACATTTATAATTACATTACATATATAGAATTTAATATATACATCACATATAAGTAAAATTAAAAGAAAAGAAAAAAAACAAAAACCTCTAACGAAATTCAATCGTTTACAGGAGAATATCTACTATAACTGCACTGATCTCAGTTATCATTTGGTACAAATTATCATCATTGAAAGGAGCTTTATCATCGTTATCATTAAAATTTAATGCATCAAATGACATGTCAATGTTTTCTCATCCAAGATTATCTCCTAAGTCATTGATATCTACCAAATTCAGCTATTCAGAAACCTAATCCGTCAAAAGACTAATATTATCAATGGAAATTGGATCAATTGAACTATTTGTACTATTAAGGCTCATAGTAAAAAATAAAATTTAGTTATTAAAAAATTATAAGAAATTATATTGAATTTAATAATGATAATAACATACCTTTCCCGAAGCTTTAAATTGTGACAAACAAAAACTAAATCATTCAACTTCTTATGCTCTAATCTATTCCTTTTCTTGGAGTGGATAAATTCAAATGTGCTCAAGTTTCGTTCACAATCTATTGCACTCACACATTGACTTAAACTCTGAATTGCAAAACTTTTCAATTCTGAAACACTATTTTTGAATTGATCCTACTAAGAAACTGTAAGTCGAAAGATAACAAAAGTAGCATTATAAACAAAATAAAGTGATAATTAATTTTCAACAAATAAGAAAAATGAAACAACTAATACCTAAAGAAAGTTTTCCTCTTACAATCAGCATTTCAAAATCTTCATAAGACAGCTTATAAAGCTCCATTTGTGAGCTTAAGAGATCTTGCATCGCGTCAATGCTAATAATTGTTGTAATAATTAAAAGCATTTATTTATTAACTGCAGCTTAGTTAGTAAGATCCAGTCTAAAATAGACACTAGGATTAAAAAATATTCCATCTGCAAACAATGAAGAAGAAAGTTGTCTTTCCCTTTTCTCATTAATGATTGAAAGATATGGGGTGTACAAATTAGGCTTATGTTTCATATTGACCTTGATTGCTTCAGTCATTTTCTCCATGACATCAAAAAAATAACTCATTGTTGTCTTTTCTTTACTATCAGCCAAGGGAAGTACTTTCACCGAAGGTTCAGAAACTCAGATAATAAATTGGCATTGAGATCAAAATTCTCTATCTTCCAGTATAATTTTACAAACTTCCACTCCAACATTAGACCTAACATGTTGATATACAATTCACTTATCACTTGTAAACATTTGTCTTAAGTCTTTCTTCGTCATAACAAAAGACTGAAGTGATAAGAAATTTGTTGCAAATCTTGTCACAGTAAGATGACATAAATTCCTACCATTGGAAAATTCCTTTCTCATTAAATTCAATACTTATGCACGATTATAGATGAACTTGATCACCTTTTTAACTTTTTGCATAGTCTCATTAATAATAGAAAATTATCTAGGATCTCATATATTCTCTAACATTAGGTCAATGTAATGTGCAACACAAAGAGTCAAAAAAAAAAGAATTATACTTATTTTACAACTTTTTTCTTGCCGTTTTATATGTTGGACCAATGGTGGTTGACAAATTAAATCCTTTTATGTTTTGATAATAATAAAATATCTAGAATTAGTTAATAAATTATTTCAGGTACTATTCAATGAAAAAGTTGTGCAAATCAAGAAGAGCAAGTGCTTAATCATTAAAGAATCAAGATGGGAGTTGCCTTCTAAGAGAAAATGGCATCAAACATAAGGATTATAGAGGATTTGGTCGGATGTTACCATTGAAGTCAATACAAGTCGACTTACATAGAGATATGACAATACAAGTCGACTTATCATACACAAGTCGACTTATCGAGGACGACAAGTCGACTTACATGGGACAAGTCAACTTATTGGAGAGCGGAGTTACAATTTTTTACGTAAATGGTTGAAACAAGTCGACTTATACATTCGACAAGTCGACTTATGGATGCACCAAATCAGCTCCAACGGTCCAATTAGCCAAAAATAGAATGGAGATTATCAAAGAACGACTATAACAAATCAAGCAACGGCTAGAAGAGCTACAACAGCTATATTTCTTCAAGTATAAATAGAGGATGATGGAAGAAGAGTAGATACAAGTTTCACAAGTCTAAATACTCTTCTATTGCTTCAAATTGCTCACTATTGCTCTTATTTTGTTACTCTATTGTTTTGAGCACTTGTTCTTCAATCTTTATTATATTTCTTTCACAATTAGAGTGACGAGTGGAAGGTCACGTGTGAGGTAGGATTTGTGCCGTAAAACAAATCGTTTGTAAGGTAGCTTGAGCCGGAAGTCAAGTGGCGTTGTAAAAAGTTCACACTTAACTACAAAGTGTGCAATAAAGTGATTGACAAAATCCTAAGTTGGAGCTTAGGTAGAGGACGTAGGTCTTAGCACCGAACCTCTATAAAAACAAGTGTTTGATCTTCTTCCCTACACTTTTCAATTAAGTTTATCAAAATTATTTTTGTGTGTTTTAACTTCTGATTTTCTTGTAGAAATTCTCAAAGAATTTTAAAGATCTATTCAACCCCCCTTCTAGATCACTAACAATTGGTATCAGAGCGGAAGTATCCAGGGATGGCACACAATAACTTAGCGGAAGAATGTAATACTAATAATCGCCCTCCTTTATTTAATGGTACTAATTATTCTTCTTGAAAAAATCCTATGAAGTACCACATCATTAGCGAGGAGTAGAATATTGAAGATAATTATCTTGGTCCACAACCACCGTTAAAAGAAAATGGTGAGTTAGAAACGAAATGGAATACGATGACAATGACTGGAGGCAAGCCTACATCAACGCTAAAGTGATGAAGCTAATCTATTGCGCTCTCACATTTGAGGAAAGAAACCGAGTTAACTCGTGTACCAGCGCCAAAGAAATGTGGGAGAGACTTCGCATCACCCATGAAGGAATCAACCAAGTCCGGGAGACAAAAATCAACATGCTGCTTTATGACTATGAAATGTTTGTCATGAAGGAAGGTGAGTCAATTTCAACTATGCTTGATCGTTTTGCAGAAATTATAAATGGATTAGGCAACCTTGGAAAGCATATGTCGGACAGTGAGAAGGTAAAGAAAATCCTTCGCTCACTACCAAAGGAATGGGATTCACAAGTCACCACCATTATGAAGTCCAAAGATCTCAATCATCTGGAATTCAACGCCTTGGTGGGATCACTTATCAACTATGAGATTATTCTCAAATCCAGAGGAGGTAGAGGTAAGCCTAAAAAATCTATTGCTTTTAAAGCTAACACTTCTTTTGTTGATGAAAGTGATGAGGAAATAGATGAAGACGAGGAAGACGAAGAAATAGCTATGTACGCTAAAAATTTAAGGAAGTTCAAGGGACTTCTCAAAAATCGAAGGAAAGAATTAAATGGCGGAAAACAGGTAGATAGAAAGAGGTTTGGCGCGGAAAGAAAATCAAAAGGCTATGACGAAAAGAAAGGCAACGAAGAATGTTGGAGATGTGGAAAACGGGGACATCTCGCAAGAGAATGCAAAAGCTCATCCTCCACATCAAACTTCCGGAAAAATGACAAATACGACAAAGGCAAAAAGAAAACCAGCCTGGTAGCAACTTGGAGTGATGATGAGGAAGCATACCAAAGCGTTGATGAAAACAACTTGGCACTTATGGCAAAAAGTTCATCAAGTGATGATGAAAATGAGGTAATTTTCAATGACCAAGATCTAAGAGATTCTTTTGATGCTTTGCAAGCTGATTTTGAAGAAGCCATTGAGATTAACAAAAATTAAGAAAGAAAATCGAGAATTGGTTGCTGAAAATAATGCCTTACATGAGACTATTGATGACTTAGATAGTCCAAAAGAAGATCATTCTGCATGTCTTATTGAAAAAGAAAATCTTATTTGTGAGCTTGATAGACTTAGAAAAGAATTTTCGTATGTGGTTGGAAAATTTGCAAATGGAAACGAACAGTTTGAAAAATTATTATCGCTACAAAGATATTCCATTTCTAAACATGGATTAGGATATGACCCTTTTGATAGAGATTGCTCTTTAATTTCCAAATTTACTAAGGATGGAAAAATCGCTCAATGTGCTAGATGCTTGAAAGATGGTCACATAGAAATTGCCTGCAAGAGTACTAGAAGATGTGTTAAGATTAAGAAAATTTGGGTTATTAAAGGCACAATACCACCTAATGTGGTTTATATGGCTAACCAAAATGGACCCAAAATGACTTGGGTACCTATAAGAAGAAAGAACGTTGATATTGTAGGTACAAGCAAGGGATGAAAGGCCGTCAAGCACTTGGTACATCGATAGCAGATGTTCAAGACACATGAGTGGAGACAAGAACCTTTTTGCGAAAATCAAACCAAAGAATCAAGGTTATGTCACTTTCGGAGACAACAACAAAGGTAAGGTCATTGGAATTGGTAAAGTGGGTAAGGAACCTTTGCCAACCATTGACAATGTTTTGCTTGTTGATGGATTGAAACATAATTTGTTAAGTGTCTCTCAACTTTGTGATATGAATTTTAATGTAAGTTTTGAATCATCACATTGCATGGTTAAGAAAGACGGTCATGTAGCTTTCATTGGTTTAAGACATGGAAATACATACATTGTTTATTTACATGATGATAGTTCGTTTAATGAAAAGTGTTTAGTGACATTAGAAGAAAATGCATTTTTA
Organism: Erythroxylum novogranatense; assembly: GCA_029891385.1. NCBI lineage: Eukaryota > Viridiplantae > Streptophyta > Magnoliopsida > Malpighiales > Erythroxylaceae > Erythroxylum > Erythroxylum novogranatense. Next base: position 103,359,490 of record CM057232.1, read on the forward strand.
TGGCATAGAAAACTAGGACATGCTCCTTTGCCTCTAATTTCTAAACTTTCGAAAAATGACATAGTGAGAGGGCTGCCTAAAATCAAATTCGTTAAAGATCACTTGTGTGAATCTTGTTTAAAGGGCAAACATGTTAGAGAATCTTTCAAACCAAAGAAAGAAATATGTACATCTAGAATTCTTGAAGTTGTGCATATGGATTTGATTGGACCATCTAGGCATGCTAGTCTTAGTGGAAAATTATATGTCCTTGTGATTGTAGATGATTTTTCTAGATTTACTTGGGTAAGATTCCTTGCGAATAAAAGTGATGCCATTAATGAATTTACCAAGTGGTGTAGATTGGTTCAAAATGAGAAAAATTTGTCGATCGTTGCTATTAGAACCGATCATGGAGGAGAATTTGAATGAGAACCTTTCGAAAGTCTTTACGACAAATACGGATGGAGCACAATTTCAACACCAAGGACTCCGCAACAAAATGGTGTGGTAGAAAGGAAGAATCGTTCTCTTGAAGAAATGAGTAGAACCATGTTAAATGAGTACAATCTTCCTAAATCATTTTGGGCGGAAGCGGTCAATACCGCATACTACGTCATCAACAGGGTGCACTTACGAAGAGACAAAAATAAGACACCTTACGAGCTATGGAAGGGTAAGAAACCTAATATCTCTTATTTTCATCCTTTTGGTTGTAAAGTTTTTATTCATAATAATGGAAAGAGCTATCTAGGAAAATTCGACTCTAAATCCGATGTTGGTGTGTTTATTGGTTATTCTCAAACTAGTAAGGCTTTTAGAGTTTATAATAATAGGACTAAATGTGTTGAAGAAAGTATACATGTTAAATTTGATGATATGATTTCACCCCCGAGAAAGGTTTGTTTTGATGATGATGCAGGAAGTTCAGGTAATAAAGTTGAAGAAATTGAATCCAAGATTGAGGAATTGAAGCTAGACGAAGAAAATCATGTACCCGACATTAAATCATGGGCAAAAGCAAAGAACCATCCTATGGAGCAAGTCATTGGAGATTTAAATGTTGGTGTAAGAACTAGGAGAAATATCTATGAGAATATGAGCAATTCAGCCTTCATTTCATTGGTAGAACCCAAAAATATAGAACAAGCTCTTAAAGATGAAAACTGGCTTTTAGCTATGCAAGAAGAGCTAAATCAATTCAAGCGAAATGATGTATGGGATTTGGTAGCTCCACCAAAGGACAAGACCATTATCGGAGTCAAGTGGGTAAATCGGATTAAATATGATGAGAATGGTGAAGCGATTAAAAATAAATCAAGGTTAGTGGCTCAAGGATTTTATCAAGAAGGAGGCCTTGATTACAATGAGACATATGCTCCTGTAGCTCGTTTGGAGGCAATTAGGCTACTATGTGCATTTGCGTCTCATAAAAGGATCAAATTAAATCAAATGGACGTCAAGAGCGCATTTCTCAATGGGTATATTCAAGAGAAAGTCTATGTCAAACAACCGCCGGGATTTGAAGATCATGAGCATCCGGATTATGTCTACAAACTCAAGAAGGCACTTTATGGATTAAAGCAAGCACCCAGAGCATGGTATGAGAGGTTAAGTACTTTTCTAACTCAACATGGATATGTTCGTGGTAAGATAGATAATACTTTGTTTATTAAACATGTTAATCATGATATGCTTATTTGTCAAATTTATGTTGATGACATTGTGTTTGGTGCCACTAATGAATTTTTGTGCAAAGAATTTAGTGATTTAATGCAAGGTGAGTTTGAAATGAGCATGATGGGAGAACTCAAATTCTTTCTTGGATTGCAAATCAAGCAACACAAAAATGACATTTTCATCCATCAATCGAAGTATACCAAGGAACTTCTTAAGAAGTTTAAAATGGAAGGATGCAAAGTGGCAAGAACACCAATGGCAACAAATGTGGTCTTGGAGAAAAATGAACATGAAAAAGATGTTGATCAAAAACTCTATAGAGGTATGATCGGCTCTCTCTTGTATTTAACTGCTTCTAGACCTGATATTATATTTGCCACATGTCTTTGTGCTAGATTTCAATCTTATCCGAAGATTTCTCATTTGAGTTCTTGTAAAAGAATTTTTAGATACTTGAGTAGAACTATTAATCATGGTTTGTGGTATCCTATTTGTGATTCATTTGATTTGTATGTTTATAGTGATGCTGATCATGTTGGCTGTAGAATTGATAGAAAAAGCACTAGTGGCTTGTGTCATTTCTTAGGATCATCTTTGATATCTTGGGCTAGTAAAAAGCAAGTTAGTGTAGCCATTTCCACCGCTGAATCTGAATATGTAGCATTTGGGAGTGCTTGTGCTCAAGTTCTTTGGATTAAACATCAATTGCTTGATTATGGTATTGTGGTTAAAATATTCCTATTTATTGTGATAATACCAAAGGCAATTTGTTTGAGTAAAAATCCTATATTGCATAGTAGAACAAAGCATATAGAAATTAGACATCATTTTATCCGTGATCATTGTTTAAAAGGTGACATTTGCTTGAAGCATGTATCAATTAGTGATCAATTGGCTGACATTTTTACTAAACCTCTTAAGGAAGATGTGTTTGTGAACATTAAATTGAGATTAGGCATGTGTGATTTAAATTCCTTTGGTTGAATTTGATTTTGCTACATTAAATGGTCAATATATGAGGCACATATGCAATTACATCCAAAGATTTCATCATCATTTTTTACACTTAGACTACTAGTAGACTAATTGGAGTTTCAGTCTATTGCTGAGGATTAATTCGAGTTATCTTGAGTCAGATATTGACTTGTTCTGGGATAGAAGGAGATTATGTGGAAAATAAGTCGAGGTATGGTTTACACAACTCTCTGGACATGAATTTTGAAAGGATAAGTCGACTTATGCAGTAGACAAGTCGACTTATGGAGGTCGATAAGTCGACTTACGTGTAGCACAAGTCGACTTATGTGAGGACGGACCCCTTTAAAAAACCCTTCATCCTTTCACTTCTCCGAAAACTTTCTCACTCTAACCTTTGAAATCTCTTGCCTTAATTCGACTTAAACCTCGAAATCTCTTCAGATCCACTATACCCATCATCAATCCACCACATTTAGCACAAAACCCATTCTCCATCTCTTCAGATCTATCCTTCTTTTTCGAAAACCCTTTTTCAAAACCCTAACCTGTGTTTTTCCATCTTCTCTCTACAAAACAAATGGCTCCTTGAAAATCTTCTCAGAAAGGGAAAGAAACTGCTCAATCTCAAGGTCCCCACGTTCCTCAAAGACCATGGGTTCGAGGGTCCTCATCAAGGGGAGATGTGTCAAGGGAGGATGACGCGATTGAACCCAGATTTGTTTCGAGGGATGCTCAAACATTGTATTATAAGGTACTTAAAGATGAAGTATTGATTCCCTCTATGAGATTTGATTGGACTGAGTTAGATAGTAGCGAGTTCTCAGATGTGTTTACTGAAATTGTTAACCTTGGGCTAAGAGATTTTTTGGGTTTTCATGATGATATCTATGAAGAAACATTAAAGGAATTCTATGCGAATCTGGTTGTGATTGGAAGTAATGTTGAGGATGGAGTTACCTTATCCTCTAAAATTAACGAGAAAGCAATATATCTTTGTGAATCAGATTTGTGTACCATGTTTCATTTGCCTAGAGGAGGAGTTAGGCCTAGAGTTTCTTTTACTGATTTTGATATTTTGAGGAATGCTGAGGGTGACACTGATGAGGAAGTCGAAGAGAATTTCGGCTATACCGAGGAAAAAGGGGCTGATTTGTTAGTTCAGTTATGTACCGATCATTCCCCTCCATTTGAGGCGATGGATTTACCGTTGAATTATCGGTTGCTACATTATGCGATAAACAGGGTTGTGTATCCAAAGAAAGCTAGTAATAATCAAATTACTTCTCTAGATAAGGAGATTCTGTGGCATATGGAGGAAGGAAGGAAAATAAACTATCCGAGCTTAATTATTCAGATGATGAGGAAAAAGGCGAGCCTATTACGTGGACAGCTGAAGGGGAAACTAGTCCGGCATAAAGGAATGCCGTATGTCGCATTGATTACCCATATCTCTCAGGTTAGAAGATGCAATCTGGATTCCTATGTTAGTTTTCCTTATCCTCAAAGTTGGAGATTCACGCTTTACAACTTAAGGAGTATGAAGCTGGTTAGAATAGTTGAAAAAGGCTGGGTTTACTCCTATCATGTTGAGAAGCTTGGGTTGACTTTGGTAGGTGAGCAGGTACCTTCAAGGAAACGATCTAGGACAGCAGAACGTCCAAGTAGCTCACGACCAAGTAATATCGGAAGAAGTGAGGTCTCTCAAGCTGATATTCAGGAAATTCGAGATCAGTTGGATGAGATAAATGAACGACATGATGATCAACAAGATGTGCTTATAAGATTGGAAAGAAAAATTGATGAACAACGCAGATGCTTACCCGCCAGAGAAAAGCATCAAGAAGATTTTGACAAGCTAGGATGTAGGCACGATGATTCTTCGTCCTGATGTGTATTGCATTGTGCCTTGAACAACATTTCATCTTCTGTTGTTGTTTTATGTGTTTTTATGTGCTTTGTGTTGGATTCACATCATTTGTAATGACTATTACTATCATTTGTGTTTGATGTTATGTTTGGTGTTATGTTTGATTTTAAACTTCATTAATCTTCATTTGAGTCTATTTTCTCTATTGATTTTTGATTATGACAAAAAGGGGGAGTAAGATTGAAATTGATATTTGATTAAGGGGGAGTGAAAATTTCATTGATTTGCGATTTTATTGATTTCTATTTTAATCATTGATTTATAAATTAAGGGGGAGACAACCTAACCATTAAGACAAGGGAAACCTTGATCAAATTTTATGTCTTTCAAATTTCTTGTCAATTTCTAAATATTTTGTCATTATCAAAAAGGGGGAGATTGTTGGACCAATGGTGGTTGACAAATTAAATCCCTTTATGTTTTGATAATAATAAAATATCTAGAATTAGTTAAGAAATTATTTCAGGTACTATTCAATGAAAGAGTTGTGCAAATCAAGAAGAGCAAGTGTTTAATCATTAAAGAATCAAGATGAGAGTTGCCTTCTAAGAGAAAATGACATAAAACATAAGGATTATAGAGGATTTGGTCGGATGTTACCATTGAAGTCAATATAAGTCGACTTACATGGAGATATGACAATACAAGTCGACTTATCATACACAAGTCGACTTATCGAGGACGACAAGTCGACTTACATGAGACAAGTCGACTTATTGGAGAGCGGAGTTACAATTTTTTATGTAAATGGTTGAAACAAGTCGACTTATACATTCGATAAGTCGACTTATGGATGCACCAAATCAGCTCCAACGGTCCAATTAGCCAAAAATGGAATGGAGATTATCAAGGAACGTCTATAACAAATCAAGCAACGGATAGAAGAGCTACAACAGCTATATTTCTTCAAGTATAAATAGAGGATGATGGAAGAAGAGTAGATACAAGTTCCACAAGTCTAAATACTCTTCTATTGCTTCAAATTGCTCACTATTGCTCTTATTTTGTTACTCTATTGTTTTGAGCACTTGTTCTTCAATCTTTACTATATTTCTTTTACAATTTGAGTGACGAGTGGAAGGTCACGTGTGAGGTAGGATTTGTACCGTAAGACAAATTGTTTGTAAGGTAGCTTGAGCCGGAAGTTAAGTGGCGTTGTAAAAAGTTCACACTCAACTACAAAGTGTGCAATAAAGTGAGTGGCAAAATCCTAAGTGGGAGCTTAGGTAGAGGACGTAGGTCTTAGCACCGAACCTCTATAAAAACAAGTGTTTGATCTTCTTCCCTACACTTTTCAATTAAGTTTATCAAAATTATTTTTGTGTGTTTTAACTTCTAATTTTCTTGTAGAAATTCTCAAAAAATTTTAAAGATCTATTCAACCCCCCCTTCTAGATCACTAACATTATAAGCATAATCATTGTTAATAATAAATTAAATAATATTTTTTGGCCCTATTTCATTCACAACTTCATTAAATATCTTAAAACAAAGTCTCAGTATTTGATAAGTTGTTATTCTTGATATATTTTAGCTCTATTTTGTCATCGTTTTTGTATCAAATGATGTTAAATTACCTTTAGTTTTTGTGAATTCGGTACTGCTCCTTTGATTTTGGTATTTGCAGGGGTTTTAGGGAGATAATGAAACAAATATGAGGAATACATGGTCTACCCGTGTAAAAACACACAACCTATGTAAAGTTGAAGCTCAAAGTTGAAGACCCAAAAGTTACACGATCTGTCCGTGTAGATTCACACTGACCGTGTCTTTCGAAGCGTGAGTGCACAATCATTCCCGAAAGTTACACGGTCTGACCATGTAGATTCACACTGATCGTGTATGATGGTTTTCCAGTGATAAAAAGGCAATTTTTGGGGAATGAAAAGGGGAACTTTTTGGGCAAGGAGATAGGAGAGCTGGAAGGAGGTCGAAGTTGAAGAATCCAAAATGAGGAGAAAGTTAAGAATTAATCAAAGAAAAAGGAAAGCTTGAAGATTGAGAAATCAAGATTCAAGAAGCAATTGGAGATCCTTCTCCTCCTTCTTCCACTCATTATTTATTTTTAATGTTCATCCTTACAGTTTTATATTTTAGTTGAATTTAGTCATGAATTTGTAAATTCATTTATTCTAGGATGTTTGCTTTAACTTGGAATTTATGTGTTAAACCTTACTTCACTTCTTAATTCAATGTTGACTTTTGTAAAGTGAATTAATTCGATGTTAATTTGATCTATCTAATCTAGGGTTTCTAATTAATTAATGATGGATGTTAAACTAGGAACTGAAAAGTGATATTTAATATCTGAATGTTAAACTAGGAACAGAAAAGTGATATTTAATATCTGAACTATGAGATTAGACTTTATTGAAAAAATATCTAGAAATAGAATTCTTCATTAAGAGTACTTGAGATTAACCATTGAGTTCATTGGGTTGGTTTCGATTTTTAGTCTAGGAAACTAGCTTAAAAATTTGGAATCAACACGTCAATTGCTTCGAAAGAATTAATTGATAAAAATAAGTTAATGTGCTTGGATAAGTATTTCATTTCATAAGGATGAAATGATTTCTTTGTTGGGATGAACTCCTATAATATTGGTTCAAATTCTATTCATTGTGTATCGATATTTCCTTAGCAAAACAACTTTCATATTCAATTGCTTAGCAAATTTAGAAAGTATAAATTTGGTATTTTGACTTAGTGCTTATGGATCGACACTTGATTGTTGCAACTAAACCCATATACTTGCAGAATCCCTATCAAGTTTTTGGCACTGTTGTTGGGGACTTGCGTCAAGTATTGAATTTTTCTGAATAAAGTTGACTAAGCTTTTCTTAATTCAATTTTTTGTCTATTCTTTATACATAAGCTTGTTTACTTTTAATCGTGTCTCTCGTGCAGCGGAGAATTGAGAATTATATGCAATATACGTTCACAGCCACATTTGACCCTGAGATTGATAGAACGTACCACAGGAGAAAGAGACAAAAGTTTGCAGAAAAGAAGAAGGTGACAACTCCCAGAAGTGGCAATGCGATGGTCGAAGGAGTGGGACAACGACTTTATGACTATGCAGAGCCAAGGGTTCAAGAAAATACTTCAGGGATTCGGAATCCAAATGTGGAAGCAAATAATTTCGAGTTGAAGCTAGCCCTTATCTCTATGGTACAACAATTGTAATTTGGAGGGTCACTTGTTGAGGATCCAAATATCCACTTAATGGTTTTCTTGGAAGTTTATGACACTTTGAAGATGAATGGACTCACTCCCGATGCGATTCGTCTCCACCTTTTTCCATTCTCCCTAAGAGATAAGGCACGGGCATGGCTTCATTCTCTTCTAGCTGGATCTATTACTACGTGGGATCAACTCTCCAAGAGTTTTTAGCCAAGTATTTTCCTTCAAGCAAAATGACTAATCTCCGAAATCAAATCTCGACATTCAGGTAAAAAGATGATGAGACGCTGTATGAAGCATGGGAGCGTTATAAAGATTTACTTCGTTGGTGTCCACACCATGGCTTACCAAATTAGACGGTCCTTTATAACTTTTACAATGGATTACTCCAACCAATGAGGACATTAATCGATGCTGTAGTTGGAGGAGCTATTTTGAACAAGACCTACGTTGATGCATACAATCTAATTGAAGAGATGGCTCTTAACAATTACCAATGGTCTAACAAACTAGGAGCAGCAAAATGTACTCCAGGTAAGTATGAAGTTGATGCACGTACTGTACTTTCTGCTAAAGTTGATGCCATGACCCATAGTTTAGACCGTTTGAATGCTAGTTCTGTGAGTTCTACTTCTGCTTGTGAAATTTGTGGTTCTATTAATCATTTATATGTTAATTGTCAAGTTGGTAGTCCCTTTGCCCAAGATTAGGGTAGCGACCAAGTTCATGCTATTAACAATCTTAACCAAAGACCCCAATTTGACTCACATTCTAACACTTACAACCCTTGTTGGAGGAATAACCCCAATTTCTCTTGGAGGAATAACCAAAATCCCCCATTTCAGTCAAATGTTAGACCACCTCCTGGATTTCAAAAGCCTTCCAATCCACTAGGATCTCTAAAATCAAACCTGAAGAGTATGATGGAATCCATGTTACTAACCCAAAGACAACAAGAAGAAATAATCAAGCAATTAACCTCTAAGGTAGACCAGTTAGCTACCCATAATAAGTTGCTTAAGAACCAAATTGCAAATCAGGCTAGTTCATCAGTCACACCATCAGGAAAATTACCTAGTCAACCTGAAACCAATCCTAGGGAACATTGTAAAGCCGTCACATTGAGAAGTGGAAAACATTTGGTGGGACCACCTTATCCTAGGAATGAAGTGGTAAAAGAAGGCATCGATGAAACTCTGGACGAGGTTAGTAGTGAGACAGAGGAAGAGAAGGAAAAGAAGAGTGATGATGATTATCCTTCTAAGGAACTGCAAAAGCCATACCAAAAACCTTACACTCCACTAATACCCTTTCCTCATAGAATGGCCAAAGCCAAACTGGATGCTCAATTCGGGAAATTCTTAGAAGTTCTCAAAAAGCTTTACATCAACATTCCTTTCACAGATGCGCTGTCTTAAATGCCTTCTTATGTTAAATTTTTTAAAGAAAATTTGTCAAATAAAAGAAAGTTAGAAGAGCATGAAACTGTTGCTTTGACTGTCGAATGTAGTGCAGCCATTCAAAATAAACTTCCGCCGAAACTCAAATATCTTGGGAAAATTTCAATCCTTTGCTAAATTGGTAAAATTACAATTGAACGTGCTTTATGTGATTTAGGATCAAGCGTGAGTCTTATGCTACTTTCTTTATGTAAGAAGCTTGATCTAGGAGATTTGACACCTACTACTGTTGCTTTGCAATTAGCAGATTGATCTGTTAAATATTCTGTTGGTGTATTAGAAGATGTGCCAATTAAAGTAGGTGATTTGTATGTGCCTATTGATTTTGTTATTTTAGAAATGGAGGAAGACACCTGCACCCCTGTCATCCTGGGGAGGCCATTTTTTGGCTACAACGGGATGTCAGATAGATATGAAAAATGAAAAATTATCTTTTGAGATTAGTGAAGATTGTGTTCAATTTGATTTGTCAAAGGCTACTAAATTTTTGAAATTTTTTGATGATTGCTTGAGAATTGACGTAATTGATTCTATTATAAATATCCATTTGTCTAAACAACATTCGGATGATTTTCTTGAGCATTATTTGATTACTAATGGAACACCGAGTGATGAGATTCCAGAAGTAGCCATGATTGCTAAAGCCTTAGCAAATCTTCCTGAGAATTACAAGGACAAAGACAAGCAGTTTGAAGTTTTAGAAGTGGATCAATCAATTGAAGTAAAAGCCCCCAAGGTAAAACTCAAACCCCTTCCTTCTAATTTAAGGTATGAATTTATGGGTCCTAATTATACTTATCTTATGGTTGTGAATGCTACTTTAGATGCTCCTAATACTGAAAAACTTATTGGTGTCTTAAGAAAGCAAAGAAAAGCCATAGGTTATTTTTTAGATGACCTTAAAGGAATTCATCCTTCTGTGTGCATGCATAGAATCTTAATGGAGGACGACCATAGGCCCACCATTGAACATCAAAAGAGGTTAAACCCTAGTATGCAAGAAGTAGTCAAAAAGGAACTTTTGAAATTGCTTAAGGCTAGCATAATATATCCTATACCGGATAGTAAATGGGTTAGTCCGTTCCATGTAGTTCCTAAGAAAGGAGGGATGAAAGTTGTAAAAAATGAAAAAAAGAACTAATTCTAACTAGGACTGTCACCGAGTGGAGAATGTGCCTAGATTACTGTAAGTTGAATTATGCCACTAGGAAAGATCATTTTCCCCTTTCCTTCATTGACTAGATGTTAGAAGGACTTGCTAGGAACTCTCATTTTTATTATCTTGATGGATATTCAGGTTTCTTCCAGATTCCTATTCACCCGCAGGATCAGGACAAAATCACTTTTACATGCCCATATGATACTTTTGCATACAGGAGAATGCCTTTTGGTCTTTGAAATGCTCCTGCCACTTTTTAGCGTTGTATGATGGCCATATTTTCTAATTTCATTGAAAACATAATGGAAGTATTTATGGATGATTTCTCTATTTATGGCTTATCATTTGATGATTGTTTGAAAAATTTGTCAAAAGTTTTGGAAAAATGCAAAGAAGCTAATTTATTTTTGAATTGGGAAAAGTGCCATTTTATGGTCCAAAAGGAGATTGTATTGAATCATTTGGTTTCACGTAAAGGTATTCAAGTTGACATAGCAAAAGTGGAAGTAGTGGAAAAATTGCCCCCACTTACTTCAATAAAAGGAGTGAGAAGTTTTGTTGGACAAGTTGGTTTTACCGACGGTTCATCAAAGATTTTTTTAAAATAGCAAAACCTCTAATTCTTTTACTTGTCAACACCATGGTATGCAGATTTTTAGATGATGTTTTGTAGCACTCCACTCCCGACGAGACCCGAATCTGATATCCATGGTGATATCTGAGCCCGTGACCCGCGAGGGTGGCGTACTAGAACATTCATTACCTTATTAAAAAAAATCGTATGACATTTTCTTTTTCTTTAAAAAACATTAGAGTGCGCAAAACAATCATTGACTTGGCCCAAATATAACAAAACATTTTCAAATATAAAACCATTTCACTGATAAAACAATTTCAATCATTATTAGCACTCATTAGTGCTCAGCCACTCTATACAATTACATATAAACAATTGGGCCTACTAAATACCAAAACAATACACTAATGCAGATCACGGACGACATCGATCCCGACCGAATACTACATCTTGTTAGCGAGAGGCGATACTCCGTGTGTCCAACGGGTACTCTCCATTTCTGAAAAATAGATGCAATGTTGGGTGAGTTTATGAACTCGGTGAGAAACCATCATCGATGGTTCACCCAACTCATGCATATCCACAAAATCACACAATATTGTACATATATCATAAACAAGAAATCACAAAATCAATTTCACATTTTATCGTGCAATAAGCCTTTCACACAATTCACATAAAGCATTCATTTATGCAGTATGCATGTGACTCTTTCATTTTCTTTCGTTGTTGTGACCGCGCGCTTTGAGCTCATATACGTTGAGCCATTGGCTCAAACATTAGGCTTGAAGCTCAAACGTTGGGCATAGCCTCGATCATCGAGCCGAGGCTCGGAATACGTGGGCATGAGGCCTGTCGCGCTGAGCTTAAAGCTCTGAAATCGGTGGCTACACGGTCACAACCGCCATTATCGATCATTTACTATGCATGAATGCACATGTCATTTCCAATTTCCAATTATCGCATTTCTATTTCCAATTCCAATTACTATTTCCGATCATTTTCCAATGTCCTCGGACTTTTAATCCGGTATTTCATTCCCATGCATTTACCTTTCATTTCACTAACACATTTACAATCCAATTTACTCATGCATTCTCACGCACTTATTCTCATTTGCACTTCAATATCATAATCCAATATTTCAACACCCATGGTCCAAATCAATCAAATCAATCAATCACATATATCCATCCTTGCTTCCTCATGGCAATCAATGCATATAATTAATAAACACATAAGGTTGAGAAACCAACTAGGTTACTCACCTATTACTTCCGAGCTAATGCCGGGAAGTTTTTGCCCCGTCGGTCGAACGACGCTCCACTTGGGTCTCTATATGAATCAGAGAAAGAACGAGTCACTAAATATGCAATTTGTGCACATGTAGGTGAAATATGCATGTTCATGAATTCCCGCCCTAATCCCATTTTTTCCTCAGAAAATCCGTCTAAAATTAGAAACCTATTGGCGCCGACGGCAAGCAATTGGGACCTCTATAGTCCCCAATTAAACAAAATAAGTGATTAAAGGCTCGTTACCCGAGGCCACGCCAATTTCCGCCTAAAAATCCCGAATCTCTCAGAAAATGAAATTCAATATTCTATGAACCGATGCCTCAAGAATCAGGTCAATCGGACGTCGGACGGAAAAGTTATTCACGAAAGAAACCAAAACTCAACAATTTATATCTATATATCTATAACCCTTATTTCCCTTTATTATCTGATTTCCAACCAAACTTCTAACACCCATAACTCTTTCTACACATTTCGAAAAATGCAAACTATACCTTGTTGGAAAGATAATGAAACCCTCTACAAGTTTCATGAAGACCCCAACAAACAATTTTACCCATAAGGGTGTTAAAAATCCCATCAAAGCTGCTGTCTACTCAAAACCCCTCAAAACAGTGCAGTAGAGTTCCTAACCAGTGCAGTATTTTGTAAATTCAATAACTTCTCATTTCCTTAGTCAACAATTACAGAATAAATATGCTCGTCAAGATCACAATGTGATCTACAACTTTCATGAACAGTCTAAATTCAAATTCAATAGCTAAGTAGGTTAAACAATTCGGTGAAGGCTACTGCCCTTGAAAGTACTCAAATTGGACAGTGATTTTTCAAACAGTATAATTCCTTGTAAAAATGTCGAAAAATTACATACTTTATACCCATGAAAAGATAAAACATAGTACTACACTTCTCATGAAGGGCTCAGAATCAAATTCCATCACTAACCAATTTAAAACAGTCTTGCAAGTTACTGCCCTGTTCAGCAGTCCATGACCTAACTTCAGTCCAATCTTTGAAAAATCATAAGTCCCAATTATGTTATCTAAAAATAGCATGCTATATACCATTTTCAAGATAATCACTTCCTTTACAATTATTCAGAAGATCACTCAACCCAATTCAATTCACAGAAATTTCTAAAATTACTTCTAATCAGAATGTGCACCAAATCTGACATTTCAACTAGGTTTCACTCAATGCATTAAGACAGCCAATAGTCATCAGTCCATATCTCCTCATATACACATCGAAAAATTGCAAAATCAGTGGCAATGGAAAGATCATTTAATAGGATTAAACTTTCATTTAGACCATTTTCTCTAAATCCTTCTCAATTAATTTAGAAAAATTAACAAAACTCCAGGGTATGATTTCGGATACTATTCATTCCAGTCAATGGCAGTAACTTTCCAAGCCAAATTTCACCCTCTTAAAATTAGAATTGGCCAACACCTATTTCACACAAAAATGTAGCTAACATCCCAAAGTTTCAGTGGGCATAAGCCTTGCCTCATTTTCATAACCACACAATGAGTTATGCTCAAAACAGTATAGTAGGTCAAAAACCTAAATTTCCAGCTTTGATACTAAACTTAGCTTCTATCATTTCCAATGCCAATACCACATCATTAAGCATCCAAATGAACACAAAATCAGTTCTTACAACATTCATACATTCACTAGAACTACCTACCAAAATTGGCAGCACTTACCTCATCAATATTATGCAAGAATAATCATTCATATTCAATTAAAATCAAGCTAAAACCACTCATTCATACTACTTCATCAATTCTTACTTCAACCTAACCTTATACCCATCATTTCCACCTATAAATTTCATTAAATTCAAGCATCCATAATCATAATAAATACACCCTAACTCCCATTCAATGTTTCTAACTATCATGGCATTAAATTCATACTTAAACCATCATGAAAACACCATTTAAAGCTTAATTTAAACACTTACCTATTAGCTTTTCCAACCTTCTCTTCTTTTCAATACTTTCCTAACAATTGCTAACCCTCTTTCTAACCTCATGCAAGTGAAAGCCTCCATGATAAGTAAGGAACTTGGTGTCTAGAAGAAGAAGGCTTGAAGTTTGGAGGAAGAGTTGATGAAGAAGATGAAAATCGATGGAGAGAGCAAAAGGAGGAGATACTTTGGATGATGATGAAAATAACCATCAACTTGCTCTTTTTATTCATTTAACAAGGCAAAACCGTGGGAGGGAGGAGTGAGCATTAAATGAAACTTTTGGTGGCAATTTTTCATTGGTCCACATTTGTAAAGAAAAGTCAAACTATTAATTTTATAATTCAGATCAAAAATTTACCCCAATCAACTCCAATGACCCTAATTTCAATCCCAAAATAGTACCCCCAATAATACAGTGTCATTGGATAGCAATTTTCGTTACCGAAAATCGACCGGTTCGCCAATTGGCGATTTTCCCGGTCCGGGAATTTTCTCCGAAAAATTTCAGAAAAATTCCCATAAATCCAAAAAAATAGAAAACAATTTATGATCACTCAGAATAATTTTTCAAACCCATTAACCACGTTAATCCCAATAAAATTGCCTTAGGCACAAAAACCGGGAATATCATGTATGCATGTACAGTAATTTCATGTGCACAATTGATACTGTGTATCAATACTATTATGCATGAACAGTACTAATTATTCCCTATCAATCTCATCCTATGACGAATTTCCTATTTTACCCTTCTAGTAGGGGGTAGGATGTTACAATCCCCCCTCCTTATAAAAATTTCGTCCTCGAAATTTTCAGGCAACGGTTCAATATGACAGTATTCCTATGTTCCTACATGTCCCATACACTTTTCCACTCAATAATTCATTTTCCCGAAAAGTCACAGAAATCATACTCAATAAATTATTCAGTCACTTATTTGACTAACTCATTATCACTCAGCACAGTCGACGGACTCTACAAGGCTGTCAATTGGCGATCTCATTTTCTTAGCTATCTCACTTGCCATTTTCAGAGTAGTCATTAACTTTAGTTCCAATGCTATGACTCAGTAACCTGTTCACTTATCATATTTTATCAATTCAATACCTTTCTCTCCAGTACCATGTAGTCTAGTTCGTATTCCATTGAGTACAGGTACTTACCATAACCTTCTTTATCTCGTCCCTGACGATCCACTTTCCTTTGGTACCAATACAGTGACATGTAGCTCCATTTCGCTATAACCAGTGATAATTTACCTAATGCGATTCGTTCTTTATAATCCATTGACTCACCTGCTCAAATTCAACCCTCTTTCGACACTTTATCGTTCTATAATGTTCACGCACTCTATTTAGATATACATTTAATTGCATTTCACTTATCCGATCTGATCCACTTTAGTTAACCCATGCTGTTTTCTTACGTCACTTTCCTTTGTTTCACTCAACACGCCTCAAATTCATTGTGGTCTTTGACTCGTTAGACGTTGTGCAGTGTAGCAATGTATTCCTACAGTAAATCAGAACTCTATCACATAATCATAATCAAGTATTTTTCCTGATGAACATTCACACCTATAAGCACTTGAATCAATAATCACTTCATTCTATACCCATAGTTATTCAATTTCACTTTTCGCATATGTTTACTAGAATGTCTAGCTTCAACTGCTCACTTTGAAGCACGCAATAGTGTTTTTCCGATTTCACTCGCATATTCAGACTCATCATAGGACTCACCACTTTAACTCCTGCACTCTTATCCTTTCTTACCTTTATCCAGTATCACTAGATCTACAACTTCAATTTTTCCAGTAACACTTCACAATTACCATAACCTACCTGATATTCATTGGAAGTCATAATATCTATAATTGATCTGTTCAATGCGACCTTATCAGTTCACTATTTGAGTTTAGTAGTCGAATTATGCTCATTTCGTAATTATCGACAAGAGTCATTTATACCCGTCTTTTTCCTCGAATCAACATCATGAATCCTTAGAGGAATCTAAAATCTTTAATACCATTTATCAGAATCAGTATCAGTTCAATTTATCTTATACCAGTTTAACATATTGTCTCAGTTCATACCACACTGCCCATTCTCCAAGGGTATCCTTATCCTCAGTATCAAATTCTTCACTTATTCATATAGTTCTGTTTACTTTTCACTGTTCAACACTTTCAAGTCACTACTATTTACTTACCTCGCATAATTCCCTATTAAGGTCTTGTTGACTTTACCATACATCATTCAACTTTTTCATTGTGTCCACACGTAGTACATTTGCAATTCCTTTATGAAAGTAACACTGTATCACATCATTGTCAATTTTCCTTTAGGACTTCTTGTCTCTATTCATTTTCTCCTTTCAATTGATTTCCTGTCATTCACATCGACCTATGCCAATACCTAGTCATCCATACTGGGACTCCCATAAATTCCACTTTATTTGAGTATTTTACTTCGCCGTTCGAGACTATTTTCTTCTTAGTGTCAAATCTAGATTTCCCATCAGTTTTGCATCACATATGGGGCTCTATTCACTTCACATTGCAATAGAATCATCTCAAATTAAAATTCCACTTACGTAGTTGGACACTTCACATATCCGTACACACAGTACAGATAACCTCAGTAGTATGAGATATGACTCAATTTCACTTTTATTTTTTTTTGTCCATACTTCTTTCCGTTTGACCATTAGTCTTGTTACAGTCTTTATACTGTTCAGGAAAGTCTCATCAACCAATTAGTGTCCCTGATTGCTTTTCAATCATTCTCAACAATACGCACTATCTTAATCAGAACAATTTTATGCCATAATTTAAAGATCAGAACAGTCCTTGCACTAAGGTTCCATGTGATAGTCATATAAACACTTTCTTTAACACTTATTTCGTAATCTACACCTCACCAGAACTTATTTCATCTTATCCGGAAGCCAATTAGTAACCTATACAATTCAGACTTCCATAAAACTCCTTTCCGTTTATGCTAATCCTCAAATAGAGGACTGGTGCCATAATATTATTTTTTTAATTTCCTCTCATAAAGGTACATTCAGTCATCTTATGTCTTACTTTAACCCAATATGAACTTTACACTTATAGCCACTCTAATCATTCACCGATCATTTCCTCTAGGATTTCCATATATCTTTCATATATGTTTCATTAATCATGGTCAACTTTACTGTCCAATAGATACTCCCAACAGTAAATCGACTTACATGCGACAACTCTTTTCATATATCACTATCATTGTTTCATTCTTTTTCCATTTCCCTAATTTCATTCCCATATCATTCATGTGTCAGCTTGACCTTTTAAGGTCATATCCACTTGGCTTATACAATGTCATCGCATTATTGCTACGTCTCTCTTTATTTTCCTCAAACAATCCACGATAGGGTATTCACATTGATAGGACATTTGAGAGCACATCACCGAAAACACGATATTGATATAAATACACTGTATCTCTATTTATTTTCCCATTCGTTTACCATTTCTGTTTCCATATAGACAGATTCAACTAATCTAGAATTTTCCAATGCTCAATCAGTAGAAATTTCTAGTCTTCCTTTTTCCCTACTATCTTCTTATCTTGATTTACAAACTCTTAGCATAATTTTTCACATAACCATTTTGGTCCCAAACTCATGCGCCATGATCACAACCGTTTCACGAGTTCATTTCAGTTTATCCACACTTTCATCTCACAATTTCTATCTCTTTCTAACCTTAGAATCACTTCACCCTTTTTTTTGTTTAGAGTAGACCATTACGGACAATATTGATCTCATTCCAATCTCGCTATCATCATCTACCTATGATGTCTCATCGATATCGAACACAAATGCAAGGTAACAATATCCACTGATCGGACCATCTACGCTTTTACTCGGTTCCCATGTTTCCCATTTCATCGCATATACAAGTCACAACTCTCATTTCCTAATCATCTCGAACTTTTAACCTCACATAGGCCTACTTTACCCAATATGTTTCTCATATCCATAGTGGACCTCTCCATGCTATAGAAATTGTTCGCTTTCTTTCACCGTAATATTGCCACTTTTAATCGAGGATTCATTTTGATATCATTTCTTTCCTTAATCAATCTAGGCCAACATAGTCATTCTAACCACAGTACATTATAATGCTCATTATCGATGTTTTCTTTTTCCCTTTCCCAATTGCTCATACCCTTTCATGGGTTCACATTCTGATACATTCTCATTTTCTCACACTTAATCACGTAACACATGGTCACATCGAGGATTTCTACTGCATGACACAAACTAGGATCGCTACCACGGTCTGCAACGACACGACTCAAATGCATGCAACTTGACCTATATTTCAGACTGTGCCCAGATACATTTGTATTGCTGGGCTCTGATACCACTTAAATGTAGCACCCCACTCCCGACGAGACCCGAATCCGATATCCATGGTGATATCCGAGCACGTGACCCGCGAGGGTGGCGATTAGAACATTCATTACCTTATTAAAAAATCGTATGACATTTTCTTTTCTTTCAAAAACATTAGAGTCATGCAAAACAATCATTGACTTGGCCCAATTATAACAAAACATTTTCAAATATAAAACCATTTCACTGATAAAACAATTTCAATCATTATTAGCACTCATTAGTGCTCAGTCACTCTATACAATTACATATAAACAATTGGGCCTACTAAATACCAAAACAATACACTAATGCAGATACGGACGACATCGATCCCGGACCAATACTGTCTTGTTAGCGAGAGAGCGTACTCCGTATGTCCAACGGGTACTCTCCATTTCTGAAAAATAGATGCAATGTTGGGTGAGTTTGCGAACTCAGTGAGAAACCATCATCGATGGTTCACCCAACTCATGCATATCCACAAAATCACACAATATTGTACATATATCATAAACAAGAAATCACAAAATCAATTTCACATTTTATCGTGCAATAAGCCTTTCACACAATTCACATAAAGCATTCATTTATGCAGTATGCATGTGACTCTTTCATTTTCTTTCGTTGTTGTGACCGTGCGCCTGAGCTCATATACGTTGAGCCATTGGCTCTGAAACATTGGGCTTGAAGCCCCGAAACGTTGGGCATAGCCTTGATCATCGAGCCGAGGCTCGGAATACGTTGAGCATGAGGCCCTGTGCGTTGAGCTTAAAGCTCTGAAATCGGTGGCTACACCGGTCACAACTGCCATTATCTGATCATTTACTATGCATGAATGCACATGTCATTTTCCAATTTCCAATTATCGCATTTCTATTTCCAATTCCAATTACTATTTCCAATCATTTTCCAATGTCCTCGGACTTTTAATCCGGTATTTCATTCCCATGCATTTACCTTTCATTTCACTAACACATTTACAATCCAATTTACTCATGCATTCTCACGCACTTATTCTCATTTGCACTTCAATATCACAATCCAATATTTCGAACACCCATGGTCTGAAATCAATCAAATCAATCAATCACATATATCCATCCTTGCTTCCTCATGGCAATCAATGCATATAATTAATAAACACATAAGGTTGAGAAACCAACTAGGTTACTCACCTATTACTTCCGAGCTAATGCCGGGAAGTTTCCGCCCCGTCGGTCGAACGACGCTCCACTTGGGCCTCTATATGAATCAGAGAAAGAACGAGTCACTAAATATGCAATTTGTGCACATGTAGGTGAAATATGCATGTTCATGAATTCGGCCCTAATCCCATTTTTCTCTCAGAAAATCCGTCTAAAATTAGAAATCTATTACGCCGACGCAGACGCAATTCGCACTCTATAGGTCCCCAATTAAACAAAGCAATGATTAAAGGCTCGTTACCGGGACCACGTCAATTTCCGCCTAAAATCCTGAATCTCTCAAAAATGAAATTCAATATTCTATGAATCCGATGCCTCAAGAATCAGGTCAATCGGACGTCGGACGGAAAAGTTATTCACGAAAGAAACCAAAACTCAACAATTTATATCTATATATCTATAACCCTTATTTCTCCCTTTATTATCTGATTTCCAACCAAACTTCTAACACCCATAACTCTTTCTACACATTTCCGAAAAATGCAAACTATACCTTGTTGGAAAGATAATGAAACCCTCTACAAGTTTCATGAAGACCCCAACAAGCAATTTTACCCGTAAGGGTGTTAAAAATCCCATCAAAGCTGCTGTCTACTCAAAACCCCTCAAAACAGTGCAGTAGAGTTCCTAACCAGTGCAGTATTTTGTAAATTCAATAACTTCTCATTTCCTTAGTCAACAATTACAGAATAAATATGCTCATCAAGATCACAATGTGATCTACAACTTTCATGAACAGTCTAAATTCAAATTCAATAGCTAAGTAGGTTAAACAATTCGGTGAAGGCTACTGCCCTTGAAAGTACTCAAATTGGACAGTGATTTTTCAAACAGTATACTTCCTTGTAAAAATGTCGAAAAATTACATACTTTATACCCATGAAAAGATAAAACATAGTACTACACTTCTCATGAAGGGCTCAGAATTAAATTCCATCACTAACCAATTTAAAACAGTCTTGCAAGTTACTGCCCTGTTCAGCAGTCCATGACCTAACTTCAGTCCAATATTTGAAAAATCATAAGTCCCAATTATATTATCTAAAAATAGCATGCTATATACCATTTTCAAGATAATCACTTCCTTTACAATTATTCAGAAGATCACTCAACCCAATTCAATTCACAGAAATTTCTAAAATTACTTCTAATCAGAATGTGCACCAAATCTGACATTTCAACTAGGTTTCACTCAATGCATTAAGACAGCCAATAGTCATCAGTCCATATCTCCTCATATACACATCGAAAAATTGCAAAATCAGTGGCAATGGAAAGATCATTTAATAGGATTAAACTTTCATTTAGACCATTTTCTCTAAATCCTTCTCAATTAATTTAGAAAAATTAACAAAACTCCAGGGTATGATTTCGGATACTATTCATTCCAGTCAATGGCAGTAACTTTCCAAGCCAAATTTCACCCTCTTAAAATTAGAATTGGCCAACACCTATTTCACACAAAAATGTAGCTAACATCCCAAAGTTTCAGTGGGCATAAGCCTTGCCTCATTTTCATAACCACACAATGAGTTATGCTCAAAACAGTATAGTAGGTCAAAAACCTAAATTTCCAGCTTTGATACTAAACTTAGCTTCTATCATTTCCAATGCCAATACCACATCATTAAGCATCCAAATGAACACAAAATCAGTTCTTACAACATTCATACATTCACTAGAACTACCTACCAAAAATTGGCAGCACTTACCTCATCAATATTATGCAAGAATAATCATTCATATTCAATTAAAATCAAGCTAAAACCACTCATTCATACTACTTCATCAATTCTTACTTCAACCTAACCTTATACCCATCATTTCCACCTATAAATTTCATTAAATTCAAGCATCCATAATCATAATAAATACACCCTAACTCCCATTCAATGTTTCTAACTATCATGGCATTAAATTCATACTTAAACCATCATGAAAACACCATTTAAAGCTTAATTTAAACACTTACCTATTAGCTTTTCCAACCTTCTCTTCTTTTCAATACTTTCCTAACAATTGCTAACCCCTCTTTCTAACCTCATGCAAGTGAAAGCCCTCCATGATAAGTAAGGAACTTGGTGTCTAGAAGAAGAAGGCTTGAAGTTTGGAGGAAGAGTTGATGAAGAAGATGAAAATCGATGGAGAGAGCAAAAAGGGAGGAGATACTTTCGGATGATGATGAAAATAACCATCAACTTGCTCTTTTTATTCATTTAACAAGGCAAAACCGTGGGAGGGAGGAGTGAGCATTAAATGAAACTTTTGGTGGCAATTTTTCATTGGTCCACATTCGTAAAGAAAAGTCAAACTATTAATTTTATAATTCAGATCAAAAATTTACCCCAATCAACTCCAATGACCCTAATTTCAATCCCAAAATAGTACCCCCAATAATATAGTGCCATTGGATAGCAATTTTCGCTACCGAAAATCGACCGGTTCGCCAATTGGCGATTTTCTCGGTCCGGGAATTTTCTCCGAAAAATTCCAGAAAAATTCTCATAAATCCCAAAAAAATAGAAAACAATTTATGCTCACTCAGAATAATTTTTCAAACCCATTAACCACGTTAATCCCAATAAAATTGCCTTAGGCACAAAAACCGGGAATATCATGTATGCATGTACAGTAATTTCATGTGCACAATTGATACTGTGTATCAATACTATTATGCATGAACAGTACTAATTATTCCCTATCAATCCCATCCTATGATGAATTTCCTATTTTACCCTTCTAGTAGGGGGTAGGATGTTACATGTTTTGTAACATCCCATCATCGATGGGAAGGGTAAATTGGTCATTTGGGACGGGTTAGGCGAGTGTAAATATACCTCGGTATGTTCATGCATCATATAGCCTCTATATAGATATGAATGATAATTTTTGCACATGCATATGATTTGTACATGTATTCATGACATTTCCCGGCATGTGTCTAAATATAAATTTTTGTGAAATATGTGATAATTGTGTTTGAAAAATTGAATTGGAGTGATTTATGTGTGTTTTACATTTTTAGGGACTTTTAAGAATTTTTGAGAAAAAATGTCCGGATCGAAAAAATTGCCAAGTGACAGGCTGATTGGATTTACAGTACTGAAAAAGACTGTCCAATGGCATTGAAAAATTGGATACATGATTTTAGGAATTTTTGCTATGAGCCATTGGAATTTGGAGTAGAAATTTAATTGTTTTTGGAAACTGACCAGTAAAATGCAGAAAACCGGGACAAGTGGTAAGTGACACATGTCACTTGCCTACTTAGTCTTTATCTTGGGTTTTATACTATTAACCTAAGCAATTCTCGATGCTTCATTTAGGAAGAGGTAAAAGCTTTTGAAATTGAAAGTCTCCTTCCTTCTCACCCGTAGCTTCCATTTTCCTCTCCTTCTTCTTTGGTTTTCTCCTCCTTCTTTGAAATTGCTACTCTCCTCATCTACCTAAAGTGCTTCCTTATCATATATCCAAGCCTAAGCCTCCTACACCCCTTAAAAATGGTGATTTTCGTATATGTGTGAAGTGAAGTGAAGGAATTGGTGTTAGTTGAAGAATTGAAGATTTGAAGCTTGTTTAGGTGAGAATTCTGCATTGTATTCTTTCATTTGATAGCTAGATGAATTTATTGTGATTAATTATGCATTAATTTCATAAAGATAATGGTAGGATTGTTTGGGTATAAGTGTAAGTATGTGTGAGGATGAATGATGACTATGTTGTGGATTGGTTTTGATGTTTGAATAATGTTAGATAAGTGGTAAATTCAAGTAAGAAAATGGTGTGTTGTGTGCTGCCAAATCTTTATTATTTATGCAAGTGAATGTCTAGATGAACTTGGGGCTGAATTGGAGACTAAATTGGATGCTTATTGAAGTAGGATTGGTGTTGGAATGAAAGAAGTTGAGTTGGATATGAAATCTGGAAAATGTTACTTTGTGTAGGTTTCAGATTTTTGCTCATAACTTTTGATATGGTTGTCCTATTAAGATCAGCTTTAGCTTAAATTAAACTTACAAAATATGGCTAGATTTCATATGAAGGAAGTTTTGTCCAATTCTGACTTTAAGGGTTTTAAATTTTGCTTGGAAAGTGAGTTGTTAGGTGCTATATGAATAGTAATCCGAACCTTGTGACTTGAAACTTTGATGATTTTGTTTAGGTTGATTTGGATTGAATTTGCTAATTTGGTCTTCATGAAAGTTCAATATTTTTGTGTTAGATTTCTAACACCACTAAGTATGAGTTTTTTTGATGTGTAGATTGAAATTTATGGTCTATAAAAGTTCAGGTAGTAATTCAGCCCAAAATGTGTTTTGTGTGCAAGTGACTCTAAGTGCATAGATTTTGTGCTTTTTGTGTTCTGATGTTAATTTTGGACAATTAAGGGTGAAATTGGCTCAAGTAAACTTCTGGAAAGTTGTAGAGGATTGTTGTAGCTTTCTAATGAGATATTATATGCGAATTTTGGATGTAAGGATTGTAAGATATAAATTTGTAAAGTTTTGTTATAGTTTAGGTTAAATGCTGATTTCATAAACCCTAACAGGACAGCCACATTAATGGGAGGATTTGACCTAATTAGAGATGGAATTTGGTTTTAAGTCCTTCTTGAGAATTGTAGTATATTGTCTGAGCTTTTTATTTCTATATGGTATGGAATTTTTGGTAAAGGGGATGAAAAATTATGATTTTTGGAAAAGTGCTGCACTGTTATGGTAAATGTGTGACTAGGCAGTATCTTTGAGTGCATTTTTGACACCCTTAGAGGTGTTATTAAAGTTCAAGCTCTTCATGAAACTTGAATATGGTCTTATTATCTTTCCATCACCACTAAGTATGAAATTTTTCGATATCTAGGTTGAGAGTACTGATCTGTTGACTTTTGGGTGTTAATATGCTTAGTGTTGGAAAATGTGTTAAGTATAAGGTTTGTGGTGATTATGCATTGAAGCTAAATTCTGGACTGTTTTGATGTTAATTAGCTCAAATGGTCTTCTGGAAAGTTGTAGAGGAATGTTTTAGCTTTAAAATGGTGCATAATATGCTATTTTTAGATGTACGAATTGTGAGTTATGGATTTTGCAAGAATGAATCTGATTTAGGTCATCTGTTAGTTAACAAGCTTTAACAGGGCAGCCACCGTCATGGAAGAAATTGACCTATTTAGAAATGTAATTGGCTTCCAAGTACTTCATGAGAGTTGTAGTATGTTGTCTGATCTTTTTATTGATATAAAATATGCATTTTTTGGACATTTGGGTAAGGAGTTATGATTTTTGAAAGATTGTGTGACTGTTCAGGGGTCATTTATGGGCAGAACCTTTGATTGAGAATTTGAGTTGTTTAAAGATTGAATTTACTTCCAAATTGTTCATGAAAGTTGTAGATCATGTTTTGATCTTTCTTTTGGCATAAAAATTGGAATTTTTGGTAAAGGGAATGAGAAGTTATGCTCTCTGGAAAAATGTTGTTCTGTTTTGGGACCTTATGACTAGGTAGTAACTTTGATTGAATTTTTGACACCCTTAGGGGTGAGATTGGTTCAAGTGTCCTTGAAGGAACTTGTAGGGTTTCTTAGTACCTTTCCAATGAGACCTTGTTTGTATTTTTTGGATAAGTGTGTACAGAGTTATACATGTTAGAAATTCAGATGGTGGAAGAGAGGGAAATAAGTGCAAACTCTCTTATCTTTTGTTTTGTCCTAAAGCTTCTTTTGCTTATATTTTCGTCATCCGACCTCCGATTGACCTGGTTCTCGAGGCATCGGATTCATAAGACAATTATCTACCTCTCCATGTGAAATTGTGGACTTGTAGGATTTAATTGAAATTTAGGGATTGAATCCAAGTGAGAGAATTGATTAAATTTTGGTAATATCCGGACCTATAGAGGTCCAAATTGAGTAATTCTGGTGTCTATGGGTTCCTAAGACATAGGAAAATATTTTGTGATGTGAATTATATAATGATATCGAGAATGTCAGGAACATGCATTGTACACATCTAAATTGCTACATGTGCATTATTTAATATTTGTAATTGTGCATTTGGTAACATGTGAATATTTTGAATGTTATAGAGGCACAATTAGAACGTCATCCCACGGAAGTTGCCGAGACTTCCCGGCATTAGCTCGGAAGCTATTTGGTGAGTAACCTAGATGGTTTCTCAATTATTAATTGTTTATAATTTTGCACTTATAACACTGTGGAGAATAATGGTGGGCTTGTGCGTTTGTTTATGCTTGGATTCCGGACCAAAGGTGTCCGATGTATTGGGAGATTATGACATATGAGTACTTTACTTGTGATTGTGACTTTAATGTGATTGAGTGTGAACTATTTGTTGACTGTGTTAATTTGGGATCGATAACGGCATGATCAATAATTGATAGTTGTGACCGGAGCAGCCATCGAGAGCTTAAAACTCAACGTAATTGGGCCTCAAGCCTACAGTGATTCAGAGCCTCAGGCTCACCGATTAATGCGCCCTTATTGGGACAGTTTAGGTGCTCGGTCATAACAACGAAATAAACTGAAAAAGAGTCACATGCTCATTACATATGCATTTGATTGAATGTCTTTGATTGAGTGAAAGGTAAAACACCTTATGTTTATGTGAACAATCATGTGGTACTTCTGAATGTGTTATTATGGTATAACTATGCTCTGTT
The DNA here is from genome assembly GCA_029891385.1 of Erythroxylum novogranatense. NCBI lineage: Eukaryota > Viridiplantae > Streptophyta > Magnoliopsida > Malpighiales > Erythroxylaceae > Erythroxylum > Erythroxylum novogranatense. The sequence goes on from CM057232.1 coordinate 103,386,020, forward strand.
TGACTATTGCATGAATTGGGTGAACCATCGATGATGGTTCCTCACTGAGTTCGCAAACTCACCCAAAATTGCAAATTATTTTTCAGGACCGAGAGAGTAGACTCCTAGCTCTAGAGAGACTTTTCCTGCTGTGTAGATCGTGTTGGCAAGAGAAGTCATGACTCACAGGTCGGTCAGCTGACATTTTTAAGGGATGACCTAGTTAGGCTTTTTGTAGTAGATTTCTTTTGGAGTAATGTACAGACAGTGGAAAACCGATAGTTATGTAAATTACTGCTTTTGATGATATGAAATGAGAAAAATTTATGGTTTCAAAAATTAGTGATTTTCAGTATTGATGCTTTATGATTTGATGTCATGTGAGGTACAGTGGTGATTGTTTATAGTTCACTCTTATCGTAGGATATGTATCGGAATGACCTACTATTGGGCCCGGGTCCCGGATTCTCGGATTCTCGAGGCTGCCCCTCAGGCTGTGCCGACGACGGGTGCCCCATAACGTCGGACCCGATCCTAACATTTATACAAATACATAATTTGATACAATTACAAACATATACTCATACATACAACAGTCATACATTCATTCTAAACATATATTAATCATTCCAAAAGCTTAAACCATCTGTTATTATCATTCAAAGAAATTCAACAAGTATTCTCGAAATGTAACATAATACAAAACTAATCTCAATCCAAAATACATCAGTATGTTCCATGATGATATGCTGGTGGGCTAACCAAAATACTAACTTATACAAGGCCCTAATTAGCTCAAGTTTCGATGCCTTGCAAGATCAACAATCGGCTGTTTCGCACCGAGGAGGAAAAAATAATGGGTTGAGCTACACAGCTCAGTGGCTAATATAATTATAGTCATCGGCAACTAGCACAAATCCCAGCATATGAATGTATATATATTATATCTATACAGACATCAAGTCAAGCATTCACATGCTACTCGAACAATTTACACATTCAATATACTTAATTTAATTCATAAATATGTCACAAAACATTCACAATGAACAATTCACATATGCAATGCACATCACAATGGCTCGAGGGTTCCATGGAAACAAAAGGGAGAAACCGAAGTTTACACCCTGAACGAAATGAGTCCATTCGGATCTCATATGCCACAAGCGGGCAGCCGGGAGAAGGCTCTTGTCTACGTGCATGTGACGAACGAAATGGTTCCACTCTCGCCCAAACAAAAGCACATAATCATGCTCATAATCATTTCATCATATGGTATTCTTTCATGTCTTGCCTTTAGTCAAAATGCCATGAACGAAGTCGAGGCATAACATGCTCATAATCAGAATGTAATGCTATCAATTCCTATGATTCTTTCAAAATAGATGAAATCAAATTCATTCAATTCATCACATTTAAGCATGCATAACAGATAACATATATTCATACATAGGCAAGAAATTACCTAGTCACACAATAACTATAAGTATATTACCCACCTAAGATCGCTCGAGTAGTCGACTCACTGATGTCCTTCCTCTTGCGATGAAATTGGGTCAGCTTGGTTTCCTAAAACAACCAAGTTTCCATTCGATCAGTATCTACAGAAAATATTCAAAGCTTGGCAATTCAAAATAAAGCGCTAAAAGTCTACATTTGACTTCCTCCTAACAATCCGAACCCTTCGAGGCAAATTTTGAACTTCCCTTCTTCATACAACTTGTATTCCTTGATCTCTAGTTCACAATGAATCCAAAATCACCTCAATTGGACATCTACACCCAAAGATATGCCCAAAAATATATCAAAATCATCTTTCAGAAAAGCGTCGACCCGGGCTCGCCGGCAAGGCAGAAATGTGCGCGTCGCGCGTGCGCACAATGTGTCTTGGCGTCATCAATTTCTCCAGACGCTTGGCGTGCTCTTCACAAGACGTCGCCACGTGCAGGTCGGAGCAGCGACTCCGAACCCCATTTTCCTGCATTTTCCGACTTCAATCCTTACCCAAACTCAAATGCAACACAACCAAACTATAGATCAAGTCCTCTACTACATTTCTAACCCATTCTAAGCTTCAAATCCATCACAAACACATCAACCCAAGGAAATCTCTACATTTATGCCCTAAAACCTTCGATTCTCACATATTCAACATTCTCTAGGTTTAAATCTAACCAAAACAAGTGTAAAAGAAGCTAAAATCACCAGAAATCACTTCGAATCAGTCGAAAAACTCAAATATCGCAACTCTCCTTTTCCCTCTTCTCTTCTTCCTCCTCACGACGTCTTCTTCTTCTTTCTTCTCTTTTCTTTTTCTTCTAAGTCTTTTAAGCCTAAGCTAAAGACCAACATGCCCTTCCTACAAAGCTTACATATATCTAACTCAAGCAAACTTCCTAAAATGCCCTCACATATTATTATCTCTTAATTCTCATTTAATCCACATTAAACGCAAATACACCTCAATTATCCACTAATACTCCAAAATAAATCAAACTAAGCCTTAATAACATAATTATCACAATTCATGCGTAATATCATCATTAAAAAAATTCGGGGTCTAACATTTCTCCCCCTCTTAAAAGAAATTTCGTCCTCGAAATTTACATGAATCATCGAAGAGATGCGGATACTTCTCCCGCATGGCTTCTAATGGCTTCCATGTAGCCTCCTCTACCGAATGGTTCCTCCACAGGACCTTGACTAGCTGAACCGTCTTGTTCCTGAGGACTTTATCTTTGGTATCCAAAATCTCTACCGGTTGCTCCTCATAACTCAGATCATCCCTCAGCTGAACCTCACTAGCCTGAATGATATGAGAAGGGTCCGATCTATACCTCCTCAACATAGACACATGAAAAACGTCATGAATCTGTGCCAATTCCGGAGGTAACGCCAATCTGTAGGCGAGTGGTCCGATCCTCTCAAGGATCTCATAAGAACCCACATACCTTGGACTCAACTTACCCTTATTGCCGAACCTCATCACTCCTTTCTAAGGAGACGTCTTAAGGAACACTTTCTCACTGACTTCATACTCCATCTCCTTTCGGTGAGTATCAACATAACTCTTCATCCTGTCCTATGCTGCCTTAAGCCGCTGCTTAACCAAATTGACTTTCTCAACTGTCGTCTGAATCAATTCTGTTCCTTCCAATTGCCTCTCTCCTTTTTCATCCCAACAGATCGGAGTCTTACATCTCCGCCTATACAAAGCCTCATATGGAGCCATCTGAATACTCGAATGGTACGAATTGTTATAAACAAATTCGACCAACGACAAATGCTCATCCTTAACTCCTCGTGTTCTTCTACGAGGTGGCATCGTACTCCTTCAAAGGTAAACACTAAGGATTAGCTATATGGAAACCTACATGTATGCATGCTATGCATGTCAGTTAATCAATGCAACAATTAATCAGACAGCAAACAATTCTTCCTACTATGCAGTCTAAGCCAAGGACACTAAACCTAGGCGCTCTGATACCAAACATATTGGGCCCGGGTCTGGATTCTTCGATTCCCGAGGCGGCCCCTTGGGCTGCGCTGGCGACGGGCGCCCCATAACGTTGGACCCGATCCTAACATTTATACAAATACATAATTCGATACAATTACAAACATATACTCATACATACAACATTCATACATTCATTCTAAACATATATTAATCATTCCAAAAGCATAAACCATCTGTTATTATCATTCAAAGAAATTCAACAAGTATTCTAACCCATTCTAAGCTTCAAATCCATCACAAACACATCAACCCAAGGAAATCTCTACATTTATGCCCTAAAACCCTAAAACCTTCTATTCTCACATATTCAACATTCTCTAGGTTTAAATCTAACCAAAACAAGTTTAAAAGAAGCTAAACTCACCAGAAATCACTTCGAATCAGTCGGAAAACTCAAATATCGCAACTCTCCTTTTCCCTCTTCTCTTCTTCCTCCTCACGACATCTTCTTCTTCTTTCTTCCCTTTTCTTTTTCTTCTAAGTCTTTTAAGCCTAAGCCAAAGACCAACATGCCTTTCCTACAAAGCTTACATATATCTAACTCAAGCAAACTTCCTAAAATGCTCTCACATATTATTATCTCTTAATTCTCATTTAATCCACATTAAATGCAAATACACCTCAATTATCCACTAATACTCCAAAATAAATCAAACTAAGCCTTAATCACATAATTATCACAATTCATGCGTAATATCATCATAAAAAAAATTCGGGGTCTAACACCTACGGGTGTCCCGGTGTATACCTTATGGTAAGGGGGTGCTACATGTTTGCCTGAAGATGAAGTCTAGAGTTTTCTTTACCATTGTCATTTGACAGTTTACGACGATCATTTTGGTCCAGATAAGACAGCCTCGAAGGTTCTCCAAGCAAGATTTTTCTGGCCTACTTTGTTCAGTGATGTGAAGCACCATGTGGCTACATGTGATAATTACCAACGATTAGGAAATGTATCAAAGAGAGTTGAGATGCCTCAAACTGGAATATTGGAGGTTGAATTGTTTGATATTTGGGGAATTAACTTTATGGGTTCATTTCCTATATCCCATAACAATCTCTACATTTTAGTGTAGATTATGTTTCGAAATGGGTAGAGGCAATTACGAATCCCACGAATGATGCTAAGGTGGTGATCAAGTTTTTGAAGGAACATATATTCACTCGCTTCGGACTTCCAAGATCACTTTTAAGTGACATTGGTACCCTTTTTTGTAATAAGCCCCTTGAGACTCTTTTGCGGAAATATAGTGTAATTCACAGGATTGCTACACCTTATCACCCTCAAACAAGTGGACAGGTTGAAGTTTCTAATCAAGAAATCAAGAGCATTTTAGCAAAGACAGTTGATAACTCAAGAAAAGATTGGTCTTTAAAACTTAACGATGCTCTTTGGGCCTATCGCACAGCTTTTAAAACACCTATGGGTACCACACCATATAGGATTGTGTTCAGTAAAGCATGTCATTTACCGGTGGAGTTAGAATATAAAGCCTATTAGGTTGTCAAAACTTTGAACTTTGACCTAAAATCTGCTAGCAAAAAGAGGGCAATGCATTTGAATGAGTTGGATATCTTGAGATTGGAAGCTTATGAGAGTTCTTGCCTGTACAAGAAAAAGACCAAGCTTTGGCATGATAAACACATTACCAAGAAGAGGTTCAACGAAGGTGATTTAGTCTTGTTATTTAACCCTCGTCTTCATCTTTTTCCAGGTAAGCTCAAGTCAAGATGGTCTGGTCTATTTCAAGTTCTGTAAGTATTTCCTCATGGTGCAGTCGAGGTTTGGAGTGAAGTTTCGGGAGCTTTTAAGGTTAATCGTCAGCGCTAAAAACCTTATCTTGGTAGACATCCCTTAGGTGCCACAACGACTTTGGCATTTTCTGAACCACAACAAAGCTGATGCACTTTACAGGTTTGCTCACACCATTTAATGAGCTTTGTTTATACACATTTTGTTTTAGTAATTTCTTTCCCATTTGATTTGTTTATTTCAAGTTTGTACAGATTATTATTAGTGAAAAAAGGGTAGTGACTTACACGGTCTGACCATGTAGAGTTACACAGACCGTATGTCTTTAAGTCCGATTAGTTGTTATTCTTGATATATTTTAGCTCTATTTTGTCATTGTTTTTGTATCAAATGATGTTAAATTACCTTTAGTTTTTGTGAATCCGGTACTGTTCCTTTGATTTTGGTTTTTGCAAAGGTTTTGGGGAGATAATGAAACAAATTCGAGGAATACACGATCTACCCGTGTAAAAACACACAGCCCGTGTAAAGTTGAAGCTCAAAGTTAAAGACCTGAAAATTACACGGTCTGACCGTATAGATTCACACAGACTATGTCTTTCAAAGCGTGAGCGCACAATCATTCTCGAAAGTTACACGGTTTGACCTTGTAGATTCACACGGACCGTGTATGACGGTTTTTCAGTAATAAAAGGCAATTTTTGGGGATGAAAAGGGGATTTTTTTAGGCGAGGAGATAGGAGAGCTAGAAGGAGGTCGAAGCTGAAGAATCCAAAAGGAGGAGAAAGTCAAGAGTTAATTAAAGAAAAAAGAAAGCTTGAAGATTGAGAAATCAAGATTTAAGAAGCAATTGGAGTTCCTTCTCCTCCTTCTTCCACTCATTATTTATTTTTTATGTTTATGAAGTAAATCACATGTTAATATAGAACTCACGTACAATATACGAAGTACAAAAGAAGGGGGAATGAATTTTGTAATCTTTTTGTGAATACACAAAACCTTTGATATTTCTTGAAAAAGAAACTTTTTCAAGTATTAAATGAATACCAAGTAGTTACGTGGTTAAATCGCAAATAGCTTCTATATACTTGTATAAGAATAAGAGAAATTAAAAGTGAAGAGTTAGAAGATAGAAGCTGTAATTTTTATACTGGTTCACCCCAAACCTTGGGCTACATCTAGTCTTTAGAATCCTTTTGAGCTTTCACCATACTTCGACAAATTTATAAGTATTCTTTCCTCCCTTACAGAGCCTCTTCAGGTCTCTTACAATGAGTATTCTTTCTGCTATCTTAGCCTCTCCAGGCTTTTAGCCTTTTCTTTCTCTCACTAGAATGATATGGTGAGCTTTTTATTACAGTAGTGTTCGCTCTCTTGTATTGCACTTTGAATACATAATTTTTCGTAAGTAATAACTTGAAAGCTAAAGATTGTTCAGTCTTCGACTATGAATAATATTTATAGCCTAAGTATTCAACTGCTTCTTGCTCTTGATAACTGTTTCTTGCTTCTTGCTTTTTGTAGAAACAGTTATTCAGTTGAGTTCTGTAACTAACTCAAACTGCTTCTTCTGTGTTCTCACTTCTTCTGTGTTTTGCGTTTCTTCTGTGTTTTGCGCTTCTACTATGTTTTGCCACTTCTTCTTTGTTTTCACTGCACGCTTAACACATTCATCAAAACAGTTCATGTATTTCAAACAGTTCATGTATTTATAAAAAGATAAAAAATGAATAAGCAAATATTATTTATAAAACGAATAAGAAGATAACAAAAGATATACACATGTATATAAAAATACACATATGAAAACAAACTTGTAATCCTATCTTCTTTTCTTCTTACTGGTCTCCCCCATTTGCTATCTTTCTTTTGCTTCTGCTCTTCTCCCCCTATTTGTTATTAATCAAAAAGTTTTACCATAGATACTTCATGATTTCAGAAAACATTCTTTACATATCAGTTCAGATCAACTTGAGGTCTTCTTCTATAGAAACTCTTAAATATGCCACCTCCTCATGTAGATCACCAACTGAGTCACTCAGATCATGTTGGACCCCGATCTTTTAGTGAAATTTAGAAATATCCAATGTATGAAATGAATGTTTTTGTATATATATTGTGTTATAGATTTGCATACTATATTGTGTTCTTAAAGGGAAATTGTGTGTTATGAGTTCAGAAGAAATTCTGTATAAATCTATGATGTTTTTGACCAAGATGTCTTAATAAAAGTTATAGATGATCCTCTTAGCTTTCCAAGCTATATACTATGCAAATTTAGGATATCAGAGTGAAAAGATATGATTGCTACAAGTTATGATGTTGCATAGGAATTGTCTATGATGATAGCAATGGGGATTGATAGGAAATAGGGGTTTTGATGAACCAAACGAGTTGAGATTTGAGAAGATTATGAAGTAAATTTTTTGTTTGGATTGTTATGAAGTGTTTAGGCATTTGAATAAGTGAATTTGTGAAGATTATAAGTGTATATGGTGTTAGGATAGAGGATGGAAGCATTGGAGAGGCTTGGAAGGGGTTTTGGGTCACGCATGTCTGTTAAACGTCCGTTTAACAGAACTTCTCGGGTGAAAAGGACCCTCAGTAATGGACATTCTCGGATGAAAATTGAGTTTTTAGCCCGTATGTGTCCGTTTAACGGACAGCCACGGGTTAGCTTGAGGAAATGGCATTTTTTGATCATTTTTTAGGCAGAATCTGACTTTGTGGTCTTCATGAAAGTTTTAGATGTAGAATTATTCTTTCTAATGGTCTAAAAATGAAACTAATCAGACATTTTTGGTGAAAGTTATGAAAATCGTTCCAAGAGAGGTTTAAATTGATTTCAGGTGTAATCATGGTTTACTCTTTCGGGCATAACTCCTCCGTTTGATCTCCAAATGAAGTGATTCTTGAGGAGATAGATTTCTAAGACATGAATTTATCTCCATGAAATTTTGTAGCTTTTGGTTTTGAGATGAAAAATTTTGATTGTAAGAAATTGATAGGTCAGTTTAGAGAGTATGATTGAGGTATAAGCACACTTTGGAATTTTAAGTATATCTTGAGCTATAGAGCTCCGATTGAGGTGATTCTTACTTCAAAACGAAATACAGGCTTAGAGCTGTGATTTCTATGAAATAGTCAAGATGTGATTTTGATATTTGATTTGTGTGCGCTCACCACTATTGTGGAATGAGGGCAAATGACCTATAGGTTTTAAGCACAAGGTTTAAGACTTCCGAAGTTGGGCTTCGCAAATGGGGCTCAGTGCGCGCGGTCTTTTCACCCGCATACGATGCCATTTTTCCTCCTTTGCGCGACGTCGTTTGCATTTCTTCTCCTCTGCGCGCGTCCGCTTTTCCCCATGGAAGCCGTCTTGATTCCTTCTGATTTTTGCTATTTTCCTTCCTCATCCGACCTTTGTTAAATCTTTTGCTTATATCTTTTTCGTCTGACATCCGATTGAATTGGTTTTTGAAGCGTGGGATTCTTAAGACTATTATCTACATCCTCATAGGAAATTTGTGAATTTATGAGATTAAATTGAGGTTGATTGATTTAAACAAAGTGAGTTGGGAAAATTTTCTGAACATGGTTCAGTCTTTTGCGAAATTCGGGATATGTGGAGATTTGATTGAACTAATTCTTAAGGCAAAATATAATAGAGACATGGGGCTACAATTCACATGAAGGAATCGAATATCAATTTAGCCCCTAAGACCTTCAATTTCTGAATTAAAGTAAGGATTAGTGTTCAATCTTAGATGAGTAAAATCTGAAAGTATTTTGGTCATAACTTTTCCTCTAGTCATCCAAATGAGGTGATTTTTAATTTGGATTAAACTAGATAAATAGGACTACAAATGTTATGAAGAATTTTAATTTCAATTTAGTCTTTAAGAATGTCAATTTTTGGATGGAAGTAAAGCACAAGAAATTGTGTTAACATAAGAACAATCCTAAACGTTTAGAGTATAACTTAATGTAGTACACCAAATTTAATGATTTTGGTGTCATTATGAAATTAAGACAATAAGGAATAATTCTCTAGAAGAAAGTTTTGGCTAATTTCTTCAAATTGATGACTAGAAAATTGTCCTAAAGTATCTTGAATTAAATTGAGCTTTGGGGGCAATTTTGGAAGAGTACATAAGGAGTTAAGGTATTAGGCTAAAATGGAAGGGCAATTAGGTCTTTTTACCCTCATTTAATGACATGGCCATATAAAAGAGAGGGTCTGTCGTTTGGCATAAGGAGAGGCATGAAAATTAGAGGAAAAAGAAAGGAAAGAAAGAAGAGAGAAAGGAGGAGCTTCGGTGGAGGAAGGAGAAGATGATGCTAGGGTTTCGGATTTTTGGGGTTTCAAGCTCGATTTTTCGATGATTCAAGGGGGAAAGGGTGGAGGATGATGAAAGCTTCCTCCCAAGCTAAGACAAATTCGAAAATGAAGAAGATTAAGGTAAGAGATTAGTTTTGATGAGATTTTGGTTTTTGGCTTAAGATTGATATGAGTTTGTGGATTCTCAAATCAATTTTGGAGATTTCATGTTTTAATTGGATCAATTTTGGATAATTGTGAATTAGGGTTTATGCCCAATTTTTATGATTTGGGGATTTTGAAAGTTTTTAATTTAGATAGCTTGAATATATGAGGGATTTGTATTTTCTAAGCTCAATTTGAGTAATTATGCTTTTTATAATGTTGAATTTGGGTGAATTATGATTTAGGGTTTTTGTCTTGGATGAGGAAAAATTGAGGAAAGACTTTAGAGAAATTGAAGCATTGGGCAAGCTTCAAGCACGGAATTGAGGTGGGTGATATGCTTATTTTTTGAATTATAAGTTGATTATAAATTCTCGAAAATTCAAGAAGTGAAATTTTTTACAAAAGAATTCTTATTTATGTTTTCGGAAAATAAGGAAAGGAAGTATTGAATTGTACTATTTCCGAATGTTTTAGAAAATTGTTACAAGTTTTAAAATGTTTTGATAAATTAAAAATTTTCTGAAATTATGGAAATTGATTACAAATGTTGGATTTATTGTTTCAAGTGATTTGATAAATTGGTAAAACAATTTCTGGAATTCATTATGCTTGAAAGTTTTGTTACTTATGAAAATTAATACATTTGTTCATTTATTTATTTATGAACGATTTTGATCAATTATCAAAAGTATTGCATACTTTGTTTATGAATTGTTATAACTCGAATATGATTTGGAATTGTTATGAAATTGATTGACGAATTGTGGTTTGCTATATGATATGTGTTCGGTGAATTATTATGTGAATGTATGTGATTATGTGAATGTGAATGTGTCGCGTACGACACGATTTGAAAATATGAAAAAAAATTAAGTTTTCGAAATGTGCCTTCGGGCAATTCGATTTTTAAGAATTATGTGTTATATGAGTTTGGTTAGGTCCTTAAGTCGAGTCAGTGCACTGTCTCTTTTCTTTAAAAAGCTTCTCCCTCCTGCCCGCTAGTGGCACTGGAACTCCGATTTTTGGACTCCCATAAGTCACGGCTACACTAGACTGCTATGCGGAAAAGTGTAGTACGTTCTGTTCACGGCTGCACAGGACCGCTATGCGGGAATGTGCAGTACGTTCTGTTTTGGACCGACCCAAATCGTTTGATACGTTATATGTTTTGATTTGTGTTATTATGTGCTTGCATTCATGTTTTTGAAATTGTTTATGAGTTATGAAAATTTTGAGAAAAATTGAGAAATGAAAAAGTGAGCTTTCAACCATGAAACTTTATAAATTATTTATGATTGATTTTGAAGAGTTGAAAAGTTTGAAAATGAACTTTTGATAAATTTCCGACAGTGAAATGTTTATAAATGGCAACCGTCTTGAAAAATGGTTTTTGCTTATTTTTCGATTTATAAACATATTATCCACGAGCAATGAGCTCACCCCCCTTTCATCCCCATCTCCAGGTATTCGAGCAGGAGATCAGATGAAAGAAGGTCAAGACTTGTGTTCGATTTTGTTTGTTTTGTGTTTTGTGTTTTATGTATTTGGGATTTTTGTATCGGTTTGTATAAGGCTTGATTTTCCCATTAATGTATGACAAGCAGTCATTTCAGGATTTATGTGATTTATGAAATTGTGTATATAGTGAGTATGATGAATATGAATTGTTTATTGAATTGAGAAATGAATATGAATTGGATTTGGATAATGTGTTTTAGATTGAGTTTGGATTCCGGACGGGAGGTCCGAGGAGTTGTGTGGTTTGATTGAGCTGGTTTATAGAAGTGATTTAAAAAAAAACCTTTTCAGGTTTGGGTTCATGAAAATGCAGCCGTTATGCTGCCGAAATTTTATGGTAAAGAAAGAATAAGTAAGAATAAGATTTTTTTAGTAGCTTGATAGTTAGGACTTGTTTATGAAGAATCAAATAAGTTAGGTTTTGTTTGAGAATGAATTCTCAAAAAGGAGAAAAATTGCATTGTTTTGAATGAAATGAAAGGAATGAAAAAGAAAGAAAAAAAATTGTACCAAATTTTGGATATGTCTTAGTCTAGGTTTCCAACGCGACAAGTTTATTTTATTTACAAGTTTGAGTTCTCGGATGTCAAAAATTTGTATTTCAGTTCGATTGCATCGTTTGATTAATTTGATTCCGAGCCAATTCGATTCCACTTTCGATTTTGTTTCCACATCTTATGTTCCGATTTTGAATTCGCTTTCTGATTTCGATTCATGTCTGATATGTTTTTCGCTTCGCTTTTGAATCCGCGCTTTGTCTTTCACTTATACTTTCAATTCGAGTCCGTTAAGAATCCGATTGCGTGTGCATTTCGCCCACTTTTGGGTTTCAGATTTGATTCGTTTCGTTTCCTGGCTCTTTGTCATTAGTTTTAGCTTTCCATTTTTCGGTTGGGGTCCGGTCTCGAGATCGGGTCCCAACAGATCATCCACCTTAGTATAAATTTCTTCAATTTCCTTAATTAAGGCTTCCTGACTCCATTGCATTGTGTGACTAACTTCATCTAGAAAAATAGTAGAAACTTGTTGAGATGTTCTTGTTGGATAGAAGTTTGTAGCAACAGGTGTTTCTAAAGGTAAGATATCTAATTCAATGATTTTAATAGCAGGAGGTTTGAAAGATTTTTCCTTCGGGGAGATCCAATTCATCAGGTCTAGGTAGTTTTGGAATAGGTTTTTCAAGAAGGTGTAGGACGTCTTTTATTGAAGATATAAAATTCAAAGGTCTAAAGTGCATGATTAGATGCACAAAAGTCTCTAAGTTAAAACTAATACCTTTAACCCTGATTGTTCTCTATTGTCCTTTTGTCACTCTTCCAACTACCTGAAAGGTTGCATCTGTGGTGAAGCAACCACAATGACTTCCTGATGCTTTTAAAATGTGATGAGAAACATAGATTCCTTTTGATTGAGCTGCAATGCATGCCTCATCTATGTTTCTTACTGTTGTTTGTATCTCATCCTCTGTAAGATCACCTGCATTTGCTTCAGGTTACATCTTCTATTTCCCTTTATTTACATTGTGTACAATGTTTGAAACTCTTGGTTGGATGTCTGGTACAATCTTGATCAATTTTATATTTGTCACTGTGTTCATAGTATATCGATCCTTGGACATCTTCAATAGATATGGTTCTGACTTTTCATCTCTCAAAATCCCATACAATCTTCTTTCTTCATGATTGAGAAGATGCATTGATCGATTATTGATCAGAAATTGGTTCAACTTGTACCTTGGCCAACCTTCTCACAGGTTCTCTTATAATAATTGAGCTTCTGCTTCTAACAAGTATTACTTCTTCAATCACCTTCATTTTTAAATCCTCTTTTCGGATAGGTTGAGAAGGATTATACTGAGCTAATCTGTGTTCAACTGGCATTTTCTTCTGTTGAACATCAGGTGAGGTGTTCTTTTTGTGACTGATCTTCAGCTTCTTATTTTCTTCTACCAGTCTAGAAAGAGGTTGTTGTTGAGGTTTCTTCTTTTCAAACACCAACTTCCTCTTAATTTCTGTTTCTTTAATCAATTTTGTTAGTTGTTCTTGCAAAATTGAGACCAAAGATCTAGTAGCCTATAGTGCTTTCTCAGTCTTTTCAGAATCTTCACTAAGAATTAAACCTTTTCCTTTCTTTTGTTCTTTTTAACACAAGGTCAATAGTCTTGATGACCTCCTCGATTGTTTGGATTTCTCGGAGTAAAGTGTCTCCCCTTTTATTTTCAACGACACTTGTTTTACAGACCGCTTCACCTGGCAATTTACTCTTCTTTTCTTCTATAGGCATTCTTTCTAAGGATTGAGGTTTCGTCTTCCTTATGGGCGTAATCTTTTCATTCAAGTTGCGTCTGATAATACGCTTTCCCTCAGTCCATCCTTTTCCCATAGAATCTATATCCTCCTTTTCTTAAAAAGTTACCGTCTGTGACCTACCGTTACCATTTCCTTGAAACCTTACGACTTTTTATCTTCCTTACTAAGAAAATCATCTAGGTCGTGACGTGTCAGACGATTGATCACTCAACACAAACATATTCAAGTTTCGTCTGATTTTTATGAATCTTTCTTCATTCAAAGGCTTAATGAAGATATCTGCCCATTGATGATTTGTCTCAACAAATTGTAGACTCACGATTCCCTTCTGTACATAGTCTCGTAGGAAATGATGTCTAACTTCGATATGCTTTATCCTTGAGTGTTGTATTGGATTTTTTGATAGGTTGATAGCTCTTGTGTTGTCACAGTAAATTAAGATCTGTTCTTCTTGTATTGAATAATCTTCTAACTAATACTTGATCCATAACGTCTGTGAACAATAGCTTGCAGCTAACATATATTCAGCCTCTGCAGTAGATAGAGCAATTAAACTTTGCCTTTTACTTGACTAGGAAACTAGATTATGGCCAAGAAAGTGACAGCCTCCACTTGTGCTCTTCCTATCAATCCTGTCTCCAGCGTAATCAGCATCACAGTAGCCAATTAACCTGAAATCTTTACCTTTCTCATACATTAAGAAAATATCAGTAGAACCTGATATATATCTCAAAATTCTTTTATCATCAATATAGTGAGATTCTCTAGGATCTGATTGAAATCTAGCACACAAACATATACTAAACAGGATATCAGGTCTGCTTGCTGTAAGATAAAGTAAAGAACTAACAATACCTTTAAAAAGGGTTTGATCAACTTTCTTACCTGTTTCATCCTTAGATAAAAGGTTTGAAGGGTGTATAGGAGTAAAGATAGGTTTTACTTTTTCCATTCCATATTTAACCAACAGTTCTTTAATATATTTCTATTGATGAATAAAAATCTTTTCTTCAGTTTGTTTAATTTGTAAACCAAGAAAGAATTTTAATTCACCCATTATGCTCATTTCAAATTCACTTTTCATCAAATTCTCAAAACTAGAACATAGCTTTTCAGACGTTGCACCAAAAATAATATCATCAACATATATCTGTACTATGATGAAATCATTCTTAATACATTTTCTAAATAAATTTTTATCTACATGTCCTCTACTAAAACCATTTTCAATCAAAAAGGAACTTAGACGATCATACCAAGCTTGAGGAGCTTGTTTCAAGCCATACAAAGCTTTATGAAGTCTATAGACATAATCTGGTTTCTTTGAATCTTCAAAACCAGGAGATTGCTTGACATAAACCTCTTCATCTATAAAACCATTCAAAAAGGCACTTTTCACATCTATTTGAAATAGTTTTATATCATGACAAACATTATATGCTAGCAAAATCCTAATAGCTTCTAATCTAGCTACAGGAGTATAAGGTTCATTATAGTCTATTCCTTCTTGTTGATTATAGCCTTGAGCTACTAATCTAGCTTTGTTTCGACTCACTCTACCTGACTCATCTAGTTTATTTTTAAAAACCCATCGGGTTCCTATGATAGACTTTTTGGAGGGTTTGGGAACTAAAGACCAAACTTTATTTCTAGTAAATTGGTTAAGCTCCTCTTGCATGGCTAAAATCCACGCTTCATCCTGAAGAGCTTGATCAATTTTCTTAGGCTCTATTTTAGAAATAAAAGCTACATTTGCTTCTCTTCTAAATTTAGACCTAGTTCTCACACCTTCTGAAGTCTCTCCTATAATTAGATTTTCAGGGTGAGAAGATTTATATTTTCAGTCCTTTTTCAGACTAAGATTTTCAGGAACATCTTCTACTTTTTCTAGAGGAACATCTGATGATGACACATCTACATTATCAAATAAGGGTACTAATAGGGTTTCATTATCAGTATCATTACTTCTATCTGGTTGAGAATCATCATCAAATTTGAATGAATAAATTCTTCAACAAATTTAGAAGCAAGATTATAAACCCTATAAGCTTTAGAAGATAATGAGTATCCTAGAAAAATTCCACAGTAGACCTTAGAATCAAATTTATCCAAATTTTCTTTTCTATTCAATATAGTACACTTGCAACCAAATGGATGGAAGTAAGAAATATTAGGCTTCCTTCATTTCCATAACTCATATGGAGTTTTATTCAACAATGGTCGCAGAAGTATTCTATTTTGAATATAACAAGTTGTATTTACATCTTCTGCCCAGAAATACTTAGGAAGATTCATTTCACACAGCATGGTTCCTGAATCATCATGTTCTTTTTTTCTACAACTCCATTCTATTGTGGAGTTCTAGGAGCAGAGAAATTATGGAAAATTCCAATCTCTTCATAGAATATTCTGAATTTTTCATTTTCAAATTCACCACCATGATCACTTCTAATTCTAGGAACAGAAACTCCTTTTTCATTTTGTAACTTTTTGGAAAGAGCTTTAAAATATCTAAAAATTCATCCTTATGTGACAAAAATAATATCCAACAAAATCTAGTGAAGTCATCAACAATTACGAGATCATACTTCTTTCCGCCAAGACTTAATGTCTTTGTTGGACCCCGATCTTTGAGTGAAAAATTGAATTATGAAAATAAAATTTAAGGAGTGCTTTGTGTATGTCTTGTATAAGAGATGACTTAAAATTTAAAGAATATTGAGAAGAAAAGAAATGATCTGATTTTGATATCTTTGAGGTTTCGAGTGGATTGGTATGATTTATGAAATTAAGTGGATGAGTTGATTGAAATTAAGTTGAAAATCATGAATAAAAAGAGAAAGAGTGAAAATATGAAAAATTGTGAAATAGTTGACTTTTTGGCATTTGAAAGTTGACTTTCGATTTAGGCAAAATTGGATAAAATGGTCTTCTGGAAACTTGTAGATTATGTTAAGAGCTTTCTGTAGACATAAAGTTTGCAATTTTTCGATATCGGGCGTGAAAGTTATGATCAGTCAAAGTTTATGTTTGATAGGGTTTGACTTTTATTATGGTTGGAACTTTGACTGAGAAATTAACCTAATTAGAGGTTAAATTGAGCTTTTATGTTCCTCATAAAAGTTTAAGGATTTGTTTTGATCTTTATTTCGATATAAAGTATGCAATTTTTCGATCTCGGAATAATAAGTTATGATTTTTACAAGTTTATATTGTGGTTTTAGCATGATTATTAGAGGATAGTATCTTTGACCGGAAAATGAACTCCTGTAGGAGTCAAATTGATTTTTATGTCCTTCGTGGAAGATGTAGAGCTTCCTTCAAGCTTTCTATAGAGATTAAGTTTGTCAAAATTGGAGTTCGGAATTAAGAGTTATGAATTTTGAAAGTTTTGGATTTTTTATGTAAAAAAAAAAGAAAAAAAGAAAAATGTATCACCCCCGTTGCTAGGGCGACGCGTCACCAGGGTGACGGCGAGCGTTTGGCTCGCGTCACCAGGGCGACGCGTCACCAGGGCGATGGCGTTGGCTCGCGTCACCAGGGTGACCTCGCCCTAATACGACGCCGTTTTGCTCCTTTAGTGTTCTTGCTTCCTCCTCCAATCCGACATTTGTTCACTATTTTGCTCATATCTTTTCCGTCCGACATCCGATTGAGTTGATTCTTGTGGCGTTAGATTCCTAAGAGAATTCCCTACATCCTCATGGGAAATTTGTGAATTTTTGAGATTTAATTGATGGTGATTAATTTAATCAAAGTGAGTCAAGAAATGTTCCGAACATAGTTCAGTATTTTGTGAAATTCGGGATCTGTAGAGATCCGATTGAAGCGATTCTTGAGGCTAAATAAAGATAAGACAAGGGGCTACAAATAATATGAAGACATGAAATGTCAATTTTGCCCCTAAGACTTTTAATTTCTGAATTTAAGTTCGGATTAGGGTGTAAATTTTGGATTAGGAATACCTGAGAGTATTTTAAGCATAACTTTTGATCTGGGAATCGAAATGAGGCGATTCTTGTTTTGAATTAAACTAGAGACATAAGGCTACAATTGTTATGAAGACATTGAGTTTCAATTCTGGGATTAAGAATGCGAAATGTTGGACGGAAATAATCGTACATGGAAAATGTGTTAGAATATGGATATACCCGAACTGTTTTGAGCATAACTTTTGATGTAGTAATCGAAATTGAGAGCGGTCAGTGGCGTTGGATTCGTATGATTGAGAGGAACATTTCTATAGAAGGAAATTTTAACAAATTCCTTCAACTCAATAGTGCGAATCAAACCCGCATGTGAGAATAGCATAAAGTAAAATCAAGGGCATTTTGGTCTTTTAATTAAATTTTAATGACATGGCACCATTTTAAGATGTGTAGCCATATGGGAAAGGTCTGGAAATTTTTAAAGAAGAGAGAAATCGATTATTCTAGAGAAAAGAAGAAGAAATGAGAGAGAAAGTGAAGAAGAAAGTTTCGTATATGGAGAAAAACGATGGAAGCTTAGAGATTTTTGAATTTCTAAGACTTCAAGCTTATTTTTTGAGTAGATTCAAGGGAAAAGGAAGGAATAAGGTGAGAGCTTCCCTTCATACCCAAGAAATTTCGAAATTTGAAGGAGAAAGAGGTAAGAGAAAATTTTCAACTTTGAGATTTTGTTGAATTTTTTGATTGAGAAACATGGAAAATGATATGGGTAGGTGATATATAAAGTCAATTTTGATGATTGTTAAGGATTAAGGGTTTAATTTTAGTTGGAAATTAATTTGGGGTTTATGCCTAATTTTGTGATTTGGAATTTTGAAAATTAGTAGCTTAGAATTATAGGAAATATGATGAATTGGTGATATATGAAAGCAATTTTGAAGAATTTGTGAATTATGATATTGAATTTAGATAAATTGGTTTAGGCCAATTTTGAAAATTGGGGATTTTCAAAATTGGAGATTGAAATAGCTTGGATTTATATGGAATTGGTGTTTTCTAAGTTTAATTTGAGTAAGTGATTGAATTTGAGTGAATTGGTTTAGGTCAAACTGTGAAATTGGGGATTTTAGAAATTCTGGTTTTAGAAAGCTTGAAAATATGGTGCTTATGAATTTCCTATAGTTAAGTTTGAGAATTTTGCAAATTATGATGATGAATTTGGATATTTATGGCTTAGGGAATTTTTAAGTTAAAGAAAGAAGGAGGAATTTGGAGAATTGACGATTTGGACAAGCTTCTGGCATTAATTCGAGGTGTGTAGCATATTTATATTTTGATCTGTAAGCTTAATACGAATTTTCAAAAAATTAAAGAAAGCAAAAATGTGAATTTTTGTTAAATTATTGTTTTTGTAAATGTTTGAAATTATGATTTCTGAATGATTTTTGAAAATGCAAGATTGAAGAAATGCTTAACTTGTGAATGATTTGACAAATTTGAAAAATGTGCTTTATGTAAATGTTGTTTTAAAGAAATAACTTGCATTCATTGCTCTGATTTTGATTTATACGTGATTAAATTGCTGAATTGAAATTGAATATATTTATTAATGTGAGCCATGTGAATATGCGATTGTGTCCAGTATGAAAAGTTTGAAAAGTAAGATTTTGAAAAGTGCTTTCGGGCAATTCGAATTTCTATTTTCGCTTATGTGTTATGTGGGTTCGGTTAGGTCCTTTGTGAGTCAGCGCTGTCTCTACCTGTTTAAGGTTTCGCCCGGCTGCCTGCAATAGGCATAGGAGTTCCGATCTCGGACTCCTTCATTCACTTACCTGATGAACCGCTTATGCGGAAATGTGCGAGACGTCTGTTTTGGACCAAACCAAACCAATTCTGATGTGTTATGTGTTTTTAATTTGATTATGATGTGATACACTATGATGTGATGCATTCATGTTTAAGACTGTGCATATTTTGAAAAAGGTTTGAGATTTTGAGAAACGAGAAAGTAAATTTTTTTTTTCAGGCATGAAATTCCTGAAACTGGATATAAATGTTTTGAAACAAATGAAAATTTTGAGAAAAATCTTAGAAAGTGTTAATGAAATTGAAAAGTTTGAAAATGAGTTTTTGGAGAAATTCTTAAATGGGAAATGTTTGAAAAGTTTGAAAAATAAAAGATTTTTCCGCTTATTGTTCAGTTTATAAATATATTATCCACGAGCTTCCGAGCTCACCCCCCCTTTCATCCCCATCTCCAGGTTTCGACTGGGAGATCGGATGAAAGAATGTGAAGACTTTTGGGTCCGTTTTTGCATCGTTTGTATTGTTATGTAAATATTGAGATTTGGAATATTTTGTATATGGCTTGAATTTCCATTAAGTGATTATGATGTTTTTCAGAATGTATGAAGATTATGACTGAATGTTTGAGAGTAAGAAATTGTATATGATTTGGAAATTTGTGTTGGACCCCGTCCCCGAGGCCCAACATTCGGACCCATATAAGCATGGAAGACCCAAAACTAACACAAACCGACCACAATTAGAGAAACTTTTAATAGAAAATTTGGGATTGGCTTTTTAATAAAATTTTCCCCTTGATCTCACGATTCTAACGCCATCAAATCGCTCAATTCGGATTAGAAATGAAAAGTTATGGCAAAATGCTATCTTAAAGAAAACAAAGTGAAAACAGCCCTCTACCGACTTCATGTTAAAATTTGAAAACTTTAGAGGCTGAACTACTGATCGGCTCCTTCATAAAAAGTGTAGATTTATGTCTCTCGTTTCATTTAAAATAAGAATCGCCTCGATCCGAGCCCTACAGCTCCAGATATTTAAAATTAGCTAAGTATATTCAGAAAGAATCAATGACCTTCACACTTTGTTTCAAATCACCTTTTCAATTTAAAATAAAACTGAAAATTTAAGTGTAGAAAGATAGAAAAGTTCTTAGAAAACCATCGATTCAAAATCAGCTCAATCGGAGGTTAGTGTACAAAGTTAAGGCCAAAGGAGGGAGAGGGGTCGGTCGGCCAAAATCGACCCCCAAAGCCCCCAACCGCTGCTCGGCATGCCGAAGCGGCGCGTAATCGCCGACATGCCGAGCAGTGCAGGGCGCCGCCCGCATGGGCGGCGTCCCTCGCATGGGCTTGGCGCGCCGCCCGTCTGCTGGCGAGTGCCTCGCTTCGGCAGCCGAAGCGCTTTGGCGCCAGCGAGCTGAGTGAGTGACTGCCAACGATCCGACCTACCGGACTTCTAACCTCAATAACTTTTTATACCGAGCTCCAAATCAGCCACGGTCGGAAGCGTTGGAAAGCTAGAAGAAAAATCTATATTTTTCAAGAAGGGCTCAAAGACTAGCCCAGTCACTAAGGGAAGCAAATTTTAACACAAAGTCGATCGACTAGCTCTCCCTAACAGCATCAAAACTTGCAACCTCCATAACTTTTGACCTAGAGCTCCAAATTGAGCAAAATTAGTGTCTATGGAAAGGTAAAAGAATTATATACAAACTTCGTGAAAACCACCGACCTATATTCCCACTCTTTGAGGGTCAAAAGTGAACTCAAAGCTCTGCCTAGCAATCTGTCACTTTGATAGCACCAGTAATAAATTCCAGCGACCCCACCTACCAACTTAATACCTCTTAAATAGCTCATAAAACCGCCTAGGAGAGCTCTACTGCCCGGCTAACACTCTCAACAAGTCTCAGTACTCCCATTCTACCTATACCAACCCAGAAATTTCAGCAAACACACCAAACTCAAAATTTTCCACATGAACACTTTAGCCCTGATTCTGCAAAGACTATACTCTTCAACAAAGACATAGACCATAACAACATACCAGCGACCTTTCCCATGGCCAAAACCCAACAAAACTCATATAACAATAATACTCAAAATCATACACATGCCTTTCCAAGGCCATACACAGTACACAAATTAGCCAATTCACATAAAGAGAGTACTAGAGCTCTCATTCTCATTTCAAAATCATAACAAGATTCATGCATAGCTTTGGTTACATATTGGCATATTCATCAAAATCAAGTACAAAATACCAAAGATGAGATGCTCAATGATCAATATGCTTACAAAGCTATTCCCAAAAGCTAGTTACTAACTTAATACAAAGTTCCTAAATCTCTTGAGCGATGCCCAAGCTTTTGCAAGGTTAGAGTTCAATTTTGATTTGCACCGAGGAGGAGAATGGGGTGAGCTAACACGGCTCAGTGGCTAACAAATTTATAGCCATCACATAATGAGCCACACGCACACAATTAATAATCCAAAGCATTAGCAATTTACATAATAGGTTGAAACTCAACTTTATCACATAACTCACAATTTACTCAACTCATCACATAAGGCATAACATAGAATCATCTTGCAATTAAAACCCATATTATGCATCATAAACACTTATAAATGATGAAATGCACACAATTGGCTCGAGAGTTCCATACACACACCGGAAACCGAAGTTTACCGTGAACACATCGAGTCCGTTTTCGAATCTCGTAAGCCACCTGGCAGGCAGTAGGAGAAGGCTATAGGGTCAACGCACGTGACTTCACAAAGGGTTCTCTCGCCCAAACACAATCAATATGCTCACATATCAAAACACAAGATTCACATTTTATGCTTATCTCACTCTTTCAAATCATCAAAGTTCCATTCTTTCCTCTCAAAACACAAAATTTCATTTTCAATATGCACATAGTATAACAAAGATAGCACACATAGGGCTTTGCCCATTATACAATAACTATAAAGATGTTACCCACCTATCGTCGAAAATCCGGATTCACGATCGCTCTTCCTCTCTCTCGAGTGAGGTTTCCTTGGTTCCTTCAATAAAACACATTCCGAGACTCATTGGAAAAGTCGAACATTCAAGAATCGATAAATCGATAACGAAGTCTTAAACCTAACCTACCCATAGCCCATTTAAGCTAAAACAACCAAACCCTAGCTTAGGAAAACACAAAAACCCATAGATCTCACCTCTCCCTTCAAACTTTACACAAACCCTAAGCTCCATTTCATCCCATTTTCGAAACCCTACTCAGGGGAGATGGTAGCTTACCTTACAACTTGATTTTTCTTCACTTTTTCTCCTCCCCTCAAGCCTTGGACGACCTCCACTCTCCTCTAGCTCACGGTCGACTCTTCTTCCTCTTCTCCTTTCTATTTCACGTTTTTGTTCTCTTCTCTTCTCAAGGCATACGACTACTCCACTTCTCCTTTCCCTCTTCTTTAATTCATTTAACTCATCCTACACCAAAACTATGTAGTTTTAGCTTCTCACTTTAGTTTCTTTGGGCTCTCCTCCTCCTCTCAAGCCTACTATACCTCATCCATTAATTTCTAATCCTCCTCCTCATTCCACTTATTCCATAAAGCCCATTCTTTCCAACATTAAGCCCAAGCCTTCAATTAAATTTCTAACTTCTAATCTCAAGCCCAACATAAAAAATATTTATATGGATACATAATTAAATCAATTAAGGCAAAATAAAAATAATTTAACGAATAAATCCATAAATAAATAATTAATTAATTCAAAAAAATTAAAAAAAATTTCGGGGCCCAACAATTCTCCCCTCCTAAAAGAATTTCGTCCTCGAAATCCTTACCTGAGTCCATGAAGAGGTAGGGATACTTCTCCCTCATGGCTTCCAAAGGTTCCCAAGTTGCCTCTTTCGTCGAATGGTTCCTCCACAAGACCTTAACCAGCTTCACGATCTTATTCCTTAACACTTTTTCCTTTGAATCCAAGATCTCCACTGGTTGCTCCTCATAAGTCAAATCCTCTCTCAACTGAACCTCTGAAGGTTGAACTATATGCGAAGGATCCGATCTGTACCTCCTCAACATCGACACATGGAACACATTGTGAATCTTAGACAACTCCGATGGTAAATCTAACTTATAAGCCAAAGGCCCAATCCTCTCAATGATCTCATATGGGCCTATATACCTCGGGCTAAGCTTGCCCTTCTTACCAAACCTCATCACACCCTTCCATGGAGAAGCTCGAAGAAACACCTTCTCACCCACATCAAACTCCATCTCTTTCCTATGAGCATCCGAATAGCTCTTCATCCTATCTTGGGCTGCCTTAAGCCTCTGTTTCACCAACTTAATTTTATCAACTGTGACCTGCACTAACTCAGGCCCCACAAGCTTTCTTTCACCTTCCTCGTCCCAACATATAGGAGTTCTACATCTCCTACCATACAAAGCCTCATAAGGTGCCATCTGAATTCCCGAATGATAGGAATTATTATAAGCAAACTCAATCAAAGGTAAGTGATCATCCCACGAACCTTTGAAATCCAAAGCACAAGCCCTCAACATTGCCTCCAAAGTCCGAATGGTCCTCTCCGACCGTCCATCGACCATGGATGGAAAGCCGTACTGAAATGCAATCTAGTCCCCAAGGCCTCCTGCAAACTCTCCCAAAACCTGGAGGTAAACCTGGGATCTCTATCAGAAACTATCGAACTCGGAATCCCATGAAGCCTAATCACCTCATCCACATACTTCTTAGCCAACACATTCAAGGAATCTATCGTGAATTGGCAAGAAGTGAGTGACTTAGTCAACCTATCCACAATCACCCATATTGCATCATGCTTCTTGCTAGATCTCGGCAATCCCATCGAAAATCCATAGTTATCTTTTCCTATTTCCACTCCGGAATAGGCAAAGGATTGCTTGCTGAAGGTGCTTGGTGTTCACTTTAACTGGCACACCAAACATCTTTAACATACTGCTACATCTTTCCTCATTCCTTTCCACCGAAATGCTCTTTCAAATTTCGATACATCTTAGAACTCCTGGATGCATTGCATAAGGAGCATTATCGCCTCATCAAGAATCTCATCTCTCAACTCTAACTTGCCGGGACACACAATCTACTACCCACAACCATCAATCCATCTTCCTTTACCTCTACATTAGGCGGCTTGCCATTCTTTATCTCTTCCTAAGCTTACTCAAGTACTCATCCCGATCCCGCAATTCCTTGATCTTCTCTTTCAAGACCGGCCTCACCTCAAACTTGCCAAAATACACTCAAGCCCATCTTGCCTCAAAGATCACATCAAGTCCGGCTAAATCCTTCACGAAGGAAGGTACACACCTCCATGTGAGCCATAGTGGACTTCTACTCGAGCATCCGCTACCACATTAGCTTTCCCGGATGGTAATCTATCATCAAGTCATAATCTTTTAGTAACTCTAACCATCGCCTCGCCTCAAATTCAGCTCTTTACGGGTCAACAAGTATTTAAGGCTCTTATGATCTCAGAATATCCTAGTGGTAACTCCATACAGATAATGTCTCCAAATCTTTAATGCAAAGATTATAGCAGCCAACTCCAAGTCATGGATCGGATAGTTCATCTCATAAGGCTTCAACTGCCTAGAGGCATAAGCAATCACTTTCTCGCCTTGCATCAATACATACCCTAAACCCTTCCTGGAGGCATCACTATACACAATGTACCCATCATCACCCGAAGGCAATGTCAGAATCGGTGCGGTTGTAAGCCGCTTCTTCAACTCCTCGAAACTACTCTGGCACTCCTCAGTCCACTCAAACTTCTGATTCTTTCTCGTTAATTTGGAAAGTGGGGCAGCTATCAAAGAAAAGCCCTCCACAAACCTCCTGTAGTATCCAGCTAATCCCAAGAAACTCCTCACCTCAGCTACATTCTTAGGTGCTTCCCATTTAACCACAGCTTCTATCTTCTGCGGATCCACATGCACTCCCCGCTCAGAGACCACATGCCCCAAAAATACCACTTCCCTTAGCCAAAATTCGCATTTATCGAATTTGGCATACAACTCATTCTTCCTCAATGTCTCTAAAGCAACCCTCAAATGATCCTCGTGCTCCTCATCACTCTTAGAATAGACCAATATATCATCAATAAAGACAATGATAAATTGATCTAGGAAAGACTTGAAGACTATATTCATCAAATCCATAAAGACTGCAGGAGCATTAGTTAATCCGAAAGGCATAACCAAAAACTCAAAGTGGCCATAACTCGTCCTAAAAGCAGTCTTTGACACATCGGTCTCCTTAATCCTCAACTAATGATAACCCGATCTCAAATCTATCTTGGAAAAGACTCTCGCCCCTTGCAACTGATCAAACAAGTCATCAATGTGCGAGAGCGGATATCAGTTCTTAATGGTGGCATGGTTCAGCTTCCTATAATCCACACACATCCGCAACGACCCATCTTTCTTCTTCACAAAAAGAACCGGAGCTCTCCAAGGCGAAGAACTCGGTCTAACATAACCCTTCTCTAAAAGGTCCTCCAACTGCTCCTTAAGCTCCTTCAATTCCGCCGGAGCCATCCGATAAGGTGGAATTGAGATCGTATGATGCTGAATGAAGCTTCGATGGAAACTCAATTTCCCTAGGAGGAGGTAGTCCCGCAATTCCTCGGAAAGACATCCGGAATTCACGACTCTGGAATGTCTTCCAACCTCCTCTATCGCCTCCATATCTAGCACATAAGCCAAAAGGCCTCACACCCTTGCTCATCATTCTCTCTCGCCATCATATTTGAGATAACCCGAGGTGAACTCGACTTTTCTATCTCCCATGAGTATCACTTTCCTGCTATCCTCTAGCTCGAACTCCACCATCTTACATTTACAATCTAAAGTAACATGATACCTCTCAATGTGTCCATACCTAAGATCACATCCAATCCTCCCATCTTCAAAGGCATCGATCCACCACAAGTTTTCCTCCACTAATCTCTATCTCACAATCTCTATACACTTGATCGATGACAATATAATGGCCGATTCGAGTACTCACCATCGTCAAGTATCCAATGGACTCAAACTCCTCCTCGGATATAGTTCTACCCAAGACACAAAGGAATGGGTAGAACTGAATCAATCAAAGCAAGCACATAATCATCAAACAATTTAACCATACTGCCATAACGTCTGGGCGGTCTCGGCCTCCTCTCGTGTCATTGCAAACACTCTGGCTGATGCTTGCCCTCTGGATCTATCTGGAGGATAAGCTCTCTTAGGACCTCCAGAGCTACCCACTTCGGTCACAGCTTTTTGCACCACTGCCTCTGTCCTCCTAGAAGCTTGCCTCTGAGATCCCTCTCTCCTATCCGACTGAGGACAAAACTTAACTAAGTGTCCTTTTCGCCCACAATTGAAACATGCTCGGTCTTTCTATGACATTCTCCTCTATGGGAAGCCCTGATGGTCACACTTGGGAAGAGGTGGCCTCTCCCCATCTACTCTTCTACTGCCGCCCACCGTAGAAGCTTGGTGAGAAACAGTAGGAGTCCTCGCAGATCTAGGCCAACTCCCACCGGTGCTCCTCTCCTCAGACTGCGCAGGAAAGGTTCTGGCACTTCTCTCAAGATTAGAAGTACCACCTCCCCTCCTGAACTGCTCTCTCCTTTTCTCTTCACGATCGCACTCTTGATATTTTCAATGTTCTCAACCCTCAGAGCCGCTTCAACTAGCTGCTGGAAATCACAGAAGTTCTGCACCACTACCTTTTCTCTGATAGTTAGGTGCAGACCCGACTCAAATCGGCGGCACTTGGCAGCTTCACTAAACATCATATCTGCAGCATACCTCGATAACTGAATAAACCGGCGCTCATACTCAGCAACAGTCATCTCCCTCTGGGTGAGGCTCAGGAACTCTCTCTGCTTCTACTGAATGTACACTTCAGATAAATACTTCTTCCTGAAGACAGTCAGGAAGTCTCCCCATGTCAGCCCTACTGGTCTCGTCTGACTCCCTGGCACGGTCTCCCACCAGTGCAAAGCATCACCCTGAAGCAGACTGGCAGCATAGACTACCCTCTCATCATCCTCGCACTCCATCTGATCCAGCACTCTCTCAGTCTTCCTCAACCAGGTCTCAGCTTCCTCGGGATCCGTGGTCCCGTGGAAATCCACCGCTCCGTACTTCCTCAGCTTATCAAACTGTCTTCCCCTCTTAGCTGGGGCCGAACCAGAAGCCTGTGGCATTTGACCCATAGCCTGAACAAAAGCTTGGGTAAATGCATGGAACAATCTCGGATCAAGAGCAGGCACTTGCTCCGACTGACTAGGCGACTGCTGCGTCTGAGATCGGAGGGGCTCACTACCCTGCCCTCGAGAAGCCTCAGCCACTCCCGGGGCTACTGACTCATCGGTACTCTCCGCTCTTGGTGGAGAGTCAGGTGCAATTGAACCTTGCAGGACTCCTCGTGTCCTTCTACGAGGTGGCATCTTACTCCTTCAATGAAAATACTAGTGATTAGCTACAATTCGTTTTTTAAGCTTAGTTACTATATGTATGCATGATATGCATGTCACGTAATGCAAACAATCAATTCATAAGGTAAACATTTAATCACATACAAAACAATATTCCCTACTATACATTTTAAGCCTAGGAGTAAGCCTAAGCTCTGATACCAAACAATGTTGGACCCCGTCCCCGAGGCCCAACATTCGGACCCATATAAGCATGGAAGACCCAAAACTAACACAAACCGACCACAATTAGAGAAACTTTTAATAGAAAATTTGGGATTGGCTTTTTAATAAAATGTTCCCCTTGATCTCACGATTCTAACGCCACCGAAATCGTTCAATTCGGATTAGAAATGAAAAAGTTATGGCAAAAATGCTATCGTAAAGAAAACAGTGAAAACAGTCCCTCTACCGACTTCATGTTAAAATTTGAAAACTTTAAAGGCTGAACTACTGATCGACTCCTTCATAAAAAGTGTAGATTTATGTCTCTCGTTTCATTTAAAATAAGAATCGCCTCGATCCGAGCCCTACAGCTCCAGATATTTAAAAATTAGCTAAGTATATTCAGAAAGAATCAATGACCTTCACACTTTGTTTCAAATCACCTTTTTCAATTTAAAATAAAAACTGAAAATTTAAGTGTAGAAAGATAGAAAAAGTTCTTAGAAAATCATCGATTCGAAAATCAGCTCAATCGGAGGTTGGTGTACAAAGTTAAGGCCAAAAGGAGGGAGAGGGGTCGGTCTGCCAAAACTGATCCCCAAAGCCCCCCCAACTGCTCGGCATGTTGAAAGTCTGTGCCTTTCGACATGCCGAAGCGGTCGGGCGCTTCGCCCGCATGGGCGAAGCGTCCCTCGCTCATGGCATGCTTAGCGGCGCCTCGCCCGTCGCTGGCGAGTGCCTCGCTCGCAGGCTGGCGAGCACCTCGCCCGTCCGTGGCGAGTGCTTAGCTCGGCAGCCGAAGCGCCAGGCGCTCGCGTGCCTTGAGTGACCTGCCCAATGATCCGACCTACCAGACTTCTAACCTCAATAACTTTTTATACCGAGCTCCAAATCAGCCACGGTTGGAAGCGTTGGAAAGCTAGAAGAAAAATCTATATTTTTCAAGAAGGACTCAAAGACTAGCCCGGTCACTAAGGGAAGCAAATTTTAACACAAAGTCGATCGACTAGCTCTCCCTAACAGCATCAAAACTTGCAACCTCCATAACTTTTGACCTAGAGCTCCAAATTGAGCAAAATTAGTGTCTATGGAAAGGTAAAAGAATTATATACAAACTTCGTGAAGACCACCGACCTATATTCCCACTCTATGAGGGTCAAAAGTGAACTCAAAGCTCTGCCTAGCAATCTGTCACTTTGATAGCACCAGTAATAAATTCCAGCGACCCCACCTACCAACTTAATACCTCTTAAATAGCTCATAAAACCTCCTAGGAGAGCTCTACTGCCCGGCTAACACTCTCAACAAGTCTCAGTACTCCCATTCTACCTATACCAACCCAGAAATTTCAGCAAACACACCAAACTCAAAATTTCCCACATGAACACTTTAGCCCAGATTCTGCAGACTATACTCTTCAACAAAGACATAGACCATAACAACATACCAGCGACCTTTCCCATGGCCAAAACCCAACAAAACTCATATAACAATAATACTCAAAATCATACACATGCCTTTCCAAGGCCATACACGAGACACAAATCGCTAATTCACATAAAGAGAGTACTAGAGCTCTCATTCTCATTTCAAAATCATAACAAGATTCATGCATAGCTTTGGTTACATATTGGCATATTCATCAAAATCAAGTACAAAATACCAAAGATGAGATGCTCAATGATCAATATGCTTACAAAGCTATTCCCAAAAGCTAGTTACTAACTTAATACAAAGTTCCTAAATCTCTTGAGCGATGCAGAAGCTTTTGCAAGGTTCGAGTTCAATTTTGATTTGCACTGAGGAGGAGAATGGGGTGAGCTAACACGGCTCAGTGGCTAACAAATTTATAGCCATCACATAATGAGCCACACGCACACAATTAATAATCCAAAGCATTAGCAATTTACATAATAGGTTGAAACTCAACTTTATCACATAACTCACAATTTACTCAACTCATCACATAAGGCATAACATAGAATCATCTTGCAATTAAAACCCATATTATGCATCATAAACACTTATAAATGATGAAATGCACACAATTGGCTCGAGAGTTCCATACACACACCGAAAACCGAAGTTTACCGTGAACACATCGAGTCCGTTTGAATCTCGTAAGCCCTGGCCAGGCGCACCGGAGAAGGCTATAGGGTCAACGTGCACGTGACTTCACAAAGGGTTCTCTCGCCCAAACACAATCAATATGCTCACATATCAAAACACAAGATTCACATTTTATGCTTATCTCACTCTTTCAAATCATCAAAGTTCCATTCTTTCCTCTCAAAACACAAAATTTCATTTTCAATATGCACATAGTATAACAAAGATAGCACACATAGGGCTTTGCCCATTACACAATAACTATAAAGATGTTACCCACCTATCGTGAAAATCCGGATTCACGATCGCTCTTCCTCTCTCTCTTGAGTGAGGTTTCCTTGGTTCCCTTGATAAAACACATTCCGAGACTCATTGGAAAAGTCGAAACATTCAAGAATCGATAAATCGATAACGAAGTCTTAAACCTAACCTACCCATAGCCCATTTAAGCTAAAACAACCAAACCCTAGCTTAGGAAAACACAAAAACCCATAGATCTCACCTCTCCCTTCAAACTTTACACAAACCCTAAGCTCCATTTCATCCTATTTTCGAAACCCTACTCAGGGGAGATGGTAGCTTACCTTACAACTTGATTTTTCTTCACTTTTTCTCCTCCCTCAAGCCTTGGACGACCTCCACTCTCCTCTAGCTCACGGTCGACTCTTCTTCCTCTTCTCCTTTCTATTTCACGTTTTTGTTCTCTTCTCTTCTCAAGGCATACGACTACTCCACTTCTCCTTTCCCTCTTCTTTAATTCATTTAACTCATCCTACACCAAAACTATGTAGTTTTAGCTTCTCACTTTAGTTTCTTTGGGCTCTCCTCCTCCTCTCAAGCCCACTACACCTCATCCATTAATTTCTAATCCTCCTCCTCATTCCACTTATTCCATAAAGCCCATTCTTTCCAACATTAAGCCCAAGCCTTCAATTAAATTTCTAACTTCTAATCTCAAGCCCAACATAAAAAATATTTATATGGACACATAATTAAATCAATTAAGGCAAAATAAAAATAATTTAACGAATAAATCCATAAATAAATAATTAATTAATTCAAAAAAATTAAAAAAAATTTCGGGGCCCAACAATTTGTATATGAGTTTAGTATTGAATTGAGAATTATGGAAGTATTAGATTTAGGTTTGCGTTTTGCTGGTGTTTGGATTCCGGACGGGAGAGTCCGATGATTCTGAGATCTGTTTGGCTTTTAGAAGTGTATTTCTTTACCCTTGCAGGTTTGGATTAGGATAAAGGCAGCCGTTATGTTGCCGAAATTTCGATAAAATTTTAAGATTTGTATGGATAAATAAGAATATGATCAGATTTAAAGATTTGCATGAGAATGATTTTTTCCAAAAGTGGAATTTGGTTGTGTGATTTGAATGAGGTTGACTAATGAGGTAAGAAATGAGAATAAGAAAAGAAAAAAAAATTCATCTTGGATTTTGGAATATGTCTTAGTTTAGATCTCCAACGCGACGCTTTCTGTAGATAACTTATGCACGGATGTCGGACATTTGTTAAGTATCCACTTCGCTTTGTATGTTGCTTTATGATTCGATTTGCTTTCAGTTCACCTTTGTTCTTTGATTCGATTCGCATTCTGTTATTTGTATCGAATTGTAATTCGCCATATTGTTTCCGATTCGAATTTTCGATGCGAAATTTCCATTTATGCGCTTCGCTTTAGATTCTTATGCTTTGTATTCTGATTCGAAATTTCGATACGAAATTTCCGTCTCCATTGGATTCCGTTTTCCGTTCTGCTTTTCCGGTTGGGATCCAGTTCCCGGATCGGGTCCCAACAGTCTTAGTTAGACCAAATAAATCTATATGTAATAACTCTAGAGGTCTACACGAAGTTACAATATTTTTAGAAGAAAAGGATGTTTTAACCTGTTTTCCTTTATGAAAACTTTCACAAAAGAAATCCTTGTTAAAACTTATTTTTAGTAAACCTCTTACCAAATCATATTTAATCAACTTAGAAATATGTTTAAAGCTAACATGACCTAGCTTTTTATGCCAAATCAGTTTTTCTTCATCTGTTGATATAAAACAAGAAATATTTTGACTTTGCAAATCTTCTAAATTAATCTTATAAAGATTGTTTTCTCTTTTGGCAGAAAAGAATATGGAACCATCCTTGTTTTTGACTTCACAAGAGTTTTGATTAAAGGATACTCCAAAGCCATAATCACATAATTGACTTACACTAATCAAGTTATGTTTTAAACCTTTAACTAGCAGAACATTATCAATAGATGCAAAGCAATCTTTACCAATTTTGCCGATTCCAACTATATTGCCCTGCTGGTTATCTCCAAAAGTTACTGATCCTCCCTTCTTATTTTGAAGATCTAGGAACATAGACCTTCTTTCCGTCATGTGTCGCGAGCATCCACTGTCCAAATACCATTGGTGCTGACTGCTTCTTCCAAGGAAGGAGATCTGCAGTAGATATTATGTTCTTTTTAGGTACCCAGATTTTCTTGGGTCCTTTGGGGTTAGTCTGATAATTATTCATAGAATGATAATAAGAAGACTGGTAATATTTCTTTCTATAAGGAACAAAGTTCTTTTTATAATGACTTTTGGTTTTAGTACCCTAGGGCGTCTATATCTTCCAATCATGTCATTCGTTTTCTTCGTACTTTCAGTAAAGGATGATAAGTCTGCTGAGAGAGAATTAATCCTTTGTTTCAACTAACTAATTTCCTCAGATCTATCTATAGAAACTTTTTTCTTCACATTATCTACTTATTTCTTAAGGCAGACGATATTTTTCTCTAACGCTTCTGTGTTTTTCAAGTTTTCTACAAACTTTCTTTTTAAAGATCTATACTGCTTTAGTATAGCATGTAAATCTTCTAGCAATTCTAAATATTCATATTGGAGTTCATTAAAGTTAGAAGTTGCCTCCTCGTCATCTTCGTTTTCGGTTACCAAGCATATATTTGCTTGTACTGAAGCTTCTGAATCAGAATCTGATTCCGACGAATCCAAATCTTTCCAAGTTGCCATCATACTCTTTTTATTTTCTTTATTTTTCTTCAGCTTTCTTCTAAGCAATGAACATTCAGATTTGTAGTGTCCTGGTTTGTTGCATTCGTAGCAAATGATAGAGGCCTTCTCATTTTTGACTTCATCTTTGCTATTTTTCTTAAAAGAAAAATCTTTGTTTCCTTTTGCTTTCTTCTTCCATATTCTTCTGATCTTCCTTAAGATAAAAGATAATTAATCATCGTCTTCACTTGAATCTTGTTCAGATTCACTGGTGTCATCATTCTTGATCTCTTCAATATTTAATGCTTTTGACGATGAACTTCTATTTCTCTGAGTCTTGTGATATTTCTGATCAGCCTTTAATGCTATCGATTTGTCTCTTCTAGGTTTGTCTTTAGCATCAAGCTCCACTTCATATATCTTCAAAGAACTCAATAATTCGTCTAACTTTAATTTGCTCAAGTCCTTGGCTTCTTGTACTGCAGTGACTTTAGGTCTCTATCTTTTGGGTAGACTTTTGAGAATCTTCCTGACATGGTCTTGATTATCATAGATTCTCCCAAGAGCTTTCAGTCTATTAACAATAGTTTGCAATCGTCCAAACATCTAATCAATAGACTCGTCTTCTTTCATTTTAAATAGCTCATATTGATGTACAAGAATACTGATCTTGGACTCTTTCACTTGGTATGTGCCTTCAAGTGCGATGGATAAGGTATCCCATATCTCCTTCGTAGTTTCACATCCATGAACTTTATCGTATTCACTTCTGCTTAAAGTACAACTCAGAAAGAATTTGGCCTTTGAGTTTAGTTGAAATTTTGCTTTGTGATCGGCTGACCATCTGGTACAACGAATATTATTTCCTTCATCATCTATTGGTACGTATGGTCCATTCTCGATGATTTCCCAAAGATCAACCTGTGTGGATTCGATGAAGAGTCTCATCCTGTCCTTCCAATAATGATAGTCCTCACCATTGAACGCAGGAGGTCTTGTGATGGAGGCACCTTCAGCTATAAAAACGTGTGATTCAGCCATGGATCTTTATCCTCACTATGTGAAGGTGGTTTTTGGAAACCGAGCTTTGATACCAATTAACGTAAATCACACGTTAATATAGAACTCACGTACAATATACAAAATACACAAAAGGGGGGGGGGGTTGAATTGTGTAATATTTTTGTGAATACACAAAACCTTTGATATTTCTTGAAAAAGAAACTTTTTCAAATGTTAAATGAATACCAAGTAGTTACGTAGTTAAATCAAAAATAGCTTCTATATGTTTATATAAAAACAAGAGAAATTAAAAATGAAAAGTTAGAAGATAGACGCTATGATTTTTATACTAGTTTACCCTAAACCTTAGGCTACGTCCAGTCCTCAGAATCCTTTGAGTTTTCACTATACTTTGAAAATTTTACAAGTATTCTTTCCTCCCTTCCAGAGCCTCTTCAGGTCTCTTACACTGAGTATTCTTTCTACTATTTTAGTCTCTCCAGGCTCTTAGCCTTTTCTTTCTCTCATTAGAAAGATATGGTGAGCTTTTTGTTACAGTAGTGTTCGGTCTCTTGTATTACACTTTGAATACATAATTTTTTGTAAGTAATAACTTGAAAGCTAAAGATTGTTCAGTCTTTAACTACGACTAATATTTATAGCCTAAGTCTTCATTTGCTTCTTGCTTCTTGATAAATGTTTCTTACTTCTTGCTTATTGTAGAAACCGTTATTCAGTTGAGTTCTGTAACTAACTCAAACTGCTTCTTCTGTATTCTCAATTTTTTGGTGTTTTGTGCTTCTTCTGTGTTTTTCGCTTCTTTTGTGTTTTTCGCTTCTTCTGTGTTTTGCCACTTCTTATTTGTTTTCACTGCACGCTTAATACACTCATCAAAACAGTTCATTTATTTCAAACATTATTATTATTTGATTATCAACAAAATTATTATTCGTGAAGTCTTTTTGACTTAACAGTTTATGCTTACAGTTTTACGTTTTAGTTGAATTTGTTCACGAATTTGTAAATTCATTTATTCTAGGATGTTTGCTTCAACTTGGAATTTATGTGTTAAACCTTATGACTTCACTTCTTAATTCGATTTGAATTTTGTAAAGTGAATTAATCCGATGTTGGTGTGATCTATCTAATCTAGGATTTTTAATTAATTAATGATGGATGTTAAACTAGGAACTAAAAAGTGATGTTTAATATCTGAATTACTAGATTAGACTTTATTGAAAGAATATCTAGAAATAGAGTTCTTCATTAAGAGTACTTAAGATTAACCATTAAGTTCATTGGGTTGGGTACAATTTTTAGTCTAGGAAACTAGCTTAAAAATTTGGAATCAACATGTGAATTTCTTCGAAAGAATTAATTGATAAAAATGGGTTAATGTGCTTAGATCAGGATTTCATTTCATAAGGATGACATGATTTCTTTGTTGGGATGAACTCCTAGCATATTGGTTCAAATTTTGTTAATTGTGCATCGATGTTTTCTTAGCAAAACAACTTTCATATTCAATTTCTTAGCAAATTTAGAAAGTATAAATTTGGTATTTTGACTTAGTCCTTATGAATCGACACTTGATTGCTGCAACTAAACCCGTATACTTGCGGAATCCTTATCAGTATTCCTAATAAGGCCAGATGCATAAATAAATTTCAAAAACATAGAGCCATTTGTAGAATAAACCAAAAAATTAATAATGGGCTCTTGTTACCTATTTGTCCAACCATCATACATGATTGAACATTCTTAAGTAGCCCAATTTACTCTTCTTTCTACCAAATAACTTCTAATTGTATAAAAAAACAACTCAAAAGTTTACCTCTTAAGTCATTAATTGAAGGACCTTTGTAACATCCCGTTACCGATGTGAAGGGCATATCGGTAATTCGGATGGAGTAGGTTTTGGTGCATGCATAAATTGATTTGCATATGCATTTATAGCCTCTATATTATTGATAAATGTTTATGATTGCACAAGCATATGTATGTACATGCATGTATGACGATTTTCCGACCTGATTGTGTAATGGGAAAATTTTGGTTATGATTGTGCAGATAAGGTTTGATTTTCGAATTGGAATAAGAATTGAGATTTTAGGAGTTTAAATTATGGAATTGGAGTATATGATTAGATGTTTTCTAATTTTGAGGATTTATAGAAAATTTTCTGGAATTTTCGGAGTAATAGGTCTGGACCGAAAAATTGACCATTGACTGATTAATTAGATTTCCGGTTCCAAAATTTCATTAACCAATGGCAATGGAGATTAGAATTTTGATTTGAAGAATTAGGGTTTAGGGCCATTGGAATTCGGGAGAAATTAGAATTAGAAATTGGATTGAGGTAGTTCGGATTGGTCCTGCGGCAATTAAAAATTTGCCAAACAAGCCCTAGCAATTAAATTATGGGTATAAAACCCTATTCCTTTGAAATTGCTCCACGATATCCTCTTGATTTTTGAAAGAAACTTGACTCTTCCTTTCCTTCTTTCATCGTGGATCTTCCCTTGGCTTTGCTTCTTGATTTCTCCTTACAAATTGTTCCTTCTTTTGTCTTTGATCAATCTCTTTTGGCTTGGTGTGGAAAAAGAAGGAGATGGGCTTGGGTTTTGATGTTGCCGTGGGTGTGTGAGAGTTTAAGGGATTGGTGATCTTTGAGGTTAAAAGCTTGAAACAAGTAAGTTCTTACTTCCTCTTGCTTTAGATAGTATGATCGGTTGTTTAATAGATATATATCGAGAAATGATTTGATAAAATTGAGGAATGGAAAATGTTAGGTTTCAGATGATGTAGGTGTTAAGGAAAAATGTAGATTTTGATTTGGGTATTTGATGATTAATGCATAAATGATGGATTTGAGGTTAGAAATGAATGGAGTGTAGTGCATATAGTTGTTTGGGAGTGATTTAGACTGAAATAAATGGATTAGAATATGAGAAATCTGGAAAATCTGGGTTTCGGACGTGAATCTGGGTTCGCACGCCGCGGCGAGCAAATCCTCTTTCGCACGCCACGACGTGTGCATTGCACGCCACGGCGAGCGAATTATCTTCGCACGCCGCGATGAGCGAAGACGCACGCCGCGGCGAGCGCAAGAGATCACGCCGCGAAGGAGAAAGAAGCGTGTGTCGCAGCGAAGGCAGGAGACTCGCCGCGACGAGCGATCTCACGCCGCGGCGAGGACGCCTTTCGAAGGTGATTTGGAATTCTTTTAATTAGAAAATTTTGAGGTTAAATTGGGATTAGTTAGTGATTGATTGGAGTATAGTCAATTGAATTATGGTATTAGGAATTGCTATTGATTAGAGTGAAAATACGGAATTGAGATAATTCGAGATTAGGGTCGGAAATGTTATAACATGTATAGTACGTAAATCATTCGATACATATGCGTCCTTGATTATTGAAATTGTAAAATTAGTAATATTTGGATATTATGATTATTGTAGAGGCTCAAGTGGATCATCGATCGTCCGACGTAGGCGAGACTTCCCGGCAGTAGCTCGGAAGTTCTGAGGTGAGTAACCTAGTTAGTTTCTCAACCTTGATGTGTTTAATTTTATGCAATTATGCCATGAGGAGTTAAGGAAGGATTATGTGTGATTGTTTTGATTGATTAGGACCATAGGTGTTCGAAATATTTGGGATGTGCTATAGAAGTGTTAATTGTGCATAAATTGTCGTTAATTGGTTTTAAATGTAAATTGGATAGGAGATGTTAGACAATGACATGATTGGGGAAATGTCGAACATGTGCATTCATGCCATTATGCATGATCAGATAATTGACAGTTGTGACCGGTGCAGCCACCGTATTCAGAGCTTTAAGCTCAACGCACAGGGCCTCGTGCCCAACGATTTTCAGAGCTTTATGCTCAACGTATCAAGGCTTCAAGCCCAATATTTTCAGAGCCAATGGCTCAACATAAATGAGCTCAGGTGCACGGTCACAACAACGAAATAAAATGAAAGAGTCATATGTACATTGCATATATGATTGTTCAATTTGTGAATTATGTAAAAATGCATCGCCTTATAAATGTGAAGTTGAATGCATGTGATTCTTGGTTGTGATATATATGATATTGTGTGATTTGTTTGAATATGCATGAGTTGGGTGGACCATCGATGATGGTTTCTCGCTGAGTTCGCAAACTCACCCAACATTGCATTTGTAACATCCCGTTACTGATAGCAAGGGCATTATGGTAATATTAGGTCAGACTGATAGGTTTCATTGCATTCACTGATTGAACATGTTACTGGCCTCTATTCATAGAGGAACAGGTTTATTGCATATGCATTTATTCATAGGTACATGCATTCATAATTTTTTGGCATTTTAATTGAGAGTATGAATTGATTGGATTTTGAACTGGAAACTGACTGAACTGACTGGATTATGATTGATTGAGAAATTAGGAGTAAGTGGGCTTGAATGACTGATTTAGAATAGTTTGAGTGTAATTGATAATTGATAGTGGCTTATAGGAAATTTTTGAAAAATTCGGAAGAAAATGCCCGGACCGAAAATTCTCGAGTGACAAACCGATTGACTGTATAGTACTGAAAGAACTGTCCAATGGCAATGGAAAAAATTAGAGTTATACTGTTAGGAAATGAAAATGTTGAGCCATTGAAATTTAGAGACTAAAATTTGAACTGATTTGGAGACCTATGCCTATAAATAGCTTAGGTTTTGAGATTTAGGGATTTTACCCTAAGGCATTACCGTTTCTTCTCTTCTCCACGGTGTTCTTCGATTTCTTCCATCAGTGAGGATTCTTCGATCTTTTCTTATGGTTTTCTTTTCATTGTGCTAAGCTAACTTGTTATTGTGGTTGATGAAGGTTGAGAAGGGTTGAGAGTGGTTAATCGGTGATTGGAGAAAGTTTTAGGGTTTACGGTGATTTGTGGTTTTGATCTTCGATTGATAAGTATTTATGGCTTTAATGTTGTTATTAATGGTTTCTGATGCATTTATGGCATTTATCATGGTTGATTGAGAAGTTAGGGTATTAAATGCTGAACTTAAAGAGCATTAATGGCGGAAATCAATCGGAGAAGACGATCGGGCCTTCGCACGTCGCGACGAGTGCGCAAAGGCGTGAGGGCTTCGTCGCGACGAATAATGATTTATTCATCGCAACGAGCTCGGTTGGACGTCGCGACGAGCGTGGATTTATTCGTCGCGACGAGCGGCCTCCACGTTGCGACGAACGAGCTTCCCACGTCGCGGCGAAGGGGCGTAGGTCGCGACGAGGGATAGAAATTTTGAATGGATGAGTGTTAGTGTAACATCCCGTTACTGTCATTAAGGGTATTATGGTAATATTGGGACAGACTGATAGGATTTCACTGCATACATTGACTGAGCATGTTACTGGCCTCTAATCATAGAGGAACTGGTTTACTGCATATGCATATATTCATTGGTACATGCATTCATGATTTTCCGGTATTTAATTGTGAATTGGAACTGATTAAATTGACTGGTTTGTGAACTGATCGAATTGTGGACTGACTGGACTGACTGAATCGTGATTAAATGAGGAATTAGGAGTTAATGTGTTCAAGTGACTGATTTAGAATAGTTTCTGAGTATTGGTAATTTATAGTGGCTTATAGGAGATTTTTGGAAATTAGGAGAAAATACCCGGACCGGAAATATTTGGGTGACTGACTAATTGACCGTATATTACTGAGAGAATTGTCCAATGGTAATGGAAAAATCAGAATTTTACTGATAGGAAATTATGATGTTGAGCCGTTGAAATTTAGAGACTGAAAATTGGGATTGATTTGGAGACTACGTATCTATATATATATATATATAGCTAAGTGGATGGTGGAGAATGACCGAAGGCAAAATCGTTTTCCCTCTCTTCTTCTCCACGGTGATCTTCGATCCTTCTTTATTGGTGAGAATCGTCGTTTCTTCTTGTGGTTTCCTCCCATTGTGTTAAACTAAGCGATTTATAGTGATTGATGAAGGTTGAGAGGTTTTGAGGGATTGATCATTGAGATCGGAAGATTTTAGGGTTTACGGATTCGATTCTTCGATCGGTAAGTCTCTATGGTTTAATGTTGTTATTATTGGTTGATTGAGCATTTATGGCATCTATTATGGTTGATATGGGTAGATGGGAGTGTTTAGTGATGGTTTAAGGGTATTAATGGCGAAATCGATCGGAGAAGACGATCGAACTGTCGTGACGTCGCGACGAAGCGTGAAGCGCCGATTGCATCGTCGCGACGAGTTATTGGAATTAACTAAGTTTATTAGTCGCGACGAGCCCGGGTGGACGTCGCGGCGAGTAGGGATTGGTACGTCGCGACGAGTGGTTTCCACGTCGCGACAAGCGTGGGTTTGTGCGACGCGACGAGCGGCTTCCACGTCGCGACGAGTAAGCTTTTCACGTCGCGACGAAGGGGCGTAGGTCGCGACGTATGGGACAATTTCTGATTGGAATGATTTAGTTGATTGGACAATAACTCATGGTGTAGACCTCCGATTGAGGTGATTCCTGTTTCACTATGAACTAGGGAAAGAGGTCTACCATTGAGAAAATATTGAGAGTTGGAATTTAATTGAAATGGTACTGATTCTT
Source organism: Erythroxylum novogranatense (assembly GCA_029891385.1). Taxonomy (NCBI): domain Eukaryota; kingdom Viridiplantae; phylum Streptophyta; class Magnoliopsida; order Malpighiales; family Erythroxylaceae; genus Erythroxylum; species Erythroxylum novogranatense. Next base: position 103,426,751 of record CM057232.1, read on the forward strand.
GAGATTAAGGTTAATTATGGGTTATAGTGTGATCTAAGTACTGAATTGAGACAATTGGAGTTCTAATTGAGATTTTCACTGGATGATTTGACCGATGGATATGAAATTGTTATAGGGAATATGAATTGAGAAAATTGAACTGAATTGAGGATTGAACCAAAGCAGTGTTGATCCAATTGAGTGAAGAGTTGAAATTGAGCATAGGATATCGAATTTGGGTATTAGCACCGGAAATCGTGAATATGCATGGTACATAATTCTGTAGAGACATATGCATTATTGTACTGTTTAATTGAGTTTTTAGTAATGGGACTGTGTTTAATTGTTATAGAGGCGCCGTTAGATCGTCGTTCCACGGACATTGCTAGGACTTCCAGGCAATAGCTCGAAAGTTACAGGTGAGTAACCCAGATGGTTTCTCAAATTCTCGATTGTCTAAATGTTCACTGTGAATTACATGACTACTGAATTATATGCGATTGAATTGCACTGTATAACCACTGAAATGTATAAAAGTGAGTTGTATTGTTACTGAAGTGAATATGACTGAATTGCATGCTCCTACTGTATGAGATTGAACAATGTGAACTGTATTGTATGACTACATGAATACTGAAAAATGTGCAATTGAATTCTATGCGTTTACTGTATTGTATCGGATTACTAAGTGACACTGAGTACTGCTACACTGGGCTTTATAGCCATATCTTGCATATATTGTGAATCATGAATAATCGAATTATGAACATCGCATTGCATGCATCAATGCATGATCAGATAAAGGACGTGACCCAAGTCGCTAATATCCCTGAAAAGAGCCAAGAGCTACATTGCACAGACCGACGCCCGACCGAGGGGAGAAAATCACGCGCGCCCCATCGATCATCGTTATCTTTGATCGACGCCCCCGACAGGGAGAAAATCGACGCGCCCCATCGATCATTATTCATCTTGATCGACCGCTCGAGTCCGAGGATTTATCCCTAAGATCGATCTTGATCAGACTCAGCCCGAGGGGAGAAATCTGACTCGCCCCATCGATCATTGGTCGAGCACTTGGGCACAACATGAATAATTGGGAAAGAGTCGATATGCATTGCATACTATATTGAATGTCCGAAATGACCGCTCATCGCAATTATTATGTGAATGAATGATGAATTGTGGCAATGACCGATTGCGTGTTGACATGATTTATCAGAAGCGCTGCATATATCGCGAACCGTGATGTGACATCAGTAAATTGCTATGTATGATTACCATAGGATCGTTAATAGACTACATGTGAGCTGTGAGGCCATCTTTGTAATCTCGATATGGTATGCTGTAATTGGTTATCACTTGTGAATTATATATATCTTATATCAGAATTTATCATCAGAATCTGTTATATCGCGGTCAGTATAATATTATACGACATCGTTAATTGACTACTATCAGATTTGTGCTATACGCGATACGCGTAATGCATGATTTGAGTGAACCATTGATGATGATTTCTCATTGAGTTCGCAAACTCACCCAACATTGCAACTATTTTTCAGGGATCGAAGAGTACCCCGTCAGACGAACGGGAGTATGTCTGCTGCATTAGAGTCGGAGACTAGGGTCGGGATAAGTTCGCATCTGCATAAGTGTCTTTCCGAGTTGTGTGTGTAAATGAATAATTTCGCGTTTTCTTCTAAATTGAACTGTTATTATATAGGGCCCAGAGTGATAATTGTATAAGCGATATGTGATTCTTGAAATTGTGTTTTGATTTGAATGTATTAGTTTTAAAGTAGACCCATTTGTTTATTGAATTGTGCATTTTGATTGATTCTAAAGTGTTTTATAAATTGTGTATTGAGTTATGTATCGAATTGACCGTAGCCTACCATTCTTGTGTGGCGTGGACTCGGATATCACCTACGATATCGGGTTGGGTCTGCTGAGGTTGGGATGCTACATTTGTGGTATCAGAGCCCAGAAGTACGATTGTACATGGGCGTTCTGAAATTTGTACTGAGTTACATGCATTAAAGTCGTAAAGTCGTCACGGCAGACAGTGACAACTGATCCCCGGTCTAGCGTATGAGTCGCATGCATGAGCGTGTATCAGTCGATAAGCGGTCAGAGATAGAGAGGAAATGATAAGACGGTAGAGTGTGATAAAAGGAAGTGGCGATCATCGAAGGATAAGAAAAAGTATATGGTCTGATCTGACAAATGAACATTTAATGTATCGATATTGATGGATATATGATGATATGCAAAAAGAGAGTGGTACTGAAATATGTGATATGAATATAGACTTGTAGATTGATAGAGAAATAGAAATATGATAGAAATGACCGAGTTCGGTATGTAAAAGGGAATGAAATGAAATGTTACAATTGGGATTGATTCTTGTGATAAGTGTTATAAATAATGATTTATGGTGAAGATCGATTACGTTAGTGAGAAATTTAGAATGATGGTAAATCTATGATGTTGATTTTTGAGTGTGAAAATTCAAGGGTATGATGTAATAACGAAAAGATTGAAAGGTAAGATAATGATATGGAGAAATGAAAGCGGATGTTAGGTTTCATTGCTCTGATTATATGGATGTGTGATTGATCTATATGGGATATTGTGCATAGTTGGAATTGAGTTTCTAGGTATTGAGAATGACCGATAAGACATGTGACAACTGTGATGTTGAAGAATTTCATGAGTAAAATCGATGAATGAAAGTAAATGGTGATTAATGAAAGGACAATAGAGAGTTAAATTTGAAATGAGGGATTCTAATCTGAGTTGAGACTCAAGTGTCAGAGATAAAATCTGTTATTGAGAAAATATGTATTATGCTAATGTAAGGGATCTGAATGTGTAATATGATTTTGCTCATTGAGGAGAATATTGATTCGCAAATAATTGAGTAAAACTGTTTGGAAAGTGATGAATGTTTATTCAACCCAGGGAGTGATTTATAGCGGCTTATGTGGAAAAGTTAGTGTAAAGGAACATGTGTTGGAATATATGTATTCGGAATTATTGAGAATTAATCGAGTCTTGGATCTATCCGAAATGACAAAATGTTTGAGGAAATGTGTGAAAAGTATGACTGATGATTGTGGAAGAGACATTTGGAGAACTGTTCAGCTTAAGTGTTAATTATATTGTTTTAAATTGGTGATGTGGTAAGATATAGTGAAATTTCCCAGCAAAGGTTATGAGGTAATTAGTTACTATAGTGCAATGTGATTAAACGTATCTAGGGACAAGGATAACGTTGTATACTGTACTGTGATCGATGATAGAAAGGTTATGGATATATCCATGGATATGCAAATCAATGATGATCGAGATACTTTGGGAATTTGAATGATTCGCAAAAGAGATTAAATGGATTGAGCAGAAATTCAATAGCGTATAAGAGTGTTACTGTTGATGGATAATTGTCAAACTGGTAAAAAGAAAGTAATATGAGTTATCGGAATTTCAAATAAATTGTGTATAAAAAGGTAGTGGCAAAATAATCGATGATTCAGAAAACTGCAAACTGTATTGGGAAATTCAAATGGGAGTCAACTTATGAGAAAATGATATTTATGACTGTATTGTAAAGTGTGTGTTTTACCCGCCAAAGAGACTGTTAGAGAATTTTAAGGAATCGATGAAGTGTTGTGTTTCAACAAGAGTGTATTGAAAGAGAAATCAAGGGTCTAGAGTGAAAAATTGAATAGTAAATTGTGGGAATGATTAATGAATGTGACTGCTGAGGCAATCGTGAGACTGATATCCTTGGAGTCCGTTGTGATTGTCTGAACATAGTCAAAGACTATAATTGAATTGAGTAAATGATGACAGTGACGTGAATCTGTAATAGGGGTTGAGTGATCCCAGTCATGACTATGAGTCGAATCGTTAAGGAAACTAAATTCATCATTAAATGGCCTCTATGTGACTGTCATGAAAATGGATTGGTAAGTGGTTTAAAATCGAAAAGATGATCCTGATTTACAAAGTGATTTACGGATTGGATTAAGATACAGTGTTAAGAATTGGTAAATGTGTTTACGATCGAGTGTAAGGATTGGCAAATAATTATAAAGATATGAGCGAGAATCGGAATCGAAAGGAACGGATAAATTCTCCTGTCCTCCTCATCAACTGTATATGAAATTTCGAGGACGAAATTTTTATAAGGAGGGGTGAATTGTAACATCCCGTTACTGTCATTAAGGGTATTATGGTAATATTGGGACAGACTGATAGGATTTCACTGCATACATTGACTGAGCATGTTACTGGCCTCTAATCATAGAGGAACTGGTTTACTACATATGCATATATTCATTGGTACATGCATTCATGATTTTTCGGTATTTAATTGTGAATTGGAACTGACTAAATTGACTGGTTTGTGAACTGATCGAATTGTGGACTGACTGGACTGACTGAATCGTGATTAAATGAGGAATTAGGAGTTAATGTGTTCAAGTGACTGATTTAGAATAGTTCTGAGTGTTGGTAATTTATAGTGGCTTATAGGAGATTTTCAGAAATTAGGGAGAAAATACCTGCATAGGAAATATTTGGGTGGTGATGATTGATCGTATATTCTCGAGAGAATTGTCCAATGGTAATGGAAAAATCAGAATTTTACTGATAGGAAATTATGATGTTGAGCCGTTGAAATTTAGAGACTGAAAATTGGGGTGATTTGGAGACTACGTATCTATATATATATATATATAGCTAAGTGGATGGTGGAGAATGATAGAAGGCAAAATCGTTTTCCTCTCTTCTTCTCCACGGTGATCTTGATCCTTCTTTATTGGTGAGAATCGTCGTTTCTTCTTGTGGTTTTCCTCCCATTGTGTTAAACTAACTGATTTATAGTGATTGATGAAGGTTGAGAGGTTTTGAGGATTGATCATTGAGATCGGAAGATTTTAGGGTTTCTGGATTCGATTCTTGATCGGTAAGTCTCTATGGTTTAATGTTGTTATTCTTGGTTGATTGAGCATTTATGGCATCTATTATGGTTGATATGGGTAGATGGGAGTGTTTAGTGATGGTTTAAGGGTATTAATGGCGAAATCGATCGGAGAAGACGATCGAACCGTCGCGACGTCATGACAGCGTGAAGCGCCGATTGCATCGTCGCGACGAGTTATTGGAATTAACTAAGTTTATTAGTCGCGACGAGCCGGGTGGACGTCGCGGCAGTAGGGATGATGCGTCATGACGAGTGGTTTCCACGTCGCGACGAGCGTCAAATTTGTCGACGCGACGGCGGCTTCCACGTCGCGACGAGTAAGCTTTTCACGTCGCGACGAAGGGGCGTAGGTCGCGACGTATGGGACAATTTCTGATTGGAATGATTTAGTTGATTGGACAATAACTCATGGTGTAGACCTCCGATTGAGGTGATTCCTGTTTCACTATGAACTAGGGAAGAGGTCTACCATTGAGAAAATATTGAGAGTTGGAATTTAATTGAAATGGTACCGATTCTTGAGATTAAGGTTAATTATGGGTTATAGTGTGATCTAAGTACTGAATTGAGACAATTGGAGTTCTAATTGAGATTTTCACTGGATGATTTGACCGATGGACATGAAATTGTTATAGGGAATATGAATTGAGAAAATTGAACTGAATTGAGGATTGAACCAAAGCAGTGTTGATCCAATTGAGTGAAGAGTTGAAATTGAGCATAGGATATCGAATTTGGGTATTAGCACCTAAATCGTGAACATGCATGGTACATAATTACGTAGAGACATATGCATTATTATCTTTGTTTAATTGAGCTTTTAGTAATGGAATGTGTTTAATTGTTATAGAAGAGGCGCGTTAGATCGTCGTTCCACGGACATTGCTAGGACTTCGAGCAATAGCTCGAAGTTACTGGTGAGTAACCGGATGGTTTCTCAAATTCTCGATTGTCTAAATGTTCCTTGTGAATTACATGACTCTTGAATTATATGCGATTGAATTGCACCAGATAACCACCTTGAAATGTATAAAAGTGAGTTGTATTATTCTTGAAGTGAATATGAGTGAATTGCATGCTCCTACTGTATGGGATTGAACAATGTGAACTGTCATTGTATGACTACATGAATCTTGAAAAATGTGCAATTGAATTCTATCGCCATTGTATTGTATCGGATTCTTGGACACCGAGTATCGCTACTCGGGCTTTATAGCCATATACTACATATTGCTGAATCACTGAATAACTGAATTACTGAACACTGCATTGCATGCATCAATGCATGATCAGATAAAGGACGTGACCCAAGTCGCTAATATCCCTGAAAAGAGCCAAGAGCTCATTACAGATCGACCGCCCCGCCGGAGGGAGAAATCTCGACGCGCCCCATCGATCATCGTTATTGTCTTGACCGGGCTAAGCCCGAGGGAGAAATCACGACGCGCCCCATCGATCATTTATCTTGTCTTGGCCGACCTCGAGTCGGGGATTTATCCCAACATCGCATCTTGCCTAGCCCGAGGGGAGAAAATCGACAGCGCCCCATCGATCATTGATCGAGCACTTGGGCACAACATCAATAATTGGGAAAGAGTCGCATATGCATTGCATACTATATTGAATGTCCGAAATGATATCTCATCGCAAATTATTGTGAATGAATGGTGAATTGTGGCAATGACCGATTGCGTGTTGACATGATTTATTGTAAATCGCCAGATAATATCGCGAACCGTGATGTGACATCAGTAAATTGCTATGTATGATTACCATAGGCGTTAATAGACTCATCGTGAATCTGTGAGGCCATACTGTAATCTACGGTATGGTGCGTAATTGGTTATCACTTGTGAATTATATATATCATCAGAATCGTTTATCATCAGAATCGTTATATCGTCTTTATAATATTATACGATCGTTAATCGACTACTACTCAGATCTTGTGCTATATCGCGATACGCGTAATGCATGATTTGAGTGAACCATCGATGATGGTTTCTCATTGAGTTCGCAAACTCACCCAACATTGCAACTATTTTTCGTGGATCGAAGAGTACCCGTCGCATTTAACGGAGTATATCCGCCGCATTGGAGTCGGAAACTAGGGTCGGGATGGGTTCGGCGTCGCATAAGTGTCTTTCCGAGTTGTGTGTGTAAATGAATAATTCCGCGTTTTCTTCTAAATTGAACTGTTATTATATAGGGCCCCAGAGTGATAATTGTATAACTGATATGTGATTACTGAAATTGTGTTTTGACTGAATGTATTCGTTTTAAAGGAGACCCAACTGTTTATTGAATTGTGCATTTCTGATTGATTCTAAAGTGTTTTATAAATTGTGTATTGAGTTATGTACTGCAATTGACTGCTGTAGCCTACCATTCTTGTGTGGCGTAGACTCGGATATCACCTACGATATCGGGTTCGGGTCCTGCGGGGTTGGGATGCTACAGTTAGTTATTGGGCATAATTTATGGTATAGACCTCCGATTGAGGTGATTCTCGATTCATTGTGAACTAGGGATAGAGGCCTACTATTGAGGATGATTATAGAAGTTAGAATTTAATTTAAATGGCATTGATTCATAGAGGATAAGGTCAATTATGGTTCATAGTGTGACCTAAGTATTGAATTGAGACAATTGGAGTTTTAATTGGGATTTTCAATAAAGGTTTTGATCCATTGAATAGGGAATTGTTATAGGAAGTATGAATTGAGGAAATTGAACTGGATTTTAGGATTGGATCAATTATTGTCGATCGATTGAACGAAGAGTTAGAATTGGGCCTAAGAGTTCCAAATTGGGTTTTAGCGCCGAAAATCGTGAACATGCATTGTACATAATTTTATCGAGACATATGCATCACTGAATTGTTTAATTGAGCATCTAGTAATGGGACTATATTTAAATGTTATAAAGGCGTCGTTGGATCGTTATTCCACGGACATTGCTGGAACTTCCAAGTAGTAGCTTGAAAATTACAGGTGAGTAACCTAGTTGGTTTCTCAAATTCCTGATTGTCTAAATGCTCAATGTGATTTACTTGCCAATGTGAAATTGCATGATTACTGAAATATACATAATCGAATGGCATGCTTTTACTGTATTGGATTGGACTACTGCATGACACTGAGAAATGCAATACTGGGCTTTTATAGCCATACACTGAATTACTGAACACTGCATTACATGCATAAATGCATGATCAGATAATGGACATGTGACCCAAGTTGCTATTATCACTGAAAAGAGCCTCGAGCTCGAACACTGTACTGACCGGGCCTTGAGCCCGAGGGAGAAAATCACAGCGCCCCCATCGAATCTTGTTGAGCACTTGTTCACAACACTGAATAACTGGAAAAGAGTCTCATATGCATTGTATACATATGACCGATTGAATTGCGACACTTACTGAATTATGTGATGACATGAGAGATTGCAAATTGTTACATGCTACTGTAAACTGTTGCATAATACTGTGAATTGTGATATGATAACGCAAACTATTATAGGCTACGCAAATTGTTATATACTAATTGTATCTTCTTGTGTCAGTCTTTGCAAATCTGCGTAATGCATGATTTGAGTGAACCATCGATGATGGTTTCTCACTGATTTCGCAACTCACCCAAAATTGCAACCTATTTTTTAGGACTGTTAGAGTAGATTCCTAGCTCCGGAGATAGTCTTTTCCTGCCATGCGAGCGTGCTGACAAGAGAAGCGATGACACACAGGTCGGTCAGCTGGGTTGGACTTTTGCGGATGACTTAGGATAGATGCTTGTATCAGTTTCCTTTTTGGTTTTGTTTAGGGGACTGATAGACTTGTCTATTCTGATATTGGATGACTGTATCGAAATTATTTTTGGATTTTAAAAGTTACTGATTACTGATATATTATGGTTTTAATTATTGCGATGCCATGTGGACTATTAGCGGAATTTTTTGGTAGTGTACCTTTATCGTAGGATACGTGTCGGAGCGACCTTCGAGCGTCCCGATGTGTACCCTACGGTGAGGGGGCGCTACATTAAGTGGTATCAGAGCATGGTTTGACATCTTTTGGGCATAGTGTATTTTAGGCTAGAATCACTGTAAGAATAACAGAACTGATCGAAATTTCTTGTATGTTTTAGGTCATCCGTCCTTGGAGATCGAGTTAAGTTACCAGCTGACCTGGAATCGGTAGGAGCTAGTAGGGAGTCCCCGATGCCTCATTCAGAGGAGTTGCCTCCTCGAGTTCCTGTGAGATGGGAACGGAGATATGATCGACTACGTAAGCAGGGGACGGTTGACTTCTATGGCAGCACCGACCCTGCGGAGGCTGAGGGATGGCTAGAGAGGACTGAGAGAGTCCTCGATCAGATGGATTGCGACCCTGAGGAGAGATTTGATTATACCGTCTCCTTGTTACAGGGTCCTGCATATCAGTGGTGGAAGATCGTCGAGGCAAGTACCACGAGCCCTCGTATAATCGACATGGGATGATTTTCTGAGGGCTTTCAAGGACAATTACATGCCCAAGGTCTATCTGGAAATGAAGTTGCAGGAGTTCTTAGAGCTGAGATAGGGACAGTTGATCGTGGCCGACTATGAGGTGCGGTTGAACGAGCTGATGGTCTATGCTTCTACATTGGTTGCTACTGAGGCTGATAGGTGTCGGCGTGTTGAGGGCGGACTCAATCTGGAGATCCGTACCCTTTTGGGCAGGTCTGACATGGGCAATTTCATTGAGCTGAGGGCTTCTGCTGTGAGGATAGAAGCATTCTTGATGACAGATGACCGAGGACCGGTCAGGAACCAGATTAAGAGATCTAGTGATAGCCGAGCGATCTTGGCAGAGGGCACAACAAGCGTCGAGTAGGCCCTTCAGTCCGCAGAGGGGCTAAACAGATGGTCACGGGCAGAGAGGCGATTTGTACTGCATGGTAGTGGTGGTGGCGATGCGTGGTTTTGAAACGATCTGTTCAGTTTGTGAGCATTGTGACAAGAGACAAAGTGGAGAGTGTCGATGGCTGTCTAGAGCCTGTTTGAGGTGTGGCTCGATGGACCACCTGGTAAGGAACTGCCCAGAGACTTTGGGAGCCCAGTCTACTATGACTGGAAGATCGAGCGAGAATCTACAGTGCAAAGCAGAGCCGTGGAGGTGGATCAGGATGGAGAGGCCGAGGCCGAGCAGAGGGGTCTACAGTGAGGTCAGAGGGACCGAGCAGCAGACAGCAGTCGTAGGCCAGAGTCTATGCCATGACTCGGCAGGAGACACAGGATGCCCCGGATGTTGTTGCGGGTATGCTTTTAATTTATGGTTTTGAAGCATATGCATTATTGGATCCTGGATCCACTCATTCTTTCATTGCACCGCATTTAGCATGTAGATCGCATGGGGATGGCGGAGGTTACTGATATGGGTTAGAGGTGAGTACACCTCTAGGTAGTCTGTTGTATTAGGAGAGGTCTGTATAGGGTGTCCGGTTCAGATCGACCAAGCAGTTCTGAGTGCTGATCTGATCATTTTGCCTCTGAGGGAGATTGACGTGATATTGGAGATGGATTGGTTGACTGCACATAGGGCTATAATGGACTGTTATACTAAGGAGGTTGTATTGGAGTCTCTGGTCATTGAGGTTATTTTCGAGGAGTTAGTCGAGGCGATGCGATGAGGATGATTTCCTTTTTGAGTACCCTGAGGTTGATGCAGGGAGGTTGTGAGGCCTATCTGGCTCACGTAGTGGATTCCAGAGTTGAGCCAAGATTACAGGATGTTCTCGTAGTCAGGGAATTTCTGGATGTGTTTCCCGAGGAGCTACTGGGATTGCCGCCAGAGCGGGAGATAGAGTTTGAGATTGATCTCGTTCCCGGTATCGCCCCTATATCGATACCTCCATATAGGATGGCACCGGTGGAACTGAGAGAGTTTAAGGCTCGATTCAGGAGCTCTTGGATAAGGGGTTCATTAGACCGAGTGTTTCGCCATGGGGAGCTCCAGATCTTGTTTGTGAAGAAGAAGGATGGACGCCGAGGCGTGTATTGATTATAGGCGGTTGAATCGGGTGATGAAGAATAAGTATCCTGACCTAGGATTGACGATTTATTTGATCGATTCAGAGGAGCTCGGTGTTCACCAAATTGGATCGAGATCGAGGTTATTACCGATTGAGGATTGCGAGGCCGATGTGCCTAAGAGTGCTTTTAGGAGCAGGTACGGGCATTTCGAGTTCCTAGTGATGCCGTTTGGGTTGACTAATGCCCCGGCAGCCTTCATGGCTTTGATGAATATAGTTTTTCAGCCCTACCTGGATCGGTTCGTGATAGTGTTTATTGATGACATACTGGTTTATTCAAGGAGTAGACAAGAGCACGCTGAGCATCTGAGGATTGTTCTTCAGGTCATGAGAGAGAGACAGCTGTTCGCCAAATTCACTAAGTGCAAATTTTGGCTTGATGAGATTGTATTTCTAGGGCACGTGGTGTCCGGTGAGGGTATCCAGGTGGATCCTCACAAGATATAGGCAGTTATGAGTTGGGAGATTCTGAGGAGTGTGCCAGAGTTACGGAGTTTCCTAGGATTGGCCGGATATTACTGGAGGTTCGTCGAGAGGTTTTCGTTGATCTCCGCCCCTTTGACGAAGCTATTGAGGAAGAATGTGTCGTTCAGATGGTCTGAGGAGTGTCAGAAGAGCTTTGAGGAGCTGAAACATCGGTTGACGACTGCACCGATGTTAGGCATTCCTTCTGGTACTAAAGATTTTGTAGTGTACAGTGATGCCTCGCATCAGGGATTGGGATGTGTATTGATGCAACATGGGAGAGTTTTAGCGTATGCCTCGAGACAGTTGAGGTCTCACGAGGTGAATTATCCAGTGCATGACTTGGAGTTGGCATAGATTGTGTTTGCTCAAGATCCGGAGACATTATACGTATGGGAGACGTTCTAGATCTTCACTGATCATAAGAGTCTCAGATATCTGTTGAGTCACAGGGAGCTCAATCTGAGCGAGAGGAGATGGATAGAATTCTTGAAGGACTATGATCGCATCGATTGAGTATCATCCAGGAAGGCCAATGTAGTGGGATGATAATCGAGTAGGAGATCGCATGGGAGTGCAAACAGCTCAGTTCGTGTTTCGAGGTTACTGGTGCGATTGGTTGAGAGCTCTTAATGTCTGAGATAGATTTGGGTCGGGATGGAGCTCGATTGCTACTCGAGGTGAGGCCGATGTTGCATGATAGGATCCGGAGAGTTCGGGATCAAGACCGGTGTTAGTGAGGCTGATTGAGAGAGTCCAGCCGATCTTGATTTGAGTTTGAGTTGAGAGATGGGACTTTATGGATGGGACAGAGACTGTGTGTGCCAGATGTTGATGATTTGAGACGTGAGAATGTAGAGGAGGCACATGTAGCTGCCTATGCTATGCATCCTGGTGCGACCAAGATGTATAATACTCTGAGACAGCATTTCTGGTGGCCTGGTATGAAGAGGCAAGTGGCAGAGTATGTTTCCAGGTGTCTGATCTGTCAGCAAGTTAAGGCAGAGCATCAGGCTCCAGTGGGGAAGTTGCATTCGTTGCCCATTCCGAAGTAGAAATGGGAACGAATTACCATGGATTTTGTGATGGGGTTGCCTAGGACACCGAGGCAGCATGATGCTATCTGGGTCATAGTGGACCGATTGACTAAATCGGCTCACTTCTTGCCAGTGAGGGAGAGCAATACTCTCGATCAGTTAGCCCAGAAGTATGTAGCAGAGATTGTACGATTGCATGGGGTTCCGTTGTCGATAGTCTCAGACAGGGATCCCAGGTTCACTTCGAGGTTCTGGAAGAGCCTACAGACTGCTATGGGTACTCGATTGAACTTCAGTACTGCATTTCATCCTCAGACAGATGGACAGAGCGAGAGGATGATTAAGACTGTTGAGGACATGCTTCAAGCTTGTGTAATGGAGTTTAGAGGATCATGGGATCAATATTTGGCACTGATCAAGTTTGCATATAATAACCAGTATCAAAGTAGTATTGGGATGGCACCGTATGAGGCCTTGTATGGGCGGCCGTGTCGATCGCTATTATATTGGGATGAAGAGGGTATGAGATCAATTGAGGGTCCCGAGCTGATTCAGGATACAGTGGATAAGGTACAGTTGATCCGGAGTCGCATCAAGGCTGTTCAGGACAGACAGAAGAGTTATGTGGATCAGCATCGGCGAGAGATGGAGTACAGTGTAGGAGACAGAGTGTTTCTCCGAGTGTCTTCTTGGAAAGGAGTATTGAGGTTTGGCCGTAAGGGCAAGTTGAGCCCTCGGTATATTGGTCCATATAGATCCTTGAGAGGATAGGACCGTTGGCTTACAGATTGGCATTACCGAGTGAGATGTCCCAGATGCATGACGTGTTTCATGTTAGTATGCTCCGACGGTACCGTTCTGACCCGACGCATGTGATTCTGACTCAGGAGATTGAGATAGCCAGTGATATGAGTTATGTTGAGGAGCCGGTACAGATTATAGGATCACGGGTCAAGCAGCTGAGGAACAGGGTGATTCCATTGGTGAAAGTCCTTTGGAAGAACCACTCTTCTGAGGAAGCTACATAGGAGACTGAGGAGCATATGAGGAGTCAGTATCCTCATTTATTCGATCGGACAGGTATTAAATTTCGAGGACAAAATTTTTATTAGGAGGGGTGAATTGTAACATCCCGTTACTGATAGCAAGGGCATTATGGTAATATTGGGTCAGACTGATAGGTTTCATTGCATTCACTGATTGAACATGTTACTGGCCTCTATTCATAGAGGAACAGGTTTATTGCATATGCATTTATTCATAGGTACATGCATTCATGATTTTCGGCATTTTAATTGAGAGTATGAATTGATTGGATTGTGAGCTGAAACTGATCGAATCGATTTGGATTATGATTGATTGAGAAATTAGGAGTAAGTGGGCTTGAATGACTGATTTAGAATAGTTTCAGTGTAATTGATAATTGATAGTGGCTTATAGGAAATTTTTGGAAAATTCGGGAGAAAATGCCCTGACCGAAAATTCTCAAGTGATGTAATCGATTGATCAGATAAGATTGAAAGAATTGTCCAATGGCAATGGAAAAAATTAGAGTTATACTGTTAGGAAATGAAAATGTTGAGCCATTGAAATTTAGAGACTGAAATTTGAACTGATTTGGAGACTTATGCCTATAAATAGCTTAGGTTTTGAGATTTAGGGATTTTACCCTAAGGCATTACCGTTTCTTCTCTTCTCCACGGTGTTTTTCGATTTCTTCCATCAGTGAGGAATCTTTGATCTTTTCTTATGGTTTTCTTTTCATTGTGCTAAGCTAACTTGTTATTGTGGTTGATGAAGGTTGAGAAGGGTTGAGAGTGGTTAATCGGTGATTAGAGAAAGTTTTAGGGTTTACGGTGATTTGTGGTTTTGATCTTCGATTGGTAAGTATTTATGGCTTTAATGTTGTTATTAATGGTTTCTGATGCATTTATGGCATTTATCATGGTTGATTGAGAAGTTAGGGTATTAAATGTTGAAATTAAAGAGCATTAATGGCAGAAATCGATCGGAGAAGACGATCGGGCCTTCGCACATCGCGACGAGCGCGCAAAGGCGTGAGGGTTTCGTCACGACGAATAATGATTTATTCGTCGCAACGAGCTCGGTTGGATGTCGCGACGAGCGTGGATTTATTCGTCGCGACGAGCGGCCTCCACGTTTAGAAGAACGATCTTCCCACGTCGCGGCGAAGGGGCGTAGGTCGCGACGAGGGATAGAAATTTTGAATGGATGAGTGTTAGTTAATGGGCATAATTTATGGTATAGACCTCCGATTGAGGTGATTCTCGATTCATCGTGAACTAGGGATAGAGGTCTACTATTGAGGATGATTATGGAAGTTAGAATTTAATTTAAATGGCATTGGTTCATAGAGGATAAGGTCAATTATGGTTCATAGTGTGACCTAAGTATTGAATTGAGACAATTGGAGTTTTAATTGGGATTTTCAATAAGGGTTTTGATCCATTGAATAGGGAATTGTTATAGGAAGTATGAATTGAGGAAATTGAACTGGATTTTAGGATTGGATCAATTATTGTTGATCAATTGAACGAAGAGTTAGAATTGGGCCTAAGAGTTCCAAATTGGGTTTTAGCACCGAAAATCGTGAACATGCATTGTACATAATTTCATCGAGACATATGCATCACTGAATTGTTTAATTGAGCATCTAGTAATGGGACTGTATTTAAATTTTATAGAGGCGTCGTTGGATCGTTATTCCACGGACATTGCTGGAACTTCCAGGCAGTAGCTCGAAAGTTACAGGTGAGTAACCTAGTTGGTTTCTCAAATTCCTGATTGTCTAAATGCTCAATGTGATTTACTTGCCAATGTGAAATTGCATGATTACTGAAATGTACATGATCGAATGGCTTGCTTTTACTGTATTAGATTGGACTACTGCATGACACTAAGAAACGCAATACTGGGCTTTTATAGCCATACACTGAATTATTGAACACTGCATTACATGCATAAATGCATGATCAGATAATGGACATGTGACCCAAGTTGCTATTATCACTGAAAAGAGCCTCGAGCTCGAACACTGTATTGACCGGGCCTCGAGCCTTAGGGGAGAAATCCCTGACGCGTCCTCCACTGAATACTGACTGAGCACTTGGGCACAATACTGAATAACTGGAAAAGAGTCTCATATGCATTGTATACACATGACCGGTTGAATTGCGACACTTACTGAATTATGTGATGACATGAGAGATTGCAAATTGTTACATGTTACTGTAAACTGTTGCATAATACTGTGAATTGTGATATGATACTGCAAACTGTTATAGGCTACTGCAAATTGTTGTATACTAATTGTATCTTACTGTGCCGTGCTGTATGTAATCTGCGTAATGCATGATTTGAGTGAACCATCGATGATGGTTTCTCACTGAGTTCGCAAACTCATCCAAAATTGCAACCTATTTTTCAGGACTGTTAGAGTAGATTCCTAGCTCCGGAGATAGTCTTTTCCTGTCGTGCGAGCGTGCTGGCAAGAGAAGCGATGGCACACAGGTCGGTCAGCTGGGTTGGACTTTTACGGATGACTTAGGATAGATGTTTGTATCAGTTTCCTTTTTGATTTTGTTTAGGGGACTGATAGACTTGTCTATTCTGATATTGGATGACTGTATCGAAATTATTTTTGGATTTTAAAAGTTACTGATTACTGATATATTATGGTTTTAATTATTACGATGCCATGTGGACTATTAGCGGAATTTTCTGGTAGTGCACCTTTATCGTAGGATACGTGTTGGGCGACCTTGAGGCGCCCCGATGTATACCTACGATGAGGGGCGCCTCTGATTTATTTTTCAGACGGCGATAGTTGACTCCTAGCTCGATTAGCGAGACTTTTCCGCTTTGTGAGTCTTGTAGAGAGAGCATGGCCCATGTGTCGGTCATTTGGGATATTTTGGGGGATGATCTAGTTAGGAGTTATTTTAGCTCTTTCGGTTATCTACAGTTGTAATCGGATAGAATTGTGAACTTGTGGTCTTAAAGAAATGAAATGAGAAGTATCTTTTGGTTTTAAAAATGTAGTGAATTCGATATTATTGCTTTATTATTGATGCCATGAGGTTTATAGAAATGATCGTATCGTAGTGCACCCTTATCGTAGGTTATATATCGGTACGACCTACGGGCGTCCCGGTGTATACCCTACGGTAAGGGGGCGCTACATTAGGTGGTATCAGAGCATGGTTTGGCATCTTTTGGGCATAGTATATGTTAGGCTTGAATTAGTGTAAGAAAAGCAGAAATTGATCAAATTTGCGGTTTTGTTGTAGGTCATCCATTCTTGGTGATCAGGTAGATCAACCAGCTGACCAAGGATCATCGGAGCTAGTAGGGAGTCTTCAGTGCCTCTATTTGAGGAGCAACTTCCTAGAGCTCCAATGAGACGAGAGAGGAGGTATGATCGTCTGTGCAAGGTGGAGGCGTTGATTTTATGGCAAAGCCTGAGACCTGAGGCCGAGGATGGTTGGAGAGGACCGAGCGAGTCCTCGATCAGATGGATTGTGATGCAGAGGAGAGATTTGATTATGCATTCTCTCTCCTTCAGGGTCCAGCTTATCAGTGGTGGAAGATTGTCCCGGGCAGTACCGCCAGACCCTGTGTTTTGACTTGGGCAGATTTTCTGAGAGCCTTTCGGGATAATTACATGCCCAAGGTTTATTTGGAGATGAAGATGCAGGAGTTCTTAGAGTTGAGACAGGGGTCGATGACCGTGGCTGATTATGAGATCAGGTTCAATGAGCTGATGGCGTATGCTTATGTTCTGATTGCCTCTGAGGCTGATAGGTGCCGGAGATTCGAGGGAGGGCTTAATCTGGAGATCCGTACCAGGTTAGCCCGGTCTGATATGGGCACCTTTGTGGAGTTGAGAGCAGCTGCAGTGAGGATTGAGCGACTACGAGACAAAGTCATTTGAGGCGGCCAGGATCCGGAGGCAAGAGATCTAGTGATGCTAGGGTAGCTCTGGTAGGAGCTGAGCGACGCTTGAGCGGTGTTGATTAGCGGGAGGATTGCACGGTGGGTTCTATTTAGAGGGGGAGATTTGGGCAGATTGGTAGTGGCAGTGGTAGTGGCAGAGGATCAGGACAGGCTTTGCCAGTGTGTGCGCATTGTGATAAGAGGCATAGTGGAGAGTGCTGGAGAGTGACAGGAGCCTGTCTAGCATGTGGTTCGATGGATCATATGATTCGGAGTTGTCCTCTGATTTTGGGAGTACAGTCTGCTGCAAGTGGGAGTGCTGGTAGTAGTTCGACAGTGCAGCAGAGTCGTAGTGGTGGACCTAGATTCAGGGGCCGAGGCAGAGCCCGAGGTAGAGGTGGAGATTCCTTTGTAGGGACCGAGGGTCGTGGTAATCGACCGCAGTCCCAAGCCAGGGTCTACGCCATGACCAGGCAGGAGGCCCAGGATTCTCCGGATGTGGTTGCAGGTTCGCTTCTGATCTCTGGTATTGAGGTTTTTGCATTGATAGATCCAGGGTCTACGCATTCTTTTATTGCACCGTATGTGGCATGTAGATTGCATGTGGATAGGGAGATGTTGCCGTCTGGACTAGAGGTGAGTACACCTCTAGGTAGTACTACAGTTTTGGGAGAGGTCTGCAAGGGGTGTCCGATTATGATTGATCAGTCGGAGTTGAGTGCAGACCTGATAGTGCTACCTCTGAAAGAGATTGATTTGATTCTGGGGATGGACTGGCTCACTGCCCATAGGGCTATTATGGATTGTTATACCAAGGAGGTCGTGTTGGAGTCTCCTGGTCAGCTGAGAGCAGTTTTTCGAGGTATTAGTCAGGCAGTGCCAGCCAGGATGATTTCGTTTATGAGTGCCCTGAGGCTGATGCAGGGAGGTTGTGAGGCCTATTTGGCACATGTGGTGGACTCCAGAGTGGAGCAGAGGTTGCAGGATGTTCCCGTGATCAGGGAATTTCCAGATGTGTTTCCTGAGGAGTTACCGGGTTTGCCGCCGGATCGGGAAACGAAGTTTGAGATTGACCTCGTTCCAGGTACCGCTCCTATATCTATACCCCCATATAGGATGGCACCGGTGGAACTAAGGGAGCTTAAGGCCCAGCTGTAGGATTTGTTGGATAAGGGGTTTATTATGCCGAGTGTTTCGCCGTGGGAAGCTCCAGTGTTATTTGTGAAGAAGAAGGATGAGACTTTGAGGTTGTGCATCGATTATAGGCAGCTGAATTAGGTTACAGTTAAGAATAAGTACCCACTGCCTAGGATCGATTATTTATTTGATCAGTTGCAGGGAGCTCAGGTGTTTACCAAGTTAGATTTGAGATCCGGATACTATCAGTTGAGGATCGCAGAGGCCGATGTGCCTAAGAGCGCTTTTAGGAGCAGGTATGGGCATTTTGAATTCTTAGTGATGCCGTTCGGGTTGACTAATGCCCCGGCAGCCTTCATGGCCTTGATGAATAAGATCTTTCAGCCCTACCTGGATCAGTTTGTTATTGTATTCATTGATGATATTCTAGTGTACTCGAGGAGTAGACAGGAGCATGCGGAGCATCTGAGGACTGTATTGAAGATTATGAGAGATAGACAGCTGTATGCCAAATTCACTAAGTGTGAATTTTAGCTGGATGAGGTGGTGTTCCTAGGCCACATTATGTCTGGTGAGGGTATCCGGGTGGATCCTCACAAGATTGAGGCAGTGAGGAGTTGGGAGGTTCTGAGGAATGTGTCAGCGTCGAGGAGTTTCCTCGGATTGGCAGGTTATTATCGGAGGTTTGTCGAGGGGTTTTCTGTAATCTTAGCCCCTTTGACAAAACTTCTGAGGAAGAGTGTGGTCTTTAGATGGACTGATGAGTGTCAGCGGAGTTTTGAGGAGCTGAAACATCGGTTGACTACAACGCCGGTGTTAGCTTTGCCATCTGGAGCAGGAGGCTTCGAGGTTTTCAGTGATGTTTCGCAGCAGGGTTTAGGATGTGTATTGATGCAGCATGGGAGAGTTATAGCATATGCTTCGAGACAGTTGAGGTCTCATGAGATGAATTATCCAGTGCATGACTTGGAGTTAGCTGCAGTTGTGTTTGCTTTGAAGATCTGGAGACATTATTTGTATGGAGAGACGTTCCAGATCTTCACTGATCATAAGAGTTTGAGATATTTGTTGAGTCAGCGAGAGCTGAATCTGAGACAGAGGAGATGGTTAGAGTTGCTTAAGGATTATGACTGCACTATTGAGTATCACCCAGGGAAGGCCAATGTGGTGGCTGATGCGTTGAGTAGGAGATCTCATGGTAGTGTAGCTCAGATTCAGGTTTCGAGGTTACCGTGTTTAGTTCAGTTGAGAGCTCTGAATGTGCAGATGGATTTGGGTCAGGATGGAGCTCTGATCGCTACTTTGAGGCTTAGGCCAATGCTGCATGATCGGATCAGGAGAGTTCAGGATCAGGATCCAGCGTTAGTGAGATTGATGGATAGAGTCAGATCTGGTTCGACCACTGAGTTTGAGTTGAGAGATGGGACTATTTGGATGGGTTAGAGGTTATGTGTTCCGGATGTGGACGATCTGAGGCGAGAGATTTTGGAGGAGGCGCATGTAGCTGCCTATGCCATGCATCCTGGCACTACCAAGATGTATCACACTCTCAAGTTGCATTTCTGGTGGCCAGGTATGAAGAGGCAAGTGGCGGAGTTTGTTTCTCGGTGTCTGACGTGCCAGCAGGTTAAGACTGAGCACCAGGCCCCAGTAGGGAGATTACATTCGTTACCCATTCCGGAGTAGAAATGGGAGCGCATTACGATGGATTTCATTATGGGGTTGCCTAGGACGCCGAGGCAGTATGATGCGATATAGGTCATAGTGGACCGGTTGACTAAATCGGCTCACTTTTTGCCAGTGAGGGAGAGTAATACTCTCGATCAGTTGGCCCAGAAGTATGTGGCAGAGATAATGCGACTGCATGGGGTTCCAGTGTCTATAGTCTTAGACAGGGATCCTAGGTTTACTTCGAGGTTTTGAAGGAGTTTGCAGTCGACTATAGGTTCGAGGTTGAACTTCAGTACATCATTTCATCCTCAGACAGATGGGCAGAGTGAGAGGACTATTCAGACTGTTGAGGATATGTTGAGAGCCTGTGTATTGGAGTTCCGAGGTGCATGGGATCAGTATTTGCCTCTGGTCGAGTTTGCGTATAATAATCAGTACCAGAGTAGTATTGGGATGGCACTGTATGAGGCGTTATATGGACGACAATGCAGATCACCTCTTTACTGGGATGAAGAGGGTACAAGGATGTTAGAGGGTCCCGAGTTGATCCAGGATATAGTGGATAAGGTACAGCTAATTCGGAGTCGCATCAAGGCGGCTCAAGACAGACAAAAGAGTTATGTGGATCAGCATCGGAGAGAGATGGAGTATGTTGTAGGTGATAGGGTTTTCCTCAGAGTGTCTCCGTGGAGAGGAGTTCTCAGATTTGGTCGTAAGGGCAAGTTGAGCCCTCGGTATATTGGTCCCTATGAGATCCTCGAGAGGATAGGACCATTGGCTTATAGATTGGCATTGCCGAATGAGATGTCTCAGTTACATGATGTGTTCCATGTGAGCATGTTTCAGAGATATCGTTCAGACCCCACCCATGTGATTCCGGCTCAGGAGATTGAGATAGCCAGTGATTTCAGTTATATAGAGGAGCCGGTGCAGATTATTGGATCGCGGGTCAAGCAGTTGAGATCCAGGGTTATTCCATTGGTGAAAGTCCTTTGGAAGAACCATTCGACTGAGGAGGCTACTTGGGAGACTGAGGAGAACATGAGGAGGCAGTACCCTCATCTGTTCGACCAGTCAGGTAAGAAATTTCGGGACGAAATTTTTATTAGGAAGGGAGAATTGTAACATCCCGTTATCGATGTGAAGGGCATATCAGTAATTCGGATGGAGTAGGTTTTGGTGTATGCATAAATTGATTTGCATATGCATTTATAGCCTCTATATTATTGATAAATGTTTATGATTGCATAAGCATATGTATGTACATGCATGTATGACGATTTTCTGACCTGATTATGTAATGGGAAAATTTTGGTTATGATTGTGCAGATTAGGTTTGATTTTCGAATTGGAATAAGAATTGAGATTTTAGGAGTTTGAATTATGGAATTGGAGTATATGATTAGATGTTTTCTAATTTTGAGGATTTATAGGAATTTTTCTAGAATTTTCGGAGTAATAGGTTCGGACCAAAAAATTGACCATTGACTGATTAATTAGATTTTCGGTTCCAAAATTTCATTAACCAATGGCAATGGAGATTAGAATTTTGATTTGAAGAATTAGGGTTTAGTGCCATTGGAATTCGGGAGAAATTAGAATTAGAAATTGGATTGAGGTAGTTTGGATTGGTCCTGCAGCAATTAAAAATTTGCCAAACAAGCCCTAGCAATTAAGTTATGGGTATAAAACCCTATTCCTTTGAAATTGCTCCACGATATCCTCTTGATTTTTGAAAGAAACTTGACTCTTCCTTTCCTTCTTTCATCGTGGATCTTCCCTTGGCTTTGCTTCTTGATTTCTCCTTACAAATTGTTCCTTCTTTTGTCTTTGATCAATCTCTTTTGGCTTGGTGTGGAAAAAGATGGAGATGGGCTTGGGTTTTGATGTTGCCGTGGGTGTGTGAGAGTTTAAGGGATTGGTGATCTTTGAGGTTAAAAGCTTGAAACAAGTAAGTTCTTACTTCCTCTTGCTTTAGATAGTATGATCGGTTGTTTAATAGATATATATTAAGAAATGATTTGATAAAATTGAGGAATGGAAAATGTTAGGTTTCGGATGATGTAGGTGTTAAGGAAAAATGTAGATTTTGATTTGGGTATTTGATGATTAATGCATAAATGATGGATTTGAGGTTAGAAATGAATGGAGTGTAGTGCATATAGTTGTTTGGGAGTGATTTAGACTGAAATAAATGGATTAGAATATGAGAAATTTGGAAAATCTGGGTTTCGGGTGTGAATCTGGGTTCGCACGCCGTGACGTGTTCATCACACGCCGCGGCGAGCAAATCCTGTTTCGCATGCCGCGACGTGTGCATTGCACGCCGCGGCGAGCGGATTATCTTCGCACGCCGCAACGAGCGAAGACGCACGCCGCGACGAGCGCAAGAGATCACGCCGTGAAGGAGAAAGAAGCGTGTGTCACGATGAAGGCAGGAGATTGATTGGAGTATAGTCGATTGAATTATGGTATTAGGAATTGCTATTGATTAGAGTGAAAATGCGGAATTGAGATAATTCGAGATTAGGGTCAGAAATGTTATAACATGTATAGTACGTAAATCATTCGATAAATATGCATCCTTGATTATTGAAATTGTACAATTAGTAATATTTGGATATTATGATTATTGTAGAGGCTCAAGTGGATCGTCGATCGTCCGACGTAGGCGAGACTTCCCGGCAGTAGCTCGGAAGTTCTGAGGTGAGTAACCTAGTTGGTTTCTCAACCTTGATGTGTTTAATTCTATGCAATTATTCCATGAGGAGTTAAGGAAGGATTATGTGTGATTGTTTTGATTGATTCGGACCACAGGTGTTCAAAATATTTGGGATGTGTTATAGAAGTGTTAATTGTTCATAAATTGTCGTTAATTGGTTTTAAATGTAAATTGGATAGGAGATGTTAGACAATGACATGATTGGGGAAATGTGGAACATGTGCATTCATGCCATTATGCATGATCAGATAATTGACAGTTGTGACCGGTGCAGCCACCGTATTCAAAGCTTTAAGCTCAACGCACAGGGCCTCGTGCCCAACGATTTTCAGAGCTTTATGCTCAACGTATCAGGGCTTCAAGCCCAATGTTTTCAGAGCCAATGGATCAACGTAAATGAGCTCAGGCACACGATCACAACAACGAAATAAAATGAAAGAGTCACATGTACATTGCATATATGATTGTTCAACTGTGAATTGTACGAAAGGCGTACCGCCTTATAAATGTGAAGTTGAATGCATGTGATTCTTGGTTATGATATATATGATATTGTGTGATTTGTTTGAATATGCATGAGTTGGGTGGACCATCGATGATGGTTTCTCGCTGAGTTCGCAAACTCACCCAACATTGCATTTATTTTTCAGGACAGCAATAGTTGACTCCTAGCTCCAATTAGCGAGACTTTTCCTGCTGTGTGAGTGCCGGCGAGAGGAGCATGGCCCACAGGTCGGTCAGCTGGGATCTTTTGGGGGATGATCTAGTTAGGAGTTATTTTAGCTCTTTTGGTTCTGTATAGTTGTAATCGGATAGAATTGTGAACTTGTGGTATTAAAGAAATGAAATGAGAAGTATCTTTTGGTTTTAAAAATGTAGTGAATTCGATATTATTGCTTTATTATTGATGCCATGAGGTTTATAGAAATGATCATATCGTAGTGCACCCTTATCGTAGGTTATGTATCGGTACGACCTACGGGCGTCCCGGTGTATACCCTACGGTAAGAGGGCGCTACAACCTTTGTATCTCGAACCATAAGAGACTATTGCATCTATTATAGGTTGATAATAATAAGAATAAGAAGCATTGAATGATGAACCTGTATCATACCATCATCTAGCTACTACTATATCAACATTGTGAGTCTCATTTCTTCATTTCATTACACTACAAATTGAATGTTAGGCTTTAGGAGTTATTCGTGATGCAACAAAACTAGTCACCTGCTCGTTTCTCTTCCTCACATCAAGTTTAGGTACTTCGTTTTAGGCCTGAGATGGACCACTACCACTACCACCTTCAACATTTCCACAATCACTATGGAAACTAGAAAATGAACTTCTACTGCCAATTTCAAAATTCAACCTTTCCTTTGTATCTTTCTTATGTTGATGTTCTTTAAGCAATGTTTTCATTTGTCACTTCAAATCATGACTTACTTTTTTACAAGGTTTCACATCTCTTTTAACCCCATGTAAATGTTTCTTTAATTTGTTGATCCTTCACCTTTCAAATGCTTGTTACAAAATAAGCAAATAGTATGGTTCCTCATACAGGGAATCAATGCAGTATGAGCCCAAGCTGGATCATTGTATCTTCCAGAACTAGTTTGATCAGGAGTACTTGAACTTTCTTCCATTTATCTGTATAAATAAATAAATGCATATATAAAAAAATGACACATAATTTCATTATACAATATGCATGTCCATCTTATATAATATAACTCATTTTGTATGATTACATTATACACAATTCAATTTCATCAAACACAATTCACTATAAGTAAAAACTAACAAATCAATTATTCAACATATATAATTACACACAACATATATAAAAAATTTCATTTTCAACAATCACAAAACATACATAAAAAATTTACATTTCCAACAATCACAAAACAAACATAAACAATTTTCATTTCCAACAATTTCAAACAATTTCAATTTAAAGTTTCAAACAGGAGGATCAAGTTGAAGGTTATGGTTTATATAATCGCCAAATAACGAATGACATATCTTATACAATTGTTCATACACATATTCATAATATTATGATCAAGTTGAAGAATATATTCATAACATGATGATCAAGTTGAAGGATATAACATTTTGGAAATGTTTTTTTCTTATTTAAAGTTTTGAATCTTCTTTCCATTTCTAACAAACCATAATAATCTATACACCATTCTATATTTGGTTCTTAAATATATAAGATAATTGACATTAATAAGTCTAACTATAACTGGTTGGAGCCTACAATATGTTCACAATTTGAAAAAAATTCCTTTTGGACATATTTACTTCACCACTTTCACATATTATCTATTATAAATATTTATGATAACCACACATATATATTACCAAATAATTCAACATATTTTATACTCAATTAATTATTTACCCAAATCCAATACCCAAATACTATCATTAACTACAACGAATTATTATTAATTTACAATAGCATAATTTTGTACTCAATTAATTATTTGCCTAAAGCCAATATCCAAATACTAAAAATGAAATACCATTTCACAAATTTTAAGAATGTGTCAATTAATTATTTAAGTCTTTGCAAGTTTGCAACTTTAACATTGTCGATTTTAAAATTTAATTTAAGTTATTTCAACTTACAAACTTTTAGTTGAATCAATTCACATCATCAACATCATGACATATTCACATCAAGCCGTGCATTTCATTCATCAAAAGACTTAAGATAAATTTCTCTTAATCGGTTAAACCAATCCACAAAACCAAACCAGCAATCAACCAAACAAAACCATGAATTATTCAACTCTAATATCCAATCCAACCCACGCAAATCACAAATCCAAGTTCCAGTTGATTCACAAATCTAAGTTTCAACCAAATTACAAAATTTAATTCCAACTTTCAACATCCAAGTTCCAACCGATTCACAATAAAAAATGAAATTAAGCAAGAAAAAATCGAAAACTAAAAAAAATACACCCAAAAACCAATTCACAGCTTCAAGTTTTTGGGTTAGGTAACGGCTTGGGTTTAGATCTGGAGCAAGCAGTAGCATTCTCCTCCATCAAACATTTAGTGGTGGTGATGGCGTGGTGCGGTGGTCCTCATGGATGAGAGTTGAAGAAGGTGGCACGTTCGAGACTTCACGTAAAGGAGTCGAGGAGGGAAAATGGTTTAGTGTCGGCATGGATTGAGGAGGAAGATGATAGTCACCAAAGAAAGAGCAACACCTCCGGAGATGGAGAGGTGAGTTAAGTGAGAGTTTGTGAGAGAGAGTGAAAAAATGAAAAGAAGTAGAGTTCTTCAGGTAAGTGAGGTACGCAGGGGTTTCTAGGTTAAAATTTTAAAAATTTACAAAATATTCCTTACCCTTTTTTAAAGTTACATACCTGTCGGTATCATCGTACGAAAACTCATGGTACTGACCGGTATTAAAAACATGAATATTGTTCTATTTTTTGACCAGTACGGAGCGATATTCATACCGTTGATATTATATACATATGTAAATGTAAAGAAAAGGAAATATAAGAGGAGTGACAACAAATCTCCTCCTCAATTAAAAGAGAGAGAGAGAGAGAGAGAGACAGGAAAAATACAAAAAAGAAGAGTTGGTTATAATTAAGTGACTTGAATCAAGAGAATTGTGTATCATTTTAAGCCGAAACTCATGTGAATGAGTTTTTATATTTCTTTCAATTTGATAAATCTAAAAATTTCCATTTTTTTAATATCTTGCATATGCTCCATGACAACTCTTTTAAAGACCTTTGGATTTTTTTTCATTTATTTCATTATTCAATAGTAGAGATGTGATATATAAGCAAGCTTATGATAAGAGTTTCTCTATGTTATCATGAGAGATCATTAATACCTTAGACAATTTGAGTTCATAGAGTGAAACTAATAAGATGGTATTGATTTCTATTACATTTGATTTTGAAAAGATTGTTTATTTGTGTAGTTTGTGAGAACTTGTATTATGAAATGTTTGTTTCTTGTTGTGTTCTAGTTTAGATTAGTGAGACGTGGTGATTTAAGTTATGAAAGGCTGAGTTGAGAAGGAAAAGAGAAGAATAAGGATAGAGGTTGATAAGTCTGAACTATTGTATGCTTGAGGATAAACATTGTCTAAATGTGGGAGGATTTGTTAGCATACATAAAGTACATATATTTCATCTTATTCCTCTATGTTTCAATTGATAAAATGCTTGCAATTATGAATTATACTTACATATTTTATGTTTTAAGGAGTATATTAGATATTTGGATTAAAACATGCTTAAAAGGAGAAATCTAGCAAAGAAGGAACCATGATTTCAAAATTTGAAAACGAATGAAATCATGTAGAGGAAAAGTTCTAAAAGAGGTTTGAGAATAATGCATGCCCATACGGGCCACACTAATAGTCTATATGATAGCTATAGAATTTAATGTGATCAAATGGATGAGGTTCTTTTAGAGTCAGCGAACTATAGTTATTTTCTACCCCTATTTTTGCTCTATTTTGTAATTTTGAATATGAAGGACTTGTTTTGATAGGACAATCCAAATGAAAGTGGGATTCTTTAGATTTAGTCTTGATCTTAGATTTTATCACCCTTTTTAAAAAAGAAGATTATATATGTTTTGTGATTATTTATAAGAAAGAGGGGCAAAAGGCATCATCCATTTCTCTCTCATCTTAGTTTATCTTAGTTTTTTTTTTCTACATTCTTGGGATAGTTCTTTGTTTTTCTTTTAAATTTTCTTTGAGAACCATATGCCACTAAAGTTTCTTTCTCTAATTGAAGGTTAAATGAAGTTTGATTCTTCAATAAGTGTAAGATCTAGTTGTTCTTTTTTATTTTTAATTTAGTAGTTATATCTTCGAGATTATTAAATTATTATTTTGTTTGGTTGATACAAAAAATATTGTTCAATTATCAAAATAATATATTGCTAATTAGAATGATTAAATTCATTATTGTTTTATTGCTTAGTGGTGAAATAATATGATTCAATATAAGATATTATATTCATGTTATATGAATATAAGATATTATATTCATGTTATATGATTCAATAATATATTGCTTGTGTATTTGTTGGCTAGAATTGAAAGTGTCTCTAGTTTTAATGTTGTCAAAAGACTAAATCTTAAAAGCTTGTTTAAGGTTATTTGTTAATAGAATAATTAATCAAAAAGCTTGTTTTGGTTAACGAGAAAGTAAAAGAGATAAATTGTTAAAGTTTGTTAACAATCATAACCAGTTTACTAAAGAATAGAAGGTTTATCTTTACATTAATAGTCAATTTAAAGAATTAATACTGAAATTATACCTTGGTCTAGATGTTTGTTGTTATTTGAATTATACATTCTTGATTTATTTTTCTATTTTTATTTTATCAATTTCAATATTGTCTTAAAGCCCCATTCCTTTATTTTGTTTTGTTAACTTCACAAAGGAGATAAGCTTCACTAGTCTCTACAAATTTATCTTTGCTCATCACTATATACAATTTATTTATGATTATAGTAGGATTATATTTGTTGGATTTGACACCCATGAAATTTCTAACTACTTTAGCATATATTTCATATTGTTTTAATTCTACTTGTACTACCTTTGAGCCCTTACTACTTTATATTAATGATGATATGCCATATTCATATGTTTGTCTTAACATATACCACCTCTAAAAATTAGACCCTTAAAGTTTATCATAGACTTTTTACTAAGCTTACAAAACCTACAAAATTCCACCTTCTAATGCTTGACACCTTTTAATAATTTCCTATTATAAAGTTCCCTTATACATCATTCATTGCGATGATCTGGCCACATATTCTATATTATAGTACTTTCTTCCTTTAATTTTATTAGCTGCAACTTCTCCACCTACAATTATGCTCCTTATTAGTTTGTAGATATTTGTTTCAATATTGGCTCTTTCATCACAATCATCATACCTTTTACCATCTTAATATTGTCTCCATCATTATTATGTAATGTGAGCAACACGTACCTAGAAATTATTAATGGACCTTGATAGATCATCATTTTTTGTCCTTTACTATAAGCCTTCTTATTTGGATAGTCCCTGTTGATATGTTTAATTTGTTCCCACTTATAACACCCTGAAGTTTTTTATGGGAAAGGACCAAATAGCTATTTTACCTATAGGTTTATATCTACATTTAAACTTTTCATCTTTACCCTGTTTCCTTTTATGATCCTAATTTTCCCTTATATGCAACCCTTTAACTTGGGAGCTTTCATCATTATTGAGTTTTTATTGGTTGTGATCCAATAGCGTTGTGGTCCGATATACCAACTATCTCTTTATACATCTTCAACCTATATAATATTTACTTCAAATACAACTTTTTTATAGGAGACTTTGACATGTATTGACTCTCCAAATTCTTTTATATCTTCACTGGAGATGCAATATCTATGATGTGGTATAAGACCTCATTTGTTAGATATAGTTGAATGGTTCTAACTGCTCACACCTATAACTCCTCCTAGTTGAGTTCATCTATGTCTTCTGACTTATTCTCCTAGTATATTCAACCTACCTTATTGTGTTAATAAATCCTTCACTTTTGTTTCCATGCTTTGAATATTTTAGTTATTTTAAACTTCTCCACTTCAAATCTTACAACTGAAGCCATTGTTCCCTTAACTATGCTTTGATACCGCATGTTAAAAAATAAGGTGTATCTAATAAAAATAGATAATAAACAAACGAACGAACAACCAACAAAAAAAACATGGTTCAACCAATTAGGTGTATCTTCAAGAGCCAAGACATATATACACTAGGTTTACACAAGTATAGTTAAATGTAAACTTTTACTAGTATAGTCTTATATAACTTGCCATTAAAAAACTCAATCTAATTTAAATATGATTCTAACAGGTCCTAAAATCCTTTAAAATTTTGAAATTCACCAAAAATGTGTTTCTATATAAGGTTATTTTGTTAGATTAATTTAATAATCATAAAGTGTGACTCGTATTACTTTATTTGATTCTAATATGAAGTGGGCCCAAATAATAGGTATTGGGCTTGTAAAGAAAGTTAGAATCATTATGGTTAATTAATAAACCCTTCCCTCTCTCTTCATTTAAGTAACATTAACAGATATTAAAGAAATATAAATTCTTGCACCATTGTAAACAACGAAGAAAGTAAGAAGGAGAGAGTGAATAAAGCTTTTGCGTAGAGAAGGTATTTGTGATCAGAAAAGGATTACACATATTAAGCATAGATCAAGGTTAGTATTTCTCTCTTTTCTTTATAATATGAATCTTAAGGTTTAAAGGTGTTCAATCAATTGTATCATAGATGATATTGGGTGAATTTTAATGTAACACCCCATTCCCTAGAGACACGTGCCCGACATCTTGAGGGTTATTCGAGTTCGTGCCCCGCGAGGGTGGTGTGCTAGAACACTCAATCAGTCAAAAATCGGTATAATTTCTTTTTGAAACATCAACATATGCGAAATTCAATCATCATATAGGGCCTACTTTCATTCATAAACTTCTTCACCACATTACAATCAATAGAATTTCAAGGGCCAATTGGGGTCATTACAAATACAAAACACTATTTTACAAAAATTGTGGAATATAAATTTATACAAGAATAGGATAACACTAACGCAGACGCGTACTAATCCCGACCTATATCTTTCCCTTGCATGCAGTAATTATACTCCCGTTTGCCTAACGGGGTATTCTTTTGAGTCCTGGAAAAAATTTGCAAATTTTGGGTGAGTTTTGCGAACTCAATGAGTGACCATCATCTATAACTCATCCAGTCACATAACACATAATCACATTCACACTGTTTCACACTTCACATTCAATAGATATAATCATTCATATTTTGCATATGCAGTGCACATAAGACCCACTTTTCATTTGTTACTTTGTTGTGACTGAATGCATAAACTGTCCCATATAGGGCTCATTGATAACTGTCCCTTATCCGTTTGGGAGATACAGGGCTCATTAAACGTTGAGCCTGAGACTCTGATTTACTTTTGAGCTCAAAACTCATTTTCATTTGTTGAGTTTTAAGCTCTGATCGGTGGCTATTCTGGTCACAACAGCCATTATGTTTCATGAATTCATGAAATGAAATGCATTAGTCACATTTGTGTGATCCATATTCACTCACATTCATATATCATCGGACCGTAGTCCGGCATTCAACATTAGAGTTGAGTATCACTTTTCATTTACATGCAAATGCACATTCAAAACACATTTTTCATCGGGCTGGGTTACAACATTTAACAATTATCTTATGTACACTCATTTCATCTCATTCACATACAAGTAGCACTTCAATAGTTAATGAATACAAAATTCAAAACAGAACAAACAATGAAATGAGACCATCTCGGTCTACTCATAGTACGCTTCAGTTTAGCATTTGCTTCCAAATCATGAAAACGTCTGAATGTGAATGTTTATCCTGCACATGAAAATTATGCAATACACATGTTGCGCTCACATTAATAACTTTGCATAATTATAAGTATTCATTTATACATACATGTGTATATAGACTATGTACCATGCATGTTCATGACAATTCCGTGTATTTATCTGTTAGCCCCAAAAAAATTTAGGATTAATCATGATTAGATTAAATTGATTAAATTAGATTAGCATTAATTAAGGTGTCATAAATTAATATATGATAGCATTAATGAGTTAGGTGAAGAATTTATGAAGTTAAATATGTTAGTTGGACTTAGGTGAGTTAGGTGTAATTAATGTATTAATTGGGCTTTGGGTCCAAATGAAGTAAGAAAGAAGAGAGGAATTTAATGCAATGGGCTTGAAGGAAAAGAGTTAGTGGGCTTGAGTAAGTAAGGAGGAGAAATGAAAAAGAAGAAGAAGAAAGAAGAAAGAAGTAAGTTGGGCTTAGGCTTATTGGGCTTAAGTAATTTAGAAAGGAGTATATAAGGAAGGAGATAAGTGATTTTTGTAGGAAAAGAAGATAGAAACGAAATTTGGAGGGAAAGGAAAGAAGAGTGTTGTGAAAGGAGGGAGGAAAAGGAGAAAGAAGAGGCTTGTTAGGGTTTGGCATTTCCATGAAAGTGAGTGGGTTTTTGAAGAAAGTCCAAGAAGAAAAAGTGTGGAGGAGAGTCTAAGCTTCACTTTGAACCAAGAAACCACTTGGTTGGTTAAGGATTTAAGGTAAGTTCTTGGTTTAAGGTTAAGTTTTGTTTGGGTTTTGGTTAGAAAGATGAAGAATAAAATGGGTCTAGTGATTCTCTTATGAATTTCATGATTTAGATTTTAGGTATTTCAATTTCTAAACCCTATGTTGATATGGGGTTATTTTCTTGTTATGCTTGAAGGAGGACAAGAAAGAGGAGAAGAACAAGGAGAGGAACTTCCTTAGGCAAGTTTAAGCAAGGATAAAAGGTGGGTTTCATATTTATCTTTATGTATATAAGCTACAAATGTAAATAAATGCATGACATTAATGAGCTTTGATCACTTGGTTGTTGTATTAAATGTGTGTGATGGAACGATGAATGTGAGTGTATTAAATGCTTGATGATGATTGAAACTGTCATGAGGAAACTTGTTGAATGAATATAATGAAAGGCATGAACGATGTATGAAAAGATGATTTCAAAGAAACGATGAATTGGATAAGAACAGTCCAATTTTCTTGTATGATTCATGATTGCTATGTTATGTGGGTAAGGTATTGTCCTAAGAACTGTCACGTGCACGTTGACCATGAAGCCTTCGCCCGGCTGCCCGATTGTGGCATAGGATGATCCAACATTTTGGACTCCTAAAGATTTGCCCATATAGACTCATGAAATGAGACTATATGGTTGCCAAGAATAAGGACTTACCGAACCATTTGATGTGTTTCATATGTGATTACATGAAAATGCAAGAATGATGAATGTTTGAATTGTGAGAAATTATGTTTGAGTATTGATGAACATTGCATGATGCATGTATTATGATTGTATTGAAAGATTGCTAAAAGTATGAATAACTAATAGGACTGCTTGATATATAAATATAAATGTGTTACCACGAGCGTAAAGCTCACCCTAAAAGAATTTTCCAGAAATGAGCGGGATCCCAGGAGCAAGTTTAAAGGCATTTACTCCAAGTTTTTCTTTTGATTTTGTATTTGAAATGATTTTGTAAAACAATGCTTTAGTTGCATTTTGAGAAGATATTGTATTTTGAAACTTCATTGTAATTGGGCTTGAAATGCCCACTAAAGCATTGTATGAATATGACATGATTTGATGAAGATGGAATGAATGAATTATGAAAGCAAAATGTTCAGCTTTTAATGTATTTTGAGAAATCCATGTATGTTTAAGACAATTGAATCATTGTTATAGTTTGGATATGATAGATGATTAAGAGTGTGGCTGTTGCTTCAATGGTGTTTGAAGATACCTTAGGGTTTAATCATGTTATATGAGGTTGTATGATGAGTTTTATGCGGTGGAAGTCTTAGAATTGAAAATTGGGTAGTTGCATTTTAAGGGGATGTGCTGTCAAATTTTCCAAAAATTTGACAAGATTACTCAATATTAGACCCTCTTGGTATGAATTAGATCAATGAGTCTTCATGAAGATTGTAGTAGGAGTTTAGAGTTTTCCAAGGGTATATCGTTTACTAAATTTGGAGTTCGGAGTCAAAAGATATGATCCTTACTAGAAAAGCAGAAGGAAGGAAATCAGAAGATAAAAAGCAGAAGGAAGGAAATCAGAAGATAAAAAGCGAAGGAAGGAAATCAAGATAGAAATCGGAAGGAAGGAAATCGGAAGATAGAAAAGCAAAAGGAAGGAAAGCGAAGATAGAAATCGGAAGGAAGGAAATCGAGAAGATAGAAAGCGAAGGAAAGAAATCGGAAGATAGAAATCGAAGGAAGGAAATCGGAAGATAGAAAAGGTAAAGAAGGAAAGCGAAGATATAAATCGGAAGATAGAAATCGAAGGAAGGAAATCAAGATAGAAAAGCGTAGGAAGGAAAGCGAAGATATAAATCAAGATAGAAAAGCGAGAAGGAAGGAAAGGAAGATAGAAATCGGAGATAGAAAAATGAAGGAAGGAAAGCGGAAGATAGAAATCAGAAGATAGAAAAGTAGAAGGAAGGAAAGCGGAAGATAGAAATCGGAAGATAGAAAAGGAAGGAAGGAAAGCGGAAGATAGAAATCGGGAGATAGAAAAGGTAGGAAGGAAAGCGTAAGATAGAAATCGGAAGATAGAAAAGGTAGGAAGGAAAGCGGAAGATAGAAATCAGAAGATAGAAAAGCGAAGGAAGGAAATCAGAAGATAGAAAAGCGAAGGAAGGAAAGCGAAGATAGAAATCAAGATAGAAAAGGTAGGAAGGAAACGGAAGATCGAAATCAGAAGGAAGGAAATCAGAAGATAGAAATCAGAAGGAAGGAAATCAGAAGATAGAAAAGCAGAAGGAAGGAAAGCAGATGATAGAAATCAGAAGATAGAAAAGCAGAAGGAAGGAAAGCAGATGATAGAAATCAGAAGATAGAAAAGCAGAAGATAGAAATCAGAAGATAGAAAAACAGAAGATAGAAAAGCAGAAGATAGAAATCAGACGATAGAAAACCAGATAATAAAAATCAGATGATGGAAAAATAGGACACTGCAGAATGTAGGAGATAGAATCAGCCTTTGTAGTCTTCATGAGAGTTGTAGATCTAGATGTCTACTTTCATATGGTGAAAGAACGAAAACATTTGGATCTATATATTAAAAGTTATAGCAATCGCGCCAAAAGAGTTTTGATTTGATTTCGGAAGTGAGCATGGTTCGTTGTTTTGGGCATATTTCCCTCATACGACCTCCAAATGAGGTGAGGCTTAAACCATTGGATTTATAATACACATATCTTTCACTCCATAAAATTAGGTATCAATTGGAGTTAAATTGAGAAAGTTTGTGCTAAAACAAGTGAAAGGTCAGTTAAGAGGGCATGTTTCGGGTATGAACTCTCTTAGATTTTTGGAGTGTATCTTGAGTTATATGACCGATTAAGGTGATTCTTGTTTCAGGAGAACTTGAGACATAAAGCTACAAATTATATGAATAAGTCAACCCATGATTTTAGTGTATACATGGTGTGTGCTTGCCACGAAGGTGGAGTTACAATTAAAAATCCTGTAAGATTATAAGCGCAAGGTTTGGGACATCGAAAGTCATTCGAAAATGGGTTCCGACGTCTATGGTACTATAGTAAGAGTAAGAGTGTGAAGTTTAAGGTCTCAGCAAGGCAAGTGTCTCGGGGATGGGCTCCACTCGGGCTCACATCCCGGGACAGTCGGGCTCCCGGGATCGGGGTCTGACATCTGTGGTATCAGAGCGAAACCGGGTTTAGGGTTTCCTAGGAACCTTAGTGGGATGTCTAAGGGTCAAGTCAGCATGCATTTTCCTACATGAATTATGTGAAGTATGTGCACTGTTTTAAATGCATAACATGCAACATTGTTTTCAAATGAGTGAATTGAATTTGTTTTATGTGAACTAAAGATTTTCACTGATTTCTTTTTAAATTGAAGGAGTAATGTCGCCTCGAAGAGAACTCGAGGAGCTCAATCTCGCCCAGACTCTCGCAGGAAGCACGGATGAGTCGATGTTCCGCAGGATGTAGGGACCATTCTGCTTTCGATTCCGATGCACCAAGTGTGCAACATGAGCCGCCCCACCTCCTCCTCCTCAAGTGAACCCTATGGATCCCAGTTCTTCCAGCATTCGCCTGAGTTTTCACTTATGCCATGAGTCAAGGAAGGCAGACTCAAGTACCATTGAGAGAGAAGAGCGGGCAAGATGATAAGCTCAAAGTATGGAGCGATTGACTTCAGTGGGACCACTAATCCCAGGAAGTCAAGCATGGTGAAGAGGACCGAGAGGTCCTAAATCGATGAAGTGCAATGATGATGAGAAGCTCGATTATGCAATCACCATCGCAAGGGATGCACTGACTTGGTGGGAGTCGGTGCCATGATCGTGAAGTACCTCCCAGATCGACATGGAGGAATTCTAGAGGCCTTCGAGGAAGTACTTCTCAATTGTCTACATGCAGGATAAGGCGTGGAATTTTAAATCTCGCTCAGAGGGAGTTGAGTGTAGCAGAGTACGAATTGAAGTTCACTCAGTTATCACGGATGCACCAATATCGTGGCAATCAAGAAGACAAATGCCGGAAATTTGAGGGTGGATTACAGCTAGGGATCCGAGAAAAAGTGGTGATCCACAACTTCCGTGATTACCAAGAATGGTGGATGCCGCTCTTCAAGTCGAGAAATTTGAGAACATCCGGCTGAAGTGACTAAGAAGAGGAAGAACAGAGAGCGATTCTCAGAAAAGGCATGAGTGCTCCAAAGACTGCTAGAGCATTAGAACTCAAGATACGCAGAGTGGTGTGGGTAGCAATGGCCCCACTAAGAGTAAGCACCTAGGGCTACTACAAAGGCAAGCTTCAGTCGGCAAGTCCAGATGGACAGTAGGGAATCCCGTGTGATCACTGTGGGAGATTCCTGAGGGAATGTCTGCTGAAGATAGGAGCATGTTTTGGGTGTGGCAAAGGGGCACCGAATCAAGGATTGTCCCAGCATCAGTAGGAAGGGTCTCAGTCTCAGGCCCTAAGAAGAGCAGAAACAGTGGCATCTCGGCCAAGATGGTGTGGGCGATTCAGGAACTGCAAGGAAGGCATATCTGGCAGGGAGACCTAGAGGATGTAATCAGCACCACCTCGAGTCTTTGCCATGACCAGGGAAGAAGCTGCGGCCGCTCCGGAAGTAGTGACGGGTATGGCTATGCTATTCGACTCTCCTGTTTATGTGTTGATTGATACTGGCTCCACACATTCATTTGTATCTGCAATTATGAATATGCATGTTGTGTGTCCTGAGGTTATGGACAATTTTTTGGTTGTTAATACTCCTTTAGGGGGTAAGGTGGTGATTAGTATGATCTTTAAGAATTGTGAGCTCAGTATCGACGGTGCTAGACTGGTAGTAGATCTACTACCTCTAGACCTTCAAGGGTTGGATGTCATTTTGGGGATGGATGTCATGGAGAAGTATAAGGCGAAGCTAGATTGTAGTTTGAAAGAAGTAGAGTTTGATATGGGCAATGATCAGAAAGTGGTTTTCAAGGGGGACAGGAAGTTGCCAGTGTCGAGGATCATTTCGGCTATGTTAGCTGACAATATGATGAGCCAAGGGTGTGAGGCCTTTTTGGCACATGTAGTGGATTCAGAAGTGAATGTGGGCAGAATAGAAGATTATCATGTTGTGAGGGAGTTTCCTGATGTATTCCCAGAAGAATTACCAGAGTTGCCGCCGGTGAGGGAAATTGAGTTCGAAATTGACTTGATTCTCGGAACCGCGCCAATCTCCATACCACCTTATAGAATGGCTCCAGTTGAATTGAGAGAACTCGAGGAGCAATTGCAGGAATTGTTGGAGAAGCAGTTCATCAGGCCGAGTTCTTCACCTTGGGGAGCTCCTTTGTTAAGAAGAAGGATGGAACGTGGAGGATGTGCATAGACTATAGAAGGCTTAACAAGATGACGATTCAGAACAAGTATCCGTTGCCACGGACAGATGATTTATTTGATCACTCATGGAGCAAGGGTCTTTTGAAGATTGACTTAAGATCGGGATATCATCAACTCCGAATCGTGGAGTCGATGTAAGTAAGACGACTTCAGACCGTTCTGGGCACTATGAATTTAGGTCATGCCCTTCAGATTGACCAATGCCCCACCGCCTTCATGGATCGATGAATAGGGTGTTTAATGAATTCTTAGATCAGTTTGTCATTGTTTCATTGATGACATTCTGGTCTATTCTAAGGATGAAGGAGAGCATGAACAAAGATCTCGAGATTGTATTGCAGAGATTGAGAGAGCAGAGCTGTATGCCAAATTCAGTAAGTGTGAGTTTTGGCTGCATGAAGTAGTTTTCCTTGGACATGTGATTTCTAGCAAAGGGATTCATGTTGATCCGAGGAAAGTAGAAGTCTGTGGTGAATTGGCAAGAGCCTAAGACAAGTGAAAGAGGTAAGAAGCTTCCTAGGCTTGGCAAAGTTATTATAGGAGATTTGTAGAAGGATTTTCAATGATAGCTGCCCCTATGACTAAACTGTTAAGAAAGAATCAGCGGTTCATATGGAGTGAGGAATGTCAGAAGAGCTTTGAGGAGCTCAAGAACAGATTGACAAGTGCTCCAGTATTGATTTTGCCCAATGGAGATCAGGGGTATACAGTATACAGTGATGCTTCGAGAAGAGGCTTAGGTTGTGTGTTAATGCAGAATGACAAAGTGATAGCCTATGCTTCACGGCAGTTGAAGCCATATGAGTTGAATTATCCGACTCATGATTTGGAGTTAGCAGCGGTAATTTTTGCCCTAAAGATTTGGAGACACTACTTGTATGGGGTTCAGACAAGGGTCTTCACGGACCACAAAAGTCTTAAATACATTATGAGTCAGAAAGAGTTGAACTTAAGGCAGAGACGATGGTTGGAGTTGCTCAAGGACTATGACCTGATGATAGAGTATCATCCAGGCAAGGCAAACGTAGTGGCAGATGCTTTGAGCGTGAAGTCATCCATAGCTTATGTGTAATCGGTTTACTTGCCTCTGTTGGAACAGATGGCCAAGTTGAAGATCGCTTAAAGCGTAATGAATCGATGGTGTTATTGCTCAATTCAGAGTGAGACCTATCCTTAGGGAGAAGGTCAAGGAGTTGCAGGAGCAGGATACAGAATTAAGTAAGTTGAGAGATGAAATTCAACATGGTAAGCAGTCAGAAGTGCAAGTAAGGGATGATGGGCTAATGGTAGTCGGAAGCAGTTGTGTATTTCAATGATAAAGCGATTAAGGATGAAATCATGGATGAGGCACACAATGCGCCTTATTTCATGCACCCAGCAGCACCGTAATGTACAGAGATTTGAAGGAACATTTCTAGTGGAAAGGCATGAAGAGGGACGTAGCTAAATATGTGAGCAGATGTCTAGTGTGTCGCAGGTCAAGGTGAACACGTGCACCTTCAGCATGCTAAGGCCATTGTCCATTCTGAATGGAAGTGGCAAAGGATCACGATGGATTTTCGATGGGTTTGCCTAGACCGCAAGAAGCATGATGCCATTTGGGTTATAGTTGATCGGTTAACCAAGTCAGCCCATTTTCGGCAAATAAGCAAATGATTCATTGCAAATCTTAGCCAGGAAGTATATTGATGAAGTGGTAAGGTTGCATGGAGTTCCGGATTCTATAATATCC
This sequence comes from Erythroxylum novogranatense, assembly GCA_029891385.1. NCBI lineage: Eukaryota > Viridiplantae > Streptophyta > Magnoliopsida > Malpighiales > Erythroxylaceae > Erythroxylum > Erythroxylum novogranatense. Next base: position 103,466,097 of record CM057232.1, read on the forward strand.
GACAGGGATCCACGATTCACATCGAGATTTTGGGGAAGTCTGCAGGAGGCATTAGGAAATAGGCTGAATTTCAGTACGGCGTTTCATCCTCAGACGGATGGTCAGTCTGAGAGGACAATCCAGACCCTAGAGGGGATGCTTAGAGCATGTGTCATGGACTTCAGAGGGGCATGGGATGATCATTTGTCGTTGGTCGAATTTGCTTACAACAATTCATACCATTCGAGCATACAGATGGCTCCTTATGAAGCCCTTTATGGCAGAAGATGCAGGACTCCAATATGCTGGGATGAGGAAGGTGAGAGGAAGCTAGTGGGACCAGAGTTGGTCCAGATGACAGTTGAGAAAGTGGAGGTAATCAAACAGCGACTTAAGGCCGCCCAGGACAGAATGAAAAGCTATGCCGATGCTAACAGAAAAGAAATGGAATATGCAGTGGGTGACAAGGTGTTCCTCAAGACGTCTCCATGGAAGGGAGTTATGAGATTCGGTAAGAAGGGGAAGTTAAGCCCTCGGTATGTGGGTCCGTATGAAGTATTGGAAAGGATTGGGCCGTTGGCCTATAGGTTAGCATTGCCGTCAGAATTGTCGCAGATTCATGATGTGTTCCATGTCTCGATGCTGAGGAGGTACAGATCAGATCCTTCTCACATCATTCAGACCTCAGAAGTTCAGCTGAGCGATGATTTGAGTTATGAAGAAAGACCTGTGGCAATTCTGGATAGCAAGGATAAGATCCTCAGGAACAAAACAATCAAGCTAGTCAAGGTCCTGTGGAGGAATCATGCAGTTGAAGAGGCGACGTGGGAACCTTTGGATGCAATGAAGGAGAAGTATCCACACCTTTTCAATGACTCAGGTAAGAATTTCGAGGACGAAATTTCTTAAGGGGGGGAGAAATGTTAGCCCCAAAAATTTTTAGGATTAATCATGATTAGATTAAATTGATTAAATTAGATTAGCATTAATATATGATAGCATTAATGAGTTAGGTGAAGAATTTATGAAGTTAAATATGTTAGTTGGACTTAGGTGAGTTAGGTGTAATTAATGTATTAATTGGGCTTTGGGTCCAAATGAAGTAAGAAAGAAGAGAGGAATTTAATGCAATGGGCTTGAAGGAAAAGAGTTAGTGGGCTTGAGTAAGTAAGGAGGAGAAATGAAAAAGAAGAAGAAGAAAGAAGAAGGAAGTAAGTTGGGCTTAGGCTTATTGGGCTTAAGTAATTTAGAAAGGAGTATATAAGGAAGGAGATAAGTGATTTTGTAGGAAAAGAAGATAGAAACGAAATTTGGAGGAGAGGAAAGAAGAGTGTCGTGAAAGGAGGGAGGAAAAGGAGAAAGAAGAGGCTTGTTAGGGTTTGGCATTTCCATGAAAGTGAGTGGGTTTTGAAGAAAGTCCAAGAAGAAAAGTGTGGAGGAGAGTCTAAGCTTCACTTTGAACAAAGAAACCACTTGGTTGGTTAAGGATTTAAGGTAAGTTCTTGGTTTAAGGTTAAGTTTTGTTTGGGTTTTGGTTAGAAAGATGAAGAATAAGATGGGTCTAGTGATTCTCTTATGAATTTCATGATTTAGATTTTAGGTATTTCAATTTCTAAACCCTATGTTGATATGGGGTTATTTTCTTGTTATGCTTGAAGAAGGACAAGAAAGAGGAGAAGAACAAGGAGAGGAACTTCCTTAGGCAAGTTTAAGCAAGGATAAAAGGTGGGTTTCATATTTATCTTTATGTATATAAGCTACAAATGTAAATAAATGCATGACATTAATGAGCTTTGATCACTTGGTTGTTGTATTAAATGTGTGTGATGGAACGATGAATGTGAGTGTATTAAATGCTTGATGATGATTGAAACTGTCATGAGGAAACTTGTTGAATGAATATAATGAAAGGCATGAACGATGTATGAAAAGATGATTTCAAAGAAACAATGAATTGGATAAGAACAGTCCAATTTCCTTGTATGATTCATGATTGCTATGTTATGTGGGTAAGGTATTGTCCTAAGAACTATCACGTGCACGCTGACCATGAAGCCTTCGCCGCTACGCCCAATTGTGGCATAGGATGATCCAACATTTTGACTCTAAAGATTTGCCCATATAGACTCATGAAATGAGACTATATGGTTGCCAAGAATAAGGACTTACCGAGCCATTTGATGTGTTTCATATGTGATTACATAAAAATGCAAGAATGATGAATGTTTGAATTGTGAGAAATTATGTTTGAGTATTGATGAACATTGCATGATGCATGTATTATGATTGTATTGAAAGATTGCTAAAAGTATGAATAACTAATAGGACTGCTTGATATATAAATATAAATGTGTTACCCACGGAGCGAAAGCTCACCCCCTAAAAGAATTTTCCAGGAAATGAGCAGGATCCCGAGGAGCAAGCTTAAAGGCATTTACTCCAAGTTTTTCTTTTGATTTTGTATTTGAAATGATTTTTGTAAAACAATGCTTTAGTTGCATTTTGAGAAGATATTGTATTTTGAAACTTCATTATAATTGGGCTTGAAATGCCCACTAAAGCATTGTATGAATATGACATGATTTGATGAAGATGGAATGAATGAATTATGAAAGCAAAAATGTTCAGTTTTAATGTATTTTGAGAAATCCATGTATGTTTAAGACAATTGAATCATTGTTATAGTTTGGATATGATAGATGATTAAGAGTGTGGCCGTTGCTTCGAATGGTGTTTGAAGATACCTTAGGGTTTAATCATGTTATATGAGGTTGTATGATGAGTTTTATGCAGGTGGAAGTCTTAGAATTGAAAATTGGGTAGTTGCATTTTAAGGGATGTGCTGTCAAATTTTCCAAAAATTTGACGAAGATTACTCAATATTAGACCCTCTTCGGTATGAATTAGATCAATGAGTCTTCATGAAGATTGTAGTAGGAGTTTAGAGTTTTCAAGGGTATATCGTTTGCTAAATTTGGAGTTCGGAGTCAAAAGATATGATCCTTACTAGAAAAGCAGAAGGAAGGAAATCAGAAGATAAAAAGCGGAAGGAAGGAAATCAGAAGATAAAAAGCAGAAGGAAGGAAATCAGAAGATAGAAATCAAGGAAGGAAATCAAGATAGAAAAGCGAAGGAAGGAAAGCGAAGATAGAAATCAAGATAGAAATCGAAGGAAGGAAATCAAGATAGAAAAGGTAGGAAGGAAAGCGTAAGATAGAAATCGGAAGATAGAAAAGCGAAGGAAGGAAAGCGTAAGATAGAAATCGAGAAGATAGAAAAGGTAGGAAGGAAAGCGGAAGATAGAAATCGGAAGATAGAAAAGGAAGGAAGGAAAGCGAAGATAGAAATCAAGATAGAAAAGGAAGGAAGGAAAGCGAAGATAGAAATCAGGAGATAGAAAAGGAAGGAAGGAAAGCGAAGATAGAAATCAGAAGATAGAAAAGCGAAGGAAGGAAAGCGAAGATAGAAATCAAGATAGAAAAGCGTATGAAGGAAAAGCAGAAGATAGAAATCAGAAGATAGAAAAGCAGAAGGAAGGAAACCAGAAGATCGAAATCAGAAGGAAGGAAATCAGAAGATAGAAATCAGAAGGAAGGAAATCAGAAGATAGAAAAGCAGAAGGAAGGAAAGCAGAAGATAGAAATCAGAAGATAGAAAAGCAGAAGATAGAAATCAGAAGATAGAAAAACAGAAGATAGAAAAGCAGAAGATAGAAATCAGACGATAGAAAACCAGATGATAGAAATCATATGATGGAAAAATAGGACGCTGCAGAATGTAGGAGATAGAATCAACCTTTGTAGTCTTATGAGAGTTGTAGATCTAGATGTCTACTTTCATATGGTGAAAGAACGAAAACATTTGGAGCTATAGATTAAAAGTTATAGCAATCGCGCCAAAAGAGTTTCGATTCGATTTCGGAAGTGAGCATGGTCCGTTGTTTTGGGCATATTTCCCTCATACAACCTCCAAATGAGGTGAGGCTTGAACCATTGGATTTATAAGACACATATCTTTCACTCCATAAAATTTGGTATCAATTGGAGTTAAAATGAGAAAGTTTGTTCTAAAACAAGTGAAAGGTCAGTTAAGAGGGCATGTTTCGGGTATGAACTCTCTTAGATTTTTGGAGTGTATCTTGAGTTATATGACTCCGATTAAGGTGATTCTTGTTTCAGGGAGAACTTGAGACATAAAGCTACAAATTATATGAATAAGTCAACCCATGATTTTAGTGTATACATGGTGTGTGCTTGCCACGAAGGTGGAGTTACAATTAAAAATCCTGCAAGATTATAAGTGCAAGGTTTCAGGACATCGAAAGTTGGGCTCCGAAAACGGGTTCCGACGTCTATGGTACTATAGTAAGAGTAAGAGTGTCAAGTTTAAGGTATCAGCAAGGCAAGTGTCTCAGGGATGGGCTCCAATCGGGCTCACATCCCGGGACAGTCGGGCTCCCGGGATCGGGGTCTGACATCTGAAAGTCATTCTCACATCAAAACTCATCTAAATGTGAATGTTTTTCTCTCAACCATTGAAATTCTCTTCTTCTTTTTTCTTGATTTCTCTTTCTTTCTCTCAATTCATGTTTTCCCCTTCTTAAAAAGCAAGACTACATTTCTTTCTTCCATTTCTACCCTTAATGAGCCGAAGAAGCCCCTTTTATCCTTCCTTATAGTCTTGTGTTCTTTTTAACCTTAAGTGTCTTGCCAAAAACACCCTTTGAACATTCTTATAACCTTTATACTTTATTCCAATCAGCCTATATCATATAATCTTTCTAACATCAACATAGTAATTAGTTTCTACAAAATTTCATAAGGACCTCATAATTAATGCAAATCATACTTATTCATTAAGAAGAAATTCTTGGGCTCTAACATTTCTCAATATACTAACATTTTTAAACAATTATACCCAGAAAATCAATGAATGTATGTATGGTCATTTTCATATACAACGATTTAATATTCACGTGCATGAGCATATCACATAATGCATGAGCATGAAACAGATTTCTAATCTTTTAGTGAATCTCTCACATTTACAATTTAAACCTTTACATGGATAACGGGATGCTACAACTCTCCCCACCTTAAAAGAAATTTTGTCCTCAAAATTCATATCCGCTTGTTCAATAAGGCAGGGGAAATTTTCTTTTTCTTCATATGCTACTCCGTTTCCCATATAACTTCACCACTCGAATACTTTCTTCTAGACGGCCACAGTTGATAGACTCAAAAGGTCTCTCAATCACTTGTTTAGATATCTCACGATCTTAACTATTTCATCAATATGTTTCAGATTATTCACAATTTTTTCACTTCGTAAGCTATCAATATATCTCTGTCAATCATATCATTATTTCTTAGCACACTCACGTATCACCCATTATAATTATGAGACATCTTTATTGAGAATACAACTTATAAGTTATTGGTCCTATCCTCTCAATAACTTCATATGGACTAATACAATTGAAGCTTAGTTTATCCTTTTTCCTTTTCTGAACATATATTTATCCCAATCTATGCATATCTTGACAAGGTGCTACTTTTCGAAATATTTCATCTTTCGCTTGATATTTCATAGCTCTTTAATGCTATTACACTTAATTCTTACGTCTGTCTCGCTATATTCCATATGTCCGGTGGTGATCCACCTAACTCATTTATCTTTCTTGAATCACTTAACTCCTATTATAGATTCATTTTACTCATCAATAGTAACTCGAATCAATTTTGGCCTTCTATCATTTTAGGTCTTCTTCATTTCAATGTAAGGGTGAATGACCCCCTTTCTGTCATACAATGCCCCATACAGTATTCTAATGATGTCACTATACCTGTAGTAGTTTGAACTATACATCAATCTCATATTCCTATGAACTCCAGAAATATAAGTTTTACACCTATCTCCAACTGTGAAGACTATTGGTAACTTAAACATATAATCACTTGGTTCTACATTTTTAGCCACTAGATACCAATTTGACGTATTCCTACTGGGATGTATAGCTTAGGTTGGTACTCACGCTCTTTCTAACCATATCCTTGGTCAATCCTCTTTATCAGTTACACACTCTTTTCATTTCAATCACAAAGTAACATTTTTCCTATTTGGATTCAAAATTCGTATTCATTTTCAATTCCTCAATAAGATTCACAATTTTGGATCCTCAGTTTGGACTTTTATGAACTTTTTACATAAAACTACTCTTCAAATTCAATAACTAGAAGTACTTTATTTTGCCCAAATCCTATGCTCTTTATTTCACCAGATTTTGTGACCCCAATATCTGAATTCATGCTTCACTGCTATTGGAATTTTTGCTTAATGCATCAAATACTACACTAGCTTTACAGAAAATATTTATTTGCACAATCCTTTGAAATTCAATAAGTACCTCAATCTTACTGATCGGTATATTCCAGAAATGACTCTGCATATCTAATGTCTCCAAGATCTCAAAGCAATTGCTATCATAGCAGTTCTAAACCATGTATCAAAATCAACTCATAAGACTTTAATTATCTCCATGCATACAAAAACCACTTATACTGTTACCACAGATTGTATCTTAATCTTTGATGTGAAACTTCATAAGATACTGCATAATCTCAAATATGAATGGCATAATTAACATTGAGGTTAGATCCACAAAATTCTTTTTACATTCATTATTCATACGATTTACACATTTTTCCTCAAACATCTTTTTTTCAGAGGACTAAGATTAGTAAAACTCTTTAAAAGTCTCTGTTGGTATCCTATTTGTTTTAGATTTTTTGACAACTTCAATCTCATATATATATATATTTTATATATATATATATATATATATATATATATATATATATATTCCTTGTAGTTTCTCTCTTCATTATTTCCTCTATTTCTTTGGGTCTCCTAATATGTTATTTTCATATATATACAACCTACATTTTATTTGATCAAGCTAAGATTCACTCTCATTCAACCTGGCGTATAATTATTTCTACCTTCATGATATGTAAGATTTCCTCAAATGTTCAAAAATATTCTCCTCTTTTCGAATACACTCTAAATATCCTCTACGATTATAGTCACTAATTGATACAATTTGTGTTAGATCACTTTAATCTTCATTATCATAATACTGTCGGGGGCGTGGTTAACTCTAACAAATATAACCCAAATTCCCTTGCGCCCATGATTAATTCTCATAATTTCTTAAGGAATTATTCCTCGAATAAGGTAATATTATCACATGTTATTTTTAGTCTCCCCATTGACATCCTTTCTCGAATGATTTTCTCCTTTCATTTGATTTCCTCTAATTTCACATTGACTTCTTCTATTGTATATTCATTTATACTAGTTTCTCCACACATTTCAATTTATTTGCAATCATAACTTCCTGTGTTGGTAACACATTCATCATATGTAATTTATATCTCCAGAACATATTTACATATAATATAATGTGGACTTAAGTCCTCCTCACATTAGCAATAATGTCTCCTCAAAGTTAGCAATCCAATCATATAGTTGAATACTTCACATCAACAGAATGCGTATATTCTCAATAGCATATTCTACCTCTTATGCCTAAGTCTCTGCTAGGGATATGACTCCAATATTCACTTTTGATTCATTACATATTTATTTCCGATTTGTTTCTTCATTGATCAGTCTTAAACTGAATCGTCTGATCAACTTAACCTAATTTAGGGAAATTATTCTTTGAAGGAAAATTTTCTTGCTATTATCATCGATACTGCTCAAATAACTTTTATCAATCAACTGTCTTAATCATCACTTATCGATTATTTTTAGTACTTTAAGAAGATCAATTTCTATCATTTTTTACACGATCATAATGATTTATGCAGCAAAATTCAATGATGTAGTGGACACGATCGCATATGCTTAGCTGTGTATCATCAAGGTCATCCCATTCTATTTAGAGATTTATTTCTGGTAGATCACCACATATCTTACAATAGTAATACTTGGATCTCAAATGATCGTAGACAATATTTATTTATCCTTACCACATTCGGGGTTTCCTTGCATTGACATATGCTAATTTCAACTTTACCTTAATTTTCCAGAATTTACCTCTTCTAGTGATACATCATTTCATGATAATTCAACTACCATATGGAGTGCATTCACTCTTCCCATTTGATTCCTCATCTTTTTCTTAATCATTTGCGTACATAAAATTCTCTCTTATATGCATTTCTAATTTTCTCCTTACTACATACCATTCATCTCTCGTAAGGTCAATTATGTCTACTTCCTTCCCTTTTTATTCCTTCCCCCTTCCTATCTTATCTTCCTATTGTCATTTATTTTATCTTCCACATGTACCTCCTCAGTCAATTCAAAATTATAGATGTATAATCATCAATAAATTCTGATATCAATTTCCACTAATATATATTCTTACAGTAGATCGTAACTCTTGTCACATTAATCAAACAACTAGTTCGATTCCAAATCCATCTCCTTAAGATTATAAAAATTTATGTTTTCATTACATTCTACTTGCACACCTTAATCTCATCATTTCTACTTATCTCCCTATTTTCCTCACACAATCATGACAATATATTCACGTCTCTATCACATTCAAAGGTATACCATTACAGTACAATATTGATATCATGTTTCATAATACATACACCAATACAAATGTAGTGAATCTTTATCTATCATATCAAACCATATACTATTTCTCCTTTCCAATTATCCACATATCATCGTACATACATGTGTTCGCAATCAATTTAGAATCATAGATACCTAGTCATCTTAAAATTTCAATCTCGATTTCACAGATATATTTTTATACTAAATCATAACTTTTATCACTTTTAACCGACATTCATTTCAAGTCCAAGTTTGACCTCTCCAGGCTATAAAAAATTTCATTTTCTTTCAACTCGGGTTATACACTTTAGGTCTCATCATTCACATTGATATCACTTCTTTCCTTAATCAGTTCATGACAATGTATTCACATTTATATCACATTCGAGGATATATTACCATAGTACATTATGGATTCCATATATATAAATGCAGTGGACCTTTATCTATCATACAAAACCAGATACTATTTCTCATTTTTAACTACCCATAAACCTTCATTGGCTCACATTCTTATAGATCATCATTCTTCTTAATGCTTCTGATAGCTCAAATTCTTAAGGAATGCTCATGCATATGACTCTTATTGTAGCACCCCACTCCCGTAAGACCCGGAATCGACATCGATGGTAATATCCGAATCCGCGCCCTGCGAGGATGGGATGATACATCACTCAGTTAAAACACAGTACAAAAATTTTGTTTTGAAACAATCATACACTTACATCGATGTATGTTGCGAAAAACAGTTTACATAACCAATCTGGTAGATACAATGACCACGAGGGTCCTCATATAAAATACACAATAACATATAAGCAAAGTCTTCGCTCTAATGCAGACGCAACTGATCCCGCCCTCTAGTATCGCTCTGCGATCACTATACACCCGTTACCTAACGGGGTATTCTTCTGAGTCCTGCAAAACAATTGCAGATTTCGATGAGTTTTTGCAAACTCAATGAGTGACCATCATCGATGGTCCGCTCACTTAAGTACAGAATCAAATAATAACTTATGTTTTCATTCTTTCTATTTGATCTCATTTTTCAATTCCCATAGATCTATCTCTATCTCGTAATACAATTTCTCAAGAATTCCCCATTTACATATTTACAGAAATCTATATTCATACATCCCATTATTTTGATGCAAAGTATTTCACTCGCTTACTATTTAATTATCATATGGCTGTGACCTAGTGCCTAAACTGTCTCATTGATGGGCTCAATAATAGCTGACCCTTATCCAATACTGGATACCGGGTTCATTATACGTTGAGCCTAAGGCTCTGAATCAGTCATGAACTCGAAGTTCATTTCCACACGTTGAGCTAAAAACTCTAATCGATGGTAACTCTGGTCAACAGCTCTAATATTCCATACAACACTAAGCATATCATAATCAGTCATACATTCTATAATTAGGAGTACCTCATAACTGTTTTCACACCAGTGTAGGGCATTTCGCCTATCATTCAATCAAACATATCAGAATAAATGCAGTCTGTAACCCATTATCAATTCATATCAGTTTTGTGACCAAGCATCAATACTATCCCTATAAGGGCACATTAATCGTTGAGTCATAGGCTATGGAACTGTCCCATCAAGGGCTCATTAATCGTTGAGCGCGTCTTAGGGGTAGGAGAGCCCTCTGGGTATGCACTACTTCCCACGCGTCTTAGAGGTAGGAGAGCCCTCTGGGTATGCACTAACTCATCAATCGTTGAGCTTTTCGCTCTGAAACTGTCCCGTCAAGGGCTCATCAATCATTGAACATGTCTTAGGGGTAGGAGAGCCCTCTGGGTATGCACTACTTCCCACGAGTCTTAGAGGTAGGAGAGCCCTCTGGGTATGCATTAACTCATCAATCTTTGAGCTTTTCGCTCTGAAACTGTCTCGTCAAGGGCTCATTAATCGTTGAGCTTGTAGCTCTGAACTGTCTCATTTAGGGCTCATTAATCGTTAAGCCCGTCTTAGGAGTAGGAGAGCCCTCTGGATATACACTACTTCCCACGCGTCTTAGGGATAGGAGAGCCCTCTGGGTATGCACTATTCCCTTTTCGAGCACAAGGCTTTTTTTTAGTAGTCGAGCTTGTAGCTCTGCATCACTATATGGCTCGAAGCGCAGTTATAACGTTGAGTTGAAAGCTCTGATCAGTGGTTGCTTTGGCCGCAGCTTTCATTAACTGATTTTACGTTCATAAATGAACGACATGTGTCACAATTCAATCACTTTATTATCGTATTCATATATCACAATCATTTCTAATCTATTCCAGATTTTCACATCACAACCACAATTACACTATCACATTCCTATAACATTTTTGTATACTATCACTTCAATACTCTGGACCTTCGATCCGGAGTTCATATTCAATACTCCGGACCTTCGATCCGGAGTTCATATTCAATACTGTCTCATCATTTTACTTCAGAGAATTTAAATCACTGAATTATAACATTTAATATTTTGGGAACCGTCTAGGTCACTCACCTGGCTTCCGCACTAACGCCTGGAAGTCTCAGAAATATTTGAGGCTGACTTTCCAAATGCCCCTATCACAGTTCAAACACCCTAAGTTTACACATTGCCCATTCAAAATAAACTCATGTAGTAGTTTACACAAATAAACGTATCACGCACTTTAGTGACATTCCCGGCACTAACCCAATATTTCACCCTCAAAAACTTCCTTAAAAAAATTAGAATTTAGTTGATACCCAAATCAATCAATTCGTTTCAGAAATCCCAAAGTTATTCTCCAACATATAACCATATCTTTCACTCAACCACTATTCCATATTTCAAGCCTTTACAGACTGATTTAACATTTCCCCTCTTCATAAAGCATGAAGACCTTTGTCTCTAGCTCATAACAAATAAAAAATTATCTCATTTGAATAACGATATAAAAAGTTATGGCTTAAAAACCAAAACATATTCATTCAGGAACAGGGGTCCTCGCCGCGGCGAAGAGAAGCTCACCGCGGTGTGCTCCCTCATTCACGTCGCGACGTGCGGCCTCGTACGCTCGTCATGACGTGACCCAATATTCGTCGCGACGTCAAGAAATCACAGGCCATGACGTGCAAGATAAGCACGTCGGGACGTGCGAGCCCCCGAATCCAGTTTTCTACCATTTTCAAACCAACTCTTCCAATCTATTCAACACATAAATCATTCTAAACACTTAAACCTCACCAATAATCCATTTCCAACCCACTTTAACCCAATATTGCTTACCAAATTAACTAAAACCATCCATATTCGATAACCCTAAAACCCAACATAAAAACACCCAAATCTATACCTTTTAACACTTAAAACGGGAATCAATCAACTCTTTAAGAAGGAGGGTTAAACTTACTTGATTTAGCTCATAAGTTCTTTAAACTCTTCATAACTCCATCGAAATTCCTTTCCTCTTCTCCTCCTCTTCTTCTTCACGACAACTTCATTTCTTTCCCCATTTTCAAAACCTAATTTCCTTTTTATACCATTTCTAATTATGAAATGTCCATTTTACCCTCTTTATTTAACCTTAACCCTTATTCTCTTAAGTATCTTGCCCAAATTGCCCTCATACCAATTTTTATCACTTTACTATTTCAATTAAAAAATTCTGACTCTTAGGGACAGAATTGAAATTCAACATCTTTCTGGGTCACTCGTTTTCAAGCCTATCAATTTCCAATACAATCCATTCCTTTACTTTGAATTTCATAAATCTTTCCAAATTTTAATAGGTCATGCTAAAACCAATTTCCTAAGTCATATCCTTAATTGGAGTGTCAACAGTACAGTCATCTATAGTACCGAACATCTCATCGGTACCCACTTTGCAATTTAATGTTGAATACAGAAATCAATCCAATCAATTAACATACAAATTCATATTTTCACAAAGACACAAAAGCCGAGAATTGTCACTAGTGCATGTATACCGAATTTCATGTACACAATCACAACTCAATCCAAATTTACTATAATATCGCTCCCTTCGGTGACGGGATATTACACTTATAAATGTGACTCAGACTAGGGGATTAGTTACCGCTATCTGCTATGACATGACAAGAATGCATGTCCCTTGACACCTATTTCAGAAAATGCCCATATAAGATAGTAATTATGGGCTTTGATACCACATATGTAGCACCCCACTCCTTAGAGACACGCGTCCAACATCATAAGGGATATCCGAGTCTGTCCCCCGCGAGGGTGGCGTGCTAGAACACTCAATCAGTCAAAACTCGGTATAAATTTTTTTTGAAACATCAACATTTGCGGAAGTCAATCATCACATGTTGGACCCAGGTGGATTTTAACCCCACGAAGGGGACCCACCAACTTCAGATCCAGGTACCGGGTGGATTTTAATTGGCTCAATGGTGAGAGGCGTCCACATAAAGTGGAATAAAACCTTGAGGTCATGGGTTCGAGCCGTGGCTCACCCATGACCAAAGAGGACAATACTGGATAATGGGGTACTGAAGTTGGTGGGTCCCCTTCGTGGGGTTAAAATCCACCCGGGTCCAACATTAAAAGGCGCCTTTTAATGAAGACCTTTGTCTCTAGCTCATAACAAATAAAAAATTATCTCATTTGAATAACGATATAAAAAGTTATGGCTTAAAAACCAAAACATATTCATTCAGGAACAGGGGTCCTCGCCGCGGCGAAGAGAAGCTCACCGCGGTGTGCTCCCTCATTCACGTCGCGACGTGCGGCCCTACGTTCGTCGCGACGTCTGCCCAATATTTCGTGACTGACGCATGAATTCAGGCCATGACGTGCGCATAAGCACGTCGGGACGTGCGAGCCCCCGAATCCAGTTTTCTACCATTTTCAAACCAACTCTTCCAATCTATTCAACACATAAATCATTCTAAACACTTAAACCTCACCAATAATCCATTTCCAACCCACTTTAACCCAATATTGCTTACCAAATTAACTAAAACCATCCATATTCGATAACCCTAAAACCCAACATAAAAACACCCAAATCTATACCTTTTAACACTTAAAATGGGAATCAATCAACTCTTTAAGAAGGAGGGTTAAACTTACTTGATTTAGCTCATAAGTTCTTTAAACTCTTCATAACTCCATCGAAATTCCTTTCCTCTTCTCCTCCTCTTCTTCTTCACGACAACTTCATTTCTTTCCCCATTTTCAAAACCTAATTTCCTTTTTATACCATTTCTAATTATGAAATGTCCATTTTACCCTCTTTATTTAACCTTAACCCTTATTCTCTTAAGTATCTTGCCCAAATTGCCCTCATACCAATTCTTATCACTTTACTATTTCAATTAAAAAATTCCGACTCTTAGGGACAGAATTGAAATTCAACATCTTTCTGGGTTACTCGTTTTCAAGCCTATCAATTTCCAATACAATCCATTCCTTTACTTTGAATTTCATAAATCTTTCCAAATTTTAATAGGTCATGCTAAAACCAATTTCCTAAGTCATATCCTTAATTGGAGTGTCAACAGTACAGTCATCTATAGTACCGAACATCTCATCGGTACCCACTTTGCAATTTAATGTTGAATACAGAAATCAATCTAATCAATTAACATACAAATTCATATTTTCACAAAGACACAAAAGCCGAGAATTGTCACTAGTGCATGTATACCGAATTTCATGTACACAATCACAACTCAATCCAAATTTACTATAATATCGCTCCCTTCGGTGACGGGATATTACACTTATAAATGTGACTCAGACTAGGGGATTAGTTACCGCTATCTGCTATGACATGACAAGAATGCATGTCCCTTGACACCTATTTCAGAAAATGCCCATATAAGATAGTAATTATGGGCTTTGATACCACATGTGTAGCACCCCACTCCTTAGAGACATGCGTCCAACATCATAAGGGATATCCGAGTCTGTCCCCCGCGAGGGTGGCGTGCTAGAACACTCAATCAGTCAAAACTCGGTATAATTTTTTTTTGAAACATCAACATTTGCGGACCTCAGTCATCACATGTTGGACCCAGGTGGATTTTAACCCCATGAAGGGGACCCACCAACTTCAGATCCAGGTACCGGGTGGATTTTAATTGGCTCAATGGTGAGAGGCGTCCACATAAAGTGGAATAAAACCTTGAGGTCATGGGTTGAAGTGGCTCACCCATGACCAAAGAGGACATCTTGGATAATGGAAGTCTGAAGTTGGTGGGTCCCCTCGGGGTTAAAATCCACCAAGGGACCCACCAACTTCAGCATGCCCATTATCCAAGATTGTCCTCTTTCGTCATGGGTGAGCCACGGCCAACCCATGACCTCAAGGTTTTATTCCACTTTATGTGGACGCCTCTCACCATTGAGCCATTTGTTGGACCTCGATCTTTAAATAGAATTAGAAATATTAAATGAACTTGAATGAGTGTTTTAATGTATGTTTTGTGTATTAGATGAATTTATATTTAAAGGAAATTGATGAGAAAAAGAATTGATTCATTTTAATGGTTTTGACATTTGAGTCGTTTTGCTTAGGTTATGAAAGTTTAAGTGAATGGGTGAATGAAATGGAAGTAGAAAAGTAAAGAAAGAAAGTAAGAGAATGCGAAAATTAAGAAAGTTGACTTTTTGATTTAAGCCAAATTTGAGGATATGATCTTCAGGAAACTTGTAGCTCCTGTCAAGAGCTTTCCGTAGCCATAAAGTTTGATATTTTTCGATATCGGGAGTGGAAGTTATGATCAGTCAAAGTTAAGTATGAAATTTGTTTAAAGTTTGACTTTTTGGGGTTGTCAGTTGACTTTTGATCTATGCAAAATTTGAGAAAATGATCTACATGAAATTTGTAGTTTTTGTTGAGAGTTTTCTGTGGCCATAAAGTTTGCTATTTTTTGATGTCAGGATTGAGAGATATGAATTTATGAAGATATGCTTTGTTTTGAAAATGCTATTAAGTATAGATTTGTGTGTTCTATGCTTCGAGGCCACTCGTTGTACGGATTTAGTTTGAATTAGAGTAAGTGGTCTTCATGAAAGTTTTAGATGATGTTTTTATCTTTCCATTGATATGAAGTTTGCAATTTTTCGATATCGAGGCTAGGAGTTATGAGAGATTAAAAATTGGAAGTCGTTTAGGAAAAGCTGTTTTGGACAGAATCTTTGATTGAGGTTTTGACCCCTTTAAAGACCTAATTTGATTTTGAGTTCTTCAGGGAAGTTGTAGAGCTTCCTTTGATGTTTCTATTGACACCAAATTTGTCAAATTCTGAGTTCGGGATCAAGAGTTGTAATTTTTGAAGAATTCGTTCGGTTTGCTTTGCTTTTGATCCGACTTTATGTAATCTTTTGTTTATAATTCCTTCGTCCGACATCCGATTGATTTGATTCTTGAAGCGTTGGATTCCTAAGACATTTAATTTCATTGTTATGGAATATTATGATTTTTAGGAGATTAAATGAAAAGAGATTGATTGAACCAAAGTAAGAGATTTGGTTATAGGTTATAAGTTGGATAATTTTCTGAATATGGTTCAGTATTTTGTGATTTTCGGGAGCTGTACAACTCCGATTAAGTTGATTCTTAAGGGAAAATAAAGTTAAGATATAGGGCTACAACTCTTGTGAAGGGATTGAAATTTAAATTCATCCCTAAGATTGTTAATTTCTGGACTGAATTTATGTTAATGTTCAGTCTCGGATTTTGTGAAGGTCCGATAGTATTTCGGCTATAACTTCTTCTTTTCTGATCCGAATTGAGCGCGGTCAGTGGCGTTGGATTCGTATGATCTAGAGGAACAATTTTCAAGAAGAAAGTTTATCCAAATTATTTCGTTTAGATGCTCGAAACCAGGACGCAAAGCATCAGAGTTTTAAAGAAAGTGCAGGGGCAAACTTGGAAATAAGCTAATAAGTGAGGGCAAGATGGTCAATTACCCTCCATTTTTAATGACATGGCAGAAACACTTAAGAGCTGTCGTTTCTCAACTCCAAAACCAGCAGAGACTTTCGAAAATCAAAAGAAGAGAGAAGAAGAAATAAGAAGAATGGAGAAGAGAAGGTTTCGGCCTTATGGAGAAGAAGTAAGTTTTCGTTTTTTTTTAGATTTCTAAAGGATTTCGTGGCTTTGCAAGAGGAAAAAGGTTGAAGAAGATGATAGCTTGTCTTGGAGCTTGAAAATAACGAAAAATGGAGGAGAAAAAGGTAAGAAAGAGAAAGTTTTGATTTTGAATTTTTGATGAGTTTGATGGTTGATTAAGCTTGGAATGGTTATGGATTTAGTTTATCTATGATTATTTGAAGAGATTAGACTATGATTATGTTTAATTTTGGATTAATTGTGAATTGGGGATTATGTCAAAATTTGAAAGTTGGGGGTTTTTGAAATTGTTGCTTTAGATTGCTTGAATTAGTGATGAATTTGAGATATCCTAAGTTAATTTTGATGTTTATGCTTTAGGTGAAGTTTAATTTGAAAAATTGTAAATTGGAGGTTTAGGCTTAATTTAAAATTTGGGGATTTTGTGAATTAATGGTGTAGAATCATCAATAATAGTAGGAATTGATGAAATATGAAATCAATTTTGAAGAAATTGTGATTTATGGTATTGAATTTGTGTAAATTGGTTTAGGCTAATTTTGAAAATTGGGGATTTTCAAAATTGGAGATTGAAATAGCTTGATTTTATATGGAATTGGTGTTTTCTAAGCTTAATTTGAGTAATTAAGTGAATTATGATATTTATTTTGGATAATTATGGCTTAGGGAATTTTAAAGTTGAGGAAAGAAGAAGGAATTTGGAGATTCGATGCTTTGGGCAAAGTATTAGCGTCAATTCGAGGTGGGTGATGTATTTATATTTTGAATCATGAGTAAATTATGTGATTTTGAAAATCAAGAAAAGAATAATATTTTGAAATTATGTTTTCAAAGGATTTGAAAATAATTATTCAAAGATTTACGTTAAAATGTTTGAAAATGATTTGGGAAAATTGTAGAAAAATTTGAGAATACGAGATTTATGAAAATTGTGTTTTCGCATTTTTGAAAAATGTGAACCATGCTGTTTATGCATTAATATATATTGATTGTGGGTTGAAAAAAATACTTGCACTCTTTTTTATGCATTTGAATGATATACGATTAATTGAGTTATTGAATATGATTGTTATATAAAATGATTGTGAATTTGTAAGAAATTGATTGGTGAATTTGTATTTTTGCAGCATGACATATGAAATTATATGCTTAGTGAATGTAACTGTGTCTAGTAAGACACGACATGAAAATGTGAAATTTTGAAAAGTGCCTTCGGGCAATTTGCTTGTTTTAAACATGAATATGTGAATTGTATGGGTTTGGTCAGGTCCCCTTCGTAGAGTCGAAGTAATCGTCTCCTCCGATAGCCTTCTCCTTTTGCCCATGAGTGGCTTAGGAGTTTCGATTCGGACTCCCCTCTGTTCACTACGCGCATGACCGCTTATGCGAGAATGTGCGAGACGTCTGTTAGACCGAAACCAAACCATTTTGTTATGTTATGTGATTTTTGATCTTGTTTATGTGCGTGAAATTTCTCCGATGTGATTGCATTCATGTTTATGAGAAATTTTGAAAAATGAGAAAAGGGTTTTCAACCATGAAATTATAGAAATTTGATATGAAAAGTTTGGAAAATTGAAAAGGGTTTGAGAAAATATTTGAAAGTTGAAAAGTTTGAAAACTAAGCCTTTGACAAAAAGTTTATGAAAATTGATTTCGCTTATTATTCAGGTTTATAAATATGTTACCCACGAGCTTCGAAGCTCACCCCCTTTCATCCCCATCTCCGTGTTTCGCAGGGAGATCGGATGAAAGAGTGTCAAGACATTCGATTCGATTTTGTAGTATTTGGATTTTTGTGTAAATTGAGATTTTGGTAATAAAATTGGATATGGCTTAAATATCCATATAAGTATATGATTGATGAAGTTTGTATGTAATTGTGTATATTGGGTTGATGCAAAAGAATGAAGAGGTTGATGTACGGATTTAAAATCTGTAATTGTAAATAATTTTGGAAATTGTATATGAAATTGTGTATTTTGGAAATTGAATATGAAATTGTGTATGATTTTGGGAAAATAGATTGTTAATTGGTATGGAAATTTGATTGAAGTGTTTAGAACTAAGATTGCGTTTGTTGCTGGTGTTTGGATTCCGGACGGGAGAGTCCGATGATTCTGGATTTTGTGATATTAGAAGTGTATTTTGGCTTTGCAGGAATTTTTGGGATAGGATAAATGCAGTCGTTATGCTGCCGAATTTTCGTTAGAAAATAAATTAGAAAAGAAGAAAAATAAAATTTAGATGTATGAAAGATGGATTTATGAGATTGGTATTAATGTTAAGAAGTTTATTATGATTTGAGTGCGATTTGGGATTTGTATGAGTATTCAAGCATATGATGACTTTGTATGTAATGAAATAAAATGATTAAGAAAGAAAAGACAAGGAATAAGAAAGAAAAAAAATTATACCGGGTTTGAATAGTCTAAGTTTCCAACGCGATCATGTTTCTCTGTTCGTTGTTTCCGGATGTCGGATTTGTTTGCTTTGGTTCGATCCGTTTCGTCTTCGTTTTCATTTTCCGGTTGGGATCCGATTTCTGGATAGGGTCCCAACATCACATAGGGCCCACTTTCATTCATAAACATATTTAATCAACACATTACAATCAATAGAATTTCAATAGCCAATTGGGGCTTCTTACAAATACAAAACACTATTTTATAGAAATTACGGAATGCAAATTTGTACAATAATAGGATAACACTAATGTAGATGCGTACTAATCCTAACCTTTATCTTTCCTTTGCATGCAGTAATTATACTCCCGTTTGCCTAACGGGGTATTCTTCTGAGTCCTGGAAAAAAAATGCAAAATTTGGGTGAGTTTTGCGAACTCAATGAGTGACCATCATCGATGGCTCACCCAGTCACATAAAACATAATCACATTCACAATGTTTCACACTTCACATTCAATAGATATAATCATTCATATTATACATATGTAGTGCACATGAGACCCACTTTTCATTTGTTACTTTGTTGTGACTGAATGCCTAAACTGTCCTATATAGGGCTCATTGATAACTGTCCCTTATCCGCATGGGGGATATAGGGCTCATTAAACATTGAGCCTAAGGCTCTGATTCACTTTTGAGCAGGAAGCTCATTTTTACTTGTTGAACTTTAAGCTCTAATCGGTGGCTACTCTAGTCACAATAGCCATTATGTTTCATACATTCATTAAATGACATGCATCAGTCATATTTGCATGATCCACATTCACTCACATTCACATATCACTAGACTGTAGTCCGACATTCAACATTAGAGTTGAGTATCACTTTTTATTTACATGCAAATACACATTCAAAACATATTTGTCATCGAACTGGGGTTTGGAATTTAACAATCATATTATGCACACTCATTTCATCTCATTCACATACAAGTAGCACTTCAATAGTCAATCAATACAAAATTCAAAACAAAACAAGCAATGAAATGAGACCATCTCGGTCTACTCACAATATGCTCTAGTTTAGCATTTGCTTCTAAATTATGAAAATCTTTAAATGTGAACGTTTATCCTACACATCACAATTATGCAATACGCACATTGCATACACATTAATAACTTTGCACAATTATAAATATTCATTTATGCGTACGTGTGTATATGAACTATGTCCAAAGCTTATTCATGACAATTTCAGGTATTTATCCATCAATTTCATCACAAAGTCATTCTCACATCAAAACTCATCTAAGTATAATTATAATTAGGTTTATGTTTGACTAAATCTCTATTCCTTTCTCATTAAGTCCCTTCAGATTTTTTTTCCAAGTTACATTTTCGGGTCTACTATTCAAATTCAATTAGAAAGCTAAAATGATGTAATTTGGTCATATCCTCTTCTAAAAATGTGTTCCTCTATGTATTATGTTTCTATTGACATTAAAAATCACTCAATTTGGTTCAGTAATTTGGAATGTATGCCTCAATAATTTTTGGACTGTTCTTATTCAAAAACAGTGTACTATATACAACTTACATCCAAAAATTAACCATCTTAGAGACTGAATCATAATTCCACTTCTTCGTATGATTTATAGCCCTATGTCTCTAGTTTATGAAAATCAAAGAGAATAGCATTTGGATGTCTATAGTTCAAGACATAACCAAAATACCTGAGCATGTTCAGTGAAATCATACCAGTTCATATTATTCCAACAAATTCCCTCACTTTCCTTCAATCAAACTTTTTCAAATCAATTCAAAATGCTACCAATTTACATGGAGAGATAGAAATATGTGTTAGGAATCTATTGGTCTAAGAATCACTCCATGTGGAGATTGGATGACAAAGTTATGGCTAAAAGAATCAAACAAGGTTCTGTCCTCAATTATATTGAACCTATTTCGGGGCAACTAGCATAACTTTCGCTATAGGTATTGGAGCAAGGTGTTCTTTGAATGATTTTGAATAGGAATTTAAGATCTAAAACTTTTATGAAGACCTAGAAGACAAATTCTATCATATAAGGGGTCAAAAGTGGACTAGAAGAAGTTTTAGTCAACATAAGATGAAGCAGAAGTCAACCTAAGAAGAAACAGATGGTCAACTTAAGACGAAGCATAGTCAACTTAAGATGAAGCGACTCTTAAGATGAAGCAGAGTCAACTTAAGACAAAGCGATTCTTAAGACGAAGCAGAGTTAACTTAAGACGAAGCGACTCTTAATACAAAGTAGAGTCAACCTAAGATGAAGTGACTCTTAAGACGAAGTAAAGTCAACCTAAGATGAAGCGACTCTTAAGACGAAGCAGAGTCAACTTAAGGCGAAGCATATGACACTCCTGAGCATCTCCATTTATAAAGACCATAACTTTCGACTCTGATGTCCAAAAATTTCATATTATATATTGTTTCATATTATTTATAAGCTACAACTTTCCAAAAGACAACTTTGTCTAATTTAGCCTAGATTAAACCAGATTTTGCCCTGAAGTCAAAACACAAAATTTACCCCTAAGGAAGACTTGAAATTTTGCACTATGCAAATTTGGAAAATCCTGAATATAACCATTCAGTTACCAATTTGACTTTATTCAACTCTCAAACCTCAACTCAATAAGGTTTTCAAATAGAAAAATCCCACAACGTCCAATCACTAAATTTGATTCTAGAATACTTAAACCCATGTATTTCTTAACTCCATGGTCTAAAACTCTTCTAAAAAATCCAAAAGATTCAAATGATCTTACCTTGATTCTTCACCAAATGAAGAGATCTTTGGCTCAGTTTGAAACTCTTCTCTCCCTTTTCCTTTTTCTCTTCTTGACCCACTTCAAAACCTCTCTCAAGACTAAGAAGTGCTGAAATCCTAGCTCAACTCTTTTCTTTTCTCTCAACCACTGAAATTCTCTTCTCTTTTTTTCTTTCTTAATTTCTCTTTCTGTCTCTCAATTCATGTTTTCCCCTTCTTAAAAAGCAAGACTACATTTCTTTCTTCCATTTCTACTCTTAATGAGCCCAAAAAGCCCCTTTTACCCTTCATTATAGGCTTATGTTCTTTTTAACCTTAAGTGTCTTGCCAAAAACACCTTTTGAACATTCTTATAACCTTTATACTTTATTCCAATCAACATGTATCATATAATATTTCTAACATCAACATAGTAATTACTTTCTACAAAATTTCATAAGGACCTCATAATTAATGCCAATCATACTTATTCACAAAGAAAAAATTCTTGGGGGCTAACATTTCTCAATATACTCACATTTATAAACAATTATATCCGGAAAGTCAATGAATGCATGTACAGGCATTTTCATTTGCAACGATTCAATATTCACGTGCATGAGCATATCACATAATGTATGAGCATGAAACACATTTCTAATCTCTCAGTGAATCTCTCATATTTACAATTTTAACCTTCACATGGGTAACGGGATGCTACACCTAGGCTTGAAGTATTGTTTAAAATATTAAAGATTAAATTTACATATGTTATCATAGCAGATTATGACACTTTGATTTGCATTAGAGTTAACTCTAGAATTCATAGCAGCGATTAATACTGCTTTACGGTTATAGAAAAATTATGATATTGCTTCTGTTGTAATCTCTTAACGTAAGTCATCTTGTTTCTTGACTTATGTGGGCTGTCGAATTGATTATAATTATTAATAAAGACGATCCCTTTGATAATAATAGTCGAAGACTACATGGGGTGCTTACACATTTGTTTCTTTTGAACTGAGTTGAGATTTTGAATCAAATATAAACCGAAAGACTCAGTAGCCTAAGAACCTTAATGGGATCATAATCATGTGCATGGGGTAACTTTGTTTTTGTGGTAATAAATGAATATGCATGTTAAAGAATTTGTGGACATCATATTTTGGTGTTGAAAAATCAAATGGTTACTTACATGCATTAATTGAGGTTTGACTAGTTAAGTTTTTTTAAAGAACAAAACTAGGGAGAAATAAAAGTTTAAAGAAAGTTTTTGTAACATCCTATCACTTGAATTAATATTAAAATGGTGATTATTAGAGATTAATAAGAAATTAGGAAGCATAATTTATGCTCATGCATCATTGTATATTCACACATATGTGAATATTTATTTTGATACATTAAAAAATTGTACATGTATTCATTGACATTTTTCAGGTATAATTGATTTATAAATGCGATTAAAAATGCAAATTGTGGATTATTTGCATTAAAAAATTATTTGGAGAGTGTCATTATTATTTCAGAATTTTTGGTAAATTTTAGAGAATTTGTGAAAATTTGGGATTTTTTGGACTAAGATGTGGACCAATGAAATAGTAACATTTGAAAGCCTTGCATGTAGCTGCATGGCTCACATGCAAAGGACACACGTTACCACGTGTGTTTCTGGAGAAGGGAGAGAAATTTTTGGTTGATCACCGAATGCTTCCTAAATTGTTTCCTCTTAGTTTCCTTTGCTTTCAGAACCTGTTTTGATCTCACATCGAATTCAAACTTACTAACCTAACTGTTACTTGATTATGTGGAGTTATTATAATTTCCTTTCAACCACCGAAGCTCTGCTCATTATTGTCAATACTAGAGATTCTGTTGAAACATTAGTTGTGAAATTTAAGTGCATTTGATTTACTTTTATTGCTGCAAATAGTTGAGCCAAGTAAGTAGCTCTGATAAGTTTATTTTTCAATGTAAATATAAACATGCATACATGGGTTTGAGAAGTGAGGTTACGGTGATATATGAACTAAATGATGGATTTGAGAATTAGGAATTGTTGAAAACTGTACTGAATGGATTCTGGACTGAGATATAAGAAAATTATGTAAGTTCATGAAGAAACAATGTGTTTTTGTTATGGTTTAAAAGATTACGTATATGGTTGGTGTTCATGCTCTGTTTTGTTTATTGATATGCGTGAATGTTTTCGGAAATGTTTGAAGGAATTAAAATGAGTTTGATAGTAAGTTGTAATGAAAATGTGAAGATTCAGATTAAAGAAGAAAAAAAAAAGAAAATTAGATGATGAAAGGAGGTTGTTGTTGTTGGAAAGTAACAGACACGCAGAAGAAAAGTTGGAACATGCTCTATTTTCATTATATATGTATAAATGTTTGGGTAAAGTTAGTGATGGATTTTTATGAGGTTGGAGTTAAATAGAACTTAAAAGTAGCATGTGTTGTGTTTTAAGAAGGATTAAAATGACAAAAAAGAAAAGAAATGCATCAGATGAAAATAGAAAAAAAAATGCAGAAAAATGACTTATGCTTACGTGAACAGTACAAGTTTTGCTATATATGTATAAAATTTTGAAATTTTGATTTATTTGTGTTGGGTTCAATTGAGATGGAAGTAGGAAAAAATGGTTTATGTAGCAGATATATTAGTTGTGATGTGTAGAAATGAAGCCAAAAAAAATGAAAGAAAGAAAGAAGAAGAGGAGAAGTGCAGTTCAGTGAAGAAGATGAAGGTTGGTGTTTTAAAGAGAGAAAAGGTGGTGGTAGCATGTATAGGTTATGAACTAGAGTATTTCATTAAATAGCCCTAAGTCTTTTGGTTATAACTTTTTCATTCGAACTCCAAATGACTTAAAATTGAATCAATGGATTCCTAATACATTTTTATTTCTTTCCATAAAAAAATTAAAGCTATCTAAATTAATTTGAGAATGATTGAAAGGATGAAAATGTGGAAATCTGCTGGAATAATTTGAAACTGGAAAATTTTCATGAACATGCTTTGGTATTATGATTATAACTTGAGCTGTAGATTTCTGAATGAGTTGATTCTTAATTCATATTAAACTAGATATATAAGTCTACAACTTTCTTGAAGAAGTTGACTTTTAGTTCTATCTCTAAGATTTTCAAAATTGGCATATAGTTGAGTCTTAGCTTAAGCTGAAGCAATACCAAGGACAGAAATTATGTCCTGTGGTTATTGAATAAACTGTATGAATTTAGGACAAATTATACTGAGGTGTCTTCACCAAATTTTTAGCTTATTATATTAGCTTTAAATTGGTATGAAGTTTGTAATTTTTGGATATGGGTTGTACAACTTGAATGCATAATCATGCATTAACCAAAATTTCACATGTGCACATTCTGTGGTATTTTGAGCATAACTCATATAATAATTAACCAAATTGAATGATCTTGGTATCAATAGAGACTTAAGACATAGGAGAATAATTTGTTAGAAGGAAGTGTTACCAAATTCCTTCACTATCCTGATGAAATTAATTGTGCAAAATGGAACCGAAAGTGTACTTTTAAACAAATATGAGTTGATCAATGGAATATGGATATCCGAATGATTTTTGTGACAAAAAAAATGATCAGAAACTTGTAATTGTCATGAACATGCATTGTACATAGTTATTATATATGATCGTGCATTAATGAATACAAAATTATGCAATATTGTGATAAGTGTATGTATTGTATGCATAGAGAAGCACATTGAACGACAGTATCCAGACATTGCCAGGACTTCAAGGCAATAGCTATTTGGAGCATACTGTGAGTAACCTAAGATGGTCTCACCATATTGTTTTGTAATTTATTGAACTGTATTGTGATCTTATTGAATTGTACTGAATTATGTTGATTGTGTACTAGATTACGGATAACATTTGTCCACATTTTGATGCATGAGAATGATATTAGAAGTGCCACTTGAATGTGAATGCGTCTTCCTAAATGATTTTCTGATTCTCAACTGAAAGGTTGAATGCCGAACCTAGTTCGATGACCACTACTACTGTAACTATTACTGTAAATGATACTGTGACTGATATACTATTATATTTGTTGCACCTCGCTGTCGGAGCCCAACATCGGACATGAGAGCATGGTACTGTATGCATGAGATGAAACATGATAATTAAGTGACTAAGGGAAAAGACCATCGGAAGCTCGATGGACCCACCATGAACAAACTCAAAACTTGCTTTCATGATTTAAATCAAACACATCCATAATTAATTATCCAAAAGATGAGTTTACAAAGCTATAAGAACATTTCAAAACCAAATTACAACTTGAGTTCAAGAGCCAAAAACAAATTACACTTGAACCAATAAACTTGAAATGTAACTAAAGCCTTGACTTCCAAAAATACATCATAACAAAAAGAATGGAGTGCTGCCATAACTCGTGACTCACTCGGTCTCTTGCTCGTCACCTGAATGGGGAAGATTAGAGGGGGTGAGCTATAAAGCTCGTGGGAATACATTTATAATATAGGAATAAGCAAAAGTATTAAAAAATAACTCATTGTCGTAGTACTTGTTGAAATCGAAGCAATTGAGCATGCATGAGTCGTTATCTTGAAATGCTTGAATCTTGAACAATTCATGATGCATGATTCATAATAACAGATCATAAAACACATAACATAACATAACATGATGGTTTAGGTTAGTCCCTGATTCATGACGTGCTACACATTCCCATCGAAATGGTTATGTGTAGACGTAGTTTCGTGAGGGAATCCTTATGAGAAATCCTGTGCCACTTGCGGGCAGGCTGGAGAAGCCTTTTTGTGAGTTAATGTGCACTTGACTGTTCGTGAGGGACATACCGCAAACCCACATAACATGCATGATTCAAATTCTTGTAAACTTGTTTGCCAAACTGACACTTGCTTGTGAACTTGCTTGTCATACATTTCGGAAAGCATGAATTCATGTGCATGTATTCATGAAAGGAGAAAACCCCTTGTGAAAACTTTTTCATAAATCATGAATGCAAATCATATAGCAAACTATAATCATTCATAATAGCATGTAATGCAAATCATTGATGATGCAGTTTAAAGCATTAAATATTTCTTGATTTGAACAAAACAATGAGTAACTTATTTACTCTATTATAAACATGAACCCACCTGAATTCCTTGCTTGTTCTTGCCTAGGAATGAGTTTCCTCTTGATCCTCTTGCCTCTCTTGATTTCCTAAAATAAGAACCAAAATCCCATTCAATAACTCATGCTGAAACAATATTTTCATTCTTAACTTCCATCCAAAATTTCATATCCTTAGAGACTGATTCAGAACTTCATTACTACACAAAACTTGTAGATCTATGTCTCTAGTTTACAACGCATCAAAAATCACCTCAATTGGACTTCTGCAACAAAAGCTATGGCCCAAACACTAAAATTCAACTTTGCTGGAAAATGGGCCTCGTCGCGACGTGCGGCCTCGCACGTCGCGGCGTGCGGCCTGATGCACGTCACGGTGTGCGGCCTGATGCACGTCGCGGCGTGTGGCCTGGCACGTCGTGACGTGGGGGCGGAAGGTCGACTCCGAACCCAAATTTTTTGACATTTTCAAACCTTAATCCTTTCCTTTCTCAAATACAACACATCTAACCCTTGAATCATGTCCTATACTTCCTTTCTAGGTTCATTCTAATACAAAATCATCAACAAAACACAACAAGATCAACCACCCTAAGAGATTTTCCCCATTTTGCCAAAAACCCTAACTCCAACGATTCTACCCCATTCCAAGCAATACTAGGGTTCAATCCATCTCACACAAGAAGAAACAAACGTATACTTACCAGAGAAGGCTTCAAATCCTTCGGAATTCGTCAAACCTAAGCTTTCCTCTCTTTCTCTTCTTCTTCCTCTCTTCCCACGACTCCTCTTCTCCTTTTTCTCTTCTTTTTTTATTTTCCTTTCTTCTATTCTCTTTCTCTTAAGCCTAAAAGAATGAGCAAGGACTATAATGCCCCTCCATGCAAGCCTAAAACCTCTTACCCTTAAGTGAACTTCCTATAACGCCCTCATACATTTTTCCCCTTATACACTTTTATTCACTCATGACCACTTATCCCACACTAATCTCAATTTAATCTTAATTTCCACTAACACTTCCATTAAAATCAAACTATGCAACAATTAACAAAATCAACTTAATTCATACTTAATAACATCAAGAAAAACAAATTTGGGGCCCAACAATATTACATGTAAATGAAAGTGATTGAATTGATGATTAAATTGTAGCATGCACTTCATTCCAATGCATGTAATATAAAATAGTTGTGACTGATATGGCTACTGATACTGTTATTGATATGAACTTTAAACTCCCGCATATATGGTTTGAGCCTATGGCTAATTGTGATTAATAAGTCACTGACTGACTGACTGAGCCCAATAATTCGGGATACTGTAAAAGCACACAATCACAACAAAATAAAAATGAATGTGAGTCTCATACATGTTGCATCCGCATATAATTTGAATTCATTAAATGATTTGCAAAGCTGTGTGAATGTTGTTATATGATTGAACTGTGTATCTGAGAAATGATTTATCTGTGATAGTATTTGATACTTGTTAAGTAGAGTTGAGCTATATGATTACATGCTATAATTGATCTCGTTTTATGTCATGAGTGAACCATCGAGGATGGTTACTTTATTGAGTTCACAAAACTCATCAAAATTGCACTGTTGCTTTTTCAGGTTTGAGAGTGAGACGACCTAGCTTCTAAGACTCTGTGGAAGCATATTTTGTATAACTATTACTATCAAATTTGGCTCAGAGGTCGGTAAGCTGAGATTGAGGACTAAGCTATTTCTTTCATGTTTATTGTATTTGGTGTGTACTGGGTTGTTTAAGCTCATAGGATAATGTTGTAAACCTTGGATAGTATTGTGATGTATGAAACAATGTAAATTATGGATTTTGATTAATGTGATAACATTTTGAGTTTAGAAAATGTGTGATTGATGGTTTAGTGTATGATGCCATGTTATGTACAATAAAGGTGAGAAAGTTAACATGTCATTTTTGACAGGTATGTACATGTGTATCCGATGAACGTACGTGCATATGTCAGTTGGGAGTGGGGCGTTATAGTTTTCATAAGACCCACCATCAAAAGCTTTGATTTTATGTTTGTATTACTTGTTTATGTAATTTGCATGAATTGTGGAAAACAAAAAATGAAAGAAAAGCCAATATTTTGTGAGGCCCACTGTAAGAAAGATTTCTGGTTTTGTGGTTGTAAAGTAAAATGATTCTGGTGTTAAAATGAATGGACACTGTGAGTTCCATGTGAAAAATCAAAGGTTAAATTTGTATGTTAAACCATGAAATCAATTATGTTTTAGTCCTCTAGTACTAAATGAATATGTATTCGACCAATTACATTTTTGGTCCTAATAACAAATGAATATGCACGTTGAAATTGGTTAATTTTAGATTGCACAGTATGAGTTTCCCAACATTATAGTTAAATTCCAAAAATTATTTATACTTAATAAAATGTTTATTGTATATAAAGCTTATTAGTCACCAAAGTGACCTTGCTTGAAAAGATATTTAAATATTTAATTATGCATTCTTTCAATTGTTCATATTATATAATGCTAATAAATGACATAATAGATGAACTGAACAATTGAGATTATTAATTATAATGCTACGAGATGGCCCAAAGGTGGATCACTGCTTATAATTAATAACAATACAGAGACTTATCGACATACTTAGTGAATATGTTCGTACATCCAAAGATGACAGACTTACTAGCTTGAGTATGATTGACTATCAATCAAAGTGTGTGTGTGTAATTTCGAACCCCATCTTTTATCCATTGAGGTAATAAGCTGATTTCAGAAAAAATTGGAGATGATAAATATATCGAGTTTAATGCTCCAAAATCACACCAATATCTAATTTCTCGAGGATCTGATTCTTGCAAATAATTGATTCTTGGATAAATACCTGAGAAATCAATGTATCTGGTTTCATTATTTGAAAGATGGAATAGGTCTTTCATAATCTTCTGTTGTTGCTCAACGTCTGGGGAAATCATGGCTAATTCTTTTTCATTTATATGATATCTGCTTTCAGTATTACTAAAGATTCCTGAACAATTTCTGCAAATACTTTCTCCTATCTTTTCATTATTAGTATTATAATCTATTTTCTTTAAAACACCACTCCAATAATTTTCAGAAGCATCTGTTTCAAGTATTAAGTCATCTGCATTACTAGGTAAATATAATTTTGGTAAATTACTACATAATTATTTTATCTTTTTGACTTGGTTTTCTAATTCTGTTGTGAAATTAAATATCCTGTCTTTTTTCAATAAATCTTGAAAAGGCTTTTTCAGTTTGGCTACGTCTTTTATAAAATCTGTAGCATATGTCAAAATTCCTAAAAAAACTTTGTACTTGTTTTTTATCTCTTAATTTATCAGGAAATGTAGTAATCTTTTCTAAGATATGGCTTTGTAGTTCAATTCCTTGTCCATCCACTTGCATTCCTAAAAATTCTATCTTGTTTTGTAATATTTTTTATTTCTTTTTTGATAAGCCTATCCCATGATTTAAACAAATATCAGCAAAATTATCTAATTGTCTTATATGGCTATTAATGTCATTAGATGCAATGAGAATGTCATCAATATAAACAAAGATAAAATCATAATTTTTAAAAATATTATCCATTTTTCTCTGAAATATCTTAGGTGCATTTTTTAATCCAAAAGGCATTACAAGCCATTCGTAATGTCCTTGTGGAGTGGAAAAAGCTATATACCTAATACTATCAGGATGCATTTTTAATTGCCAAAAGCCACTTTTGCAATCAAATTTAGAAAATATCTTTTTATTTCTAGTTCTATTTATTAAAATTTCTTTGTTGGGGAGAAAATATCCATCAAATACTGTATTATCATTTAATTTTTTATAGTTTATTACCATCTTAGCTTTTCCTCTAACTTGTTCTGCATGTTTTCTGACTATGAATGCAGGGGAACTATGAGGTGATTGGCTAGGTCTAATTAATCCAACATCTAACAGTTCTTTTATTTGTGTTTGAAATTCTTTTTGATCTTCCTCATTATATCTCATTGGTTTTACTCTTATAATTTTATTTTTGTCTATCATTTCTAATTTAACATAAATATGATTTTTATCCCAAAATTGTAAAGGATTTCAGTAAAGCATTGTTCTAATTTTAGAGTGACTTTATCTATTGCAAAATCAAGTTGCCTTAAACCTAATTGATATTGTAACAAAGGTTTAGTTTTAGGAAAAATCGGTTTTTCTGTATACCCAATATCACCACGCTGGGCTATGCGAGGGATAAAGGAAATAGGGAATGGTTTAGCATAGGCATGTTTAAGTCGTTTGATTGTTATCAAATGATGACAAGGTGTTTTAAATAATATCTGATTAGCGATTGATCAAAGGTGATTTTATGAAATAATTGTAAAAAATTATTTCCTAATAATATATCTGTGCCAGTGTTATGAAAATAAAATGGTGGACATTTTATCAAGAATGATCCTAATAAAATTATTGGTTTTTCTATCCCTTTAGAAATTTCAATAATATTATTAGATATATCTCTTCCTTTAATTATAGGTAAATCTTTATGGTATTCTTGTGAATAACAATCTGTTTTGCATAAACATGCTCTGAGCCACTATCAATAAATGCAGCAAAATATTATGCCCTATATTCCTTATAGGTTATTCCTATAGGAATATATATACTATATGGACTTGTCATTTTGGTATATAAATTAATTTTCCATTATATGTTATCTTTAATCCATAAGTGGTAATCGATATGGTTTAACATTTTCTAGAAATGTTATTCCTAACATTATTTCTAGTGTATTATTAAATCCTTCATTTTCTATTAACAATCGATGGGTAATATATCTTGTCCAAATCTTATTAAGGTTTCTATTGCTTCATTAATTGTATGTATTTCCCATTAAAATTTGTATATTGATGAGGTTCATCTAATTTATATTTTGTAATCCATTGCACAATTTATGACTAATGTAATTACCATTTGCTCCTGTATCTATTAAAATATTAATTGGGACAAAATTTATTCCATCATAATATTCTCCTTTTATTTTATAATTTCTTAAACTATCTTCTTTTGCAAGTATTAGATTTTGGTTATATCTATTAGAGCTTAATTGCCTAGATAAGGGATGACTAACAACATTAGTCTTTGTAAAAGATAATCTAGTTGGTATATTATTAGATAATATTAATGGTTTATCTTTTAAATCTAATTCTAAAGGTCTAGATTCAATTTCTTCTATCTTAGGTAATGTTGGCATTTGTATCTGTCAAACATCATGAAATAAATAGGGAAAATCTATAGTATCTTTGACTACAAAACAATCTGAATGATGAGTATTGGATATTGCATAGGAAATTATATATGTTATCGAATAAGGTCTATTTTGATGTTTAAAGAAATCTTTCCTTTGAAAGTCTTGTATCAAACTTAATGTTTTACCAAAATCTTTATCATGTAGAAGATAAGAAATTCGTGGATAAACATTAAATTTTATTTTCCCATATTGTAAATTTCCTCTAAGAATACCCAAACAGGTTTCTTGTCTATTTATAATTCGGTTATCCATAATTGCTAATTCTATGGGTGTATCCAATCCTTCTTTAAAGGTTGATTTTATTATTATCGGAATAGCTCCTATATGTATCCAACCAAGTGTATTTCTTATTTCTGGTTTAATTTTTTGTAATTTATCTTGGATATCTTTTTTAGCTAAAAGTGGAATCATTACTTTATTAGAAGTAAGTGAAACTTCTAAAGCTCTTTCTTGAATATTTAATCCATAAAATAAATTATGATTTCTTGGCTTTATACCTAATCTTTGTAAGGTGCTAACTTTAAATCCTGAATAATTTGACAAAGAAAATTTTTCATTTTGGATTTGTTTTAACTTTCTTTTGTCTATCAATATTTCCTGTCTATATTCTCCAGATTGTTCTATCGACTATCTATTATTGGTTCAATATATTGATTATTAATATTTTCAATCTCCATTTAATTTGTATCTGGATTGAATAATTTGTCTAATAAATGTTGAAACATAAGAGGAATAAAACCATATCGATAGCATGAGAAAAGTAATCGTCTAATTCATATATGGGGAATGCAATAATACAAGCAAGTAAATAAAACAAAAGTAAAGATTGCAGCCAACTAAAATATATATATATATATATATATATATAAGGAGTAAAACATAAATACAAAGAGAAATAAAACTTAAATGTATCATGTTTTTCTGTCTCTTCTTCTAAGTATATTCAAGATTCTGTTATGATAAAGATACTTTCATCGAATCTATATTAAAGTCATCTATCCTTATAAATTCTCCTGTATTTATCATTTCTTCAATATCTTCATCTATTTCTATTTTC
Organism: Erythroxylum novogranatense; assembly: GCA_029891385.1. Lineage (NCBI taxonomy): Eukaryota > Viridiplantae > Streptophyta > Magnoliopsida > Malpighiales > Erythroxylaceae > Erythroxylum > Erythroxylum novogranatense. Next base: position 103,499,524 of record CM057232.1, read on the forward strand.
TTTTTATTTTTCTCATTTCTTTTAGGACAGTTATTTGCATAATGTCCTATTTCTTTACAGTAATAGCATCTACATTCGTTAGGACTAGTTTTCTTTTTCCTATAAGTAGGTTTATAAGTTTTCCTATATCCTTTTTTCTTATAGTATCTTGCTTTCCTCCTCTTAAAATAAGGTTTTCTATATTTATATTTTTTTTCTTTTTATATTTTCGTTTTATCTTTCCATAATAATATGAGCTATCACAGCCTATCATTATAGGCATTTTTGGCCTTGCACAGCATAAAGAAACCCTTTTTCTTAATCCTTTTGAGGCTTTTGCCAAAACAGCATCTGCACACCAATTACTTAATTTATCTCTGACATGTTCTATTCTTTTACCCAAAGTATCTATATTTCCTGGATTATAAGTCTCTATTAATTAGATCCCCAAGGATCTGTATCTCGCAAAAATAAAGGTAAATAATTACTTGTATCATTGGCTTGATTATAAATATGATAATAATAATCTTGAAATACACAAATATATTTTTCTATTTCACAAATATCACATAATTGTAATCTCATCAAAGCAGTTGTATATCTAGTAATTGTATTAGGATCTTTAACATATTTTCCTTTTCCATGGAATTCTAATCTAAAAGTTTCAACCACTTTTGTTATAAAATTATCTGGATCAGAATAGATTGATTGTTTAGTATCTTCATTTATATTCTGCCAAAATCTCTGAGCACTATTTAATAGTGTTTTTTCCATAAATCCTTTAGCTGTTTCAAAATCCATTTTATTGACTACTACTGCTATCCTTAATGCAGTTTCCCATTTATCTATGGTTTCTTCGATATTAGTAATACAATCTAAGTCTAAATATATTCCAAAAGGATTTATTATATCTGCCTTCATTTTTTCATAAGGTGCATATTTATCTGGATTATTTCCAGTATACATTAATCCTGCATATCCCGTTAGTGGTTTATTGAAACTTTGATTTGGTTTAAATCTAATACTAGGTTCTATACTAGTGCTAGGTATATCTGTTATGTTAGGGTTTTCAGCCTTAATCTCTGTTGGTTTTAAATTAATAATGTTATCATGGAGATCTAGATTTCCTACTTGAGTTATTAAATTATCTATTTCAGGCATAATATAATTTTCATTATCTGAACCACTTTATGACATCTTTTAATCTTTCTAAATGTATAATAAAAGGATTGTTAACTAACTCTTCTAATGTTTCATTTTCTTTTCTATTGTGGAGGTAATTTGTTTACCTTTATCTAATTCCATATTCTTATTATGTATTAATGCTTCTAAGTTTAATGTTATCTGCTCACAGATTGTAAAAGTTTTTGTCCATAATGAATTATCATTTTTGAACTTCTATTATTTCTTTATCTATTTTTAAAGAATCCTCCTGTTCCTTTAATATTTTAAAATCCACATCCATTTTAAATTGAAAAGATAACAATTTCATAACAAAATATAAAATATTATAATGCAAAGTATTAAGGAAATATTATCAACAGATAAACCAAACATTTATTATATCCTTATGGCTCTGATACCATCTAGGGCATACGACGACGACGTATGAAAAGTGTACGGTGTACGGCGCAGGTGCGCGCTCTGTGCGTAGTTTAATCGAATCTAGGTGGTGTTGCAGGTGGTCCAAATGGTTTTCCATTTTCTTCTAACTCGAGAAGTGTGAAATCTATGAGAGTTTTAGTCTCATATCGACAATTCCTGATATATTCCAATATCTGAAGTTGCTTTGACATGAAATACATGATAGCTTTAAAATCTGGCCTTCTTATTTCTCTATTGTTTTCAAGTTCAGCAGCATATTGTAATCTGATTTCATTTATCAAATGGTTAATGCTATCTTTTGATCCTAAATCTAGCCGAACTAAGTGTTCTCCATATGCTTCGACGTCCATTGGTGGGTTTAAGAAATTTCTTACATCCATTCTATAGGCATCACAAACATGATATAGAGAAATAGGTCCAACACGCTTCCTTACCTAGTTTTCGGATTGACCAAAATATTGTTGGGTCATACCATGAAGCTTTTAGCTAGCGTTTTAGCCCCAACCTTAATCCTTGAACATAGAATCAAGGTAACTCTTCTATAGTTCCTTCAGCAATATTCAGCACAGCCTTATTTCGTTTCCTACCTCAAGGCGTAAGAAAATAGGTAAAGGAGTTTGAAGGAGTATATTACTCTAAGTGTTTGTGAGCTATAAAACGAATATAAGAAAAGGGAGTTTATTTATGATGCATGGGAAAGATTATAGAGAAGAGGTTTTTTTTCCCGTGTTCCCCTCCACGTCCCTAAGAGTACATTATATAGGTAGGAAAAGTAAAATACTATGCTAGATATTTTTGCTATATTACAAAGACCAGTACATCTTTTTATTTATACCGAACACGTAGGGTCTCTGCTTGTTAGCTGGCAGGCTTTTAGTCATTGTCATCTTTAGTGGGGTTACTGTTATCCTTTCCAGCTGGCGTTGTATCTTTTTTCTGTGCACATGCTGGACAAATATCTCTCTGATGTCTTCGAAACTGACAAATCTTTTGTTGGGCTGTGAAACTTGATTTGATTACCCCCGATTCCAGTAGTTTCATCTTTGTGCATAGATAATTGTAGGCTGCTACTGGAGTAGTCTTTGCGGGTGATATCATTACTGATGAATGTATCTTTTGTCCGCCATATGTCCGGAATCCCTTCTTGAAACTGGCTTCTATTCCTTGGAGGACTATCCTTATTCCGATTGCTCTTCTGTAATGAATATCTTTTTCCTCAAATTTTATAAAATCTTTAGATTTATTCTGGTTTACAGATATTGAAAAAGATTCTGCTTTTCCCAGCTGAATCAGATGATAAGCTGGGTATTTACCATCAGTATCAAATATATATATATATATATATATATGTATGTATGTATGTATGTACATATATATATATATATATATATATGTATGTACATACATACATACATATATATATATGTATGTACATACATACATACATATATATATATATATATATACATATACATCTATGTTGTTAGCATCATGTACATACATACATACATATATATATATATATACATACATACATACATACATATATATATATATATATATATATACATATACATCTATGTTGTTAGCATCATTTTGGATTAAGGACATGTGTTTAAGTATCACCCAAAGGTTAACTTAATTATATATATTAAAGTTATATTAATTGTACTCAAGGCATTAATGTGTAAGTTTGTATTATGTTTGCATCTTCCAACAATTTAGTTGCCATAGGCAATGGTTTGATCAAGTTTAATAAGCTAAACTATATCGATTGGTCTGAGGAAATTCAATTTTAGTTAGGTATTATAGATAAGGACCTAACATTAGTTACAGAGAAGTTTGCAACCATTACTAAGACTAGTATCCAAATTGAAAAGACATATTTTGAGGCTTGAGAAAAGTCTAATAGGTTGAGTCTAAATTTGATGCTATTGACAATGGTTAAAAATGTTAAACCATCAATGCCTCATACGAACAATGCAAGGGAATTCATGATGAAAATCAAAGAGTACTCACAATTAGATATAACTAATAAGTCTACTGTAGGAAGCTTGATGAGTGAATTAACGACCAAGAAGTTTGACTGGTCACAACCTATCCATGATTATGGGACAAGCATGTCAAATCTGGCTGTAAAGCTAAAATTAGTGGGCATAGGTGTGAGTGAATCCTTCCTAGTACAAGTCATCATCAACTCACTTCCTCCTGAATTTGGTTAGTTTCAAGTTGATTTGCAACACTCTGAAGGATAAATGGAATTTTTAAGAAATCAAGGTCAGGTTGGTACAGGAGGAAAGGAGATTAAAGAAAATGAAAGAGCACTTTGTTCATATTGTGGTATACAAAGAAGCTAGTAGCAAAAAGGGAAAGCCAGGAAGGAAGAATAACAAAAAAGACAAAGCCCCAATAAAGGTTAATGAGGCCAAATCCATAAAGAGCAGGTTTATTTCTTCTGCAAGAAAGCTAATCAGCTCAAGAAAGATAGCCCTAAGAGAACGGTTTGGTTCGAAAAGCAAGGTAAGCACTACATTTCAACATGTTTTTAATTAAATCTTATTGAGGTGCCTAATAATATATGGCGGTTAGATTAAGGTGTAACTATTCATGTGTCACATATTATGCAAGGATTCCTTTTGATCCAAAGAGTTCATATATATGGGTAATAAAATGAAGGCATAAATAGAAGGAATTGGGACGTATAGATTGATTTTGAAAAGTGTCTTTATGTTCCTGAATGTGTTAGAAATTTAATTTATGTTAGTAAGTTGGATAAGATAGGCTTTAATTTCAATGTTGAAAACAATGTTTTTTCTTTGAATAAACGATAGTACTATTATGGTTTTGGTACATTAATTGACGGTTTATATCGTTTCAATCTTGATGTTAATTATTCTGAATCTCTGTTTAATGTTGAACATAATATTGGTAATAAATAAAGTGCACTTAATGATCATTCTGCTTGCATCAAAGATTAGCTCATATATCTATAGAAAGGGTGATGAGGTTAGTGAAAAGTGAAATCTTACCTCAACTAGATTTTATTGACTAGGATGTGTGTGTGGATTGCATTAAAAGTAAGCAAACCAAATATATACGTAAAAGTTCAACCATAAGAAGTACTGAGTTAATTGAATTAATACACACTGATTTATATGGTCCATTTCATGTTTTATCTTGGGGCGGTGAAAAGTATTTTATAACCTTTATTAATGATTATTCACGTTATAGTTATCTCTATTTACTGCATGAAAAGTCTCAATCAGTGGACATTCTTGAGGTGTTCACTAATGAGGTAGCAAGACAGTTAGATAGAAAAGTGAAAGTTGTAAAGTCTGATAGAAGTGGTAAATATTATGGTAAATATGATGAGAAAAGACAGTGTTCAGGTTCATTTGCGAAATTTCTTAAAATTTGGGGCATTTGTGCATAGTATACAATGCCCGATACACCATAACATAATGGTGTAGTTGAAAGGTGGAATCGTACTCTTATGGATATAGTTAGGAGTATGTTAAGTTACACCAATGTACCTTTATCTTTATGGAAGTATACATTAAAGATAACTACATATCTACTTAATAGGGTTTCCAGTAAAACAATTCCTTTGACACTTTATGAATTGTGGATAAGTAGGAAACCCAACTTGAGGCACTTGCATGTTTGGGATTGTCCAACAGAAATAAGGATTTATATCGTTAGTGGTTACTTCATCGATTATCCAGAAAAGTCCATAGGTACATATTTTATTTTCCTAACCATAGTACAAGAATACTTGAGTCTAGTAATGCTAAGTTTATTGAAACTGGGTGAATTAGTGAGAGTAGGGAACCACGAAAGGTGGATATTTAAGAAATTCATGTGGAAAATCCTTCATACAGTGTCTCTTCTCAAGTAGTTGTTCCTTTTATTGTATCCAGTCATACAACATATCAAAACAAAAAGCTAATATTCCAAACCCACAAGAAGAGAATGTCAATAATGAACTAGTAAATAATGTGCAATTCACAAATGATCAAATGATACCACAAGAAATAGTATTGTGAAGGTCTATAAAGGAGAAAAGACCAACTATATCAGATGATTATGTGGTACATTCACTTGAGCACAAGTGTGATTTGAGCATTGATAAGGATCCAGTCTCATTTAAAAAAGCTGTAAAATATAACTATTATGAAAAGTGGCTCAGTGTTATGAAAGAAGAGTTAAAATCTATGGATGATAATCAATTATAGAAACTAGTTAAGTTACCTAAAGACTCAAAGCAAGTGAGTTGTAAATGGGTCTTTTAGACCAAAAGGGACTCGAAAGTAATATTGAATGAGCAAAGACAGACTTGTAGCTAAAGGTTATATTCAAAAGGATGACATTGACTTTAAAGAGATCTTCTCTCCAGATACTAAGAAGGACTTTTAAGAATTGTTATGGCATTAGTAGCTCATTATGATTTACAACATCACCAAATAAATGTAAAGACCGCTTTTATAAATGATGACTTAAAACAAGAAGTTTATGCGGACCAATCGGAAGGTTTTATAATTGCAGAAAAGGAAAATATGATTTTTAAATTAAAGAAGTCAATATATGGTTTGAAACAAGCTTCCTAACAGTGGTATCTTAAGTTCAATGATACCATTAGCTCTTATGGTTTTGTAGAGAACACTGTTGATAGATGTATCTATATGAAGGTTCGTGTAAGTAAGTTTATTATTTTATTACTATATGTTGCGATATAGGTGAGGTATCCTATGTGATTGGAATATAAATATTCTGTGACAAAACACAAAGATTTTTAGGATTGTCTCAAAAAAGAGATATCAGTAAAGTATTAGAGAGATTTAGGATGGAAAAAATGCTTAGTAAGGGTAGTTTTAATTTAAAAAGGGGATAAATTTAGTAAAATGCAATGTCCTAAGAATGATTTGGAACAAAAGTAGATGAAATATGTTCCCAATGCATCTATAGTTGGGAGTCTAATGTATATTCAGACTTGTACTTGACTGGTTATTAGTTTGCTGTTGGAATGGCCACTATCAAAGTAATCCTGAATAGGACCACTAGAAAGCTTCAAAGAAAGTTCTTAGTTATTTATAAGGCATCAAGGATTACATGAACATACAGGAAATCAAATCACTTACAAATGATTGGTTATTCAAATTCAGACTATACCGGTTGTGTAGACTCAAGGAAATCTACCTTTAGTAATCTATTCCAACTATCAAGAGGGCAAATTTCTTAGAAAAGTGGAAAGTAGTCAGTTATTGCTAATTCCATTATGGAGGTCGAATTTGTGACATGCTTTGAGGCCACTATTCATGTATTGTAGTCACAGAACTTTGTCTTAGGGCTAGTTATTGTCGACAGTATAACTAGACTACTAAGAATTTATTGTGATAATTTTGCAACCACCTTCTTTTTAAAAAATGACAAGTATTCTAAAGGTGTTAAACATATGAATTTGAAATACTTCTCAGTCAAAGAAGAAATGCAATAATATAAAGTGTCAATTAAGTATATTAGAACTGATCTAATGATTGTGGATTCGTTAACTAGAAGATTAATACCTAAAATATTTACTGGTCATGTTGAAAGGATGAGCATTATAGATAAGTTTTTATTAGCATGATATCAAGTTATGTATGTACGTATGTTTGGACATTTGCTATTATTGTTTTGAAACTTATGAATTCAGTTAATGTTATGTTTTTGTTTATTTGTTATTTGTCACATTATGTTGTATACATGCATTGTTTTATTGTGATAACAAATTATGTTTTGAGAAAACATTAAAGTTGAGAATTAGAGTGTTTCTTAATTACATTTATTTGAGTTTAGATGATTGTGTGATACATGGAAAGAATCATATCGTTAGATGACTTGTGATCGCCATAATCCCATTATTTCAATTCACTCAAGTTTGATGGCTTGATAGATTCAATATATGGTGCACTCTTGCGTTGTTGGATTATCAAATCGTAACATAGGCCAAGTGGGATATTGTTAAATTAATTTAATAATCATAAAATGTGACCCATATTACTTTATTTGATTCTAATATGAAGTGGGTCCAAAATAATGGTGATTGGGCTTGTAAAGAAAATTAGAATCATTAGGGTTAATTAATAAAACTCTTCCCTCTCCCTTTAATCAAGTAATGTTAACAGATATCAAAGAAACATAAGTCCTTGCACTATTGAAAAAAACGAAGAAAAGAAGAAGATGAGAGTGGATAAAGCTTTTGCGTAAAAAAGGTATTTGTGATAAGAAAAGAATTACACATATTGAGCATGGATCAAGGTTAGCATCTCTCTTTTCTTTATAGCATGAATCTTAGGGTTTGAAGGTGTTCAATCAATTGTATCATAAATGATCGTAAGTGAATTCTAGGCTTGAAATATTGCTTAGAATGTTAAAGATCAAATTTACATGTTTATCATAAGCATAACCTGAGATATAGTGTTTGCTTAGAATCTTAAAGATTAAATTTACATGTTTATCATAAACATAACCTAAGGTATAGTGTCTTTCTAGATTTTGAAATTCATCAAAAATGTGTTTCTGCGTAAGGTTGTTTATCACAAACACAACCTAGGACATGTCCTATATCTTATATTTTACTGTATATTTCTAAAATATGGATAAGAGTTTTAATACGCTCGTATCTCTAACTATGTCCCTCTTATAAACAATCTTTTGTTATGCTAACATACTCATGTTGTAACGCATGTTTTTACCTCTAATTTATATTTTTTTTTAAAGACAAATCTTGATATACATTTGTGCGTTGGATTTGTTCACCCAAAAACATCTAAAAGAATATCTGTTTTCTTTTTCGTAAACTCTTTAATATGAATCATACACAAAAATAAGATTGTCATAGCACTTTTAGAGTTCTGTCTCTGCATAATGGTTTCTAGGATTAGACATTCCAGAAAGATTGTACGTTGCTCTGCTGCATTGAGGTCTCCAAGTTGTCCATCTGCTTTCTACACCGTTAAAGTCAACTAAAAGGTTAGGTTAAGCTGTTCTGTCTACTAACACTCCTGTTAAACGACCATGGACAACTCTTTACTTATACCCATAAAACCAAGTATAAACCTGTGAGATCGATTAGTATGTGAAAGAGAGTAGAGAGTAGACGGTGGGAGAAGAAAAGAATGAATTGAAAAGAAATGCGATTGTTAAGCCATTTCGATCAATTTATGTCCTGTGAAACCAATGCCAGCAGACACGAACAAGGGAAATTACGGAAACCAAAAAGCCTACAGTATCTCACAATTACAACCAATTTCAATATTTTCAATTGCTCAAACATATCTATTTGGATTTCAAAACCTTGAAGCTACATCCACCTCAGCTTCTTATGTCCTCTGTATACCAAATCCTGAAGCAACACAAAGTCCCTTTGCAGTTGTTGCACTATTAACAGGAGAAAACTATCGTCTTTCTGAAGCAATGCACTCGAACGTATTTGTTCAATGTAAAAGAATCGACTTTCTACAGTAGTTTTTATACAAAAGATACACAGCACAAGACTCCATTATATGAACACTGCAAATCCTGAGGCTGAAGCAGCAAACGGGCCGAGTGTTCGTCGAGGAATTTCCAAAACAATATGGCCAACTGTTGCTCGTCAAGATTCCCACTAAGAGTGTGGGACAATGGTACCCACATATCCAAACCCCATGATAAAAAAAGCAATTGACTGCGCAAATAGGTAAAGGAAGTAGTGGTTTTTCCCAAAGGCAAGATCATAGCAACCGCAAAAGAAGAGGTAAGCTCCAGTTCCAAGCTCCAACAAAAGGAGTCTGTAACAATCGTAACGAAAAGGAAACACCCAAGGGTTGGTAAAACTCAATTAAGTTCATGTAACTATTAAAATTCTGGGCAGCGTTGAAGAAAGATTCAAGGTTTCAAGTCTCAAATTATTACCTTTCTCCAAACCTGAATCGAGGTTTCCTAGGGGCTTTTGTGGCTTTAATCTTGAGAGCATCGCCTAGTTTCTCTGTAACAATCCACTCATTGACTCTACCAGCCTCCAGCAAGCCAATGAAAGTCCCCTTAGTTCTGTGCAGGGACATGACATTCTCGAAGAGGATCCAGAAAACCATCAAATGAAGCGATCTGCCGAGACCAATTCTTGGAAATTTCATCAAATTGAACCAATTGTAGCCTCAAAGGATCAAAGTTGGCGAATTTATATGAAATAAGAGCTTAACAACTAAACAAAGAGCGTAGCTACATTTTGATTTAAGAATTTAGGAAAAAAGGAAAGAAGAAATTAGGACCTTGGTGTTCCCACAGCATTGAGAATAGTAATGATGGAAGGAATGTAAACAGACCCCCACTTAGGAACCTCAACTTCAGGTACCAAAACAGTGGCAGGCATCACAACACAATAGAATATAAACGTAACAATGTGAGCTACGATCTTCCTGACCAGAAAGAAGCTGTAAATCACGTGGACCTTCTTCCACGATGTGACTTTCTGCGAGAGAAAAGAAGATGTCAATTTTCATTCTATATTTCGAATTTTATCCCGAGACTGGAAATGTGGTAGAAACAGAAACCTTGTTTTTCACGATCTCCATTAACATTTTCCTGAAAAGGTTGGCAGGACCACAGGACCAACGATGCTGTTGATATCTATAGGCCTTCAATGTACTTGGCAATTCATTTTTCACCTGTTAACAGCACAAATATATAAATATGCAACTATAAGAAATTTGTTAACCTGCATATGGAGAATAGAAAGACAGCCCTTGGAGTTAAATACAGGACGGTCTTGTTTGACAAATAGCGGATTATATTAGTTGTTCGTCGATTATATCAGTAGTTAGCTGATAGTTGATTCTATCAGCTAATTTAACCAGTAAATAACATCAACTGTTTATTTAAGATGTTTGATAAAATTAATTATTTAGTATTAGTTGTTACTTGCGATATGTAAAATAACTTATGAGTGTATGATTTAAAAAATTATAAGGGCATAAATATTATATTCCTTAATATTTCGTTGACTATTCTTATAAGATTTTAGATTTTAATTTTATAAAATTAAGTTTATAACTTTAATAAAAACATAATAACAACAACAACAATAATAATAATAATAATAATAATAATAATAATAATAATAATAATAATAATCCAACGTTAAATTCTCTATTAATATGAATGATACAAATGAAATGCATCATACAAATATTTTCATATAATATGTATAAATTTTATTATTTAATAATTTAAAATATCTATAATTATAGCAGGACATAAATACAATATATAGTAGTTATATAATAAAATATTAATTTGATGTGACTCTTTATGTTCAAAATTTTAATATCATGGTTTTTTAATGTAAACTAATGTTATAAAATTAAATAAAATTAAAAATTTTAATTAAATATTAAATAGTTTAATTAACCCTTTATTATATTCTTCTAAATTTCAACATGATAAAAAAAGCCAACTTTGAAAATACATAAAACAAAAATAGAGAGTAAAATAAAGGACAATATTGTCATTAAGTAAATAGCTAACTCCAAAAACTCCTCTTACAGGGTTTTTAAAAATAAGCTTATTAGAATTAAATAAGTTAACCAATAAATAATTCACTCATAGTTTATGAAAATAGTCACGCAAAAAAAAAAAGTTTTCGTCCGTAAACTGAAAAACAGGTACTTGCCAAACAGGCAGCGACTTTTTGTCTCAATGTTGTTGTTACTTAATCTAATATAAGCAGGAACCTCGAAATTGGAACTTAGTGGTTACTTATTTAACTATTAAATGAATTAGCAGAGTTGAACATTTGGAGAGGCTGACCAACCATGTACAGTGAAGCATTGATAGATTCAAAAGGCAAGAATCCATCTTAAAGCTCTGCAATGCTTAGGAGATTTTCTAGTGCAAAAATGGATACGCACTTGAAACACTGAATATTGAAAACAGGCTATAGCGGTTACTCCAAAGCATAGATCTAATTGTACTTCACGCTCTAAAATTTAGATGATTTAATCAAACTTTTTTTAAGCTAAGAATCTTGAAATGTATGCATATGGTTAGATTAGATTGGATTGGGTTACCTTGAGACCACCAATGTACACAAATTTCCATCCTTTCAAGCTAGCTCTGACTGCTAGGTCCATATCCTCCACTGTCGTCCTATCCTTCCACCCCCCTGCTTCATTTAGCGCAGAAATTCTCCATACACCTGCTGTCCCTGTACACATAACAGCACTTATTTTTATCTAAGTCTAATCAATTAACTTCAGTTATTGTGTGAATTCGGAAACAAACGGCTACCCCGGATTTTTACCGTTGAAGCCAAAGAAGGCGTATGTGGAGGAACCCACTTCTTGTTCCACTGTGAAATGGTAATCCAAAGACATTTCTTGCATTCTTGTCATCAAGCACTCATCAGAATTTACTGCAAGAACAACCCGGAAAGAACTGCCACGTCACAAACAAAGATGGCAACAGATTTCACAACCCATGAAAATCATTTGAAGGTTAGTGGTAGACAGTGACAGGGATGAATAGCACCCCCCATTAAGACTGCACATGCAGTTGCTGGGAATCTTAGGCGGATAAGTGTTTCTCTAGCAACACAGACAAATATAGCCTTCAAGATATCCTACAATGGCGGATCCAACATGTCCCCCAAATCCAGCTTTCATCATTTATGGACATGAGCACCGGCCAAAAATCCAACACTTTCCTTACAAAGTAAATTTAAGGGACAGTTCACAGCTTTTGCAGAGAAAAGTGAGTGGCCCTTTTGCATTGTGGTTTATCTCAAGGCCTTGCATATACTTGTGCTTCTCTTAGTTTTAATTCAATTTACTGAGTTTCGAAATAAGAAACAAAAGAACTTACCAAGTTACCAGCATACCAATTCAAGGAACTACACAAAAAGTCAATCACTTCCTTAAAGACGACGAGAGACAATTTGTATAAAAATGACCTAAGATAATTCTAATCAAAAGGAAAGCTTGAATATTGTGAAAAGTTTCACATAAACATTTTTTAGTGATTACAAATTACGATTGACATTTGATGAGGTAATTGGTGGTCCACGAGAGTCCAGCAAAATAAAAGTAATAAACTCAAGCATACCAACAAGAAGTCACCTCCAGCTTTTTATATGATTTGCTCAGTTGGGGGCAGTTTAGCAAGTGGGTCCATATTGATACAACGCACACAACACGTGTTCATTAAGGAAGTGGTCACCAAGGATTCGACCCTGATGATCCACGAGGTAGGATCCACTGCTCCAGTACCCACCACTTGAAGGAACAGACCCACCGACAGCTCTCTTGACAGTATTGAAACTCAGCACTAACTGAACTAATTAAGTTTTGAGTTAAAAGTTAAAACGCGAGGAGGGTGAGATTTACCGAATTTCCAACGAGCCTGTACCAAAGCCAATTCAGGGTTGTAGGCTAGGAAGGGAACGGTGCGCCAGAGGAAATCGGGCTCAGGCTGGAAATCTGCGTCAAAAATGGCTACGTAGTCGCAATGTTTAACGTAGCTTTTTTTCATGCCTTCTTTAAGAGCCCCAGCTTTGTAACCATTTCTGTTATCCCTTGTCTCGTACTTTATGTTTATACCTTTGCTTGCCCATCTTTGACACTCTAGCTCAACCATGTCCTGCATTGTTCAATTTCCATGCAAAACCGACATCACCAAGACCTTTTTTTTATTAAACGTGGCTAGAAATGGGGTTTTTGTCAAAAGGGTTGGATTTTTTTTTCTCCCTTCTGCAAGACCATTAAATATATGTTCAAGTTGTGAAAGTTTGGGGTTGAGATTGTTATTAAATGAATATGTACCTTGATAGTTGGGTCCGTTGAATCGTCAAGGACTTGAATTATGATCCGATCAGAGGGCCATGAGAGACCACAGGCAGCTCCGATGGAGAGTTGATAAACCTGGGTGAAAATGAACGACGAACATGGACTTAGAAGCAAACCCAGAAGAGTTCATATTTTTTTCTTTACTTAAAAGGCACCTGAAAAAGCATAAAACAACATGATGTGCAAAGATGAGACCAGACAGAGCAAAGAAAAGGACCTCTCGTTCGTTGTACATTGGGATTTGAACAAGAACCATAGGATAAGCAGAGTTGCCCAACTCTACGTCATCTTTTATAGGCTCCCACTTATAACGCTTCTCTGGTTTTCGACCCAAAAGCTTCACTAACAAAATGACAACCCCCAAGTACACCCTTTCGACGAAAAGCATCAGAGACATGATCAGACAAATACCAACAGCAAGTCTCAGTAGAGGCACGATCAATGGCGCTTTGATCTGGTCCCAAATGATAGAGAACTGCATAGATATGTCATCTCTAGCTCCTTGAAACGCGTCGGGGATCACAGTTGTTGACGTGAACCGATCCATTAATGTCTGTTTCTTTATGATACCAAACAAAACAGTGCAAAAACAGAGGAGATACAAATGGTAAGCAAACAAACAAGGGTTTGTAAGAAGGTTAAAAGCGACAGACTAGATCTAAATGGGGTTTAAAAGATTCTCCTTCCAGAAAAAGAGCAAGAATGACTCTTTTAGCTCAGTGGGTTTTGCTTCTGCTACACGCAAAAAACACAACGCAAGCTGGAATGTCAGTCCTTTGCCTCCAGAACCTAACGCACGACTGAAATGTACGTACTTTAAATAAAAAGATCAAAACTTGAAGAAGAAAAACAAACTATGGATCTGTCTCAACGTATCAAAAACTTGTGTACATCACAGAACCAACCTCAAGCAATGCGAGGTTGGTTGATGAAACAAAACTACTAAACCACTCTTAATAATCCCCTTTCTTTCTCTTATGATTGTTTTTACAGCGAACAATGAAACTAGTTCTGCTTCTATGACCAGAGAGGAAAACGGAAGCAGAAAGGACGCAAACTACTAAAAAAGGAAATGTAATGAAGAGCTTGGAGAAAATGAGAGATGACAATGCCTTTTTATAGTACCATCGCAAATACTATTTCTTAAATTTTCTTTATTAATGTCTTATTCATGTAACTCGAAGGCCGTCTCTTAAAGATGGGCGCACAAAAAATGAGGAAAAAAACGGCGGCCGGTAGCCGGTGGCTGACGTTAAATTCCGACGGAAGTTGTGGGTCCCACTGTCTCGACTTTGTATGTCCTGCACTGCAACTAATTCAATTTATTATCGCAATTATTGAAAAACTTTGTAAGGATGTCTCACCAGTCTAATTGGTAAAGTTATCCATTCAGTACTTGGTTCGATTCGTTTAATTTATTAGTAGTATACAATTTCAGTTTGTTATGCTTTCTGGATAATAAATAGCAACAGTTAATGCAGTTCCATCAACCAATACTAAATTTATATGCAAGTATCGTACCCTTATTCTATACAGTAGAAAGTTTAATTTTATATATGGAGTTAATTTAATGAATTTCACTTAAATCCATTTTTCCTTGCCCTTTATATTAAACATTTGACAGTATCAACTATCAATTGAGTATAATTTATATTTCTTTCAGGAAATTGTCATGTCAAAAGGCTCAAGACAGGGAGGGTGTCCAGAAAGAGTATGTTTGCAATAAAGAAACTAAAAAAATAAGACTAGGGTCCTCTTTTAATTCTCTAATCACGATCTTGTTATGTTGTTTTTATAATATTATCAAGTTAAGGAATGTGTAGGTGACGCAAAATTCTACGGGAAGTAATATGTTATAAAGATAGAGTTTAATTGTGAATGCTCAATTATTTCCGGCCTTCACTTCCTTCACTTCATTTAAATGATTCATATCAGATCTCAAACTGAACTGCTTAGAGCGATATACTACTTACGAAATTATTGGAAAGAGTTTAACGAAAAATCAATGATCTTATCTCAATTAGACGAATCCTAATTTTGACAACACTTTTTTTTTTTTTATTCGAAAAAATCATGTAGATAGGTCAAGCTGACACACCTCTCGGCGATCCAACCCACAAGACCACTCTACAAAGTGACTAAGTGGGCGAGCCTCATCATTGAGGGCCCAACTAGTTCTCCATCTACAGGTAAAACCCCGGCTACCCAGGCTCTTACAAGAGGGGCTAGCATAGAATCGAACCTGAGACCTAACCAAAGTCAAACCCCGCTCTCAACCATCGAATCACACCCTTTGAGGGCAATTTTGACAACAAGTTCATATATAAGATGTATTTCTTGTACTCAAAATTCAAAATTAGGGGAAAAAAGTATATTTAGATTATCAAACTATAATTTTAATTTCATACTTAATCCTATTTTTTTAAAATGAACCTCTAACACTAATTCAATTTTATTTTAACCCCAAAAATTCAATTTACTATAATTTACAATCTATATGCTCTTAATTTGAATGGGATTGGGATTGCATGTTGCTTTGAATAAGAAATTTATCTATTTATCATTAATAATATTTGAAAGAAAAGTTTAAACAAGTCTTATAACTAATAAAAGACTCAAATTAATTCTTAAAACTAATATTTTCAATTTGTTGATGTTACTTTATGAATTAATGTAATTCATTGCATATCAACTAACATTATATTTTATGTGAGTATGTAAAATTTTGTATATCAAGTACTTAATAAATATGATGATAATGATATATTATTTTAACAACAAAATTATTGTCTTTATTATTTTGTCATGCATTATATATTTTGTTTTCTATATATAGATCAAACATAAGTATAATTTAATATCTTACTTGTCAAAAAAATTTAGAGGCTCTACAATAACCAAGAATGCTTACATCCAATGGATGCATGGGAATAGCTTGAACATGAAGAATAAACTTAATAACTCTTGATAATCAACCAATGGTCGAAACTTAGAATGTTATCTCTAAGGAAATTCAATTTTAAGTTGAAAATGGGGGAAGAACTAATTTTAATTTGATAATTAGAATTACTTGAACCCTTTTTATCTACCTGAATTCAACATACTCCAACTTTCTATTTCTTCCTAGGCTAAAGTTAAGGAGATTATTAGGGATGGAATTTGACTCTATTTTCATAAAGACTCCCTTAAGCTAAAAACTTCTCCAAGTTACTCCTTTATAGTTATTTCCTTTATCTTAGTTCTTTATTTGCCTCTCTCGCCTAGTTTGAAAAATGCTATAGATCTTTTGCTTCATTTACTTGCTTAATATTTGATTGTATATAAGTTAAACCCGTGTTTCTAGTAGAGAAAAATTTATTTATTATTTATTTTCAAAAAATTAAAATGTAATTTAACCAAAAATTGCATATGAGAATAAAAAGTAGAAAATGTTTTTGGGATACATGAATTAACTTTAATTTAATCATAATATTGAAATTTTATCTATAAAACAAGACTAAAAAGGCTTGTACTTTGAGCCAATAATCTATGGCTTAAACTACATTAAAGAATAAAAGAACCTAATAAAAAAGAGTTAACAAAGAGAATTAGAAAATGAATAACATTCACATAGAAGGGAAAGAGTAGTCATACTTGGAGACATCAAAGAAGACTGGTCAACTGTTGCCTTTTTTTGCAAATTAATAAGTATATTAATTACCAAAAAATGATGAGCATAAAGTTTTTTTAGGAGAGTACACAAGAACCAAGTACTCTCCCTAGTTATAACTCTAAAAATGTTATAATATTTTGGTGGTTATATAGCATCAGTGGTCAATAACACTCACCTTTTAGGGAGGATAGTGTTATATGTCTACTTCATATGCTAAACACACTAGATACAGTAAAACAAAAATTACATCCATTCAAATAAATTTGTGCATGAATGCAACACTTCCAATGGCCTAGGGATACCAATTATAAAGTTGAATCATCCCTATAAAGTTATAGTTAGTAAGTAGTTTGCATGTAACCTACTGAACGATTCTCTTTATCAGCATTCTTTGTGGTAATTTGCTTATGAAAAACTTGAACTTTTCTATCTAGCCAAATGTTATATAATGTAGAGGCCAATACCATCTATAAACAATATGTTTAGGGTTCTTTTTCTCTCTATTTTGTATAGCCCTCCTCCATCGTAACTCCATTTGCATGCAAGCTTGTGAACTTGTAGCAATGTTAGTAATTGTTCCAAAACAAATTTAGTAAAATTACATTCAAAGAATAAAAGAGAAATTGTCTCTTCTTTTTTACCACACATCACATAGATTGAGGAGTATCTTATCCCTATTTTAATAAATCTATTTGTAGTATTAAGCCTCTTGTGTAAAGCTACCCATAAAATAAATTTGTGACTAGGCACCCCTTGGCTATTACACAAAATTTTTTACTATTCAAATTTAGAGAAGTCTCCTATAAGCTTCATATATATCATTTTGATGGAAAAATTATAACTAGAAACAAGATTCACCAACCTTGCATTCATAGTTTGCCTTTTGCTATTGATGATCTTTCTAATCATCTAAGATGCCTAGTCCCAAGGCTTATCTTTCTTTGTAGCCAAAGCACATAATAGCTTCATAATGGTAGTATAATTCTAAATATAGATGTCAATAATATTCAATCCTTCAACTACCTTAGGCAAACACATCTTCTCCTAAGCGATCAAGGCCTTTTTTTAAATATTAGCTTTACCTACCTAGAGAAAGCTCTCGCAACAACCAAATTATATCCTTTTGAGGGGAAAAAACAATTGAGCCTAGTATGTTTATAAGTTGAAAATGATTGACTTAACTAATTGTATTCTTCCAGTATAGGTTAAAAACTAAGAAGTCCATGATTTTATCATCGCTATAATCTTATGGGTAAGAGGCTAACATTGTTAGACCATAAATTTATCGCTATAATCTTATGGGTAAGAGGCTAACATTGTTAGACCATAAATTTTTTGGTGGACTAGGGTACACCAAAAGTACTTAAATGGCAAGCTTCCACACATCTATCCAAACATATCCAAAATTTCAGCTTTTGTATTTTTATCAACTCCACCAAAGTACACTAAGCTCTTAGAGATATTAACATAATGACCAAAAATCTAAAAGAACTTATTTAACAACTAACTAATTCAATGTCACCTTTATAACATAAGAGTAAATCATTTACAAAGCACATATGAGTTATGACCAATCTTGCAAACTTTGGGTGAAAATTGAAATTCAGATTGTCATTTAAAGAGGCCACACATATGTATAGGTACTTTATTGGAAGAAAAAAAATGGTGGTATAGAGTCGCCTTGTCTTATGCCTTTACAAGTAGCAAAAATAACTCTAAGCTCCCCATTAATTAGAATAATAAGAAAATGTAGTGATGTACTTTATGACCTAATTGACAAAGTGATTAGGAAATTGAGATACTCTATAACTTGCTTGATGAAAAGCCACTCTATTGAATCGTAAGCTTTTTATAAATATATTTTAATAATGCAAATAGGAGATAAGTGTTTTCTAGCATACCCCTTGACTATTTCATGGCTTAATAGCATATTATCCACAATAAATCTCCTAAGATAAAGGTTCATTGAGATTCATCAATGAAGTAATTAATAACTTTTTGCAATTTATAAGTGATGAACTTAAAGATGACCTTATAAAGTATAGTGTAATATAAAATATGCCAAGGTATCTAGTAGAAGAGTTAAGGTACATTAGGTATAAGAGTGATTATTGTACAATTAACTTGTTTTAGTAAACATCCACATTCAAAGAAGTCTATAACAACATAACAAGATCTTCTTTAATAACATGTCATGCTTTTTATAAATTATAGCATTAAATTCATAAATACCTAGAGCTTTAGAGTCTTCAATGGATCTTCAAAGCATCAAAGATCTTCCTGAGTTGCAAGTCAACATAAAATCATATGCTATATATGTGTGAGCTTTATTTCATGTTCCATTATAGTTGCATCCACCTTTGGCAATTGAGAGGTAGAATAACCCAACACTTTTTTTTTATAAAAAGACAAAACCTCTTCTTGCACAACAACTTTTCCTTTCCGCTTTACTTTATTATCATTGAACAAAACATCTATTTTATTCCTTAATTGTCTTTCTTTTGTGACAACAAAGAAATAAGCATATTTTTAATCCCTTAATTATAACCATTTAATCCTACTTTTATGTCTGAAGATGCTTACTTCAATAAAACTCTATTTATGCAACTCTTCTATTAAATTCTTCTATGTTGTTGGAGAAACTAGTTATGTATATCACTTTATAGGTTGTTTGTCCCTCATCAATCTTCTTTCTAGTTAGGTTGGCCTTGTGTGTAACATAATTAACTTCCCTTTTATTAAGTTGTTTCAAGCTCAATTTGATCTTTTTTAGCTTCATCTAAATCTGATACCATCTATTCCTTGCAAAATTATCCTTTCAAGTTGTCTCTAATATATATGAATTATGCACCGTTAGTCATAAAATTGAGAATCCTAAATGAAGATTTTGTGGGATACAAAATGTTAATGTAAAGAAATAGGAGAGTGATCAGAACAATTTGGAACTATGATTTTTGCTTAAAGATCACCATAAGAAGACATCCACTCTCCATTTGCCATTGTTCTATCTATTTTGCTAAAAATCCTACTCTTTGCCTGTTGTTTATTTGAGTATAGTAAGAACCCATAACATTTAACTCCATTAGGAAAGCAAATTGAATACAAAGTTCCAATGGTTTGATATTAGACCCTAAAAAAAGGGCATCATTAATACGATGTCTAACATGTAACTCGTTGTTAAAGTCACCTCTAAAAAGCTAAGGGCTTTAAACAATCTAAATATTTCCACAATGCCTACCTCTCCTCTAAATCATTACTCCTATAAATGACAATAAAATTGCAAAAGAAATCACAAAACTTATACTCTAAATAGAAAGAATGAAATATTCATGCACCTTTAACACATTGATATCCACCACATTAGATAGAAAAAGTCTTATCTCTTTCTTCTTGGAGGTTTTGTGAAGCCTTATATTATTCCAAATTACCATATGCATTATAAAGAAAAGGGAAATAAGAATATCCTATCAATCTAGATTAACATTTATGAAGTTCAATTACTTGAACCTTATTTCTAAAATAGGTAATGCATTATATAATAGGTTTCTGCTCTAAGTGGTTAAATGCATTTCTCACCTTTAGGGTGTCAATGATTATTGTTGCTTGCCTAGGAAGCCTAAAAGAACATTTCCTTTGTACTTTAGTCCATCCTTCTTCATTAGTCTTAAGCGGCTTGTTTTTTTAACAATCTTTCTCTTTATAAGTCTCATTTTGCTTCCATTAGGCTATTACACTAGCTTATTTTTAATGGTCCAAAACTGAATTACACTTTTCTTCTCCTTGGGCTTTTACCTCTAAGTGGAGTCAAAGTTTTTTTATGATGAACAATCAGGAAGCAATCATACCTAACTTTTTAAGGCACTTTTGGTAATAGAGTCCCCTATAGTGTAATGAGGAAGCAAAAAGTGATATTGAAATGGAAACCTCTTGTCCTTAATGGTGTAATAAGGAAGCAAAAAGTGAAATTGGAATAGAAACCTCTTGTCCTTAATTATGTAATAAGGAAGTAAAAAGTGATATTGTAATGGAAACCTAAGAAGCAAAATGTGAAATTGGAATGGAAACCACTCTATTACACTATTGGGGTCCTCAATAGGAATGAATTCATGTATAGGTTTAGTTACATCTATTTCCACCAACACTCGTGCATATGAGACCATAGACTGTTGAGTGATGCATTTATTAGCGAATAAAGGTGTTCCAAGTACACTCACAATACAGCTTAAAGAGTCCAACCCTTAACATTTCATTGACAGATTTGTAAATTTAACTCGCAATTGGATTTGCCTTAGGTACTTATTTTTCATATTAAAATGTAAGCTAGATTCATACCTCTAGAAGTTAGGTGACTACTAAAAGAAATTGCTCAAAAGCTTCCCCTGATGAAGAAGAAACCTCGAAGTCAACAAAAGGAAGGTGTAGATCCTTAGAAGTCCTTCATGTTGTCGATGTTAAATTTGAGGTTCCAAAAATGAGAAGAAAGTGAGATTGTTTGTAGACACGAAGATTGGTGGACAAGGTATGAGAGCTTTGGTTGATACTAGTGCTATGAACAACTTTATGAAGGAAGAAGAAGCCAAGCGATTAGGCATAAAATACACACCAACTAATGGTTGGATCAAGGCAGTGAACTTGAAGGCTAAAAACATGTATAGTGTGTTGAAGAACGTGAAGATACGTATTGGTGAGTGGTATCGTTTTATAGATTTTTCTATTATTCCTATGGATGATTTACAGGTAGTGTTGGCAATGAAGGTTTCAATTGCTTATCTAACAAGTTTAATTATTGATCGATTCTTAAAGGAACTGAAACCTCAAAGTTAGGGTTGATTGAAAAACCATTAAGAGGCAATTCCTAAAAGGTAGAGTCCATCGTGACTTGGTTATTTGGGGTCATGATAGCTTCTACCGTTACCAATTTTTTTGACCTCTTAATGGAGGACCTAACATCAAATCCTTACTTGATCCACCGTTAGTAGTCCCTTTCGCATCTTTCAACCGGTTCATTTAGGATGAGTTTCTATGTTTTAGATGATTTCAAAATTTAAAGAAGCTAGACATCATCAACAATGAATTAACCTTCTTCTTGAGTGCTTTCTCTCTAAGGGACGTTATTTCTTAGAGAGAGATGTGTTCTTCTTTTTTCTTCCTTAATTATCTTCTTTTACACAAGCACACACACACGCAGACACAAACACAGACACAAACACACCTATATGTAAATTCATGTTTACATCTAACAATTACAAAAAATGTAAATAGTGCCCACCCCGCAACTTATTCGTCACTAGATTTATTTTATTTATGAAATTTCAAATATATTTATTATTTTCCACCCATTGAGAATAGACATCTTTATTTTAAATAAAGATTATCATTTTTTACACATTTCCTACTTATATTTAGTTTAATTGCAATACATCTTTCATTTTGAAAACTGTTTGCCTTACAAAAACATTAAAGAGCCTTGGTTGTTTATTGTTATCTTAACAGATCATAAATAGAGGGGTTGCGCAGTGAAGTGTACGGCAGAGGGTATAGAAAGAGGGATGCTGATGGGAGGAGGGAGGGAGAAGGGTATCGTCAGCGTACCGGAGAGGTTCAAGGTGGTGACTTTAACGACATGTGCTATGTGCCTGTGTAATGCCGACCATGTGGTTATGTCGGTCGCTATTGTCCCACTGGCCGCCAAGTTTGAACTCATCGGAGCTGGTTTCTCCGTTCAGTTCGCCTTAAAAGAAGAAGTCTCCTGGAGAATAGGTTAGGTTTGGATTTTTGTGTAGACAGACCAGACACGAGCTTATCTTCGAAGGTTTGTTGCTATTTGATTTTTTTTATCTAACGTTAAATATTTGCAAGGATTTTGGTAGTAGTACAAGTGAGAGTGAAAGCAAGGATTTTGGTGTTGAAACTTCGTTTGGAGAGCACTGTTTGGAGATTGAAGGTACAGAGAGTGAGAAGTTGTGTTCTATAGAGAGAGCTCCGAGTCACCTTCTGCATCTCCATAGCCAATAGAGAGAGCTCTGAGGCACCTTCTGCATCTCCAAAGCTGCAGTATCAACCCGACAGTGAAAGTTGTGGTACAGTTTTGCCACCACCAGTCCATCGGGTAAGAGCTATACATAGATATATATTGTGGCCTTTATTGTCTTAGTACTGTATCTAGGGCACGAGGCAGCTTACAACGATCGGCATTCAGGTGCACAATTTTTACCTTTTGCTTCCTTAAATTCCTATTAGCGTTTGTTGTATGTGTCTATGGTCTTTTCACATTAGTCTACTGTTTATAGCCATATAGTTGCTTGTGTGTGATGGCCTCCCCGTATGATCTCTTCTATTTGGAGTAGTGTTGTGTACGCCCGTGGTATACTTCTGGGTTGTTTTTGAGGCCACAAGCAAGTTCCCTTTTTTACTCACCGGATCATTGTACATAACGTCTGAATTCGCCGATGCATAAATTAGCTTGGGATCTTCTTCTAAGCTCTGCATGTAGCACTTGTCAGTTTGACCAAGCCAATTGTTTCGAACGGGGAGGCTCGGCAACCTACACGCCTTTCGATAAACTATTATTTATTTTTGTAGAATATTTGGCACGCATCCTCTCGTTCGCTTCCTTGAGTCTTCTGGCACCGTCGGCAAACCTGACGCTTCAAACTGACAGAAGGTGCTTCCTTGACACCTCCTGTTAAAGCCTTGTTCTTTAAATTCTCTTCTTGGCACTTCACTCCTTTTCTCTGGCTAGCCTCACTATTTCTTTTTTGCCTTCCTTTTCAAACGCAATTGCAGTTTCTTAGTGCTTTAGAAGAATTATGCTCATTTTTATTTTCGGTTGGCTATTTACTATTATTAAAATTGTTTTCCCAAAATTTTTTATTTTTATTTCTTTTAATACACTTTAAGTATTTATGGAATTTTCTAGTATTTAGTTTTTGTTGTATTACTAATTTTATTATTAGTATTATTATTACTATTATTTCTTTTTTAATTAGTTTTGGTTTTATTATTATTGCTTCTGTTCTTCTGCATCATTTTTTTACCTGTCATATCTGCATGTGGGTTTATCGGGAAACATCCTCCTTACTATGTCGGGGTAAGGCTACGTACTATAAGATCTCCTCATACCTTGTTTTACTGCGAAATTTCAGACTAAATGTAATGATAATGATGATGATGATTACAAGAAAAACAACACCCTAGCTGTATCAAAATCAATGGTCAAATAGATATCGTTTTTTCCAACTAGACATTGAAAAAAGTATTGAGTTTTTCTCTGTTCTTTTATTCTTGTTTTAGTTTGTTTAACAAAAAGGTAGCAGAAGCTTTCACATTTTAAGCATTCAAATGTCTCGTGTTTTTTTTGGAAGAAAAGACTTTAGATGACCGTATAAAGGCCTAGACACGTAAGTTATGCATGTAAAGTGACCAATCATAAATGCCCAGTGAGTAGTGACGATGGCAAACCAATTCTTCTTTGTATTCTTCCCATTGTTACTTTCACTATAAATATACTCTAACCACTACATGATCTATTATAAATATAATTAGATTTAAAGTAGCAAAAACCTTTTTAATTTTGACTAGAACTTTCAAATTTTGGCATCTATGGTCTTCAATTTAATAATTTTCTTTAGTTATGGTTTATCCCCATCATGTCTCCAGTTGCCTTATCAATTAATTAATTACCACATGCATGCGTAGAATGTTCAATTTTTTTATAAAACACGTATATTTACTTTAATTAAAAGCTAATAATTCAACTTCTTATGTCTCATTAGACAGCCATTATGACGAAAGAATTTCAAACTAATTATGTTGGGTCCTCAACGATTTGAGTTAAGGCCTCGTGGGATCTCAATTGTTTAATATCCATAGGAAAATAAAATAGGAAAAGGGCACAGAACCAGCAAAGTAATACATTATTTTATTACAATGACGAATACTCTGGCAAAAATCAAGAACACGTACAAATAAGTTAGGTGTATACTTGATTTACGTAGTATCAATGTTTTTATATCCTACTTGGGTGTTGATGAAAACGAACCAAAGGATTATGGAGTAAGAGATTAAAGTCTGCGGCAAATTAAAATTGTATTGGAATGGAATTGAAATTGGAATTAATAACAAATTATTGATAAAATAAATCCAATTATTTCGGATTGACCAATGGAATCAATTATTTGAGTTTGGAGCCAAACTCGATGTAGCCTATGTCTAGCCTTCTACGTTAATTCAGCTGGATCCGTATATCTTATACTACAAGAAAAATGCAAATTAGCGACGGAAATTTAGCAACGACAACATTTTCGTAGGCAATTAGTGACGGAAATATGCTTTCTGTCGCTAAAATTGAGTAATTTACCGACAGAACTAATATTCGTCGCTAAATTTGGAGAGAATTTATCGCGGTAAAATTAGGGACGAAAATTAGCGACAGAAAATATAGCCGTCGGTAATTAATTACCGACAGAAAATATACCGTTGAATATTTCCATCACTAAAATTAAGTAATTTAGCGACGGTATTAATATTCGTCGCTAAATTTGGAGGAAATTTGTGGCGGCAAAATTAGCAACAAAATTTAGCGACGGTATACGTTCCGTCGCTAAAAATGAAGGAAATTTTTGGTGGAATAAAAAATTTTGAATTTACCTACGGAAAATTCCGTAGGTAAATTCCGTTGGTAAATTTATTTAACAACGGAAATTTTCTTTCCGTCGGTAAAAAAGCAAGAATTATTGGCGGTATAAAATTTTTTTAAATTTACCAACGGAAATTTTCGTCGGTAATTCCGTTGGTAAATTCTTTTTAAATATAAATCCACCCAACATCTCCCTCCCACTTCTATATTCTTTTTCCTTTCTTCTTCTTCCTTCTTTCTACATCTTCTCTTCGGTTTTCTTAGAGCCCATTTCTCTGTTGTGGATTCCTTTTCTGCTCGACGATGTTATCTTCTCCGGCTATTGTAATCGTGTCCTTCGGTAGAGGTATTTTTGCAACTACTGTCTTGTGTTTTTTCATATATTAGATGGAAGTTAATTTGAGTATTTATTACTTTCGTTTATTTGTGTATTTTATTATTGGAAAACAACTTTAAGGTATAAATGTTAGTGATAGAAGGGACAAGAAGTGATTTTAGTTGTGATGTGTTCATAAATTTATGATGCATGTAAGGTATTTAATGAAATGTTTGTTATTTGAAAAATAATTTCATTCTTTATTTTCGATTCATTTTAGTATGAATTTTAATATTTTAATTCTTTTACTTGAAATAATGAAGTTCTCTATGGTGGCTTCTAAAGAAACTAAACAGTTTTTAGATAAATTTTAAAAATAATTTTCAACAAATTTACCGACGGAAAAAATTCGTTGTTAATTTTCGACGAGAAAATTTTACCGATCGAACAAAAAAGCGTCGGAAATTTACCGACGAAAATTTTCTTGTCAATAATTTCGTCGGTAAATTTAACAACGAAAAATGTCCGTTGTTAAATTTAGCAACGACCATATCTCTGACACTTTTTTTCGTGAATAAATTCCGTCGCTAAATAAGCTTAC
Organism: Erythroxylum novogranatense; assembly: GCA_029891385.1. NCBI lineage: Eukaryota > Viridiplantae > Streptophyta > Magnoliopsida > Malpighiales > Erythroxylaceae > Erythroxylum > Erythroxylum novogranatense. The sequence goes on from CM057232.1 coordinate 103,526,173, forward strand.
CGACGGAATATGTACAAATTCTGTCGGTAAATTCCGTCACCAAAGTTTATTTTTCTTGTAGTGTTATAGCATAAATAAATAGCTAAAGAGAAACATATGATATAATTGTGGAAACTGTCTCCAATATAATGACTTGTATTCTTCTATAATCCGTTCTTTGCAATGAAATGATTTTTAGTGATATAGTTCAATCCGTAGTTAATGAATGGTGAGGATATAATTATTAAATTAAGCGATAATAATAATATTTCAAATTTAACATGTATATTTATATGTATGCATATGTTATGGTTGCATATTTTCTGCAATAAGCCTAAGCACGTCGAGTTGCCAAAGTAATACTAAGATGTGTATACAGTACATTTAGATTGATTTGGTTGTTGTTCTCCGTATGCTCTTATGGACTGATGATGATTGAAGATTTTCTTGGTGGCCTTATGCAAACTATACAATTCAACTAATTAAATTTAACTTGTTCATGTTATAAAAGATAGAAATAATATGGTGTACCACTAATTGTAGACGCACCATTTCATAGTTATTGTACATATGGATTGGTTAGGTTTTACCTAACACAAGAATGAGGTAGATAGTTATTGGTTAGGTTTTACCTAACACAAGAATGAGGTAGATAGTTATTGGTTAGGTTTTACCTAACACAAGAATGAGGTAGATGGGTTATTGGTTAGGTTTTACCTAACACAATAACATATATGGAGTAGGTGATCACATGTGTGTTAGGTGGTTAAAATGTACTATAAATAGAAGAGTTCACTTGATGTAAGATACACCATTTTTTCATAAGAAGAATTCTCCTCTCCCAAATATTCTTTCAAGTTTAGTTCAGCTTTTATAACACGTTATCAGCACGAAGCTCTCGTTTCTAAATTCGGCTTATCAACATCAAGCAATCATAAGGTTCTTCCGTCTACCTACATCATACAAACGTTCTTCGGTTTACATACATCAAACAAACGTAAGTTCTTCCGTTTATTTATCCTAGTTACGATGTTGTTAAAATAAAGTTCTTCTTTTTATCTACATTAATTCTACTTATGATATGATTAAACAAATTATAGACGACTCACTATTTTACCTTCTTTTAATAATGAAAAGTTATTACCACCTCTAAATACGTAATTTATTGTATAGTATACATCATCAATGTTAACAAAAAAATAAAAATAAAAAATAAAAAAGTATAAGCTATATATATATATAACGGTAAAAAAAAAAACATAACGGTAACTTTATAACGGCTAGGTAAGCGGTAACAATTTTTTTCTATAAATAGATATCACTTCTTCATAATTTACTTCATCCCTATCTCTTACCTCTCTTACCTCAAATTTCTTACAAAACAAAATTTTCAAATGTTGTCCGCTATTTCATTTTTTTGTATAATTATGATCATTATATATTTTTGTTTCACTCTTAATATAGAGCTAGATAATGCACTTCGCATATATTTTCTCTTAGTAATACCATGTATTATGATCCCTATGTTGCTTCTTGGCATAGCATTTGAGCAAGGCATGTGATTTATTTAATGTGATATCGATTTGAATAACTGTCTTAATTATTTCTCTCTATTGTATAATAGTTGCCAACATGTCCAATCTTGCCAAAATTGAGTTCGCTGCTCTTGATGTTGCGGGCAATAATTATATGCCGTGGATGATTGATGTCGAAATGCATCTTGAATCAATGGATCTTTTAGATACCATTAAAGAAAATAATACAACATCAAAACAAGATAAAGCCAAAGCGATGATCTTCATTCGTCGTCATCTTGATGAGGGATTAAAAAGAGAATACCTCACAATTAAAGATCCAAGTCATTTGTGGAAAATTTACAAGAAAGATATGACCATCAAAAGGAAGTTTTACTTAGGCCGCTTTCGTGATGAATGGAGCGCTTACGCCCAAGATTTTAAAAGGTCAATGAGTATAACTCATTATGTTTAGAATTGTCTCACAACTACAATTTTGTGGGCAAACAATCACTGAGGAAGATATGTTAGAAAAAACATACTCTACCTTCCACGCAGCAAATGTAACATTGCAACAACAATATCGAGTGCGTGGATTTAAAAAATACTCTGACCTGATTTCATGCCTCCTTGTAGGTAGAAGAATAATGAACTTTTGATAAAAATCATCAATCCCGCCTCATGGCGGCGGCAAAGATTTCGAAGCAAATATTGCAATTCGAAATGAAAGAAAAAATCATCATGGGCCTAGTCGTGGTCGCGGTCGTGGCCGTGGTCGTGGCCATGGTCGTAACTACATTCGTGGCCGTGGTCGTGGACGTGGCCAAGGAAGTTATCCATATAACTCTCTTCAAAGAAATACGAGCCACCACAATAACAAGCACCATATTAATGATGTTCATGGAAGTTCTTATAGGACTTCAGGAGATTCTTGCCTTAGATGTGGTACAAAAGGACATTGGGCTAAAGTTTGTCGAGTTCCTGAACATCTATGTCAGTTATACAAAGCATCCTTAAAAGGGAAAGAAAAGGAAGTGAATTTTACTGAACAACACCCTTTAGGTGATTCAACTGACTTTGGTACTTTTGATTTTGATTTCATTAAGAGTCATAATCCTTCAGATGACTCTACATATCTGAATGCTTCGGATTTTACTGATGATTTTGTGGATCAGGACATTATTGGTGGCAGTAGCAATTAAAATAATGTACTTATGTTTCTGTTAAGTATTATTATGCTTATTATATCACTCAGTTTCAATTGCTTGTTATGTTTTGTTATGTTACTAGTTTCAATTACAGTATTGTTTTTAAGTTAACATAACATCTCTTTCTCTTTATTTTGCAATTTTCTCATTAAATTATTTATTTTATGCGAAGTTTTGATATGGATCGATTACTCAGAAGAGGAGCGGCAAATTATGATAATTTATGCATACCAGATAGTGGCACAACGCACACTATCCTGAAAGATAAAAGGTTCTTTTCAGAATTAAAACCAACAAAAACAATTGTGAACACAATATCAGGTCCTATAGACTTGATTGAAGGAATTGGCAAGGCCAAGTTCACATTACCAAAAGACACAAAGTTCTCAATACATGATGCCTTATTTGCGCCAAAGTCTAAAAGAAATTTGTTGAGTTTTAATGATATATATTCTCATAAATATGATACTCAGTCTGCAACTGAGGGAAATATGAAATATATGTATCTTACAACCTGTCAATCAGGAAAGATAAACATATTGGAAAAACTACCAATGCTCCCTACTGGATTGCATTATACATATATAAATGTGATGGAATCTAATATGGTAGTTAAAGCAAAACACATTGATCCTTCAATAATCTCTATTTGGCATGATCGTCGGGTCATCCGGGATCAACAATGATGCGAAAATAATTGAGAATACATGGACATCCATTGAGTAACAAAATGATTACTCAAATAAATAAGAGTCCATGTACATCTTGTTCTCTTGGAAAACTGATCATAAGGCCATCACCAACTAAAATAAAATTGGAATCACCTACTTTTCTTGAACGTATTCAAGGTGATATATGTGGACCCATTCATCCACCATGTGGACCATTTCGATATTTTATGGTATTGATAGATGCAAGCAGATGGTCTCACGTTTGTCTACTATCAACTCGTAATATGGCATTTTCAAGATTTCTTGCACAAATTATTAAATTACGAGCACAATTTCTCGACTATACAATAAAGAAAGTCGACTAGATAATCTTTGGTGAATTCACATCCCAAACTTTCAATGACTATTGTATGTCAACTGGGATTATGGTCGAGCATCCTGTTGCTCATGTGCATACTCAAAATGGTTTAGCTGAATCTTTAATTAAACGCCTTCAGCTTATTGCTAGACCATTGATGATGAGAACAAAGCTTCCAATTTCTGTATGGGGTCATGCAATTTTACATGCTGAGGCATTAATTCGCATCCGACCAAGTACATATCATACATACTCCCCCCTACAACTTGCATTTGGTCAAGAGCCAAATATCTCCCATTTGAGAATTTTTGGTTGTGCAGTATATGTGCCTATTGCACCACCACAACGTAGTAAAATGGGACCTCAAAGAAGATTGGGGATATATATGGCTATGAAAGTAAATCTATTATTAGATATCTTGAACCTCAAACGGGTGATATATTTACAAAGACGTTTTCTTGATTGTCATTTGATGAAAATACTTTCCGACATTAGGGAGATAATAAACGGTGATGAAAGAAATTACATGGTGTGAACCATCATTATTGTATCTTGATCAACGACAAAACAATGCGAAAGCGAAGTGCAAAGAATTGTGCATTTGCAAAGAATTGCAAATCAATTACGGATGCTTTCACGGATACAAAAGAGTGACTAAATCATTTATACCGGTGTAAATGCTCCTCGCTTGGATTGAAATCCCAAAAGGACAATCGAGAACATGGTCACTCATGAATCTACAACACGCTTGAAGCGTGGTAGACCAATCGGTTCTAAAGATAAAAATCCTCGAAAAAGAAAAGGAGCAAATATGATTAATGACCCCAAGATAGATAAAAGTGTTCCTCTAGAAACACAAGATGAGGATAGTGTCCCAGAAGAGACAAAACCTGACATTAATCAAGAAATCGCAATTAATTATATTCACACAAAAGAATTATGGAACCGGAATGATATGAAAGAGATTGATGAAATATTTTCTTATGCTATAGCATGTGATATCATCAATGAAAATGAAGATCCCAACCAAGATCTATCATTGAATGTCAAAATAGACATGATTGGGTTCAATGGAAAGATGCTATTGAAGGTGAATTAAATTCTCTTAACAAGCGTAATGTGTTTGGACCTATTGTCCTTACACCCCAAAGTGTAAAGCACATGAGGTTACAAATGGGTTTTGTTCAAAACGAAATGAGAAAAATGAGATTGTGAGATACAAAGCTCGACTTGTTGCACAAGGTTTTCTCAAAGACCGGAATTGACTATGAACAAACATACTCTCTCGTTATGGATACAATTACGTTTAGATATTTAATCGACAACAGTTCTTGAACTGGAAATCGTCTTATGGATGTTGTTCTGACTTACTGCACGGATCACTTGATAGTGATATTTACATGAAAATCCACGAAGGATTCAAATGCCTACTGACATTAAAATCACTGACCAAAGGAAATGTATTCGATCAAATTGCAAAGATCCTTATATGGACTAAAGCAACGGGGACGCATGTGGTACAATCGTTTAAGCGAGTATCTATCAAAGAAAGGATATGTAAATAGTCCTATTTGCCCTTGCATTTTATAAAGAAAACAACATCCGGATATGTGATTATCATTTGTCTATGTTGACGATTTGAATATCATTAGTGCTGCTAAAGAAATCCAAGAAACAAAGAATGTACTTAAAGAAGGAATTTGAAATGAAAGATCTTGGAAAAACTAAATATTGTCTTGGTCGCAAATTGAACATAGACCAGCGGAATCTTTAATGCATCAATCGACATATCTGAGAAAAGGTATTGAGGCGTTTTAATATGGATAAAGCAACTCCATTAAGTACACCAATGGTTGGTAGATCGCTTAATGTTGAGAAAGATCCATTTAAGCCCTTGTGAAGAAAGCGAAGAAGTTCTTAATTTCAAGCGCCATATCTAAGTGCGATAGGAGCTCTCATGTATCTTGCTAATTGTACTAGACTCGATATAGCTTTAACGTTAATCTATTAGCAAGATTTAGTTCATCTCCTGAAAAGGCATTGGAATGGAATTAAACATCTATTCCGTTATCTTCAAGGTACAATTGATTTGAGATTATTTTACACTAAAATGCAAAACAAGTTTTGGTTGGTTATGCGGATGAGTTACTTATCGATCCGCATAAAGCCGGATCCCAAACCGGTTATGTATTTACGTATGGAGGCACCGCAATTTCTTGGTGTTCACGAAACAAACACTTGTTGCTACTTCTTCAAATCATGCTGAAATCATTGCACTTCATGAAGCAAGCCGAGAATGTGTATGGTTAAGGTCAATGACGCACCACATTTTAACAACTTGTGGCTTATCGACCAACAAAGAACCAACAATCATATTTGAAGACAATGCGGCATGTATCGCTAAATAAAGGAGGTTATATCAAAAGTGATAGAACCAAACATATCCTCCGAAATTTTTCCAATTCACCCAAGATCTCGACAAGAGCAAAGAAATCAACATCCAGTATATTCAATCAAGCAACAATGCTGCGGATCTTTTCACAAAGGCACTTTCTACTATACCTTTCAGGAAGCATGTCCACGAGATTGGAATGCGACATCTAAGAAATTTATGAGGAAGAGCTCATTGTGTTAAATGAGGGGGCGTCTGTGATTCACTCTTTTCCTTATCATGGTTTTTATCCCACCGGGTTTTTTCGATAAGGTTTTAACGAGCAACACCAAATGCGTTTAAAGGCCGGAAAAGAGACAATTATGTGGCACACCAAGGGGAGTGTTATAAAAGATAGAAATAATATGGTGTACCACTAATTGTAGACGCACCATTTCATAGTTATTGTACATATGGATTGGTTAGGTTTTACCTAACACAAGAATGAGGTAGATAGTTATTGGTTAGGTTTTACCTAACACAAGAATGAGTAGATAGTTATTGGTTAGGTTTTACCTAACACAAGAATGAGTAGATGGGTTATTGGTTAGGTTTTACCTAACACAATAACATATATAGATGAGTGATCACATGTGTGTTAGGTGGTTAAAATGTACTATAAATAGAAGAGTTCACTTGATGTAAGATACACCATTTTTTCATAAGAAGAATTCTCCTCTCCCAAATATTCTTTCAAGTTTAGTTTCAGTTTTATAACAGTTCAATTAAAACCTAAGCCAATGCTCTCTAATTGTTTCTTAGTCACCACCTAATGCCTACTAAGTTGGTCAATAACAAATCAATCGTAATCTAGACCAACATCATGTCATTCTTTCTTCATCTATGCGTAATTAAGCTTAAAAATTGTCACATACACGCCTAAAACGCATCGTATCTTGTGTTCCTTTCTTTCTCTTTTACCTTTTTTTCAATTTACTCGATCTATTTTTCATCGCACATGTATGGTACAACTACGTACTTGGTGAGCACAAGACAACTGTTGTCAGCTTTTGCTTTCTATTTTGTTTCTGTACTGCAATTCTTTCCGAAAAGAAGGACAAGTAGACAAACTGAAGTTGTCGGCATGCCTTAAAATAAAAGAGAATACGAGTAATAATATCAGATTTGTCTATTCAAAACTATACTTTTTCCTACCGCTTTAGGTATCGAATGCGTATAATTATATATTCGTTTTTGTTCACTTAATTACAAGGTTAGTCCCTTTCTCGGATTAATTAATAGATGCTAAAAGTATTGAGCCAAAGAATACACTAGAGAAAGAGTTGAAAGGTGGCCAGGGCCAATGATGCACGTTGAAATGATGTACCATCTAACTTGTCTCCTAGACCTGTCCAGATTTGCTCTCCAGTCAATGAACTACTTGTGAAGCTTTTAAATACTTGTCTCTCAAAATACTTCAAATATGGATGTTCGTTTTGAACTAGACACTATACCTTTTACAGCTCATCTTTTGCTCTTACTTGTTTTTCACTTATTTCTTAAGTTTATCATTTAAGGCATGCCATTTTTACTTTCTTTTCAATCCTTCAAAAAAAAAAAAAGATTATTCGGAATGGATTCATTAAAACATGTATGTTTCTTAATAAAAATTTGAATATCTCATTAAAATTTTCAATTATGATTGAATAAATTTATTTTAGTTTTGTTTATTAATGAATCACCTCAGATACATTAGTTATTTATAATTTGGATTAGACATTTTGAAGCTATATGACCACCAATTCTATCCAACTAAGCATCTGAACTGGGTTATCTCAAGTCGTAGTCTTGTACAAGTAACGTTCGAAAGACATGCCAATATTATATTCATCATTCAGTAAAGTATTATTATTATCTTGTTAGAAGCAACTCAGTTCAGAACATTCATATTAATAGTCAAAACCACTTAACCTAGCCAACGGGTTTAATTGATTTGATCACTAATATAATCAATATAATAACTAGAAAGGTTCCAAAATCAAACACATCATTACTATATAATGGATCAAGTAGATATCTGGTGGGTAGATCGAGACTAATTAAGACTTGTATATGGAAGCATATGTCTCATAAGTTATTATATGAATGAGTTAGGGGGGGACCTAAGCGTCGGATTCCTCAACTTTTCTTTCTCACTTAGGTTTTTGTTTCATGGAACACTTGATTTGCAAAAGTTGGTTTTCGTGGAACAATTGACTTAAATACGGTAACGTATGCACTTACCCTGATTTACAAACTCATGTTCGTTTTACTTTGTTGTTAAGCCAACTTCCAAGAGATGGACATACGAAAACTTATCCTCTTCCTTTCCTCTTTCTTTTTCTGTTCTACTTCTTATTTCGTCAATTTCAAACCTCAGCAAGAGGAACTAATCAGAAGCTAAATTGATTGAGCATTTATGGAGTCATTTCAAGGATTCTACTTTACCACTCCTACTTTGCAGCTTGTCACTGCGATAGAAGGCTTCCATCAACCGATTAACCCACTGCGAATCTTATGCTGTAGTCCTTTTTGGCTTTACCAAGTATACTATTTTTCCCTCTTTGATTATGACATGGCTTACGGAATCGCTTAACCTGGGAAAAGTTAATTATTATACTTAAAATTAATTGCAAATATTTTAGTTAAAACTCTTACATATAACGTGTATATTTTCAATTAGTATTTATTATGTTTTAGCTTTCAATATGCTAAATTAGCATGTTATTTATTGGAGTAAAGTAAAATCATTTATATTTTTAATTGTGTTTTTTTTTGTTTATTTCTCTTTCTGAGTTAAATATAAAAAAGAGACACAAAAGAATTCTAAAATAAAAATTTCAAAATAATTTAATATTTATTTATTTAGACTAAGTTAAAAGTCTGTTTTTCACTTCAATCCCTTCATTATACGAGGCTGGAATTAATCTTTTCTGGGTCTACTTGACTGCAAAAATTTTCCGTAAACTGGTTAACTATGTTGGTATTCCCTTTCTACATGATTAAGACATAGTTATTGAATCATGTTTATTTTGTTTAATACGGTCCAATCAATTATTTGTCTTTTACAACCACAAATTTAGCTTCGAACTGACACCAAATGCATACTAGGAAGGTTTAATTAATTAATTAATCAGATACCTTAAATTTCTCCCGACAATACAGTATAGTGTATGGAATCGAAGCAAGCAAGCGATTGTGACTAATTAAATATAGGGACTTACACAAGAAACTACAACCGATATTATGTAAGGTGAAAAATGTAGACTTATATTATAATTTTATTATTTTTAAAATAAGTAAAACTATACACGATATGAATTTATAATTAAAGGAAACATGAAAGCAGAAAGAGTTACGATTTCCCCCAGCAAAGTCCAATTGTGTTGCTGTCATCCACCATATGCAAAGACCAGTTGGTCGAAGTTCTTGGTCTTCAGTCTTCACTAATAAGGTTTCATGATTGTTCACTGTGCAGATGTGGTGGAGGGTCATAACAAATTGGGACACGTGTTAGGTTCATCCACCATTGATAGCAGACTGCTCCTTCTGCTTCAAGAAGTGCCAAGTCCTAGCAAATCGATTCTGACAGGATGTATCTTTCTACTCCATGAAATATTTCACCGACGCTCCCGAGGGTGGTCGGGCGAGTCTATTAAATTATTTAAGAACCTGAACGTTAGCTAAATTTCATCAATATAAAACAAATTTCACCTAACCGGTTACATGGGAATTAAGCAAAGAGATTGGACTAATTCTGAATCAACTATATGGAGCCAATCATGGGTTCTAAGACTGGAAGTCAAATGATGTAAGAAACTTAAAACTATCAGAATAATAAAAACGACAGAGCATATCCGGATCATCTTTATTATTTCGAGTCATCAAATCTTGGTGTCGGACATAGTATATCCGGATCAAACTACTGCCCTTATCTAAGCATCTTTATCAAAACTTGTTTTCTCTCAATCTCAGCCTCTCCATCCTAGGAGAAACCATTACTCTTCCCCTTGTAAAGGTCATGAATAAGCGCTCATAATTACAAAGTAAGTAGCCTAACATAGAAGTGGACAACCCCTGTCCAAGAATCATATATAAGTTTTAGTTCAAGCAAGTATTCACTTTTACGTTACTAACTTCTGCTTGAAGCATACCCATTCTAGAATGCTATGGTACTAGAAAGATTTGGACGCGTAGAAAGAAGTGATTAAGCTACAAATTCAAGTTTGATTGTTTCTATTTTATTTTTATTTTATTTTTTCAAATTTAATGAAAAAGCTTGTTTATTTGACTTTTAAATTATGTTTTAGTATTAGTTTCTTTTAGTTTTCAAAATTTATAAGACTATAAAAATAATTTTTATTTTCTGTTTTGTTATTTCATAATCTAATTTACTATCAAATAGATATCTTATTTATTATTTAATATAATAATTATTAATAAGAATTATAAATAATTTAATTTAATATTATATATTTAATAAATTAAAATTCATTATTATTAAAAGTATGAATAATTCTATTTTAAATATAAATAAATTTTTATTACAAATTATTTATTTAACAAAATAAAATGAATTTTAATGGTAATTTATGATAAATATTATATAAGATATTAAAATAAATTTAATTAATTAAAATAATTTATAAGTTTTATCTAATATATAATTATCATCAATAATAAAAATATAACTATCTTGACATTAATAACTAAATATGTTTTTATTTGAAAGAAAATAAAACTAAAAAGTACAATAAAAATTAAAATGGAACCAAACGTAGGCTTTGTCATGTGGCATGTGCATCCACCTTGAGCACAATCATGATGACTTTGTGTTGGTTCTTGAAGGTACTTTAAAAGAGTGAATTAAGTATTAGTAAATTTGAAAAATTTCCATAACTTAAAAATAAGTTTGATTTAAAATTTAATGAATTTAGGAAATGACAATATAAAAAAGAATAATATAAAGGGTCTTGCGAAGAAAATTATAAATTAATTTTATAATAATTCTGCAAACAAATCTTGTCTATATCTATTTCTCAATTTTCTCTTAGTATCCTATTAAACTTGGATTTTCAGTTGTTGTACATCTTTATAACATCTGGGAGTTATAATAACACATTTGTAAGAGTTCTTAAGCATTTGAAAGTATTTGTACATATATTAGTTGAAAATATCATTAGACATATATCAATTGATGTGGTTATAAACTTATGGTACATTTTTTTACTAAGTTTGAAGGGATAATAGTTGACTATTTCTAAACATTGATTATAAAGATGGAAAATTTGATCCAGTTTAGCCTAACTCTGCTCCACCCAAAGTTAATAAGCTTAAATTCAATTTATCGGGCATTGGTTGGAATCATACTTTTATTTTTAATTTTTGAACTTCAAACTAGGGTTAGACTTGAGCTTCATGACTTGACCCAACTATAGCCTAACATATATATTAAACTTTGACTAGTGGCCCTAGCTTCTTCTCTTCTCTCATTTTTTAAACTCTACTGCCTCCACTTCTTCTTCTTCTCATCTATCTAGTCTTTTTTTTTCTTCTCTTATGAATTTTTATTGTAACCTCAAACAACGACAAACTTATTATTGTTAATAGAGAAGAATACAATAGCATATCTTAACTAGCGTGTGGCCTCTAACAATAGCGAAGCTTATCCTTCAAAACCTTAATTATCTTCCTACTTCACTGTTTATTCCTAAAAAACTTGACCCATATGTCCATGTCCACTAGAGCATGGCTTAGCCAATCATCTTATTTTAAACATTAGAGATTACTTTCATTTTCTTCATCTTATTCAATAAGATGTCCAGGTCCCCACTAACACCTTTATATTCATGAGTTCCTTTCTTTATAAGTTATTGAAAGATTATTTAGAAATATGGAGTAACATTGGGAGTTTTTGTGTTTTGATGAATTCTTTTGCTCTAGATCGAGGTTAGGTTTCTAAATTGGGGTAAATGATGAAACATTTATTGAAATTTGGTTGGGTTGAGTCAAGTCAGGTCTATTTTGCTATTGGGTGATTCAAACTTTTGGTTTAAGCTTGAGTCATAAGAGCTAGACTTGATTAGCTTCAGGTTAGATTTTCTTTTAAAGGGCTTTAGATTAGATTCGAGCCTCTTGTAAGGGGCTTTGGGGGTTAAACTTAGGCTACCTCAGGCTTGACCTATTACAAATTCTAATTGGTTGACCAATGTGATCAAAAGCAATACATTAGTTAATCACTAATATAGAATGGTTGACTAGTGTACTTAAAAACATATTTTTGAAGATTTTTCAAGTTAGTCAAATTATCAAACTCATTCTCTTAATAAAAATTTGACTAAAACCTTCACAAAAGATTTATTAAAGAATATTTTAAGGATAAATAAGTTTTCTTTGAAATCAAGTCTTAATTCATCTTGAATTTGAAAAACTTTATACATTAAGTTCGAAATAAATATGTTTATGCATGAAGAACCCTAAATTGTTAAAGTAACTAAGTACGGGATACAATAAAATTACAAATGAATTTATAGAGTTGTTATGCTTTGATCTTCCTTGGTTTTGATTTTATCCTTCACTTAAATGGTTATGAAGTTTGTGTACTTTTCTTTATGATCTTTATAAGGTGTCCCTTGACTTTATTTTATATTGCTTTCTTCTTAACTCATTAAAAGACAATTAGATAAATTATTAGTAGTAGCTATGTTTTGTTATCATCAAGTATAGATTGAAACCTTCTTCGTGTAAACAATCTATCCCTTTTAATGATAACAAAACATATGATATTAGAACGCAACAAACATTAACTATTTAAAAACGCACAATTTCTTTATATCGAAGCAATATAAACATTTTAATCCTTTTTAACTCATGCATCATAAAATGACCCATTTTATCTGAAAATCATATAGCATAATTAAAATTTATAAAAATCATGTAACATAATTAAAATTTATAAGAAGATAAACATATTCAAAATTCCTTTTATCAATATTAAAAATAATTATAATATCATATATATCTAAGAAATCAACTGCTCCCCTTATACAATAATTACTCCCTTTAAACACATTTAATATCACTAACTCTCTACCTTACTTTTGCATAAAAAAGAGATCAACTATCGTAAGAGGAAGAGAAAATGAAATAATGTGAATAAGTCCTTAAAATGATCTTAAATAAAATTAACTTTGCCCCAAGGTAAAGTAATTGAGCTTTAAAAGCATCAAAGTGAGACCATTACAGTGTTGGTGTTATTGGTCCATAACTTGGACCCTACGATTATCAACCTCGTTATTATCCTTCAAGAGTTATAATGTTTAGCCATCATTATGCTATAACTTTCATTTCTCCTATTGCTAATGTATGCATTGTTTATGTTATATATAGGAGTCATGCATCTGCTCAATAATGAGACGGTTGAACACTGCTCATTTTATCTATTTTTCTTCTCTCACGCATCTTTATTTGCTCCATCCAACTCAAGCATTTTCCTCTACATAAAAACACCTTACAGACGTATTTTGTCATATCCACAAATGCTTCATTTATCTGCCTTTAATTTTATAGACAGTTCCTACTCTACCTTTTAGAGTGCATCGAAGCTGGTGAAAAAGGCGCTACCCTTAAGGTCAGATCTTGTTTTCGTGCTGCACTGTAGAAGGGGAATTTTTGAAATAGGGTAGTGATTTTTCACGACATCTTACATTTCAGATAAGTCGTTTCATTTTAATTATTATTGCTACTTTAACTAACAATCTAAGTCGAAAAATTATTGTGTTGTTATCTTGTTGAAAATTACTGCAATTTTGTTGCTGCGTATTTAATTTGGTAGAAGTTGAAATACGGTGTTATTTTGTTCGTATTGTTTGATTATTCCGTGTGAGACATTTCTACTTTTGGATTTAATATGTCGTCTGTAAATGAGCCAACATAAGTTCTACACTTATTGTTTCCCATATAGGTTCAGCGCCTATCACCGTAGCCCAAAAAATTATGCATGTTTTAACTAGATTAGAGCCTCTAGATGGGAAAAATTTTAAACGATGGTCTAAGAAAATTCTATTGTAATTTCAATAATAAGAAATGGATTATGTATTGTTTCAAAAGTTTCTTAGTGACAATTGTTAGACCCCGAATTTTTCTTGAAATTTTTAAGTATAAATTGACATTAGATGAGGAATTTGTGGTGAATTATTCATGTGCAAAGAAAAAGACAATTCAAGAATGTGAATTATTATATGAGATTAAGATAAGTGAAATATGTTTTGTTATTGATGTTTATGATTAATTATGACCTAAAATGTTGTTTTGAGTTTAAATGAAATTGATAGTGAATGAATTGCTTTAAATGGATTTGAAAAACAAGAAATGATTACTTAAAGTGTTAGATTTTGGAGAATTGAAAATCTGAAATTTTGAGGATGAATAGTAGCAGAAAATGACAATTTTGATACGAAATCTTTATGAATTTTTTTGGCTTGATCTAAGCAGAATTGGTTCAAATGATCTTCATGAAAGTTGTAGATTCTGTTGAGAGCTTTCTATCTCCATAAAGTATGATATTTTTCGATATCGAGATTGAAAGTTGTGACTATTTGAATTTAAGTGTATTTTGCTTTGTGTTTGGAAAATGCTATTAAGGGTAAGTTGTGTTTACTGTGTTTTGAGAAAAATTCTGGACTGATGTGGTTTGAATTAGATTAAGTGGTCTACATGAAAGTTATATAGAAATTGCATAGCTTTACAATGATGTATAATATGTTATTTTTGGTTATGGAATTTGGAAGATATGAAATGTGGAAGTTTGGATGTTGTTTTAGGATGACAAATTCTGGCAGAAACTTTGATTGAAAAATTGGCTTAGTTAGAGGTTGAAATTGCTTTTAAGTTCTGCATGAAAGTTTTAGATTATGTTTTGATCTTTCCATTAATGTAAAGTATGGAAAATTTGGACCATTTAATAGGAAGTTATGATTTTTAGAAGTTGTATTACTGTTTAGGGTGATCCGACCCTTGCCCGTTCTTTTGCTTCTAACTTTTTCGTTCGACATCCGATTGACCTGATTTTTGAAGCGTTGGATTCCTAAGAAATTCCTCTACCTCTCAATGAAAATTTTGGAATTTTAAGATTAATATGAAAAGATTGATTGAATCAAAGTGAGATGATTGATTAAAGAGTTTGAGTTGGACATTTTTCTGAACATGCTTAGGTATTTTGGTGATATCTTGATCTATAGAGATCCAATTAAGTTGATTTTTGTCTATAAATAAACTAGAGAATTTAAAAGTTATATGAAGGAATCGAATTTCAATTCAGCCCCTAAGATTTCCAATTTCTAAATTGAAGTGTTAAAGTTATAAGAATATATAAGGGCAAATTGGGCATGACACTTAAGGTTATAAGATATAAGGCTTTTATTGAAGGGCAAAATGGATTTTTTAGAATAATAAAGGGTATAAAAAGAAGAAGTTACAAGTTGACTAAGATGTTACAAGCTGACTACAAATCAAGTGGATAGGAGCACTAGTCGACTATCATGACACTAGTCGACTGATCGAAGAGCGGAGATGAAACCTGCAGCGAAAAACGTTGATACTAGTCGACTATAATAGCTCGACTAGTCGACTATAAGGTAGAGTTGAACAAGATGTGTCCGAATCATTCCTAAATGGAAAGGAAGAAATCAAGCAACGTCTATAAGAAATCATGCAACGGCTAGAAGAGGATTTACAACGGCTATATTCATCTGTAGTCTCCAGATAAATAGTGGTAAATCAAGGGATCAATGTACTGAAGTCCAAAAAGTTAAACAATTCCACTATTATTCCAAACTTGCTCTGTATTTCTCTTAGCTTATTTCAAATCCGTATTGAGCATTGTTCTTTCATCTTTATCTCATTATTATTGTGAGTTGAGTGATTAGTGAAAAGTCACTTGTGAGGTGGGATTTGTGCCGGAAAACAAATCTATTGTAAGGGTAGCTTGAGTCGGAAATTAAGTGGTGTTGTAAGAGTTCACACTAAACTAAAAAGTGTGTAGTAAAGTGGTTTTCCAAATCCTAAGTGAGAGCTTAGGTAGAGGACGTAGGTCTTAGCACCGAACCTCTATAAAAACAATGTTTGTTCTTCTTCCCTACTCCTTGCATTTAAATTTGTTTAAATTGTTTTTTTTGTGAATTAACTTCTGATTTTTTGTAAAAATTTGAAAAAAGCTTTATAGATCTATTCAACCCCCTTCTAGATCTTTTACAATTGGTATCAGAGCAGAAGTATCTAGGGATGACACACAATAACCTAGCAGAAGAAGGTAACACTAATAACCGCCCTCCTTTGTTTAATGGTACTAACTACTCTTCTTGGAAAAATCCTATGAAGTATCATATTATAAGCGAGGGAGTAGAATATTGGAAGATCATCATCTTCGGTCCACACGCTCCATTGAAGGAAAATGGCGAGGTAAAAACGGAGCTGGAGTATGACGACAATGATTGGAAGCAAGCATATATCAACGCAAAAGCTATGAAATTGATATATTATGCTCTCACGGTTGAGGAAAGAAATTGAGTGAACTCATGTACGAGTGCTAAAGAAATGTGGTAAAGATTTCGTATCACTCATGAAGGAACCAACTAAGTTCGAGAGTCAAAGATCAACATGCTTCTCTATGACTATGAAATGTTTGTTATGAAGGAAGGTGAGTCTATTTCCACTATGCTCGATTGTTTTGCAGAAATCATAAACTGATTAGGCAACCTTGGAAAGCATATGACGGATAGTGAGAAGGTGAAAAAGATTCTTTGTTCACTACCGAAAGAATGGACTCACAAGTCACCGCTATTATGGAGTCTAAGGATCTCAATCATTTGGAATTCAACGTCTTGGTGGGATCTCTCATAAACTATGAGATCATTCTCAAATCAAGAGGAGGAAGAGGTAAGTTACAAAAGTCAATTGCTTTAAAAGCTAATACTTCTTCTCTTGATGAAAGTGACGAAGAAATAGATGAAGAAGACGAAGATGAAGAAATAGCAATGTATGCTAGAAACTTAAGAAAGTTCAAAGGACTACTCAAAAATAGGAGGAAAGAATTACGTGGTGGAAGAAATGATGAAAGAAAGAAGTACAACATGGAAAGAAGGACCAAAAGTTATGAAGAAAAGAAGAGCAATGAAGAGTGTTGGAAATGTGGAAAAAGAGGACATCATTCTAGAGAATGCAAAAGCTCATCCTTTACTTCAAATCTCCAGAAAAATGATAAGTTTGACAAAGGAAAAAAGAAAGCTAGCCTTGTAGCCACTTGGAGTGATGATGAGGAAGCATATCAAAACAATGATGAAAACAACTTAGCTCTTATGGCAAATAGCTTCTTAACAAGTGATGATGAAGATGAGGTAATGATCATTGATCAAGATTTTAGAGATTCTTTTACTGCTTTACAAATTGATTTTGAAGAAGCTATTGAGATCAACAAGAAATTAAGAAAGAAAATAAGAGAACTAGTTGCTGAAAATAGTGTTTTACATGAGACTATTGATGATTTAGATTGTACTAAGGAAGATCATTCTGCATGCCTTGCTGAAAAAGAAAATCTTACTAGGGAGCTCGATAGACTTAGAAAAGAGTTTTCTTATGTGGTTAGAAAATTTGCTGATGGAAATGAAAAGTTTGAAAAGATGTTATCTTTACAAAGATATTCCATTTTTAAACATGGTTTAGGATATGATCCTTTTGATAGAGATTTTTCCTTAATCTCTAAATTTTCTAAAGATGGAAAAGTTGCTAAATGTTTGAAAGATGGTCATATAGAAATTGCATATAAAAGTATTAGAAGATGTATTAATGTTAAGAAAATCTAGGTGATAAAAGGTACAACACTTCATAATGTGGTTTATATGACTAACCAAAATGGACCCAAAATGGCTTGGGTACCAATGAGAAGAAAGAATGTTTCTATTGTAGGAACAAGCAAGTAAAGAAAATCCACCAAGCACATGGTACATTGATAGTGGATGTTCAAGGCATATGAGTGGAGACAAAAACCTATTTGTAGAAATCAGACCAAAGAATCAAGGATATGTCACAGTTGGAGATAACAACAAAGGTAAAGTTATTGGTAAAGGTAAAGTAGGTAAGGAACCTTTGCCTACCATTGACAATCTTTTACTTGTTGCTGGTTTGAAATATAATTTGCTAAGTGTCTCTCAATTGTGTGATATGAATTTTAATGTGACATTTGAATCATCTCATTGTATGGTTAAGAAGGATGAAAATGTTGCCTGAAACATGTATCTTCTAATGATCAATTAGCTGATATTTTTACAAAACCTCTTAAAGAAGAATTGTTTGTGAACATTAAATTGAGACTTGGTATGTGTGACTTGAATTTTATTGGTTGATTGTAATTTTATGCATACATTAGCACAACAAAATGGTCAAATATTAGGCAAATATGCAATTCCATCTGAGAATACATCATCGTGATCTACACTTTGGCTAAAATGTGATTTATTTGGAGTTTAGCATCATTCCAGTCGACTAATTGGAGTTTAAGTCGACTGAAGTTGAGAAATTACTCAAGTTATTCTGTTGCCTGTTGCACATATTACAGTTATAGTCGACTAATAGTCTTCGACTAGTAGACTAATTCATCTATTTTTCAAAACCATTCGACTAATTATATACGACCAGTCGACTAGTTTTATGCCAGACAAACCCCACTCTTAATTTTATTTTTATTAGTCGACTACATCCTACCAGTCGACTATAAGTCATCTGGGTCTTCTTTAAAGACTCATTTTTTTCTCAAATCTCCGAAAACAAATTCTCTTCTACCTTTGAGATTTCTTCATGATGATGTTTCTCCATTATGATGGTTTTTGTATCCAGCCAAGACCGACATTTCATAAGTGTTTTCTTCATATTGTTTGTGATTTTCATCTTGTATTGGATGGTTATTTAAGACTATTTGTGTTTGATGGTTTGTTCTTCTATTTAATATAATTGCGATAATTTTTTCTCTTCATATTTGTGTTTTATATTGATGACTATTTGTGTTTCCTCTATTTCATCTTCATATTGATTGTTTTGATTATGACAAAAAGGGGGAGTAAAATTGAAAATTGATATTCTTTAGTCACTTAATTAAGGGAAGTTTGTTATAATTGTCTTTGATTTGATTCTATCTTGATTTCAAATTACCTTTATAAATTTGTTCTTACAAGGTTATTAAATTCAATGATTTATATGATTAAGGGGGAGACAATCTAACTAAAAAGACAAGGCATAAAACCTTGATCAATGTTTCTTTGTTTTCATTTCTTAAACAATTTCTAAGTGTTTTGTCATTATCAAAAAGGGGGAGATTGTTGGACCAATGGTGGTTGACAAATTAAATCCCACTTATGTTTTGATAATAATAAAATGTATAGAATTTGTTAAGAAATTATTTCAGGCGTTTTGGATTGAAATAAATCTAGAAAGCATTATAAATCATGGTGAAATCAAGAAGGAAGTAATCTTCAACATGATAGAGGCTTAAACATGAAGATTATGGGAAGATACGAATAAATATATCCGTTGGAGTCAGCACAAGTCGACCAACATATCACAAGTCGACTAATAAATTAAGGATCATCAGATGGGGCTTGAAACAAGTCAACTAAGATGTTACAAGTCGACTACAAATCAAGTGGATAGGAGCACTAGTCGACTATCATGACACTAGTCGACTGATCGAAAAGCGGAGATGAAACCTACAGTGAAAAACGTTGATACTAGTCGACTATAATAGCTCGACTAGTCGACTATCAGGTAGAGCTGAACAAGATGTGTCCAAATCATTCCTAAATGGAAAGGAAGAAATCAAGCAACGTCCATAAGAAATCATGCAACTACTAGAAGAGGATTTACAATGGCTATATTCATCTCTAGTCTCCAGATAAAGAGTGGTAAATCAAGGGATCAATGTACTGAAGTCCAAAAAACTAAACAATTCCACTATTATTCCAAACTTGCTCTATATTGCTCTTAGCTTGTTTCAAATCTGTATTGAGCATTGTTCTTTCATCTGTATCTCATTATTATTGTGAATTGAGTGATTAGTGAAAAGTCACTTGTGAGGTAAGATTTGTGCCGGAAAACAAATCTATTGTAAGGGTAGCTTGAGCCGGAAATCAAGTGGTGTTGTAAGAGTTCACACTAAACTAAAAAGTGTGTAGTAAAGTGGTTTGCCAAATCTTAAGTGGGAGTAGGTAGAGGACGTATGTCTTAGCACCGAACCTCTATAAAAACAGTGTTTGCTCTTCTTCCCTATTCCTTGCATTTAAATTTGTTTAAATTGTTTTTTGTGTGAATTAACTTCTGATTTCTTGTAAAACTTTGTGAAAAGCTTTATAGATATATTCAACTCCCCTTCTAGATCGTTTACATAAGTGAGATTCAAGAGTTCACGTAAAGGTATTTAGTAGTTGAATTGATATGAATAGATATTGCATTTTGCAAGTTTATAGGTGTGGAAATTTTGTTCTGAACACAAGGAAAAAAATGTATCAATCTAGGTAGAATTAGACAAAGTTGCCTTTATGAAAGTTGTAGTTTATCTTCCTAGCTTTCTAACGATATGAAGTATGAAAATTTTAGATATCGGAGTTAAGAGATACGATCATTATAAGTGATGATGCTGCATAGGATGTATATACAGAACAACTATAGTAATGATGAGAACTTATTGTATGTGATGAGTCAATTGAGTGGAAATTTGGGAGCTTAATGCAAACAAATTGGTAATTGAATGTTTAAGGAGTAATATTGCTTTAGAAGAAATGAGTTTGGGAAGATTATGAGTGAAAGTGATGTTAGAATGAATGTAGGAACCATTAGAGAGGCTTTGGAGAGAGTTTTGTGTCACATATGTCCGTTAGATGGACTTTAGGTTTGTTAAACAAACCTTCTCAGGTGTAAAAACACCACTAGCCCAGTGAATGTCCGTTAGATGGACTTTAGGTCCGTTAAACAGACCTTCTCGGGTATAAAAACACCCCTAAGCCTGACAATGTCCGTTAGGCGCACATATATGTCACAACTACATTAAATCACAGATTTTGACCCTTTAGATGGAAAAATCTCTCTTTGTGGTATTCATAAAATTGTAGATCTAGAAGTCCTCTTTCAAACCGTCTAAAAATGACCTTAATCAGAGGTCTCTAGAGAAATTTATGCCAATTTTATCAAGATAGGTACAATATGATTGAAGGTATAAACATGTTTGATTCTTTTGGACATAAGTTCATCATCCGACCTCCAAATGGAGTGATTCTTAAAGCAATAGGTTTCTAACACATTTTTATACCTCTCCATAAAAATTGGTATCCAATGGTGTTGATTTGGAAAAGATTGATGGAGAGAAAGTGAGGAAATTGATTGGAAGAGCATGAATTGGTTGTTTACCACACATACTTTGGTATTTTACTGATATATTGAATCGTAAAGCTTCGATTGAGATGATTCTTGCTTCAGAATAAACTATAGGGTTAGAGCCACAATTATTTTGAAGAAGTCAAATTGTGATTCCGTTGTGTAGGCTCACCCTTGTGGTTTGAGATGTTATGAGAATGATGACTAAGGAGATTTCATTGAAATAACTCTACAGAAAAATACGCTCATGTCTTATGTTATTTGGAACGATAGGTGGTCTCTGGAAACAAGGCTCAACACAATTAGCCAGTAATGTCCCATACGTGTTGAAAAAACTAAGCTGATAATCCATCCGAGCCTGGAGCTTTGGAAGGGTCAAATTGAAGATAGTCTTTCTTATTTCTTACATCGAGAAGAGAGAGATTAAGGCATCCTTACTTTTCAACCTGATAGCACTTGTTAGAATTCACTTCATGTTGTCTGAAGTTTGCTCAACCTGAATAGGTCCCATCAGTTATGAAAAGAAGGATCTAGCCATCTCAAGAAGAACCTCCTAGTCATGTTGCGTATCTCCATTACTATCCTGTACGATTACTATTCTATTGATATTTCTTCTAGCCATAATTGAAGCATGGAAGAATTTGGTATTTGCATCACCTTCCCGAGGCTAATTCAGTCGAGCTTTCTACTTTTTGAATGGAATTATGCAATGCCAAAGCTTGTTGATACTCTTTGAGTAAGTTTAGTTCCTTCACCCCCAAGTTTGCATCATTTGGATGATTATAACATTCTGCTTAAGCTTGTTGTACTTGAAGTTTAAGCAAAGACAAATTTTGAGTTTTGACCTTCTTCAATTTTTGCATTAACTGGAAAGTTTTATACCCTTTATCCTCCTGCTGCCAGCAATTATTGATGATATCTAGAAACCCCTCCAGTTGAGTAACTCCAATAAAGAATTGAAATGACAGTCCAGCTTTCCTAGCACTGGTATAACATTGAATGAGTGGAAAAGAATTATCAGAGGTCAGGTTTTCCCCAAGATGAACAAAGGATTAAGGGAATTTTTTTATCCATGTAGAGTTCACAAGGCAAGAAACTAATTTTTTTTTCCTAATGAGCATGGAATGTACCTTGCTGATTATTTGACCATGTGAGTAGGTGACCTATTAAGCATAGGTCTAACAGCTCCACATCTCTAAGTAGGTTAGTAAGTTCTTTGGTGTCAACTAAGGTGTAATGCTTCCTACCTTCTGCCTCTTTAGAACTAAGGATGAAATTAAAGTCTCCAGCCATAGTCCATGGGTTATTAACTGAGTTTTGAATGTACTTTTGCACCTCCACAGAATGTTTGTTTGCAATGCAAAATTTGTAGCATAAATTAAAGTTAGTACAAACTTCAAGTATTGACCTCCTATCTGACAAGATAACTGACGATGTTGATCACTCTCCTTCTTTAATTACACTTCCATTAAGTTTGACTTATAAAAATATATGATGCACCTATTAAAATGGGACCTATGATTAGATATACTCCTCCATTATGCACCAAAAAACTTCTAGTTATTCAGTATAGATAGGTTTTTAATTCTAGTCTCAAGCAATCCTACTTCAAGTTGCTTCTCCTTAATAAGCTCGATGATCAAAGACCTTTTCAACGGGTCATTTAGCCCCAGCATATTCCAAACTAAAAGAGACATTCACCTTTTCCCAGCAGTACTTTTCCTAGTTGCTACAATGTGTGTATTAATTGGCTTCGTTTCTTCCAAATCAGCAGGTAACTCCTTACCTAGCTTAGTGTTTGGCTTAGATACTAAAGCCTCATCCTTAGCATTTACAGTAGACCCCCTTATTACAGGTCCTTCTTTCAAGGCTATTGTAATTGCATTAGCGTCCCTGCTAGTTAGATTTAACTGCTCCTCTCTATGAATGAGAAGGTTAGTAGTGTTCTGACTCTCATCATTTTGAACCACATTCCCTTGGCTCTTAGTTCTCATAGCAATATCCACTTGAAAGCCAACAGGCTCTTCACCAACTACTTCCTCGAGGCTTCCATTCTTATTTATTGTCTCAATTATTATTCTCCACTCATAATTTTCATAAGCTAGTAGTTCCTCATGAGAACCTGTGTGGAAGAGTTTCCCAGTAGGTTGCCACTTATTGTTTGAGTTGGGTTTCCAAGGATAGGATAGTGGAATAATCTTCTTTACCATCTCTCCATTGTCACCTAAACTCATTACTATCAATCTATTAGGTAAGTTAGCAGATTTTGGAATCTCAATGCAGACTTTAGCATAGCTAACTCTTTCCATATTTGTTATTTGGGAGTCTATGATTAGCAGTTTGCCTAATGAGCTTGCCACATAACTTAACCTGTCAACAGTCCATAATTCCATAGGCAAGTTGTGAAAGTATACCCACAGTGGAAGAGTATCAATCACACCTCTATCTATTTCGAAGCCGGGTCTCCATCTCTGTAAGAATAAGGGTTGAACCCCTATACGTTATGGACCTTGTTCGGCGATGTCCAACAAAGTACTATCCTGCCTAAATTTGAATAGGAAGGTCCCATCTTCTCTAATCATCACACGTTTCATGCGCTTGTTACTCCATCTAGCTATAACCTATGCGTCCACCACTAGGAATGATGATCTCTTGCTTCAAAAAAAGCCAATCAGGGTAGAAGACCGAACATGAGCACCTACGTCGAGTAGCTCCTTTGGGGGCAAATGACTCCATCCCTAGATACATCTTGGAAATGCTTTATGACTCCTTTATTATGATGATTTATCAATTTCTTCTTCCAAGCTCTAACGGGTGCCAAGGCGTTCTCAGTCACCACAATGTTGGCATACGCATATAGAGTTTGTCCACTTTTGAAGATTTTTGAAGTACAATATCTCTAGACAGTGACGGGAAGTCTTCTTTAGGGCCAGAAGACTCTCTTACTTCCATCCTAGCACATCAAGGCCCTAGCAAGGCCTGGTCAAAGGAAAAAAATGCCCAGGAGGAGACTATTAGAAGGCCCCCCGAGCAAGAAAAATAAGGCAGGAAAAAGAAAGTAACCAAAAAAGTAAGGATTGGAAGGTAAAAGTGTAATAAAGCTAGTGAGAATGGGGAGAAAAAGTATTAAGTGAGAAGTCCTAACTTTGTAGATTTTGGTTAATTTGATTACTGCTAATTCTGTTACAATATGTATACTAATATTTTTAAATTGAACAAGATGTAATAGGATATATTCATCCATATTGACTTATCCTAGAATATAGGGAAGTTTTATTTTATCAAACTCAATTATCTTACTATGATCAGGTAAAGCAATAAATATTTTTGCTTTTATTTGTGAAAAATTTTGAGTGAACTTTTGTTAATTTGATTCTTGAAAGTTAGGGCTGAACTTATAAGAAATTCAGTTTTTGATAAGATAAATCGAGAGCTCCTGTTTTATTGACGAAAAGATGGCACTAGATCTTGCGATAATATTTGAGCAACGGGCCAATGTATGATATGGAAGGTCCTGATGTGGTCTTCTTCGTCAGTTTAAAAACGCACAGAAGAAAAAGACAAGCTGAGAAGATCGTTCGGTGTACGAATCATTGTTTTGGAAGAGAATATTATAGGAATAAAGAAAGGATACGTTAGTATTTTATGATGCAATCAAATCGCTTCTTGATTTACAACGTCAAAATGAGTATTGTTCATGAGCTTTTATCCTTAAAGTTGCCGTAGAGAATCAAATGATATTTACACAGTACATAAATAGCTTCCTCCACGAGAATGACTCAACGACTGTATATTAAATCATACTATTTATAATGTATATACTTTAGGGGTATAGGATTAGCGTTGTAAAACAATTTAAGTCTATCTAAAATTTTCTAAGCTTTGTGGTTGACTCGAATAGCCATTTTTAATTTGCAATAAAACTTGTATAGCATGTGTAAAACTTATCGTGCTAAAACTTGTACAAACTGAATATTGTAATTTGAGTCAACATATAGATCCTGAAATATATGTTTCAGGTTTTATGAGAATGAAAACAATAAATTGTTTAATATCAATATGGAAAACAAGAGATTGCCAAAGTTAATTTCAACCCCAACCGAATTAAGAATTAACCTTCAGCTACAATTCCAGGCTTATTTGATGACTTTGGTGAATTTGTTTTCTTTGGTAAAAAGGGCAGACGTGAATTTGGTTAATTTCTTGTCAACTATGAAATTTTTAACTGAAATACGATAATTTAATTTTAAACCCGAACTTATCATATATTTATATATTTGTAATTATTGAATTTTGATTTGTTGGAGAAAATTCAGGTAAAAGACATAAATTTCTCAATAGTTTAAAAATCTTAGATCCCAACTTTAAAATTATAGAAAAACTCCTTTTAGTTTTAGTTTTCCAAAAACCTCTTTTCAATGACTTTGGATAAAAATAATGATAAAATATATACAATATGAGCGTCAAATATGGACTAATTAAATGTTAATTTATAACGATTCAATCTAACTTTTAAACTTAAACTGGACTAATTAAATCTTATTTAAACTAATAATTTATTATAATTAAATTAAAATATTAATTTAAGTCAAATTTAATTCGTTTAGGTCGGATCTATAAGCTAAGTTAGATTATTATATTAATAACATTTGATTAGTTTAAGTTTGATATTTATACTATGTGTATTTGATCATTGCTTAACCCAAGTCTAAGAGCAGGGTTTTCTAAAAACTGAAAATATTTTGATAATTTTAAAGATGAAGAATTCTTTTTCCAAAATTTCTTAAACTATAAAGGAGGTCATTGTCTTTTTTCTTTTTTTTTTTCTTTAGATCACTTGATAAAATTTCAAAAATAGAAACAGAAAACTCTATAATTAATCTATTTTGTGGTTGTCCATGTGATGAATGCTTACAAAATTTGATATCAAAGAGGGAATTATTTGCTCTAATGTTTATGTTCGATTGATTTTTTTTTCATAGCATTTACTTGAAAAAAGGAAACAATACATGCTGGATTTCTGATCCTCAAGCTGTGAAATCATTGGAAGAAGAAACCTAAGCTTACCCGAATCCAAGATACCGATGATCCAAGCTCGCACGGCCAACCATAAGATAAGTATATGTAATGATTTTAACGGAATAGGAAAGTAGCCAAAAAAAAAAGAAGAAAAGTTACCATCAGACCACAATGGGAATTTGTTTTCCAATATTCGGATTTATTGCTTTGGTCGCTTGTAATATATGTCCGGTTGCGTATTCCAAGCAAATTATCAACTTGCTTCAGGTTTACAATTTCTGTTTGAAAGTTGCTTTGGTGTACGTTTCTGATTACCATTAAGCATTCGTAGTCGTCGATATCTTGGGTTGTCCGTTCAAAAATAATATTCATGCTTGACCCAAATGCATGAACATGAACTTCTTGTTGTTTGGAGTGAAGGGATTTGTTTCTGGCAAAATTAATAATGGGAATATATTTTTTTCCTTATAACAGTGATGTGAAATGAAATAGCAGAAAAATGAGATACAACCAAAGGCCCCAAGTGACTTGGTGTCGAGCATTTGCATCACACCAACTAATTCTAACGCCTTGGACATCGAACTACTCGAGATGTCAGTTTGTCGTTATGACGATGGTTTTGTCCTTTTGTTGATCTCTCCAGTGAACTGTTTTGGACTCTCCCGTCTTTTTCTGTTCCTAATATATATGCCGCCACTGGCTTGTGGAGGCTCGATTTTGAGCAACTTCATTCCTCCTCTCTCCGACTTTGCTTCATTTCACATTGTGACAGTAAGTTTACGTGGGATTTTCATGTCCGGATAACCTACCTGTGTTTACGGGAGTGCTGCTTGTACTTGGTTTCCCTTGTTCCATTTGTGCATTGCTGTTTTATGTTTCAGAATGTTCGATATGCGTTTTGAGATCTCCGTAGATTTGAGATGCTATCAACTAATGTTATCGTTTGATTAGGTGGGCAGCCTCTGTTTTCACCTGTGAATTTTCGGTGGAGTTGTGCTTTCACTTTTCACATACATATTGCCAAAAGAAGAAAAAGGAAATGGAAGAAAAAAAAAAAAAAAAGAGTTTTCGAATTGAAGTAGCTATACAAATAGGTAACGTTGATAGTTCAAGACTCAAAATCTTCATTTATGTACTTAACTAGCTCTACTTAAGGGCAAATTGTCAATGATTTTTTTTCTTTTGTTATCTTGAACATAAGTTATATAAGATAGCAGAATTGCTTATGTAATATTCAAATCCTTAGATGGTATTATGTTTCATGTTTGGTGGTTCCTACTAAATTTGGATGAGAAAGACAATTCTATGATCTGGTTGAACTTTTGCAGATTCAGTAATCTTATCCATGTTTTGATTCTTCATAATTTCATGCAGGGTTCACAAGATACATTGAGATCAGTCATTAGATCTTATTCGTGGCATATGTACTCTGATGAGAAAGGAGATGGTGACAGACTCACGGTTTGCAATTTTGTGGAAAAATTCAGGGAAGGCCGTCCCAGTAACCGAAAAGGTGAAAATTGGAATTGTGGCGTTTGAAGTTGTGAGTTTGATGTCGAAGATCGTTAATATATGGCATTACATGACTGATGCTGGGATGTGCAAATTGAGGGAGGAAGTTGTAAATTCAGTTGGGATTAGAACGCTTGTTTCACATGACAGTAATTACCTTATGGAACTTGCTCTAAACGAGATCCTGGAGAATTTGGTACTCGTTGCCAGATCTGTGGGAATGTATGGGATCAAGTGCTCTGACCCTCTTTTTCGTGGTTTTGTAAATTTTGTAGATGACCCAATTCAGAATTATCTTCAATGGTCAGGGTGGAGTTATAGATTGAAGAAAATGGAAAGGAAAGTTAAGAAAATGGAGAGATTCATAGCATTTACAAAGCAATTGTCTGATGAGCTGGAAGCTCTCACAGAGCTTGAAAGAACATTTAGGAGAATGCAGGGCAATGTGAGCATAGCCAAATGGAAATTGCTTGATGCTCAGCAGAGGTTAATACTTCAGCGCCACACGGTAACATGTCTTCAAGAGATTTCTCCGTGGGTTCGAACATATGATTATGTTGTCAGGCTTTTGGCCAGATCTCTATTGACAATATTAGAGAGAATCAAATATTCCCTTGAGATTAATCACCTGTCAATAGTGGAGCGGAACACCGAATGTCGACAGATGAATTTCGATTGTCTTGCTCGGTCCCATTCTTTCTCTGCTTTGATGCACCCTGCGATACATCCTTCAGACCATATGTCTTATGGTTCATCTCCAGGACATCTAGGCCTAGGGAAATCAAATTTGATGTCAGAATTTGATGCTAAGACTAATGCATTCAACAGGCAGCAAAAGCTTCTGCAGCCCTTCTCCACACTTGACGGGAAGCACAATCTTAAGAAGAAAAGACGAACGGGTCGTACTGGACCTTTCAAAGGATGTATGGCTAGTGAAAATGATCATACCTTCGTGCAAAAGTGCAAGTCATCAGTTGGCGGTTCCATGAGGATCCTGGGTGACTATTTTAAAAGTTTTGAAGCTGAACATGCAAGTTTGGGATCTGTTAATTTCAGCAACAAAATCTATGGTAAATTAGCCATCTTAAGTACGAAGAAACGGATGTTTGTTGCCCCATGTTCTACTCTAGGTGATGCTGCATTGGCTTTCCACTATGCAAACTTGATCTTAATAATCCAGAGACTAGCTTCATCGCCGGACACGATTGACTCAGATACTCGTAGCGATCTATACGATATGTTACCGTCAACTTTGAGGGCTTCTTTGAGGTCCAGGCTCAAGATATATGCTAAATCTCTTGCTCCTTCAGTCCACAATGGTTCCCTAGTAACAGAATGGAGTGTAGCTCTTGCAAGGATACTAGATTGGTTGTTGCCACTGGCGCTTAACACAATACGATGGCAAGCTGAACGTAATTTCGAGAGAAAACAGGAGGAGCTTGGAACAAATGTGCTTCTGGTGCAGACCCTCCATTTTGCCAACCGAGCAAAGACTGAAGCCGTAATAACAGAGCTTCTAGTGGGCCTCAACTACATATGCAGAATCAATGCGGTAGCTAATGAAAGAACTCTTCTAGAGTTGTCTAGGTGCAGGCATATTCATGGCTATATGGACAAAAGGGATGATCACTTGTATAATTTTCAGTAGATCAAACCAAATTCTTGCATCCCTCCTCAACTACTACAATCCAAGCCAGAATTCCATTCTAAATCTTCATGCTAGACTTGAGGATTAGTATTTAAGGTTCGGTCTTTTAGGAACTTTTGATACAAGTCATATCTTCTGTGACATAAAAAAGGAATCCAGGATTTGATGATCCTGGTGAATGACATAGAGTTTGCCATGTGTAATGTCTCCTTTTTAAGTTTTTGTTCTAAATTATTCAAACATTAAAGACATAAATCTTACATAAATTATGAATTGTACATAAATCATTCCTACCCATTCAGATCTTGAATATAATATTAACTACATAGATAGGGTGAATAAATTACTTACCTTGAATAGAATTTGTCATGATGTAGAAATAAAACTTTCAATGATCACAAACTAGTTTCTCTCTCTTAACCTTCTGTACGACAACTTAATGGATAGCCAAATACGTATATTTTGTATTTGTTTTGACTGCATTTAATTAGGGAGAGAGAGAATTATTTTATATATAATTATTTGTTGACATTAAATCTTGTATATCTATCAAGTACTAAATAAGCGTTAAGATTTAACATACTATTAAGTTAAGAAAACCCTAAACTAAGTTTAATATGGGCTACAAAAAATATAGGTCATAACATTAGGCCATATATTTCTAATATTCTCCTACTTGGTCGGATGTTTCATCAATACATTTAATAGAACAACATAATGCTAGCAAAATTAAATCTTATAAAGCTGTTAATATCATAAGTACCTTAATACAACAAATCACATAATGTGGGTTATGGTGATCATATCTGATATAGTTGTATACTCCCTCTATATACGACTACATTAAGAACTTATTATGTTTGAGTTTATAAGTTGTATATAAACAACATAAAATCCACATACTTGTTATGAAAATACATACAAATTTTTATTGAACAATTATTTATACATAAACATAATGAATAAGAAATATAAATTCAAAACAGATTATTATTAAGTTCAAAAGTGTTAAAATATCATCATCAAACATTATTATCAATCATCAATACAACCAAGACCTATCCTAAACACATGTTCTTTAAATGTCTTTGGTTGTAAACCTTGAGATCCGTCCTAATATGTTCTATATGCACTCTTTACTTCTGAATCTCCTCTTTAATAAAAAATACTTTAATTCCATATGTTTTACGCCTTTTGGAGTATTTGTCATTTTTAGAGAATAAAATTGTAGCAGAATTATCACAATAAATTTTCAGCGGCTTGCTTATTTTATCGACAAGCCTAAGCCCTGAAATAAAGTTTCACAGTCATAATGTATAAATTGTAACCTCATAATAAGCTACAAAT
This sequence comes from Erythroxylum novogranatense, assembly GCA_029891385.1. Taxonomy (NCBI): domain Eukaryota; kingdom Viridiplantae; phylum Streptophyta; class Magnoliopsida; order Malpighiales; family Erythroxylaceae; genus Erythroxylum; species Erythroxylum novogranatense. Next base: position 103,557,253 of record CM057232.1, read on the forward strand.
TTAGCTTCCGTAATGGATGAAGCAATGATAGACTGTTTGGCCTCTTCTATGAGATTGCTCCTTCAGCTAATAGGAACAAATAACCAAATGTTGACTTTTTACTATCAAACATCTGACAAAATTTAAATCTATATATCCAGTTACTTTTAAATGATCAGACCTCTTATAAGTGAGCATGTAATCCTTTGTTCCTTAAAAATATCCTAATACTTCCTTTGCAGCTTTCTAATGATCAACACTAGGATTACTTTGATATCTACCCAACATTCCTACTGCAAAACTAATGTCAGCTTTAATACAAGTTTATAGATACATTGAGTTGCCCATAACAGAAGTATATGTTGGACCAATGGTGGTTGACAAATTAAATCTTTTTTATGTTTTGATAATAATAAAATGTATAGAATTGGTTAAGAAATTATTTCAGGTATTTTGGATTGAAATTTAAATAAAAGATTTGTGCAAAATCAAGACATCATTAATCTTCGGTGGGCAAGAGATAAACCATTGTGAAATCAAGATGGAAATTATCTTCAACGTGCTAGAAACATTCAAACATGAAGATTATGGGAAGATTTTGTTAAATCTATCCGTTAGAGTAAGCACTAGTCGACCAGCATATCACAAGTCGACTATTAAATTAAGATATGTCAGATGGGGCATAAAAAGTTGACCAACATGTGACAAGTCGACTATTAATCAGTTGGATAGGTGTACTAGTCGACTATCATTACACTAGTCGACTATTCAAAGAGCAGAGATGAAACTTGCATGGAAAAACGTTGGTACTAGTCGACTATAACACCTCGACTAGTCGACTATCAGGTAGAGCTGAACAAAATTTATCTGGATCAATCACAAATAGAAAGGAAATCATTTTGCAACGTCTATGAGCAATCAACAATGGCTAGAAAAAGATCTCCAACTACTATATTCATCTAGAAGTCTGCAAATAAATAGAGGAAGATCAAATGATCGAGTGAAGTCCAAAAGCAAAAGTATACAACTATTGTTCCTAATTTGCTCTAATTTTGCTCTTAGCTTGTTCTAAATCTGTATTGAGCATTATTACTTCACCTTTATTTTTGTTATTATTATGAGTTGAGTGATTGGTGGAAAATCACTTGTGAGGTAGGATTGGTGCTGGAAAACAAATCGGTTGTGTGGCGTAGCTTGAGCCGGAAGTCAAGTTGTATTGAAAAGTTCACACTAAACTAAAAAGTGTGTAGTAAAGTATTTTGACAAAATCCTAAGTGGGAGCTTAGGTTGAGGACATAGGTTTTAGCACCGAATCTCTATAAAAACAGTGTTTGCCTCTCTTCCCTACTCTTTACATTTAAATTTGTTTAATTGTTTTGTGTGTATTAACTTATGGTTTTTGTAGAACTTTATGAAAAAATTTCAAAGATCTATTCAACCCCCCTTCTAGATCGTTTACAGTATATGGAATTGTTTCTATTTCCTTACGTTCCACATCATTCTTTGGACATTACATAAGACTAAACTTATCTCCCTTTTGAATAGGGACTAGACCTCCTGAGAACTTTTTCATGTTAAATTTCTCAAGAATTTTCCCAATATAAGCTTACTGAGAAAATCCTAATAAACCTTCTGATCTCTTACGGAGAAATTCCAATCACATAGGATGCCTCTCTCATTTCTTTTATTTCAAAATTTTTAGAAAGAAAATCTTTAATCTTATGCAACAATCCCAAGTCATTAATAGCAAGAAAAATGTCATCAACATATAGAACTAGAAATATAAACTTACTCTCACTAATCTTATGATAATATACAACGATCAATAGTGATTTCCTCAAAACCAAAAGAAGTATGGTACTATTTAACTTAATATATCATTGTCAAGAAGCTTGTTTAAGTCCATATATTGACATCTTCAATTTACAAACCATACTTTTTTGGAAAAATCTTCAGGTTGATTCATATAAACTTCCTCCTCAAGATCCCCAGTTAGAAAGATTGTTTTCACATCTATCTAATGTTAGCTCTAAATCAAATTGAGCCACTAATGCTAACATTATTCTTAATGAATCTTTCTTTGAAACAAGTGAAAAAGTCTTCTTATAATCAATGTCAGCTTCTAAGTGTAACCTTTAGCAGACTTTATATCTTTCAACATTGCCATTCGAGTATTGTTTGATCTTAAAGACCCATTTATAACTAACTCATTTAGAACCTTTTGGCAAGTTAACAATGTAACATCCCGTTTCCATCCAAAGGGCTAGAACCCTAACGATTTGATACATGTAAGATCAATAGGAGAAAATGGGATAACACATCTCATGCTCATGCATTACATAAGGTGCACATGCACATACATAGTGAATCCTTGCATATGACAATAATTGTGCATACATTCATTGACATTCTCGGTATATTTGGTTCTACTTGTGAATGGGTTGAGAATTGCGGGTTATTGATTTTGAAAATTTATTTGGAGAGTGACATTATTGATTTTATAATTTTGGAGAATTTTAGGAATTTTTCTGAAATTTTTCGGGGGTAAATCCTGGACTAGGAAAAATACCGAGGGGCAGATCAACTGATAATTGGTATTAGAATTTAGTGCCTATGGAATTGAATTTTGGCCATATGGTTATAGGAATAATTGACAAGTGTTATTTATGGGAAATTGGGCTTGAAATTGATTAGTTTAAGAAGAAATTAAAGGTTAAGGCTTGGCTTGACACATGGCATGTTTATAGCCATGCATTAGGTTAAATAACCATTCACTATAAGCTTCCTTTGGCTCTCCCACGATACTTACTCTTCAAGACCCTTTGGAGTTATATTTTGGGTTATTTTTCTTCTCATCTTCGTGAGCTTCTTCCCCCTTCTCTTCTTGTGTTGTGATTCCCTCCAACCCTAGCCTAGCTTCCATCTTTGGCTTGCTTCCTTGCCAATTTGCTCTCTCTCCTTTGGTTACCATAAAAACCTATTTCTAGCCCTTTGAAGATGGTGATTGTTGGTGATGGTTGAAGCTAGGGTTTGGTGGTGTTCTTGGAGAGTTCAATGATGAGGTGGCTTAACCAAGTAAGTTTCCTTTCAAATGTTATGGGTATGGTTAAATAAAGCTAAATTGATGATGGACTTGAGTATCTTGATGATTGGAGTTTTGTAAGGGTTATGTATGTATCTTGGATGATGCAAAGTTATGTTCATATATTGTTGTTGTATGTATAGGATAAGTGAGAAAGCATCTATAGAGGTTTAGAGATGGATTGATGTTCAAAGAGATGCATGAATGAGTATAAACTTGATTATAACTAGATATCTATGTATATGCACTGTTTCTGGTAATTGTTAAATGATAGATCATGGGTTGTTTGAGAGTGAGTTATTGAATTGAATTAGGTAGGGATTGATGAAGAAATATAATGGAAATGATGACTTAAATAGATAAGTTGAATGTTAAGATTGAATAGTGGAAAAATCTGGAAAATTTCAATAGTATGATCTTGAGTGTGCTCCACTTGATTGGCCATAATTGTTTCTATAGTTGTCCAAATGAGTTTAGGTTTGGTTTGCATGAAACTAGAGGAAATTGACTACAATTCCTATGAAGATGTTGAGTGTGAATTTGGTCTTGAAGAGTCCCAAATTTTGGTATGAAGTTAGGTAATTGAGTGTTGAAATTGTTGTGAATAAAGGCATATGATTGTGTTTCATTTTGGATGTGTATAAGCCATTAGGGAATATGAATTGAGTATGAACAATTTTGAACTACATTTGAGGTGTTTATGTGTGTAGTCACTAACTTGAACATGATGAATTGTGAGTAGGAAGTGTTTGGTATTGAGGAATAAAATGTGAGATGGGAAAGGATGGAATATCATTGATGTTTAAGTTGTTTTATGCTAGAATTGGTGAATTTGGAAGTGTTTAAGAGTGTATGAAAGGTTAGAATGAGTTTAGGACCTTTTGGAGGAGTTTTAGAAGTGAAAATTTTAGTTAATCCGTAGCTTACACGGTCTGCCCGTGTACCATTACATGGCCCGTGTAAATCCAGGTTCAGGGGACACAATTCACCCGAAGGTTACACGGTCTGACCGTGTGGCTTTACACGGTCCGTGTGTTTTGGACCTCTTAACGACAGAATTAGAATTTTTGGTATTCATGAACGTTGTATCCCTATATGTCTTCTTTCCAATCGTCCAAGAACAAAGTCATTCCGACATCTAGAACGAAAGTTATGGCATTTGCGCCAACGTATGTTTGATTGGAGGACAGTTATGAACATGGTTGCTTCCTTTGACTATAACTCCTTTTCTAGAGCTCCAAATGAATTGATTCTTATGGAAATGGATTCCTAACTCATTTTTCTATATCTCCACAAAAATTTGTATTAATTGGAGTTAAATTGGAAGATATTGATCAAATGCAAGTGTGAGAGTCTATTGGAACATTGTCAACGGGAATAGTTTTACTGAATAGAGTTCAATGTTTTGCTTATATCTAGAGCTATAAGATTCCGAATGAGATGATTCTTTCTTTGTAGTAAAGGTAAGATATCGGGATACAAATCATATGAAGAAGTTCAATTGTGGTTCAATCTCTAAGATGTTCAAATGCTAAATGGAATCGGGTTTAGTACACTTTAAACAGTCTATCAATGTTTGAGGTATATCTCCCAATCTACTAACCCAAATTGAGTGATTTTGGTGCCAATAGAATCTTAAGACTAAGAGGAACACATTTCTAGAAGGGAGTATGATCAAAAGATATATTCTTCACTCTCTAATTTAGTGTGATTCACTATAGACCCGAAAGTGTGATTTAGCAAAAGATGAGTTTTGTTTTGAGAGTGACCTTGCAATGAAAGTGATAGAATGCTACCCGGAATTGTCATGAACATGCATCGTACATATATGTGCATGAATAAGCTTATAATGGTGAAACATTATTAATGTGTGTGCAACGTATTGCATAAATGGGTTGTGCAGGTCACAAGTCTGCAGACATGCGTTTCCAGAAATTGGAAGCAACTGCTAATCTGGAGCGTACTGTGAGTAGACCTAGATGGTCTTACTTTATTGTTTGTTAATTGAATTTTGGTATTATTTGACTATTGGATGATTGTGTAAATGTGATTGAATATGTGGGGTTTCAGACAGGAGGTCCGATGATTGTGATGATTGACTTGGATATTGAAGTGCTATTTGTTTGTGAATTGGAATAACTAAATGTATTGAGTGATTGCTATGTGTTTCCTGAATGTGTAAATTGTATGCAAGTGAAAGTGTGATTTCTCAACTATCTGTTACATACCGGACTATGGTTCGTTGATAAGTGAATATGAGTGAATAAGAGCATGCAATTATGAGTGATGCAATATGAATGACGGTTGAATTTTCAACACTAAGGTTAAATGCCGGTTTAAGGTCCGATAATATGGGAATGAATGGGTTTACAAAATTGTGAATGATGTATTTCATTTCATGAATGCATGTCATATAATGGCTGTTGTGACTAGAGTAGCCACCGATCAGAGCTATACACTCAATGCTTAATGAGCCCGAAAGGGACAGTTCAGAGCAATATGCTCAACGCTTAATGAGCCCGAAAGAGACAGTTCAGAGCTATATGCTCAATGCTCAATGAGCCCTACATGGGACAATTATCAATGAGCCCTATTGTAGCGCCCCCTTATCATAGGGTACACACCAGAGCGCCCGAGGGTCGTTCCGACTCATATCCTATAGCAAGGAAGTGCTACCGCTCGCAACTATCACTAAATACTCGCATGGCATCAGTAAATAAACCACAATATGAAAATCACTAAAATTTGAAACCACAATATAATCTTTCATTGCATAATATCAATCCAAAATATAGACAGTCTATCAGTCCCCTAAAGTCTCAATACAATAGCTCAAAAAGGAAACTGATAAAAATGTCTATACTAGGTCATCCTCAAAAGAATCGCCCCAGCTGACCGACCTGTGTGCCATCGCTACGCTTGTCCAAAATCCGCACAGCAGGAGAACGTCTATCTCGGGAGCTAAGACCTATTAACGCTGCCCTGAAAAATATTAGCAATGTTGGGTGAGTTTGCGAACTCAGTGAGAAATCATCATCGATGGTTCACCCAACTCATGCATATACACATAATATATCTCATATATATAGATTAGCACAATTTACACAATTATAGGGTAATTTTTCACATTTATAAAACACTAAAACACTTTACACATTTATACTATATCACAACTCAGACATATCGATTCACAATTAGCACATATTGCATGCATTCACAATTTCACTACACTGTCAGATGCATAATGTATGCAAATTCTCTTTTTATGTTATTGTTGTGACTGAGCGTTAACACTATCCCGATTCGGGCACTTTTCACATTAATCACATTTTTCGGCAAGTAGGAGAGCCCTCAGGGTATGCACTACTGCCCACTCTCATTAGGGATAGGAGAGCCATCTGGGTATGCACTATTCCCTTTTTCACTGATATCGAGCTTAAAGCTCTGTTCACTAAGCTCCAGTCACAACTGTTAATTACCGCTTTAAAATCATGCTAGGCATGCACTAACACTTGTACAGTCACTAACACATATATATATCGCTCTACTCAATTCATCACATTCAGAATACCACTCATAACTCGATACACTGATTCATAACCACAAGCACTCGCATTTGTAACATATTTCACATTTGTATCACTCACATTGGCACTTAATTCACACTTTCACTGCACATATATTGACAAAGCATGTTATCACACAAAGATTGAGGAACCAGCTAGGTTACTCACCTGTAACTTCCGAGCTACCGCCTGGAAGTCCCAGCAATATCCGTGGACTGTCGATCCAACGACGCCTCTATAACAATACAAACGCATTCTCATCACTATATGCTCAATCAATTTAAATTCACTGATGCACTTGTCTCAATTCAAGCTATATGATGCATGATCATGATTTCCCAGCACTAAGTCCCAATCCACTATCTCTTGCTTCACAATCAAAATTCACTATTCATTAGGTCAATGATATCCATCAATTCCACAAATCTCTCACTTAAACTCTAATTATACTCAAATCATCACAACACAACTCTTAGGTCACTTTAGGAACTAAAACTGATTCACTTTTAATAATCGCTATCTCAATAATTAGAATTCAAACTCTCCGCCAATATCACGCTTATAGACCTCTTTTTCTAGTTCATAACGAACCTGGAAACATCTAAATTGGAGGTCTACACTAAAAGATATGCTCTACAAACCAAATCAATCTCATTCACAATTTCTGTCCCTCGTCGCGACCTATGAACCTTCGTCGCGATGCAGAAAGAACTGTTCGTCGCGACGTGGAAACCGCTCGTCGCGACACACCAGGCTGCTCCCGTCGCGACGTCCGAGCCGCGCTCGTTGCGACGAACAAATTAATTTATTCATCGCGACGAAGCCCTCACATCCCAACGCTCGTCGCGACGTGCGAAGGTCCGATCGTCTTCTCCGATCGACTTCCTCCATTAATACACTTAAAACCTCCATTAATCACTCAACTACCCAAGCTAACTCATTTATAAACCATAAATGCCATAAATAACCATAATCACAACATTAAAACATCAAAACTTACCAGATCGAAGAATCGATCGAAAACCCTAAATCTCCAAAATCCTCTTCCAACCTCAAGCAACGACGGTACTCTCCCAAGCCATGCCAAGAGTCATCCTCACTAAGCTTTCCAGCAGATCTTAAGCCACAATGAAGAAAGAACAAGAGAAATCTCCAAGGGGAAGGAGGAAAGATCGTCGACGGTGAAGAGAGAAAAGGGGAAGGAATGTTTCGTGCCCTAGGAGAGTTTCAGACATAGGTATTTATACTCGGGGCTGATATAAACCTATAGATCACAGTCCTCCAATTCATTCAATCTCAGTCTCTAAATTCCACTGGCTCATCACAATAATTCTTAAACTTATAATTCTAAATTTTCTACGCCAATTACCACTCACTTTCGGAACCGAAAATCACAATCATCAGTCTCTAAGCATTTTCTCGGTCCGAACACATAACTCTAAAAATTCCGAAAAAATTCTCATAATTCCCCAAAAATATAAAACACTCAATTCTATACTCAAATCTCAATTTCAATTTCCTCAAATTCGATTCTCACTCTAAATCAACTATACAACTCAATACTCTTTAAATTCTCAACCAACGCACAATCTAACCAACTTGACTACTCAATTTCCTCTTATCACTAAATTCTTAATAACTCATTTCTCACTAAATCATATCTAACACTTTATCTCAATTTTCACAATTCATTTCTCAAAACCACAATTAAATGCTGGAATAATCATGAATGCATGATACTAAGATGCATGTGCAATTTACTCAATTAATCTCATTTATCACTGATGCAAAACTCACTATACGTGCAATTCAATCATGAATGCACTCACTGCTCAAACCATCCTAATTACCGATATGCCCATCACACTGGTAACGGGATGTTACACCTACATGGGACAGTTATCAATGAAACCTATATGGGACAGTTATCAATGAGCCTTATACGGGACAGTTCAGGCACTCAGTCACAACAGAGTAACAATTGGAAAGTAAGTCTCATATACACTGAGTATGCATGACATAAATGATTAAATGATAGTGAATGTGAAATAACTGAACAAGTTTATGTGATTCAATATGGTTGCTAATGAAATGATATGAATATGGGAAATAATGTGATATAGGAAATAAAGTGAGATTGGTTCAGTGATTGAATGTAAAATAATATGATCATGTGCGATCAGTAGGAAATATATGTCTTATGTGATATGTGATGAGTGAGCCATCGATGATGGTCACTCACTGAGTTCGCAAAACTCACCCAAAATTTATAATTATTTTTCAGGATCAGAAGAATACCCCGTTAAGCCAACGAGAGTATATTTGCAGAATTCAAGTGAAGGTTAGAAGTCGGGATCAGTTCGCGTCTGCATTGCATGTCTTTAATTATGTAATAAAGTGTATATTTGTATTTGTGAAATGGGCCCGAGTGGCTATTGGAAATTGTGTATAATGAAATTGTATATGATTGAATGAGGACCCAAATTATGCATTGAATTCCGCATATATGTTTTCAAAAAAAAAGTACCGATTACTGAAAGAGTGTTTTAGCACGCCATCCTCGTGGGGCACGGACTCGGATATCACTGTCGATGTCGGATTCGGGTCGCGTGGGAGTGGGGTGTTACAAACAAGATCCCATATATTGTTTTAAGCCATTGATTTCAACTTTTCTTTCATATCATCAATCCATCTTTCAGACTCATTACTACCTATGGCTTGTAAAAACGAAAAAGTATCATTATCAATAAACATAATCAAAATTTGACTCTTGCAAATAAACCACATAATCATCATAAATACTGACCTTTTAACCCTTATAGGTTTATTTAAAGCTATATCAACTAGTTCATTTGCCTAAGCTGGTAGTAAGTTAGGTTCTTTATGGTGTGCTACTTCATTATCCAAATATTATTCTTGATTATTTTGATCTTCCAAAGTAGGAACAACATTGGTTATAGTTGTGGGTTTAAGAACATTTATGGGTAATGGAGCATCAATCCTTATTTCTTTAATATCTACAACTTGATTTTTAGCACTCTTACTAATCTCACCATTCTTTAAAATTTAGGCATTGACTATTTCAATAATTCTAGAACTATGGCTTGACCAGTAAAACCTGTACCCTTTGAATTTCTACTAGACAACTCCAAACATATAGGTGTCTTAAACTAGGTTTCCTTTCAGCCCATAACTTGAAATGAGTTACTAGGAACCTTATTTTACAGATACATAACAATTTTAAATGCATACATCCACAAACTTTTGGGTAAGGAATTACTCATCATACTCCTAACCATACCCATTAACATTTTATTTCGCTTTTCTGCTACATCGTTTTATTGCGGTGTGTCTAGCAAAGGATACTGTGCACATATGTTATGAATTTCAAGACACTGTCCATATTCATCAGACTTTCCATAATACTCATAACCTCTATTAGATCTTATAATTTTTACGTTTTTATCTAATTGCCTCTCAACTTCCTTTACAAACACCTCATGTAACACCCCTCTCCCGTCTGACACACGTACGTGCACCCTAAGATCACACATGCATATGCCTTACAGAAGCGTCGTGTTAACTATCTCACCTTCACTTTACTACATGGCATCATAAGTAAAATAAAAAATAACACATTATCTAAAGTCCAAAAATTTTCTCATTTCATATCATAATCCATAATTTACAATGTAGCATCAGATCGATCATTCATATGTATACATTGTGAACATATCAAAGCTCACAGTTCAGTTTACAAAGTATGCTACATAAATGAGGAAATATACCAAAAACTAAAAACTAATCTTATAGTCCCCAGTTGACCGACCTTTGAGTCATAAATTGTACCAAAATGTAGTCTTAGTAGCTAAGTTGTCGCTCTATCTGAATCCTGAAATTATCAACGTTGTAATTTTGGTAAGTTTTGTGAACTCAGCAGAGCAACCATCCTCGGTGGTTCACTCTTCTCATACAACACATAACAAATCATATTATCATGTAATTCACATCAACTTGATTTTTCTCAAGTAATATCACATAACACCTTATCACATTTATCATATTTCAAAAACAAAATTCAAACATTTCATCATTTCAGTACAATTTTATAGAACATACACATTGACAAATATCACATATTTCATACACAAATTTCTCAAAACATTGCAATCATTCAATTTATTTGGATCATAAGTGTATGCAATGTTACGAGACTTAATTTCATTTATTTCATTATTATGATTGTGTGCCTTTTTCACTGTCCCATATCCGTTATGGATACCGAGCTCTTTCATACTATTCCTTATCCGTTGGGGATATAGGACTCTTTGTGTTGGACCCCAATCTTTTCTTGGAAGTTAGAACTATTGTATGTGAAATGTTGGAAGTTAAAAGTTGAAAAATGTAGTAGAAACATATTCACTGAGTATGCTTCGGTGTTTTAGCCATAGCTTTTTCTCTAGTTATCCAAATGAAATGATTTTTAATTTGGATTAAATTAGAGAGATAGGGCTACAAATTATTTGATGAAATCGAGTTTTAATTCAGTTTCTAAAAATATCATTTTTCGGATGGAAGTTGAACACAGAATGCTATTTCAATATAAGAACAGTTCGGAAATGTTTGAGGTATAACTTTTATATTTCTAAACCAAATTGAATAATTTTTGTGTTATTAGAAACTTAAGATAATGAGAAACATTTTCTAGAAATATGTTACCAAATTCCTTCAATTACCTGATCAAAAAGAAAAGGTATGGATTTTTTAAAGGAGTTAAGCATGATTTAAATAATTTTGAGGTCTTGATAGATTATTTATTTTTATTTGAAGTTAATTCTTATGTTGATGTTAGTAGGATTTTATCATATGGTTCAATTGAAATAAAGTAGTCTTATAAGAGTATATATGTATGAGGACATTTTGGGAAGAACACTTAAGCATTAAGGTTATAAGGCATCAAAGGAAGGGCAAAGTGGTCATTGCACAATCATTAAGGGCAAAATGGGAGTAAAAAGTGGTGTCTTGCTTAAGAAGGAGAAGCAAAAACATGACTTGAAGATGAAAGAAGAGAATAAAGAAATTGAAGAGAGAAATGAGAGAGAGATCGTGGAAGAAGAGAGAAAGGGAAGGAAAGAAGAAGAAAAGAAAAGGAATCATCTTGTTAAGGTAAGCTCCATGCTATTTTCTTCTTGTTTGGTTTGAAAAAGGAAGAAGAAAAATTGGTTTTGTGTTGGGAAGGAATGGAGAAAGAAGATGATTGATAGACCCATTTGATTTTTAGGGTTTCTAAACTAGGTTTGATGAATGCTTGACTTATGTAAGTTGTGAATTAGCTTGATAAGTTGAAAATTTTGTGTTTTATGATTCAATGAGAGTTTGTTATGATCATGAAAGTTTTAAATGGTTTTTGCTTATTACCTTTTATAAAACTGTTATCCACAAGCTTTTAAGCTCACCCCCTTTTCGTCCCATCTTCAGGTGATAGCTAAGAGATCAAGTGATCAAGAGCATAAGGGAGTTACTCAAAATTTGCGTATTTTGTATTTTGAGTTGGTTTTGAAAAGGCACATTGTTTTAGTCACATTTTAAAGTTAAATTGTTCAAGTATCTTTTGTAATTTGGTTTTGATGCCGATATTGTAAGGTGGCTTGGCATGCTATTAAATTTTTGTAAATTCTTATTTTGTTGTTAATGAATTATGAATGATATATGGATGACGATGATGAATGTTGAGCATGAATGGTTGATATATATACATATATATACACATCAGTGACAAGTATATGGAAAAGACACATAGGAATTATGAATGAAGAGATTTAATTAAATGTGACAAGTCAAATGAGCTAAGATTTAAGAGTGGATGAAGAAAAGTTAGAATTTAAATGGTTATAAAATGATGTTGCATAGAGGAAGTGAAAATGGGAAAATTTTCAAGTTCTTCATAAGGGCAAGAATTTATGTTCTGACTTCATGGGGAAAATAGTATCGATCTAGTCTAAATTAGATGAAGTTGTCTTCTTAGAATTTGTAGATTATCTTTCTAGCTTTCCAACACTATAAAGCATAAAATTTTTGGATATCAGTTAAAAGATATGATCATTATAGGTAGTGATGTTGCATAGGATGTTTATACAAAACAACTATAGAACAGATGAGAATTTGTGGTATGTGATGAATCATTGAGTTCATATTTGGCAGTTTTCATGAAATCATTTTGGTAATTGGATGTTTAAGAAGTGATATTACATTAGAAGAAGTGAATTTGGGAAGATTATGAGTGAATATGATGTTAGAATGGATGTAGGAACCTTTGGAGAGGCTTTGGAAGGAGTTTTGGATCACTAATGTCCATTAGATGGACTTCAGGTCCGTTAAATGGACCTTCTCAGGTGTAAAAACACCCCTAGCCCAGTCCATGTCTGTTAAACGAATATTAGGTCCATTAAACGAACCTTCTCGGGTCTACAAAGCACTCCCAAGCCCCTCTATGTCCATTAGGCGGACATGTATGTCTGTTAAACGAATATTCATGGGACAGCTACCATAAATTACAATTTAGAGGTAGAATCTCACTTTGTGGTCTTCACAAAAGTTATTAATCTAGAAGTCTTCTTTCAAATAGTCTAAGAACAAACTCAATCCGTCATTTTTATTGAAAGTTATGAAAATTGCGCCAAGATAGGTACAATATGATTTAGGACATAAACATGTTTGAATCTTTTGGCCATAACTTCACCTTTCGACCTCCAAATGAGGTGATTATTGAAGCAACAGATTCCTAAGACATTTTTATATCTCCTCATAGAAATTGGTATCCATTGGTGGTGATTTGCAAAATATTGATGGGGAGAAAGTGAGGAAATTGATTGGAAGAGCATGGATTGATTGTTTACCAAACATACTTTGGTATTTTATCCTTATATCTTGAACTGTAGAGCTTCGATTGAGAAAATTCTTAGTTCAAAATAAACTAGATACATGGAGCTACAATTGTGTTGAAGAAGTCAAATTGTGATTTTTGTGTTTGACTGGTGTGGGCACACTACTCTTATGGGATGATGGATAATGAGGGTTCTTTGAAATAACCCTTTAAGGTAATACGTATGCTCACGTTTTATGATATTCGAAACGATAGTTAGGCTTCGAAAACAAGATCCATCATTTATGGTATTAGGATCTTACATGGGCAATTGTTAGGATCTTACATAGGCACATGTGTATGAGTTACACGTATAGGCAATTGTTAAGAGCTTAAGCTTATAGAAATAGTGAGAAGAATAATGATTTGTCAAAAAGTAAGAAGATAAGGAAAGTTTGTTGATATGTACTTGAATTGATATGGATGTGAAAATATTTTCATGAATTGATTAAAAAAAGAAATGGAGACGTAGGTAGAAATGACAAGTTTTAAGGTGTACAAGCAAAGTGGAATTGAAAAGTTGAACTCGAAGTTTATGATCTGATATAAGATTATGTTAGTGAATTTGAGATCAGAATTTCAAGATGGCTATGCATTTATAATTCTAAATTGATTAAGAATGTATGTATGAGAAATGAAACAAATGATAGTGATATATGTAGAAGTTCTCAAGGTTATGTCGTATGAGCACATATTTGATAATGTGGATACGTTGGTGAATAATGCGATTGAGTACATATGAGATCTATATTTGGATATGGTATAGGAGATAATTTATGATCCCTATAGTTAAAATTATGAGATAAATTAGAGTAACGCTGGAAGTATGGTATAGATGTTTTGTTGAAAAAGTAACTACTATAGAGGAGTATTTTGGATAATCCTAGAATACTCAGATGTTTTTCAGAATCAATTGCAATGGAAGTATAATTAGCATGAGATATACATTGGTGACCTGCCGAAATTACTTTTGTATATAAGATGAAATGATCTTGATGGTACGTACCAAAATATAAGAGTGAACGAATCTGCTTCTTATTTCATTGAGTTTTATTAGAAGTAATATTTTGATCATGTATAGGGTGACAAAAATTGAAATTATTGAAATATCATGAACAGTTGAAATTGATCTTATTGGGGTGTTAAGAATGATTGAAACAACACTGATGAACATAGTTGATTGATAAAGATTATGGAAACAATGTAGATGATTAAAGTAGGAAGTCCTTTTGAGATAGAGATGTTTTATTGAATCATATTGCATGAATTAAGTGTTCCATTTCGAGGAATGAATGACTATGTAACGAATCAAAAGTGAATATTGGAGTCATATCCCTAGTGGAGACTTAAGCATAAAAGGTAGAATATGTTACTAAGAATGTATGTATTTTGTTTTATGTAAAGTGTCCAACTACGTGAGTGGATTTTTGGTCACACTATTGCTAATATGGGGAATATATAGGTTCACGTTATATTCTGTGTAAATATGTTCGGGAGATACAAAATTAACTTGATGAATATGTTGGAAACACAATAAGTTAAGATTGCAAATAAATTAATATGTACGGAGAAACTAGTATGAATGAGCAGGCATTAGAATAAGTCAATTTGAAATATGAGGAAATATCAAGAATGGAGAAATATTATTCGAGAAAGGTCAGCCAATTGGGAGATTGAAAATAACGTGAGATAATCTTACCTTATTGAGGAATTACGAGAACTAATCATGGGCATATGAAACTTTGGAAATATTTGTTGGAGTTAACAAATGTTCTGACAGTACTATGGTATTGAAGATTAAAATGATCCAAGCAAAAATTTGATGATATACTAAATTTATTTGAAAAGTTGAGAAGAATAGTTTGAATACTTAAACAAAAATGTGTAAATTGTATAAGTAACGAAAATAAAGAGGATTTTGAGGAATTATACTGATATTAATTATATCGTCTGAATTTGGAGATTTTCTAGTATACACTAATGTTGGATAAGAGATTAGGATAAAATCCAATGCAGCATGATAAAGTGATTTGATATGCATGGAAACAATTGAAACTTCATGGTTTGATTATTTGATACATGAATTGAAACTTGCTGAAATAGTGATTGCTTGAAAGTTGGAGACATTATATGTATAGAAACATCTGGGATATATATATATATAAATGTACAGATTATTAAAGTTTGAGGTAATTATTGAGTTGAGAGATTTGAATACGGGATTGAGACAATGGATAGAAGTACTGAAAGACAATGATTGTATAAATGAGTAATTCCCATTAAAGTTAGTGTTGTATTTGATACATTAAGTAGAAAACCCCATGGTAGTGAAGCACGAATTTAGATATTGAGGTTATCAGATCTAGTGCAAAAAGGAGCACAGGATCTGGAGTTAAAGTTTTGGTGAAAATCAAAGTACTATTTACTATAGAATTGAAGATCAGTTTCACATGAAAGGATTAATAAAGCCCAAATTGGGAATTCAAAAATTGTGAATCTTATTGAAGAATTGAAAACGGATCTGAATTTCGAATTGAATTGGAAAAGGATGCTTTGTGATTGAAATAAGAAGTATGTATACCAATAAAGATGATTGAGCAAAGAGATTGTTAGATAAGTAGAAATAACAACCCATGATATACATTCCAGTAAGAATGCGCCGAAACAATATTTAGCGACTGAGAATGTAGTCTCTAGTAACTGAATGTTTGAATTTGCCAACAGTCTTAACTGTCAGAGATATGCTTAAAGCTTATATTTGGAGCTCATAGGAACATGAGATTAATGTATAATCCTATTTGACTTTTGATCGTGGCTTTGTCGATTCGACCTTACGATCTATCCTTGGAAACCGGTCAAAAATAATAATTCCTAAGATTGCAATACAAGATGCAACCTCGGGTCATCTCACTTAATTGGAACCAAGTGAAAAAGGTCTAAGCTAGCCTAATTACCAAAAATTGCAATCAAAGTTGATAAAATGGGGGTTTGGTATGTTGATCATAACTGGTAAAAGTAATTAAAATTGGAGAAAAAGTATAAAAGAATAGTTTTGGATTTTTGGGAATTATGCAATTGAAAAAAACTAAGATAGTAATCAAATTGATAAAATCCTCTTGAAAATGGGCGCAGGCTATCACGATTCAAAATGATTTTTTGGGGATAGTATGGCAGATGATTATAAAAGAGACATTTGGAGAAATGTTCAGCTCAAGTATTGATCGTGTCGCTTTAAATTAGAGATTTTGCAATATTTACTTAAGTGTCCCAGTAAAGGTTATGATGTAATCTGTTGAAATGATGTAGATTGACTTAATGTATTTAGGGACAAGTATAACTCTGTGGACTGTATTGTGATTGATGAGTTGAATTTGTTGTACTGAGTGTTGCTTTAAAGGCTTCGAGACTTTAATCGTACAAAAATGTTTATGAACATATCCATGGATATGCAAATCAATAAGGATCGAGTTATTTTGGGAATTTGAATGATGTGAAGAAAAGGACTAAGCGATTGAGTAGTTGCAAGTTATGATAGAGATGCCAGTAAATGGATTGAACAGGAATTCAATAGCAAAATTTTGGCGATAAGGTTATTAAGTTTAAGTGTGTTATTGTTGAGTGTAATTAGTCAAACTGGTAAAGGGCAAAAAGAAAGTATTATGAGCTATTGGATTTCTAAATCAATTGTGTATATAAAGGAATGGCAAAGACCAAATTAAGGTGTTTGAATTTGCGAATCTTATCGAGGAAATTGAAAATAATTCCAATTGTTGAGAAAGTGATATGTATAGTCCGACTAAGAAATATGTGTAGTATAGACCAAGGAAACTGTTAGAAAAATCGTAAGGATGAAAAAAAAAGGTACATCGAAAGAGAAATTGATGGTTTAGAATGAAAAGTCAAATGATTATATGTGAGAGTGAACAACAGCCTTGACTGTTGGAGACAAATGTCAAACTGATATGTTTGGAAATTTATAGGGACATGAGATCGATGTATAGGCTAGATTGAATTGTGAGTATAGTAATTGTTTTATGAGTGGCATCATTTGAACAGTGTATTATGTTGGTGAGTAAAATGAATTTGTAATGGGGATTGAGAAATCCTAGTAAAAGGGTATTGAGGTGAGTGGATCAAGGTTATTATAATCATATGAAATTAGTGTTTTAGCACTAAAGAGATATAATCTGATAAGCGATAAATGAAATGTTTCCAAGTGTATCATTATGGCCTAGATGCACTTAGATAAAGATAAAGGTTTACGTCGTGACCTCTTTGTGATAGTGGTAAAGATGAGAATTGGCAATTCAGTCAAAGATGTTTCGAATCCAAATTGTTATATAGACAGGATCAGGAATTATTGTTAGGATCCGATATATGTGTTATTGATATAGAAAGTGTCGAATTGCGAGTAATTTTTAATGAAATGGTAAGACAGTGTTGAGTTTGAAAGAGGTGAATGGTTAATTGATCGTATTGATTTCAGTTCATTGGCAGAAATTACTCGAGTAACGAATTTTTGCGAGAAACTGAAAGTCAATAAAAGAAAAGACTCCCCCGCCTTTCTGATCAGTCGTGTATGAAATTTCGAGGACGAAATTTTTATTAGGAGGGAAGAATTGTAACACCCCGTCACCGATGGGAAGGTTATATTGGTAAATTGGGACGGGATAGGGTTTTACCGCACATTATCGACTGAGTATTCTTTTGGCCTCTAATTGTAGAGGAATGAGTCCTTTGGTACATGCATTCATGACATTTTCCCGAATTTTGATTTATGAATGTGATAGGAATTGTGATTTGTGAGATAGTTGGGATTTATGGGGAATTATAGAATAATTGGGTTTAAATGATTGAATTGGAACTGTTTAGAGTAATTGCCAATTGATAGTGACTCTTCGGAATTTTTCTGGAAAATTCGGGAGAACAAGTCCGGACCGAAAATCCTCCAAGTAATGGGCCGATTGACTATATAGTGCTAGAATAATGGGTATATGGCAATGAAAAATTTAGATATATGATACTGGAATTTAATATGCCGAGTCATTGAAATTTGGAGATGAATTGGACCGGAAATAAAAGTGAAAGAGAAAGAGATTTGAGGATAAAGACTAGAGGCTTAAGTGATTAACCTATAAATGCTTTAGGTTTCAAATTGAAGAAGGAAAAAAATCCTCTTTTCCTTCCTCCTAGGGCACGACCATTTCGTTTCTCCTCCTTCCTCGATGATTTGCGATTTTTCCTTCAAGATTTCGATTGCTTGTTTCTCCCTACGCGAAGCCTTGTTTGATGCTTAGCGAGGATGAGTTTACCGTGTGCGTTAGAGAAAGGGGAAGAGTTTGAGAGATTTTCGGAAATTCCAAAGATCGAAGGATTTGAGCTCGATGTGGTAAGTTTATGGGTTTAATGTTGTTGATTTGTTAGCTTAAGGCATTCATAGGGTTTATTGTGTAAGTTTGGGTAGTGTCTAGTGATTTATTATTGGTTTTAGAGAGAGAAAGAGGGAAAGAAAATCGGAGAAGACGAACCAGGGCCCCACGTCGCGACGAGAAAAATATTTAGACGTCGCGACGAGGAAACGCCTAGACGCATGGCGAAGCAAGGTGGGACGTCATGGCGGCGTAAAATATTGACACCGCGACGAGCCTCTCCCTCACGTCATGGCGAGCGAAGGAAGCGTTTCGCACAGCGGCGTTGTTTCACGTCATGACGGCGACCACTACGTCATGGCGAAAGGTCCTTGGTTGCGACGAGGGACAGTTTCCTGAAATGAAATGATTTAGTTTTTGGGGCATAATTAATTGTGTAGACCTCCAATTGAGGTGATGTTTGATTCGTAATGATCTAGAGAATGAGGTCTACAAATGAGGAAAAGAATGAAGGTTTGAAATTAAATTTAAGAATCCCGATTTGTGAAAGAAAGTTAAGAATGTGATAGTAATTGCATCATAGGGATTATTCTTTGTTAATTGGGTTTTAATGTGAGACTTTGAAAATAAATCCAATGCTAGTGGGAATTTTAGAAATTGTGCATATGGGCGAATTTGATCTAGAGATTAGTGATATTGCTTTTGAGGTCATACCTAATGAGTATGACATGATAATTATTGGATATTAGAATTGAAATTGGGGAGTTACATATCATGTTATTGAATTGGAAATGAGTCATTAGTGATCGATTGAGTGGAAAAATAGAATTCGTCTAAGAAAGTGGAATATGGGAAATAACATCGGGAAAATCATGAATAGGCATCGAACATCTGTTATTGAGAGCATGTGCATCATCGAATTATAAGTGACTGTGCATTAGTAATTGGAAACTATTTGATTGTTATAGAGGCTCCGATGGATCGAGGTTCTACGGATATTGCTGGGACTTCCAGGCTATAGCTCGGAAGTACAGGTGAGTAACCTAGTTGGTTCCTCAAATTCCTGATTGTCTAAATGCTCTATGTGAATTACTTGCCAATGTGAATTGCATGATTACTGAAATGTATATGATCGAATTGCATGCTTCTACTGTATGGGATTGGACTACTGCATGACATTGGGAATGGAAATACTGGGCTTTTATAGCCATATCACTGAATTACTGAGCACTACATTACATGCATAAAGGCATGATCAGATAATGAACGTTGTGACCCAAGTCGCTAATATCACTGAATGAGCCTCGAGCTCTAACATCAGATTAACCGCCTCGAGCCCGAGGGAGAAAATCTCGAGCGCCCACACTGAATCTTGAATCTTGATCGAGCGCTTGGGCACAACATTGAATAACTGGAAAAGAGTCACATATGCATTGTATACACATGACTGATTGATTTGTGACACTTACTGAATTATGTGATGGCATGAGAGATTGCAAATTGTTACATGCTACTGTAAAATGTTGTATGATACTATAATTTGTTATATGATACTGTTAATTGAATATTACTGTGCCATGTTATACGCAATCTGCGTAATGCATGATTTGAGTGAACCATCGATGATGGTTTCTCATTGAGTTCGCAAACTCACCCAATATTGCAATTATTTTTTAGGGATCGAAGAGTACCCCGTTGAGCATGGGAGTATGGTTACCGAGTGCAAGTCAAAGTTTAAGGTCGGGATCAGTGCACGTCTGCATTAGTTTAGTACTGTCTTATGTGTATTGAATTTCTGCAAGTTTCACATATTAGTGATTTGTATTCAGTGGGCTAGAATGGTTTAGTGTGTGAGTGATTTGTGATTTCTGAAATGGTCAGAGATGACGTTGAGCCCAGTTGGGTCACGCAACTCTGTTTATGAAATGGGTGAGCACTATTGAGTGCCTTTTTATGATTGAGATTGTGTCATATTGAAAAGGTTTTCGTTTTAAATCGAGGCCAAATTAGTTACTGATTTTCGCGCATGCAATTGATCTTTGTAAAAAGAGAAGTGTTTTTCCGAGTTTTGAACTGCAGTGATTGCTCTAGTACGCCACCCTCGCGGGACGCGGGCTCGGATATCACCATTGATATCGAGCTCGGGTCTAGCGGGAGTGGGGTGCTACATAGAATCCACTAAGTTTCAAAAGATCAACCCTAAAGGACTCTTTAGGTCCAAAGATTTAATTAATGAACTCCATCATTTAAATCCTTGTTAAAAAAACCTTAGTGTGAAAATTGGACAAGTAAATGCAATCGGTCAATCGGATAGAAACACAATCATCTAAATCAAACACAACTAGGCAGATTATGAGAGTCAATGCAATATCTGAATGACATATATGAGACTTCATATATTAAGCATCGAAATTCTACAAATAACTATGTCCAAATCGCAACATAATGTTCAGCACACGGTTAAACTATTAACCATGCTAATCTAGTTATACAGATGCAATATCTAACTCAGAGCTTACAAAAACATAACTAAACTTTAGACACTATATGATTACTCCCCTTTGAAGCTATCGGTGAACTCAAACCATTGCTACATTTTCAAGCGGGTCGGAAGCCTAGCCACGCATAACGTCGACGATGTCCATCACTGCTAGAAATCTGACGTTAAACATGACTCCAGGGATTGACGGTGGAAGTTGTTGGACCCCGATTTTGAAGTAAAAATAAGAAATAATCAAAAGTGGATGAGTTGATTGACATGAAGTTAAATGGCAAGAACTAAAAAGAGAAAGTGTGAAAATATGAAAAATTGTAAAAAGTTTGACTTTTTGGCCTTTGAAAGTTGACTTTTGATTTAGACAAATTTTGATAAAATGGTCTTCTGGAAACTTGTAGATTATGTTAAGAGCTTTCTGTAGCAATAAAGTTTGCAATTTTTCGATATCGGGAGTGAAAGTTATGATCAGTCAAAGTTTATGTGTGATAGGGTTGACTTTTGACTTTAATTATGACTGAATCTTTGACTGATAAATTAACCTAGTTAGAGGTTAATTGAGCTTTGATATTCTTCATGAAAGTTGAAGGATTTGATTTAGTCTTTATTTTGATATAAAGTATGCAATTTTTCGATCTCGGAATAATAAGTTATGATTTTTACAAGTTTATGTTATGGTTTTAGCAAAAATATTAGAGGACAGAACCTTTGACCAGAAAATGGACTCCCTTAGGAGTCGAATTGAGTTTTATGTCCTTCGTGGAAGATGTAGAGCTTCCTTCAAGCTTTCTATAGAGACTAAGTTTGTCCAAATTGGAGTTTGGGATTAAGAGTTATGAATTTTGGAAGTTTCGGATTTTCATGTGAAAAAAAATGGAAAATGATGTATCGTCGTCACTAGGGCGACCCATCGTTCTAGCGAGGGCGAGCGTTCGGCTCGCATCGCTAGGGCGACGCATCGCCCTCGCGAGGGCGAGCGTCCAACTCGCGTCGCTAGAGCGACGCGTCACCAGGGCGAGCTCGCCCTCGCCTCGCCCAAACGCGGGCGTTCCGTCCTCGCACGACACCGTTTTCCTTTGCGTGTTGCGACGTCGTTTTGGTTCTTTTGGTTACTTCCTTCACCAAATCCGACCTTTGTTCACTATTTTGCTTATATCTTTTCCATCCGACATCCGATTGAGTTGATTCTTGCGGCGTTGGATTCCTAAGACAATTCCCTACATCTTCAAGGGAAATTTGTAATTTTATGAGATTAAATTAATGGTGATTAATTTAATCAAAATGAGTAGGGAAATTTTCTGAACATAGTTCAGTATTTTGAGAAATTCGGGATCTACAGAGATCCAATTGAAGTGATTCTTGAGGTGAAATAAAGTTAAGACAAGGGGCTACAAATCATATGGAGAAATGAAATGTCAATTTTGCCCCTAAGACTTTCAATTTCTGAATTTAAGTTCGGATTTGTGTGTAGTTTTTGGATTGGGAACATCTAAGAGTAATTTCAGCATAACTTTTGACCTGGGAATCGAAATGAGGCGATTCTTGTTTTGAATTAAACTAGAGACATAAGGTTACAATTGTTATGAAGACATCGAATGTCAATTCTGGGATTAAGAATGTAAATTTCTGGAATTAAATTAGAGTAATGTTCAGTCTCGGATTTTTCGCAGGTCCGATAGTATTTCAGCTATAACTTCTTCGTTTCTGATCCGAATTGAGCGCGGTCGGTGGCGTTGGATTCGTATGATTGAGAGGAACATTTATCTAGAAGGAAGTTTTAACAAATTTCTTCAACTTGATGGTGCGAATCAGACCCGCAAGTGAGAATGGCATAAAGCAAGTATTAGGGGCATTTTGGTCCTTTTACTATCATTTAATGACATGGCCTCTTAACACAAGAGGGGATGTCGTTTTAAGCCAAATAAAGCCACGAAGGTGGCTGGAAAATCAGAAGAAAATGAAAGAAGAATAAGGAGAAGAGAAGAGAGAAGCTTCGTATATGGAGAAAGAAGAGAGAGCATTCTATTTTTCAAATTTTTTAAGCTTTTAGCATGAGTTTTAAGTTAGTTTCAAAGGAAAAAGATGGAAAATGAAGGAAGCTTGCTTTGGGAACCAAGAAATCTGAAATTTGAAGAAGAAAAGAGGTAAGAGAAAAATTTGAGCTTTGAGATTTTGATGAATTTTTGGTTGATAAATTTGGAAAATGATATGGGTATGTGATATATGAAGTCAATTTTGATGTATATGCCTTAGGTTGTGTTTAATTTTGGATGAAAATTTAATTGAGAATTATGCCCAAATTTCATAATTTGGGGTTTTTGGAAATTGTTAGTGTAGAATAATGGAAAATATTATGGATTGGTGATATATGAAATCAATTATGAAGAAATTGTGATTTATGATATTGAATTTAGATAAATTGGTTTAGGCCAATTTTGAAATTTGGAGATTTTTGAAATTGGTGGTTTAGATATCTTGAAAGTAGTGTGAATTGATGAATTATGACATCAATTTTGAAAATTAAGTTATTTATGAGATTGAATTTGAGTGAATTGGTTTAGGTCAAGTTTTGAATTTGGGGATTTTAGAAATTCTTGTTTTAGAAAGCTTGGAAAAATGATAAATTTGGGTTCCCTATAGTTAATTTTGAGAATTATGCAAATTATGATGTAGAATTTGAATGATTATGGCTTAGGTCAATTTTTAATTGAAAGAAGGAAAGAAGCAAGGATCAAATTGATGATCGGGACGAGTTCCTAGCATCATTTCAAGGTGGGTAGTATATTTATTTGTTGAATTTTAAGCTAAGCATGTGAAATTGAAAATTTAAGAAGAGAATTTTTGATAAATTAATGTTTATATAAATGTTTAAAAAATTATGATTTCGAAGAATTAAATTCCTTATTGTGGAAATGATTTTTAGAAAATGCGAGGTTTACGAAATTCAGGGTTTTCGAATTATTTGAATAATTTGAGAAATGTGCTTTGTAAATTTTGAATAAGTTTGAATAATGATTCAAAGGAATTATTGCATTCATGGTGTGAATTTTGATTGATTGTGATATGTGATTAAATTGATGATTTGAATTGCATTAGAAGTGTTATATGATTTTCATGTGTTATGAGAATGTGTCAAGTATTGACACTATTTGATGTTATGATATAAAAAGTTTAAAAGTAAGATTTTGAAAAGTGCCTTCGGGCAATCCGAATTGTTCGGTTTCGAATTATGTGTTATGTGGGTTTGGTCAAGTCCCATCTGTGGGACGAGTGCGACTTATACATTTTATAGCCTTCTCCGGGCTGCCCGCTAGTGGCATGAAGCTCGATTTGGACTCCTTCACGGCTAATTGGACCGCTATGCGAGAAAGTGTAATACGTTCTATTCACGGTGTTGCTGGGACGCTATGCGGAATGTACGAAGACGCTCTATTTTGGACCGAACCGGACCATTTGATGTGTTATGTGCTTTTGTTTCGTTTCTAAGTGTGATGCATTCATGCTTTTAAATTTGATTATGAAATAAGAAGGAATTAAGAATTTTGAGAAATGAGAAGATAAGTTTTGCAAATGTAAGACTTTGGAAATGTTTTATGAACGGTTTGAAAAGTGAAAGATTTGAAAGATAAGCTTTGAAAGGTTTCTACCGTGAAATGTTTGAAAATATCAAACTTCTTAAAAATGAGTTTTTCGCTTATTGTTCAATTTATAAATATATTATCCACGAGCTTTGTGCTCACCCCCCTTCATCCCCATCTCCAGGTTCCGAGCAGGAGATCGGATGAAAGTATGTCAAGACGTTTGGTTTGATTTGGTATCATTTGGCTTTTTGTGTAAATTAAGATTGGATATGGCTTGAATTGTCATATATGTATATGATTCATGAAGTTTGTATATAATTTTGTCTGAATTTGGAAATGGGATTGAGTTATGAGATCAGTATATTGAATTACAGTTATGAGAATATTTTAGAATTAGGTTTGCGTTTGTGTGTGCTGAGATCCCGGACGGAGGGTCCGGTGGATTTTGATGTTTGTATGTTTGATTAGAAATTTTAGAAGTGTATTTTGAACCATTGCAGGTTTTGGGTTAGGTTAAAGGCAGCCGTTATGCTGCCGAAATTTCGACAAAAATTAGTACGAATATGAATTTTGGGATTAATACCAATGTATAAGAATATGGATTAAGAGTTGAGATTAGGCATGAGAAAGAATTTCCAAGAAAAAGGATATAAGATTTCTTTGTATGAGTTTGATAAATGAGTATATAAGAAAAAGAAAAAAAAATTTACCGGATTTTCGTATGGATTAGTTTAGGTTTCCAACGCGACGCTTCTTTAAGATACTTTATGCACGGATGTCGGACATTTGTTATGCTATTCGATTTTCCCTCATTTGTAGACTTTGATTGTAAGTTTGAATTCGATCCGTTTGTGAAGTACTATGATTTCGATTCGTTCGGTGTTTTGCTTCTTTCGATTATGTATTCGATCTTCTTCCGCTTTGCTTCCGCTTTCGCTTTGTTTGTCGTTATCGACTTCAATATATCCAATTTGCATTCGCCTCATTCTTCGTATCCATTCCTGATTTTCCGGTTGGGATCCGGTTCCCGGATCGGGTCCCAACAGAAGTGGCTGTAAAGATGAGGGTGGTGCGGTTGAGGATCGTCCGTCCGTGGTGACTGCCGAACTGCAAAATCAAAAACAAGAAAATCGCTCGGTATCGTATTTACTGTGTTCTGTATGTGTGGCCGACCTTCGTTTTAACCTAATTTGGCAATTATTTATAGATATGAGTTCAGGTTGGGTCACTACAGTGAGGCAAATTTTCCATTTAAAGTCAAGTATCCGCTCGTACGTCGCGACGTGTGAATAAATATTCGTCGCGACGTGTAGAATTGGCTTGCTCGTCGCGACGAGCGAATTAACATGTGTCGCGACATGTGGAAGTGATTTGCTCCTCGCGACGTGTGGATTAACATGCGTCGCGACGTGTGGAGGTGATTTGCTCGTCGCGACTTGTGGATAGAACCTCACGACCTGTTGACTTTCTGATGGGTTGACTCCTTTGCTTCTGCAATATAAAATAACATTTTGCAATATCAATTGTTCTTATGAAAATTATAGAGAAATTGATATCAAATTATGACAATTTACTGACAAATTGCGAATTACAAGAGCTCGTTAAAAGGAACCAATTTAAGCACAAAGTCATCAATTAGGAGTCAACGAGTGTATAAACAGTTATGAAAATACAGCCAATTTATAATGTAAACTTGGCTCAATCAAATTTCCCCACACTTAGACCTTTGTACTCCTGGACAAAGTTTACAAGAGTATAAAAGAATACAAAAGGGAAAGAAAATATCCGCCCATGCTCAAAACAATAAAAGGAAATTGACGCAATTCACTTCCTCAGAATTCAACCACAGTAAATTAAAAGAGTGCTAATAAAACAAACACTGAAAGAATTCAAGTACAAGAGATTGAACAAAAGAGAATCACTCAGGATATAGTGTTTGCGCTCATCTCACTTGTGTTTAGGGATATTTGTACCCTCAATCTGTTTAATCCATCTTCTACCATAGGCTTGTGTCAAGTCTATTTCTCCACTACAAGAACTATCATTTCGAAGATCAAGAGGACTTTTAGGGTTGTAATGTATGGAAGGCTAAATGAATGGATGAAGTGAAAGAAAGAAAGTATGAGCACATGCACTAAACGAGGAACTGATGCCAACAGTTGAACTGAAACTAAACACTTACATAAACAGAATGCATACACTTTTTTTTTACTAGAAGCGAAAGCAAAATAACTAATGACACCATAAAAATATGAATGCAAATGCTCATAACAAGAGAGCTCAAGGGGCTAGCAAGGGATAAGTGTTTAAGGGACTGTGTTTGGGAAAAGGGGTTGAAGAAGGAACGCCTTTATCACATTAACAAAAATCTAGTCCATCACACTTCAAGTAAGAATTGAAACAAGTTCTAGAGAAGTATGAAATAAGCAGATGCACACAAAGATAAAAGAAAATTTTGGCTCAAATATCCTTCCAATAAGGGTATTGTCTCTACGAACAATCTCAAGTCTCAAAAACTTAAAATGCTACTTTGTTAGCATGCTTCCATTCACTTTGTTTTGAAAACATTGAAAGCAAGATTTTGTCAATTCTAACTATCATTAAAAGGATGGGAGGTGTTTTCAAAAACTCAAGCATCATTTTGAAACTAATAAAAGCTTTGAAAACAACAGACACAAAAGTCCAGTGCAGAAAATGTTTGAATTGAGTGGAAGAATTAGGCAAAAATCATTCATGCATAAAGGTAACGTCGCGACGTATAGCAGTGTATGTCGCGACGTATAACACGGATGTCGTCGCGACGTACGCACTCGAATGAACAACTTCGCCGCGACGTGTGATTGCTCGTCGCGGCGAGGGGATGCAGAATGACAGAATATTTTAAAATTTACCAAGTTTTATCAACAGAATGCATTATAGGCCAACAATTCATAAACACTATGTCAACAGGCATGCAATAAGAAAGATAAATGGGGAAACAGCTCCCCCACACTTAAAGCACACATTGTCCTCAATGAAAAAGTAGTAAGGAAAACATAATAAGAACAAGGCACAAAAGGATAGAAGAGGGAAATGAAGATTGATCATTAAGTGGAACAAGTCAAGTACAAAAAGGACAAAAGAACCAAGGAACTAAATATAGAAAAAAGACAACAAAAGAAAAGAAATACAAGAAAAGAAAAGAGCAAAATGCCAAAATTAGGCCGGAGGATCAGCAGCTGGCGGGTCTAAAAGGGCAGCCTGAGAAGTGCTAGGGCCAGCTGAAGAATCCCGAGCCGCAGGAGGGATGGGAAACTGGAGACGATCCGCAATCAATGTGAACATGGAGTGGTAGAACTGGCGGTCAGCTGCCATCCGGGCCTCAATGCGCCGTAGGTCCTCACGAAGAAGGGCGACCTGATCAGGGAGGGCGGGAGGTGAAGGTGGTTGAGGGGTGTGGTCACGAGGGTTGCGGAGACGGATATATTTGAAGGCAGGGGCAGGCTCAAAAGTTAGATTGGTCGGATGTTCCGGAACCCGATAGGCTCGGAACATGTCGGTGATCAGGTGGGGAAAGATGAGGGAATGGTTGACGTTAGAGGATAGGATGCATTGGCGGAGGGCGGAGGGAATGGCTTGAGCTAGGTTTATGGGCCGGCCGACCATCAACAGGTAGATATAGAGAGCCTGCTCCTTAGAAACCATGGCAAGGTGGGAGGTGGGGAGGATGTTCTTGTAAATGAAATGAAGCCACAGACGGGCTTCGGAGCGAAGGTCAGAGCGGCGGATGTAGCGCTGAGCCCCCCTGAGTTGATACCAGTCGATACCCTCGGGACAGAGGGTGCGAAGGACATCGGCCCAAGGGTACTCATTGATGAGTTCGGTGTAATGGCAACGGGGGGTAGGAGGAAGGTGGTAATGCTCCCTAATGGAGACAGCGGTGAAAGCACGGGGAATGGTAATACCACGGAACTTTATTCCGTAGGTGCCGGAGTAACGGGCATTGGTATAGTATTGGCAGACGAAAATGAGGTTCCCAGAGGTTCGGGGGTGGGCTAAGTTGGAGAGGTTGAGTTGAACAAGTTGTCGAACGAAGGGGTTGTTGTGGGGGGTTAGAGGAAAAGGCTTTTCCTTGAGTATGGCCCTGGCCTCAGTTTTTATGGCCAGTGTAGCATACTCCGGATCAACCGAAAAGGAAGAAGAATGGGTAGGAGAAGGTTGACGGTGTGAAGAATGTGAAGGTTGAGGAGAATGGGAGTGAGCGGAGAAAACTCCCAAAGAGGACGGAGAGGCAGCGGGGTGTGGGGAAACGGAATGGTCGGAGAAAAACTCGTCGAACGAGTCGGAGGAAGAGGGGAGGACATGAGAAGGAGAATGGGGACAGTCGGCCCTGCTAACATTCTTGGTTCGAGGCATTGTCCTGCACACAAAAAGAAATAAAACAGAAAAATCAATAAGGAGTTAAGCAAAAATCAGCCACCTCGTCACGACTTGTGGATAGATGCCGCGACGAGGCAAAGCTCTCGACCAGATGTCGCGATGTATAAAAGCATACGTCGCGACGAGATAAGGTACTTCGTACATTGCAACATATGGCGATTTTCCAGACGCATCGCGACGAGCAACGCTCTTCGCAAAGACCTAACTTAAAACTACTAACAATGAGGACGAAAAACGGCAAAACGAGAGGGAATGGGACACTTACAGAGGTCAAAAACACAAGGAGGGAGACGGCGGAGACTCTGGGCACAGCTGTATGATGGAGAGAATCGAAAGAAATCGAGAGCGATGACGGCAGAAACAGAGTTTCAGAGGAGAAAAGATGAAGGGGAAGAGAAGAAGAATAAACGGTGAATGGAGGCAGAAGGTCGCGAGGGGAAAAGGCAAAAAGGGGCATCGGACAAAACGAAAAGATCAACGGACAGAAGGGGCAGAAAGGAATTTCAATTGACGGCATGTCGCGACGTAAAAATGTGAGCACGTCGCGACGTAGGCGTCAAAGAAGAACGAGACACGTCTCGATGTACAAATTTAAATATGTCACGACGTAAGGGGAAAAAAAACGAGGCACGTCGCGACGTGTGACACGACATCGCGACGTCTCTACCTGAACAGAAAACACAAACCTAAAAATCCTAAGCAATATGCATAATCAAGCAACAATCAATCTCACAAAAACCAATCTCTTCTACCAATGTCATGCTTAGTTAATTCAGAAAGATTTAAGGCTCACAAAGGGGAAGTAATTTATTAGAACAAGAAACAAAAATCCTACCTAACTACAGCTAATCCTACTGGTTGTGTCTCTCCGACACACTTAATCAAGATACTCATGCAACACAAAATTTCATATCAATTCCAAGTAAGGCGCATAAATATATTGAGAATGCAAGTAGAGAAACAACCTGGGCTCACGGTGGGTCCTGTAGCTCGGGATGGTCATCCGGTTGATATCCAAGCTTCATCTCAACAGCTTGGCTCCTGGGTAACTCCATGTCCAATCCCCAACTCGAAGGCTCTCCTGCAAAATCATCAGCAAGAAAATTTTCTTCAAAGAGATTGTCAGTAGAAGATGTTAAAGTTTGTGCAAAATCACTACATGCATCGTCAATAACCTTATCAAGCATATTTACTCCAAGCAGAGAATAATCCTCATGGGGGTGTTTCATTGCTTCATACATGTTGAATCTTACCTGCTGATCACCTACCTCCATGGCTATCTTTCCTTCCTTCATGCTGATCATGGTGCTTGCTGTCCGCAAAAAGGGTCGCCCGGGAATCAAAGAAGTGTCCTGCACAACTTCAGTAGACATGTCAAGAACATAAAAGTCGGTAGGAAACACTAAACCTTTAACTTGGACCAAGATGTCCTCAATTATCCCCACAGGATGCCTAAAGGATCTATCAGCCAATTGTAAAACTATAGATGTAGGTTTTATACTTTTCACTTCTAGGGCCTCGTAGACTGACTTAGGCATCACATTGATAGCTGCCCCTAGATCTAATAATGCTTGCCGATGGTCACCTTTCCTATAACACAAGGGATAGTGAACGATCTGGGATCTTGACACTTGACTGGAATTTGGGGCTTGAACAATGCAGACACATTGGAACTTACCTGGACTCTCTCGTTCTGCTTAAACTTTCTCTTATTCGTGCACAAATTCTTCAAGTATTTAGCATAGGCTGAAACTCTCTTCACTAAGTCAAGCAAGGGGACATTGATTTCTACCTTTCCAAACAAGTCAATTATGTCTTTTTCATGCTTGATTTCATTCATACGCTTGCTTATCAAATATGAATTTGGAAAAGGAAGGTCTTGAAGACTTACCTCCTTACCTTTGTCGGCTTGCTTGCTTGATTCTCCATGTTCAGCCTGATCCTTTGAACTCTCTGACATAGCTCCTTTATTTTTCAACATAGGCTTCTTTTCTTTCAATAGTGCTTCTTCCCTTACACTTTAAAATTTCTTGATCTTTTCCTTGCGTGGAGGCACTTCTTCGCTCTTAATCTCCTCATCACATGCCTCTTCTTCTTCTTGAGGATTAAACCTCACTTGTTTCCCACTCCGGAGGGCAATTGCATTGAGACTTTTGGGATTCATAACAATGTTTGATGGAATAGTTTCACTACTTTTTGCTTGATTCTCACTCATGTTGTTGGACAACAGAGTGACATATGAATTAATGTTCTCTTCCTTGGTTTTCCATTGTTCTATTCTTTTCTCCAAAGCATTGAACCTAGCAGCAGTCTTTGAGGAATCCTGTTGAATAAGAGAAGCAATGGAATTAAATTGGTTAGCGTTAGAATCCCTCTCTTCCTTCATCAGAGTCATCATGTTATGAAGCAATTGGTTGGTGTCTTCTTTTGGTGGGACCATTAGCGCTTGTTGTTGATTGGGGAACTAGTTAGTGGAAGTACCAGCTCCTCCCCCTTGTGGAAATCTGTTTTGAGCCCTGCTTTCTTCATTCCTCCAACCGAATCTTGGATTAGACTTCCATCCCTCATTGTATGTGTTGGAGTATGGATCCCACTTCTGATTTGTTCTCCCTAGATACACTGCTAACACCTCTTTATATCTTCTAGGGCATACACTTGATATGTGCATCACCGACCCACAAGTGTCACAACTGGGTGCAGTAAGGTCCATTGAAGATGATGGGCGATGCACATTCAAATTCTTCAATTCGGCAGCAATACAAGATAACTGTAATGTTATCCTGTTCTCTAGTGAATCTACCTTTGTCTCCAGACTCTCCATTCTTTTGGCTTGAGCTGTTAAAGCTCCTAATTCATGCACTCCTCTGGAATCTGTCACACTGTACTGTTGATGGTTTAAGGCCATCTTCTTGATCAAGTCCCATGCTTCCAAAGCTGTAAGATCAATCAAAGAACCTCCAAACGCAGCATCCAACATACCTTTCTCCTGACTCTTCAACCCATCATAGAAATATTGCACCAATTGCTCATCAGGAATTTGGTGATGTGGGCATCTAGATAATAGATCTTGGAAGCGGTTCCAATAGTCATACAGTGATTCATCATACTCTTGGCGAGCTGAATAAATTTCCTTCCTTATTGATGAGGTCCTAGAAGCTGGAAAGTACTTCTCCAAAAAGGCCTTCCTCAGGTTGGTCCAGCTATGATAAGCATTGGCAACATGCCTCGGAAGACTCATGTACCACTCCCGTGCCTTTCCTTCCAAGGATAATTGAAACACCTTCCATAGCACTTGGTCCAAAGTAGCTCCTACTGGCTTCTTGTAGCTGCATGTACGGATCCTCTCCTGCCAAGCCATGAAATTTAGGAAGGGAATTAATCAACAAACCTTTAACCTCAAAATTAACATCAAAATTAGGGCAAGCAGCAGTAAATGGATCATAATGCACATCAGAGGTTGTTGCTTCCCTAATAGTCCTACATCTCTTATTCTCATTATTTTCTCCTACTCTCTCATGCTCACCATTTCCTCCATTAGTTCCATTTCTAGGTTGGTGTGCAGGAAAGTCAGGATTTGGGAAAAGGTTGGGATTATCAACCATATTTTCTCTTTCTCGCTCAACTAATCTACTCCTCTCTTATTCCTTCCTCTCTTTCCTAAGTCTCCGCAAATGTCTATCAACTTCAGGTTGGAATTGAACAAGTCTACCTCTCCTGGGTATGCACAAAATCAATCCACAAATAAAAGATGCAATAACAAAATTTTCTCACAATCACACAAAATCGAGTAAAAGTGAAATGTGGCGAATGCGAGTGTATGAGTGTATGGATGTATGTATGAGTGTGTATGTGTAAAAAAAAATTTGCTAAATAAGAGACAAAATCAAAGTATGAAGGATGCTTGTGCAAAGGAAAATCAAAACCTATACTATGAACAAGTGTGAAAATTAAACTATCCTAAATGCACTGCAAAAATAAAGATTCTGATTATCAACGACAATTGAAATGAGATGGCAATGGCTATTCTACGGTAAACCAATTTCTTGGATCCCCGACAACGGCGCCATTTTGATCACGGCTTTGTCATTCGACCTTAAGACCGATCCTTGGAAACCGGTCAAAAATAATAATTCCTAAGATTGCAATACAAGATGCAACCTCGGGTTGTCTCACTTAATTGGAACCAAGTGAAAAAGGTCTAAGCTAGCCTAATTACCAAAAATTGCAATCAAAGTTGATAAAATGGGGGTTTGGTATGTTGATCGGAACTGGTAAAAGTAATTAAAATTGGAGAAAAAGTATAAAAGAATATTTTTAGATTTTTGGGAATTATGCAATTAACAAAAACTAAGATAGTAATCAAATTGATAAAATCCTTTTGAAAATGGGCGCAGGCTGTCACGGTTCAAAATGATTTTTTGGGGATAGAATCCACTAAGTTTCAAAAGATCAACCCTAAAGGACTCTTTAGGTCCAAAAATTTAATTAATGAACTCCATCATTTAAATCCTTGTTAAAAAACCTTAGTGTGAAAATTGGACAAGTAAATGCAATCGGTCAATCGAATAGAAACACAATCATCTAAATCAAACGCAACTAAGCAGATTATAAGAGTCAATGCAATATCCGAATGACATATATGAGACTTCATATATTAAGCATCGAAATTCTAAAAATAACTATGTCCAAATCACAACATAATGTTCAGCACACGGTTAAACTATTAACCATGCTAATCTAGTTATACAGATGCAATCTCTAACTCAAAGCTTACACAAACATAACTAAACTTCAGACACTATATGATTACTCCCCTTTGAAGCTATCGGTGAACTCAAACCATTGCTACATTTTCAAGAGGGTCGGAAGCCTAGCCACGCATAACGCCAACGATGTCCATCATTGCTAGAAATCTGACGTTAAACATGACTCCAAGGATTGACGGTGGAAGTGGCTGTGAAGATGAGGGTGGTGCGGTTGAGGATCGTCCATCCATGGTGACTGCCGAACTGCAAAATCAAAAACAAGAAAATCGCTCGGTATCGTATTTGTTGTGTTCTATGTGTGTGGCCGACCTCCGTTTTAACCTAATTTGGCAATTATTTATAGATATGAGTTCGGGTTGGGTCGCTACATTGAGACAAATTTTTCATTTAAAGTCGGGTATCCGCTCGTACGTTGCGACGTGTGAATAAATATTCGTCGCGACGTGTAGAATTGGCTTGCTCGTCGCGACGTGCGAATTAACATGCGTCGCGACGTGTGGATGTGATTTGCTCGTCACGACGTATGGATTAACATGCGTCGCGACGTGTGGAGGTGATTTGCTCGTCGCGACTTGTGGATAGAACCTCACGACCTGTTGACTTTCTGATGGGTTGACTCCTTTGCTCCTGCAATATAAAATAACATTTTGTAATATCAATTGTCCTTATAAAATTTATAGAGAAATTGATATCAAATTATGACAATTTACTGAAAATTTGCGAATTACAAGAGCTCGTTATAAGGAACCAATTTAAGCACAAAAGTCATCAATTAGGAGTCAACGAGTGCATAAACAGTTATGAAAGTACAGCCAATTTATAATGTAAACTTGGCTCAATCAACTTTAAGCATCACAATTATTATCATAATGATAACATTAAAATACCGTGTAGCGTTATACGACAAAAAGAGTCGTTCGCCTCTTTATTTGGATGAATAGGGCCAAAGATAGTCGAAGACCAGAATTGATTGGAGATGTTTCTAATAAATGAAACAAATCTGTAATAGAAATTAAGTGAGTTAAGAAAGATAAAGGAGTTTGGTGGATCAACGCCATGGGTATAGAATACAGGGAGATAAAAATAAGAGTTAAGTGCATTAACACTAAAGTGATGTAAATTATTAAGTGAAAGATGAATTGTATCTAAGAGTATCACGTTCCTAAAGTATGCTTAGACTAAGTGCAAGATGTGCTTAGGTTAGGATAAAGAAGCAACTAAGCTTGAATTGAATTGGTCCATATTGTTGGACCCCGATTTATCGGTAGAAGTTAGAAATATTAAATGGAATTAAATGAGTGTGTTTGTATAGGTATTGTGTTATAGATGCTATTGTACTTAAAGGAAATTGATGAGAAATGGAGTGATTGGTTTTGATGAATCTGAAGATTAGTTTTGGTTATGAAAGTTAAAATGAATTAGTTGATTGAAATGGAAGTTGAAAAGCAAGAAACGATTAGTGAAAGTGTTGTATTTTGAAGAATTTAGGAAGTTTGACTTTTTGGAGTAAAGAGTTGACTTTTGATTTAGGCAGATTTTGAGAAAATGATCTTAATAAAAATTGTAGCTTATGTTGAGAGCTTTCCGTAGCCATAAAGCATGTTATTTTTCGATATCGGGATTGAAAGTGATGATCTTTGAAAGTTAAGTGTATTTTACTTGATTTGAAAATGCTATTAAGGGTAAGATTATGTATGACTTTTGTGAAAGAGAAATGTATATGCGCATATCCTTTGGTGTTGAGTTTGATGTGGGGAAATGGCTTTGGAATAGTTTATTGGAAAGTTGAATTATGTTTGAGATGAATTAGTTGAAGAGTTTGTGGTAGTGGGTGAATATGTGAAGTTGATGTGTTGATATGGGAAGTTTATGTGTTGGAATGATGTTTAGGGACTTCTATGGCAAATCTGTATTGATTTAAATGGATTTAGCCAAAGTGGTCTTAATGAAAGTGGTAGAGCTTGTTGTTATCTTTCCATTGATATAAAGCACGAAAATATTGGACAAGGGAATAGAAAGTTATGATTGTTAGAAGTTTTTATGCTATTTAGTGTGAAGCTATTTAGAAGTTCTTATGATTGTTCTGGCCGAGTCTTGATTTTTTTGGCCGAGCTCTAACCTCCCTTCACGCTTTTGAGCATAACTTCTTCGTCCGACATCCGATCGATCTGATTCTTATTGGAAATTAAACTAGAGAGATGGGGCTACAAATGTTATGAATTAGCTGAGTGATAATGTAGCCTCCAAAGACTTTCAAATATGGGTCGGAAGTTAGGTATAGAGTTCAGTCTCAGCTTTGTAATGGTATGAGCAGTGTTCAGTATTTTGGAGTTATATCGGTCGCTAGAGCTCCGATCGATCTGATTCTTTTTGAAAATTAAACTAGAGACATAGATATATAAATGTTATTAAGGAGCCGATTGACAATTGATCCTGTAAGACTTTCAAATACAGGTCGGAAGTTTAGTGTAGCGTTCAATCTCGGTGTTGTAGTGGCTGAACAGTGTTCAATATTTTGGCTATATCTCAATCAATAGAGCTCTGATTGAGTTGATTCTTGTTGTTAATTCAAATAGAGACATGGGGCTACAAATGTTATGAAGGATCCGAGCTATAATTTAGCCTCTAAGACTTCCGAATTAGGGTCGGAAGTTAGGTGTAGTGTTCAGCCTCGGGTCTGAAGAATAAACTTTAGTATTTTGGAGATATCTTCAGTTATAGAGCTCCGATCGATCTGATTCTTGAAGAGATGGATTCGTAAGACATATATGGACATTTATCTAGAAGAAAGTTTTTTCAAATGACTTAAGCTACCTGGTCAAAATGATCAGACAAGATGTCAGTTATAAAGATTAATGAAGGGGCAATTTTGGAAGTTTACTTAAAAGGTTAAGTTTATAGGCTTAAATGGAGGGGCATATGGGTCATTCCCCATTCATTAAATGAAATGGCAGTATAAATAGAGGGAGGTTGTCGTGGGGAGCAAGAGAAAGCCACGAATTTGTGAGAGAATGAAAGAAGTAAAAGAGAGGAGAAGGGAGAAGCAGCCGACGGTGGAGAAGAAGATGGAAGAGCTTCAAAGTTTCGATTTTCTACTGGTTTTTAAGGGGTTTTTAAGGGTTGTCCAAGAGAATAGATGGAGGATAATGGAAGCTTGCCTATAGAGTCAAGACATGGCCGAAAATGGTGGAGAGAGAGGTAAGTTCGAAATTTTCAAGTTAAGATTTGATGAGTTTTCTTGGTTTAGAACTATGGAAAATGGTATGGGTTTGTAGAGTATGAAGTGTAGCGTCCCCTTACCATAGGGTACCCACCGGAACGCCCGTAGGTCATTCCGGTACGTAACCTACGCTAAGAGACCACTACTGACAACTACCACTACACTCCTCATGGCATCACAATCTTAAAGCAGTACGAAGAAACCGACAACTTTTGAAAGCCAAACTGGATTTCATTTCATTCACTCAAAATTCAGAAATTTACAAACTGTCAGTATTTCAGTCTGTACATGTTCCAAAATATTGTACACTAAGTACCATGTAGTAATGTACAAAGGACAGATCTAACTATAAGTCTCCAAAAGAAAGCCCAGCTGACCGACCTTTGAGCCATCGCTTCTCTCGCCAATCCACAGTACACGGCTCTACAGTCCTGAGGGAGCTATCAGCCTACGCTCTATCCTGAAAAATAGATTGCAATTTTGGATGAGTTTGCGAACTCAATGAGAAACCATCATCGATGGTTCTCCCAATTCATGCATCACATAAGCATGATACAGTACGCATCCAGTAATTATACAAAACACAATGCTAATACAATCACAGTAATAGGCATACAGTACAGTCACGGCAAACAGAACACAGTTGCAGTCATAGATCAGTATACACACAGTCAGGTACCATGTCAAATATTCAGTCCAGTATGCAATGCACATGTGACTCTTTTCCAATTCATTACAGTATTGTGACCGAAAGCGATAAAAGCGATTATTGATGTAGAGCGGCGTGCGGGAGAATTATCTCCCTTCGAGCTCGAGGCTCGTTTCAGTATGTCGAGCTCTAGGCTCGGTTCAGTATCAGTGGCGCCTCGGTTCACAATTTTTCCTTTTAGCAGTTTAATGCATTTGTGCATGAATGCACATGTTCGATTGAACAGTTACATCACAGTCTAGCATTCCCAAAAGCGATAATTTCGATCCATAAACAGATAATTCACAGTCTATAATTCCTTACAGTCACAGCATCCCCGTAGGGCAATCAAGTCACAGTAAACACAGAGCACACTAATCCCCATAGGGCAATCAAGTCACAGTAAACATATAGATTGAGATAACCACCTAGGTTACACACCTACTACTTCTGAGCTAATGTCTGGAAGTTTTCGCCCCGTCGGTCGAACGACGCTCCACTTGGGCCTCTATAAGAAACGGAGAAAGAACGAGTCACTAAATATGCAATTTGTGCACATGTAGGTGAAATATGCATGTTCATGAATTCCCGGCCCTAATCTCATTTTTTCCCTCAGAAAAATCTGTCTAAAAATTAGAAACCTATTGGCACTGACGGTGCGCAATTCGGACCTCTATAGGTTTCCGATTAAACAAAACAATGATTAAAGGCTCCGTTACCCGGGGCCACGTCAATTTCCCGTCTAAAAATTCTCAATTTCTCGCAAAATGAAATTCAATGTGTCATAAATCCGATGCCTCAAGAATCAGGTCAATCGGACGTCGGACGGAAAAGAAATTGACAAAAGAAGCAAGAAATCCTAAAATACCAATTAATAAAATAAAATAAAATAAAGAAAAAACCAGCCTCGCTGGGGCGAGACGTCGCCCTAGCGGGGCTGACTTATCCGGCCTCGTCGCTAGTGCGAGGCGTCGCCCTAGCGATGCGGCCCCTTTAAGCCTCGTCACTAGGGCGACGCGTCGCCCTAGTGACCGGGCGTAATTCCTCATCCCCTTTCCCCTTTTTCCTGATTTCTAATCCAATTTCCAATATCAATAACTTATTGCACACAATTCAGAAAATTACCAACTATATCTCATTGGAAAGATCATGAAACCCTCTACAATTCTCAAGAAGACCATAAAAATCAATTTCACCCCTAAGGGTATCAAAAATCCCATTAAAGCTACTGCCTACTCAAATCCCATTAAAACAGAACAGTACATTGCAAATTCCATACCTCTCTGATTCTTCAGCCAACAATTACCACATAAATATGCTCAACAAGTTCACTATGTCATCTACAACTTTCATGACCAACCCAAAATCAAATTCCATTGCTAAATAAGTCAATTAATTCACTCAATGTTGCCGTCCCTGCAATCATTCAATTTGAGCAGTAAACCTATAACAAGCATAACTCCCTGTAAACAAGTCAGAAATTTCAGAACTTTATATCCCTGAAAAGATAAATCCTCCAACTTCAATTCTTCCTGAAATAATCAAACTCCAATTCGCCTCTAACAATTTCAAATATGTTATGCAAGTTTCTGACCTAATCAGGACTTAACATCACAATGTAGGCTCGACTTTTGAAATTCGTATCTCCCACATCTGATTTCCAAAAATTATAAGCCATATATCATTTTCTAGATCAATGTGTCATCTAGAACTCTTCAGTACAATTCAAACTCCAATTCAATTCACAAAAATTAATAAAATTGCTTCCAATCCGAAAACTCACAAAATCGACAAGTAGGCTAGGTTTCATCACAAAGCATAAAACCAGTCAATAGTAATCAGGTCATATATCCTAATATACAACTCGAAAAATAGCAAGATCAGTGGAAATGGAAAGCTAACTCAATATGCTACAACTTCCATGAAGACCATTCTCCCAAATTCCATATCAATTAATTTAGAAAAATCAGCAAAGCTCATAGGTTATGGTTTGATCATCTGTTCACGAGCAATAAAACAGTAACTTCCCATGCAAAAATTCACCCTTTTACCATTACAATTTAATACCACCTATTTCACACAAAGTTGTAGCCAACATCCCAAAGTTTCATTGGGTCATTTTCACACCTACATAATTAGTTATGAACAAAACATGACAGTAGGTTCAAAACTCAATTTCCAGCTTTCATCAACAATCTAACTTCTATCACTTCTAACATCAATAACACATCACTAAGCATCCATTCCTACCTCTAATTCAACCCCAAATTCATCACAACATACACTTCTACAATGACACAAAAATTGGCAGCACATACCTACACACTTCCATACTTTAGTTCCCTTCATTACACATCACAAACATCATTAACAACATTCTTATCACCTATTTTAACTACCATAACCAATTCCCTTACACAAACATACATTTATACCCAAATAATCCTACCCCTATCTTCATGAAATTAATGCATCATAAACCATATTTAATGAACAATAACTTCCAACCAATACATCTAACCACTACAACTTCAAAAGCATAATGAAACTCTTACCTAATTAAAGCTTCCTCTTAAATTCTTCAACTACCAATAACTTCTCCACTATTATACTTTCTCTAATTCTCTAACACCATGCATGGCTATCATCATGAAAGGAAGGTAGGAGACTTAAGCTTGTAAGCATATAAGGAAAGCTCTCAAGGTTGGAGGAAATAACTTAAAGAAGGAGGAAAAAAAAAGTGATGGAGATGAAGAAGGAATGAAGGTTTACGGATTGTGGAGGCTTAAAAAGGTAAAACCCATCTTTTTCATTCTTTTGGTAAGGTATATACGAGAAAGAGGTTTAATATAAGACAAAGTCATTAAACTCTTTAGGACAAGTGGCAAGTTTTAAGAAAAAGACAAAAACTAACTTAATTAACATAATTTAATCATACCTCTAATCCAATTTAATCTTAATCCAACATATGATAAGGGTTTTATAACAATTCCCACAATTATTTATTCCATAATCCAATGCCATTAGGCAGTCCTTTTAAGTGAGAGAAAGTCGATCGATCGATCGGTTGGAATTTTTCCGGTCCGGGCAAGAACCCCTAAAAATTCCAGAAAAATTCCCGAAAATCCCTTAAAATAGAAAACAATTTATGACGCACTCAAAATAAATTTTCAAACCCGATAACCCCATTAATTACAATAAAATTACATTAGGCACGAAAACCGGGAATATCATGTATACATGTGCGGTAAGTTCCTGTGTACAATGGTGACTATGCAGCAATCCTATTATGCATGAGCAGTCCTATGAAGTCCCAATCTAGCACATCCTATGCCAATTTACTATTCTACCCTTCCAATTGAGGGTGAGATGTTACATGAAGTCAATTTTGATGTCTATGCCTTAGGTTATGTTTAATTTTGGATGGAAATTAATTAAGGTTATGCCCAATTTTATGAATTGGAGTTTTTGAAAATTGGTGATTTAGATGGCTTAATCTTATATGAAATTAGTGTTTTCTAAGTTCAATTGTAAGGATTAAGTTAATTATGATATTGGATTTGGGTGGAATTGCTTTAGGTAAAGTTAAATTAGAAGAAAGAAGGAATCAATGGACAAATTGGAGCGAGGAACAAGTTTCTAGCATCGATTCGAGGTAGGTAATGTGTTTATAATTTGAATTTATAAGCCACTATTGCTTTCTTTAAATAAAGAGATTTTCTGATTTCAATTGCATCATAAATGTTGCATCATTGTATGAATGATTTGAAAAATCATTTTTTTGATTCAATACATGGACTTTGGATGAATTGCAACATACATTGTGTTATGCCTCGAAAGATTACATGGCATTTCGTATATTCGGAAAAGATCATGCGATAAAATGCTTTGAGCATGAAATGAATAGTTATGTGTTTTGTTTGGGTAAGAGAGTTACGGATGGAGTCACGTGCACGTTGATGTATAGTATAGCCTTCTCTCGGCTGCCCGCTTGAGGCAACGAGATCCTTGAGAAATCGGACTCGGATAGTTTACGGTATAAACTTCGGTTTATCCGTCGTGTTTACGGAACTCTCGAGTCATGTGTTGTGCATTGCATATGTGATTTGCCATTGCATTTATGAACTGTCAAGTTGATGCATTCACGTTTTGCAACCTATGGGTTTATGGCTGAAAGCCTAAAAATAATACGTTTTGCAATTGTGATTTGACTACAGCAAGCGCGAAATTTTTAGAAAATGTACTTTACGGATTTCAAAGAAATGTTTTCTAAGACCAGAAAAGAAAAAGAATTTCAAGAATTTTGCTTATATATTTGTTATAAACTGTTACCCACGGGCGGTAAAGCTCACCCCCCCTTCATTCCCATCCGCAGGTGATGAGAAGAAGATCGGGTGAAAGAAAATGAAGAAATTTGTTTGCATGTGTTTATATTGTATTATTGTTAAGTTAGATGGTTGCTGAGAAGTCTAGAATTGTTGTATATTGTGTACTTTGGTTTAGGGTTATGGGTAATGTATAAGGCTTGAAAATGCCACTGTGATTTGTATAAAGCTTTGATTTATGAAATGGTGTATAAATCGTAATTGAATTATGAGGGTTGGATGAGGCTATTGAGTTATGATA
This sequence comes from Erythroxylum novogranatense, assembly GCA_029891385.1. NCBI lineage: Eukaryota > Viridiplantae > Streptophyta > Magnoliopsida > Malpighiales > Erythroxylaceae > Erythroxylum > Erythroxylum novogranatense. The sequence goes on from CM057232.1 coordinate 103,599,965, forward strand.
TTGCACATGGATATGCTATATAACTTTTGTATGTTCAACTGAGATATAAGCATGATTTGTATATGGAAAAATGTGAAGGAACGTGTATTGGACATTGGATAGTGCTAATCGTTTGAGAATTGATAGTATTTAAATTAGAATGTGCACGATTTTATGGAAATGAAAAGTGAGAATCTAAATCGATGAGATATGATTGTATATGAAGAAGCAAATAAATTGAGTTTGAGTGCGAATGATTTCAATTGGATATTGAAGTCACTGTGTAAGAGATGGAATGGAAATGAAAGAAAGAAAAGGAAAATTTTATATTGGATTTTGGACAGTTTAAGTCTAAGGTTTCCAACGCGACCATTTTGACGCTTTTCTAAGATATTTGTGCGGATGTCAGAATTTGTGTTTTAATTCGATTGGATCGTTTGTTTAGTTGTCTTCAAGCCAATTCGATTTGATTTTGTTGTATGCTTTGCTTCCAAGTTGGCTTTCGATTCGTTAATGATTTGTTTCGCTTTGTGACCAATCGTTTTATTCGTTCCGCCTCTTTGTGATTCGTATTCGTTCCGTCTTCCATTTTCGGGTTGGGGCATCAGTCTCCGGATCAGGTCCCAACATTTGTGATATCAGAGCCCAGTAATATGATCTTACTTGGGCGTATGTGTATGAGTAAGAAATGGATAAGAGTTTGTGAGGATAAGATTGATCTTGTGAGAATGTGAGCATGATGTGTTTGCCTTTCATGAATTAATTGACGAATCTAAATGATTGTTTCGATTGAGGTGATGAGTTATATGATTGAATTAGTGAGAGTGGGATATTGATGTGAATAAGTGTTCATGAATTATTCGAGGAATTACAGTGACTATTTGATTTAAGTGTCAAGAGTATGATTGATTTTAAGATTGTGTGTATGGAAATTAAGATTAGAAATTCATGATGAGTTTGGATGATTTGACTTCGAATATATAGGAGATGCAATAACAGAATATTTGAAAGATGAGCTTGATGATAGGAATATATGTATTGATATGGTATGGGTGCTATGTGACTCAAGAATTGAGAGACTGTGAAGAGATTGAGAATATGTATGATCGGAGCATTAGATAAGAAAAGAGATTGACTATGATCTTTCGAAGAAATTATTTGAGAGAATAAGTTACTTGGTGATAATTCAGATAGGAATTTCGAGGGCAAAATTCTTTAAGAGGGGGAGAATTGTTGGACCCCGATTTATCGGTAGAAGTTAGAAATATTAAATGGAATTAAATGAGTGTGTTTGTATAGGTATTGTGTTATAGATGCTATTGTACTTAAAGAAAATTGATGAGAAATGGAGTGATTGATTTTGATGACTCTGAAGATTAGTTTTGGTTATGAAAGTTAAAATGAATTAGTTGATTGAAATGGAAGTTGAAAAGCAAGAAATGATTAGTGAAAGTGTTGTATTTTGAAGAATTTAGGAAATTTGACTTTTTGGAGTAAAGAGTTGACTTTTGATTTAGGCAGATTTTGAGAAAATAATCTTAATAAAAATTGTAGCTTATGTTGAGAGCTTTCCGTAGCCATAAAGCATGCTATTTTTCGATATCGGGATTGAAAGTGATGATCTTTGAAAGTTAAGTGTATTTTACTTGATTTGAAAATGCTATTAAGGGTAAGATTGTGTATGACTTTTGTGAAAGAGAAATGTATATGTGCATATCCTTTGGTGTTGAGTTTGATGTTGGGAAATGGCTTTGGAATAGTTTATTGGAAAGTTGAATTGTGTTTGAGATGAATTAGTTGAAGAGTTTGTGGTAGTGGGTGAATATGTGAAGTTGATGTGTTGATATGGGAAGTTTATGTGTTGGAATGATGTTTAGGGATTTCTATGGAAAATCTGTATTGATTTAAATGGATTTAGCCAAAATGGTCTTAATGAAAGTGGTAGAGCTTGTTGTTATCTTTCCATTGATATAAAACACGAAAATATTGGACAAGGGAGTAGAAAGTTATGATTGTTAGAAGTTCTTATGCTGTTTAGTGTGAAGCTGATCGACCAGTCAGCTTTGTGTGGAGATTTTGACCCATTTAGGGGTAGATCTGATTTTTAAAGTCTTCATAAAAGTTATAGAGGGTTCTTTTACCTTTCCATAGACACTACGTTTGTCAAATTTGGAGTTATGGATCAAAAGTTATGATGTTTACAAGTTTTGATAATGTGAGGAGTTTATTGATCGGTCACTTTGTAGCAAACTTTTTCTGCCTCTAGTGTCTGAGCTTGCCTTTGAGTCCTCCTTGAAAATGGTAGAGCTGTCTCTTAGCTTTCCAACGAAACAAACCGCGACTGATTTGGAGCTCGGAGTCAAAAGTTATGAGGGTTTGAAGTTTGAAGGTCGGATTGGGTGCTGACCGAACTCTGTTGGCCGAGCTGACCTCTGTTGGCTGACCGACCTCTTTTGGCCGAGCCGACCTCTGTTGGCCGACCGACCTCTGTTGGCCGAGCCAACCTCTGTTGGCCAACCGACCTCTGTTGGCCGAGCCGACCCCTGATGGTCGACCGACCTCTGTTGGCCGACCGATCTTTGTTCTGGCCGAGCCTTGATTTTTCTGGCCGAGCTCTAACCTCCCTTCACTCTTTTGAGCATAACTTCTTCGTTCGACATCCGATCGATCTGATTCTTATTGGAAATTAAACTAGAGAGATGGGGCTACAAATGTTATGAAGAAGCCGAGCGATAATGTAGCCTTGAAGACTTTTAAATATGGGTCGGAAGTTAGGTATAGAGTTCAGTCTCAGCTTTGTAATGGTATGAGCAGTGTTCAGTATTTTGGAGTTATATCGGTCGCTAGAGTTTCGATTGATCTAATTCTTTTTGCAAATTAAACTAGATACATAGATATATAAATGTTATTAAGGAGCCGATCGACAATTGAGCCTGTAAGACTTTCAAATACAGGTCAGAAGTTCAGTGTAGCGTTCAGTCTCGATGTTGTAATGGTTAAACAGTGTTTAGTATTTTGGCTGTATCTCGATCAATAGAACTCGGATTGAGTTGATTCTTGTTGTTAATTAAAATAGAGACATGGGGCTACAAATGTTATGAAGGAGCCGAGCTATAATTTAGCCTCTAAGACTTCCGAATTCGGGTCGGAAGTTAGGTGTAGTGTTCAGCCTCGGGTCTGAAGAATAAACTTTAGTATTTTGGAGATATCTTCAGTTATAGAGCTCCGATCGATCTGATTCTTGAAGCGATGGATTTGTAAGACATATATGGACATTTATATAGAAGAAAGTTTTGTCAAATGACTTAAGCTACCTGGTCAAAATGATCAGACAAGATGTCGGTTATAAAGATTAATGAAGGGGCAATTTTGGAAGTTTACTTAAAAGGTTAAGTTTATAGGCTTAAATGGAGGGGCATATGGGTCATTCCCCATTCATTAAATGACATGGCAGTATAAATAAAGGGAGGTTGTCGTGGGGAGCAAGAGAAAGCCACGAATTTGTGAGAGAATGAAAGAAGTAAAAGAGAGGAGAAGGGAGAAGCAGCCGACGGTGGAGAAGAAGATGGAAGAGCTTCAAAGTTTCGATTTTCTACTGGTTTTTAAGGAGTTTTCGAGGGTTATCCAAGAGAATAGATGGAGGATGATGGAAGCTTGCCTATAGAGTCAAGACATGGTCGAAAATGGTGGAGAGAGAGGTAAGTTCGAAATTTTCAAGTTGAGATTTGATGAGTTTTCTTGGTTTAGAACTATAGAAAAAGGTATGGGTTTGTGGAGTATGAAGTCAATTTTGATGTCTATGCCTTAGGTTATGTTTAATTTTGGATGGAAATTAATTAGAGTTATGCCCAATTTTATGAATTGGAGTTTTTGAAAATTGGTGATTTAGATGGCATAGGACCTGATTGGTTGAGTTTTTATCAGTAGAGCTTTTATCAGTAGAGCTTTTGTCAGTAGAGCTTTTCTGATAAGAGCTTTTTAAAAGCAGGTTATTTGTTTGGTGTCAATTAAAAAAAACTTTTAAAAGAGCTTCATTCGAGAGATTTGGCAACATAAAAATAAAAAGCACTTTTATTAATTTTAACTATATTTTATTTTATAATAAAATTATTTATGCTAAATAATTTTTAAAGTATATTAAACAATATGCCAAGTATTATATTGTAGGAAATTTTGATAATCATCTTATAAGAAATAATTTAAAGAGATGTCTCTTTTTTTAATAGAAAATGAAATTAATATGAAAATAAATATTAAAACATGTAAAAATTTAAATAATATTACAAATTGTTAAGCATTCAACTTTATTACAAATTGTTAGCGAGAATCGATGGAAGAGTCTTGTGGTTTAACAACATCCATGTCTTTGTTGATGAGTAATTCTAACATTCATCTAATTATGTGTGTTTGTGGACTATTACTCAATTACAAGCTAATTAAAGCAAAAATTGCCAACAAGTTTTTTCGTTCTAAAAAAGAAAGTAAGGAGACAGGTCTAAGGTCTGCGTGTTTCTGAACGCGGACGTTCGACTGCATTAAAAACGTAGACGTCGAACGTCTGTATCAACAACACAGACGTTGAACGTCTGTGTTCAAAAATTCGTAGATGAAGGTCTGTGCACAGACGTCGTCGTTTGTGTTTTTGTCTGCGTGTCAACGCCTACGTTTTTAATGAAGACGTTTGACGTTTGCGTTGAAGACAAACGTTCGACGTCTGCCTTCAATAGAGAAAAATAAAATTTTAGGAGACAAATAAAAATAAAAAGAAGAACCAACCTGAGAAGATAAGAGGGTTAGATGAGCAGAAGAAACAAAACAGAATCATCGACTGATTTTGTCAAGAGGAGAACAGACACTATTTCAAGTTTTATTTACGTAAATGATGGAAACATTAAACAATTAAAGAATCCATTTTTTATATATTTTCTATTTTTCATTAATAAAAATTTTATTATTTTATTATTAATTATATAAAAAATATTGTTATTAATTATTTAATAAAATTTATTATATTAAATATTATTATATTCTATTTGATTTATTTTTAAAAATATTTTATTTCTATAACATAAAAAACAGCTTCCCGAAAAAGCTTAAATTTGCACTTTTCTGAAAAGCTCCAAATTTTAGCTTTTGAAAAAGCTGTATTTTAGCTTTTTCAAAAGCTATTTCTACTTAAAAAGTGCTTTTGATGTTTGCAGTCAAACACCCATTTTTTCTTAAAAATAGCTTTTGCGATGGAAAAAAGTGCTTTTAGAGTCTCCAAAAGCTGAACCAAACAGGGACTTAATCTTATATGAAATTAGTGTTTTCTAAGTTCAATTGTAAGGATTAAGTTAATTATGATATTGGATTTGGGTGGAATTGTAACATCCCACCCTCAATTGGAACAATTGGAATGGTAGAATAGTAAATTGGCATAGGATGTGCTAGATTGGGATTTCATAGGACTGCTCATGCATAATAGGATTGCTACATAGTCACAATTGTGCACATGAACTTACTGTACATGCATACATGACATTCCCGGTTTTCGTGCCTAAGACAATTTTATTAGAATTAACGTGATTTTTGGGTTTGAAAAATTATTCTGAGTGTGCCATAAATTGTTTTCTAATTTAAGGGATTTTCAGAAAATTTTTTGCAATTTTCCGGAGAAATTTCCCGGACCGAAAAAATCGCCAAGGGGCAAATCGGTTGATTTTTGGTATCGAAAATTTCTATCCAATAGCACTACAATATTGGGTATAATATTTTGGGAGTTAAATTAGGGTCATTGGAGTAGATTGGGTTAATTGTTGATTAGGATTAATTGATTAAAGTTTATTAAGTTCATTACTTTGACTTTTCTTCTTTCATTTTGGACTAATATTATTTTGACACCTAGCCTTCATTTAATGCTCACTTGCTTCCTCCCACAGTTTTGCCTTGTTAAATGAATGAAAAGAGCAAGTTGATAGTTTGTTTCATCCTCATCCGAAAGCATCTCCTCCCTTTTTGCTCTCTCCATCGATTTTTTTTTCTTCTCCTCCTTTTATTTATCTAATTGTTGTCTTCCTCCTCCAACCTTAAGAGCCTTGCATGCATCCAAGCTACTTCTTTTTATGATGATAACCTTGTGTGAGGATTAGAAAGTAAAGAAAGTGGTGTAGTATTGAAGAGAGAAAAGCTTGAATTAGGTAAGTTGTATTGTTAAGCTTTAATTAAGGTTTAATTATGAATTTATGAATCATGGTAGTTAGAAACATTAAATGGGAGATATGGTATGTTTATTATGTTTATTGATGCCTTAAGTTGATGGTAATTATTGCTTGAATTAATGGGTATAAGATTAGGGTTAGTTATGAATTGAAAGTAGGATGAGTGATGAATGGTTTTAGCTTGATTGTAATTGCATTTTGATGATGAATTGTGCATAGGAATTGAGGAATTAATGCTGCCAACTTTTGTGTAAGTATACAAATAAATGTTGTGTTGAGTTTGTGGCTGAATTGGAGGTGTAAATGAATGTATATTAATGTAGGTAAAGTGATAGAATGGAAGAGGATGAGATATAGATGAAATCTGGAAAATTTGGTGTTTAACCTAGTGAAATGTTTTGATCATAACTCATTGTGTAGGTGAGCAAATGAGGTGAGGTTTGTGCCCAATTAAACTTTGGGATGTTGGCTACATTTTTGTGTGAAATAGGTGTTGTCCAATTTTAACTTTAAAAGGTTGCAATATGGCTTGGAAAGTTACTGTTATTGACTGGAATGAATAGTACCCGAAACCATAACCTAGAGTTTTGCTAATTTTTTTCTAAATTAATTGATAAGGAATTAGGACAAATGGACTAAATGAAAGTTGAAGCCTATTAAGTTAGCTTTCCAATTCCACTGATTTTGCAATTTTTCGATATGTCTATTAGGAGTTATGGACTGATGATTGTTGGCTGTTTTTATGCATTGAATGAAACCTAGCTGGAATGTCAAATTTGGTGTACATTCAGATTAGGAGGAATTTTAGTAATTTTTGTGCATTGAATTGGTGTTGAAAATCTACTGAAGAGTTTTAGATGACACATTCATCTTGAAAATGGTGTATGGCCTATAATTTCTGGAAATCAGATGTGGGATTTATGGATTTTCACAATTTGAACCTACATTGTGATGTTAATTGCTGATTAGGTCAGAAACTTGCATAACAGATTTGACACTGTTAGAGGCTGAATTGGAGTCTGGTTATTTCATGAAGAATTGAAGTTTGAGATTTTTTCTTTCCAGGGATATAAAGTGGTGATTTGTTTGACTTGTATACAGGGAGATATGATTGATAGAAAGTTACTGCTCAAATTGAGTGATTTCAGGGACAGCAACCTTGAGTGAATTGTTTGACCTAGTTAGGAAGGGAATTGAAATTTGGGTTGTTTCATGAAAGTTGTATATAACATTGTGATCTTGATGAGAATATTTATTGTATAATTTTTGACTGCATAGAATGAAAGATAGTGAATTTCCAATGACTGTTCTGTTTTAGGAAGTGAATGTGTGGGCAGTAGCTTACATTGGATGTTTGACACCCTTAGTGGTGAAATTGATTTTTCTGGACTAAAGGAAACTTGTAGAGGGTTTCATTTTATTTCCAACAAGGTATAGTTTGCATTTTTTTGAAATGTGTACAAAAAGTTATGAGAGCTTGAATTTTGGACAGGAAAGAGGGAAAAAGAGAAGGAAACATGGGTCGGGTAAAAGTCATGTAATCCTTTGTTTTATAAAGTTGGGACCTATAGAGGTCAAAATTGAGCGCCGTCAACGCCATTGGATTTCTTATTTTTGAAACGGATTTTTCTGTGGAAAAAGATGAGATTAGGGCCGGGAATATCATGATCATGCATTGTGCACCTTCTAAGTGTTACATGTGCATTCTGAAATAGTTCTGATTGAACAATTGATAATGTTTGTTTACTGTCACTGTTATAGAGTCACACTTGGAGCGTCGGTCCACCGACGTCACCTAGACTGCCAGATTTTGGCTCGAAAATACAGGTGAGTAACCTAGTTGGTTTCTCAAATTCCTGAATGTCTAAATGCCTATGTGAATTACTTACGAGGTGATTTACATAGATTCTATCAAACATATTGGATGGAATTACATGTTTTATTGTCTTGAATGGAACTACTTGCAAAGGTGAATTGTATAGTTCTTGAAGCGTAGAGGATTAAGTTGCATGCTTTTCTTGTATTAGATTGGACTCTGCATGGCGAAAGCGCAATCTTGGGCTTTTATAGCCATATCCTTTGGATTCTTGAGTCTCGTAATATGGATACCGGGCTTTATAGCCATACTCAGTAAACCATCGAGTCTTGCATTACATGCATAAATGTATGAACAGATAATGGACGTTGTGACCCAGTTGCGATTATTCTTGGACGGGCCTCGAGTCAGGGGATTTATCCACGAATCTTTGTCTTGGCCCGCCTCGAGCCCGAGGGGAGAAATCACGACGCGTCCCCACTGAATCTTGGTGAGCACTTGGGCACAACATGAATAATTGGAAAGAGTCACATGTGCATTGCATTCACATGAATGATTTTGTGAAAATTCTTGATTACGTGATGGCATGATTTATCAGAAGCTGTTACATGTTACTGCAAATCATTATTTAATGCTATAAATTGTTATGTTACTGTGAATTGAATATTACTGTATTATGTTGTACGCCATGTGCGTAATGCATGATTTGAGTGAACCATCAATGATGGTTTCTCACTGAGTTCGCAAAACTCACCCAAAATTTGCATTTATTTTTCAGGTCCTGAAGAATACCCCGGTTGACACGGGAGTATGTCTACTGTAGGCAAGTAAAGGATAAAGGTCGGGATTAGTCCGTATCTGCATTAGTGTCTTATCGAATTGTATTTCACAATCATTGTGCAACAACGCTTTGTTTTTATAACGAGCCCATTGTGGTTGTACTGTTTTACACATTGACTGATCGTAAATTGTTATTGGATTACTGTAATAACTGAAAATGATTACGTGTGAACATGGGCTCAGGTTTCTTACTGTTTATGCTGCGTTAATGAATGGTTCAAAAATAATAATAATAAATAAAGAGAGGAGAAAATGTTATACTGAGTTTTAATCGACTGATGTAATACGCCACCCTCGCGGGGCACGGACTCGGATATCACCAACGATATCGGGTTCGGGTCACTCGGGAGTGGGGTGTTACAGGAATTGCTTTAGGTAAAGTTAAATTGGAAGAAAGAAGGAATCAATGGACAAATTGGAGCGAGGAACAAGTTTCTAGCATCGATTCGAGGTGGGTAATGTGTTTATAATTTGAATTTATAAGCCATTATTGCTTTCTTTAAATAAAGAGATTTTCTGATTTCAATTGCATCATTGTATGAATGATTTGAAAAATCATTTTTTTGATTCAATACATGGACTTTGGATGAATTGCAACATACATTGTGTTATGCCTCGAAAGATTACATGGCATTTCGTATATTCGGAAAAGATCATGCGATAAAATGCTTTGAGCATGAAATGGATAGTTATGTGTTTTGTTTGGGTAAGAGAGTTACGAATGGAGTCACGTGCACGTTGACGTATAGTATAGCCTTCTCCCGGCTGCCCGCTTGAGGCAACGAGATCCTTGAGAAATCGAACTCGGATAGTTTACGGTATAAACTTCGATTTATCCGTCGTGTTTACGGAACTCTCGAGCCATGTGTTGTGCATTGCATATGTGATTTGCCATTGCATTTATAAACTGTCAAGTTGATGCATTCATGTTTTGCAACCTATGGGTTTATGGCTGAAAGCCTAAAAATCATACGTTTTGCAATTGTGATTTGACTACAGCAAGCGCGAAATTTTTAGAAAATGTGCTTTACGGATTTCAAAGAAATGTTTTCTAAGACCAGAAAAGAAAAAGAATTTCAAAGATTTTGCTTATATATTTGTTATAAACTGTTACCCACGGGCTGTAAAGCTTACCCCCCCCCCCTCCCCTTCATTCCCATCCACAGGTGATGAGAAGAAGATCGGGTGAAAGAAAATGAAGAAATTTGTTTGCATGTGTTTATATTGTATTATTGTTAAGTTAGATGGTTGCTGAGAAATCTAGAATTGTTGTATATTGTGTACTTTGGTTTAGGGTTATGGGTAATGTATAAGGCTTGAAAATGCCACTGTGATTTGTATAAAGCTTTGATTTATGAAATGGTGTATAAATCGTAATTGAATTATGAGGGTTGGATGAGGCTATTGAGTTATGATATTGCACATGGATATGCTATATAACTTTTGTATGTTCAACTGAGATATAAGCATGATTTGTATATGGAAAATGTGAAGGAACGTGTATTGGACATTGGATAGTGCTAATCGTTTGAGAATTGATAGTATTTAAATTGGAATGTGCGCGATTTTATGGAAATGAAAAGTGAGAGTCTAAATCGATGAGATATGATTGTATATGAAGAAGCAAATAAATTGAGTTTGAGTGCGAATGATTTCAATTGGATATTGAAGTCACTGTGTAAGAGATGGAATGGAAATGAAAGAAAGAAAAGGAAAATTTTATATTGGATTTTGGACAGTTTAAGTCTAAGGTTTCCAACGCGACCATTTTGACGCTTTTCTAAGATATTTGTGCGGACGTCAGAATTTGTGTTTCAATTCGATTGGATCGTTTGTTTGGTTGTCTTCGAGCCAATTCGATTTGATTTTATTGTATGCTTTGCTTCCAAGTTGGCTTTCAATTCGTTAATGATTTGTTTCGCTTTGTGATCAATCATTTTATTCATTCCGCCTCTTTGTGATTCGTATTCGTTCCGTCTTCCGTTTTCGAGTTGGGGTGCCGGTCTCCGGATCGGGTCCCAACACATATAAAGTTATTAAGAATCGGACCATTGATTTATGAGTTAGTATTACTATCAAAGATGTCTCAAATTCATAATATGTGATATGTGAATATACTAAGAAATATCGATATGATTTGATATTGGTGTTATTGATGCAAGAAATGGAAATTTATGAGTAATTTGAGATGCATATATACATTGAGAAAATAGTTAAGACGTAAATGACTAAATGAGTGATTGAAAAACTAAGTGAGTCTGTTGACTATGGTCATTTGAAAGAAATTATTCGAGTAAATAAGTTACCTAAGAGATTGAGGAAAACATAAGACATCATTACCTCCATTTGTTTGATTACTCAGGTAAGAATTTCGAGGACAAAATTCTTTAAGGGGGAGGGAATTGTTGAACCCCAAACTAAACTTTTCTTGGAAGTTAGAACTATTGTATGTGAAATGTTGGAAGTTAAAAGCTGGAAAATGTTGTTGAAACATACTCACTAAGTATGCTTCGGTGTTTTAGCCATAGCTTTTTCTCTAATTATCCAAATGAGATGATTTTTTATTTGGATTAAACTAGAAAGATAGGGCTACAAATTATTTGATGAAATTGAGTTTTAATTCAGTCTTTAATAATATCAATTTTTGGATGCAATTTGAGCACAGAATACTATTTCAGTATAAGAACAGTTTGGAAATATTTGAGGTATGACTTTCATATTTCTGAACCAAATTGAATAATTTTGGTGTTATTAGAAACTTAAGATAATGAGAAACATTTTTCTAGAAATAAGTGTTATCAAATTCCTTCAATTACCTAATCAAAAAGAAAAGGTCTGGATTTTTGAAAGGAGTTAGACATGATTTAAATAATTTTAAGGTCTTGATAGGTTAATTATTTTTATTTGGAGTTAATTCTTATTTTAATGTTAGTAGGATTTTATCATATGGTTCAATTGAAATAAAGTAGTCTTATAAGAGTATATATGTATGAGGGCAATTTAGGAAGAACACTTAAGCATTAAGGTTATAAGGCATCAAAGGAAGGGCAAAGTGGTCATTGCACAATCATTAAGGGAAAAATGGGAATAAGAAGTGGTGTCTTGCTTAGGAAGGAGAAGCAAAAACGTGACTTGAAGATGAAAGAAGAGAATAACGAAATTGAAGAGAGAAATGAGAGAGAGATCGTGGAAGAAGAGAGAAAGGGAAGGAAAGAAGAAGAAAAGAAGAGGAATCATCTTGTTAAGGTAAGCTCCATGTTATTTTTTTCTTGTTTGGTTTGAAAAAGGAAGCAGAAAAATTGGTTTTGTGTTGGGAAGGAATGGAGAAAGAAGATGATTGATAGACCCATTTGATTTTTAGGGTTTCTAAACTAGGTTTTGTCTTTTCTAACCTAGATAGAACACGGGTAAGTTAATGATAAGCCCAATTTAGCAATTATTTCATTTGTTGTGATTTTGAAGTTTTAGGGATTTTATTGAATTGGAATTGAATGAGAGATTAGTTTGTTTTAGATAATCAAGAGAACCCTATCCAAGAGCAAGGGAAGAGATGTTTTTGAGCAAGTCTTTAAACAAGGGATTCAAGGTGGGTGGCATTTTTATAATTGAGTAAATAAGCTATTAAAGTTTCTTTCAAATAAATGGAATTAAATGGTTTCCAACTACCTTGAAAATGTGCATTTATTATTCTTTAAAATGGTTTGAGAATGTGCCATATGTTTTTGTATATAAATTTTGTAAATTTTGTGAATGAATTTTGAGTGATATGGGAATGATTTCAAATTGCTCCATAATTGTTGTATTTGTGGCTTTTGTATGATTTGAGAAATGGTTATATGATTGTTATGGGATTTTGGTTAATGAAGTGTGAAATGATGATGGAATTACATATGAAATAGTTCATACTCATGAAAAAACAAGTTTTTCAAAATGTGTCATTTGGGCAATTGGTATACAATTCATGAATTAAATGTTATGTGGGTTTGGTGTAATCCATTCAAGAATGTCACGTGCGCGTTGACCAAGTTAAAGGCTTCTCCCGCCTGCCTGCTAGTGACACAAAGCTCCTTCATGGACTCCCTTAAGTTTACGACTACACAAGACCATTATGTGGAATTGTGTAGTTCGTCATGTTCATGGACTTACCCAAACCATTATGATATGCTTATGTTTTTACATGTGTTGACAAGTTTGATGAATGCTTGACTTATGTGAGTTGTGAATTAGCTTGATAAGTTGAAAATTTTGTGTTTTATGATTCAATGAGATTTTGCTTTATGACTCCCTCAAGTTTAAATGGTTTTCACTAATTACCATTTACAAAATTATTACCCACGAGCTTTTAAGCTCACCCCCTTTCATCCCATCTTCAGATGATAGCTAAGAGATCAAGTGATCAAGAGCATAAGGGAGTTACTCCAAATTTGCCTATTTCGTATTTTAAGTTAGTTTTGAGAAAGCACAATGTTTTAGTTACATTTTAAAGTTAAATTGTTCAAGTATCTTTTGTAATTTCGTTTTGATATCGATATTGTAAGGTGGCTTAGAATGCCATTAAATTTTTGTAAATTCTTATTTTGTTGTTAATGAATTATGAATGATATATGGAAGATGATGATGAATGTTGAGCATGAATGGTTGATATATATACATATATATACACATCAGTGAGATGTGTATGGAAAAGACACATAAGAATTATGAATGATGAGATATAGTTAAATGTGACAAGTCAAATGAGCTAATATTTAAGAGTGGATGAAGAAAAGTTGGAATTTAAATGGTTATAAAATGAGGTTGCATAGAGGAAGTGAAAATGGGACAATTTTCAAGTTTTTCATAGGGGTAAGAATTTGTGTTCTGACTTCAGGGGGGAAACTGTATCGATCTAGTCTAAAATAGGTGAAGTTGTCTTCTTAGAAGTTGTAGATTATCTTTCTAGCTTTCCAACACTATAAAGTATGAAATTTTTGGATATCAGTTAAAAGATATGATCATTATAGGTGGTGATGTAGCATAGGATCTTTATACAAAACAATTATAGAAAAAATGAGAATTTGTGGTATGTGATGAACCATTGAGTTGATATTTGGGAATTTTCATGAAATCATTTTGGTAATTGGATGTTTAAGAAGTGATATTACATTAGTAGAAGAGAATTTGGGAAGATTATGAGTGAATATGATGTTAGAATGGATGTAGGAACCTTTGGAGAGGCTTTGGAAGGAGTTTTGGATCACCAATATCCATTAGACGGATTTCAGATCCATTAAACGGACCATCTCGGGTGTAAAAACACCCCCAGCCCGGTCCTTATCCATTAAACGAACATTAGGTCCATTAAACGGACCTTCTCGGGTCTGCAAAGCACTCCCAAGCCCCTCTATGCCTGTGACGTGTATGTCCGTTAAACAGATATTCACGGGACAACTACAGTAAATTATGATTTAGAGGCAAAATCTCACTTTGTGGTCTTCACAAAAGTTGTTTATCTAGAAGTCTTCTTTCAAATAATCTAAGAAAGAACTCAATCCATCATTTTTATTGAAAGTTATGGAATTGCGCCAAGACAGGTACAATATGATTTAGGACACAAACATGTTTGAATCTTTTGGCCATAACTTCACCTTTCGACCTCCAAATGAGGTGATTCTTAAAGCAACAGATTCCTAAGACATTTTTCTATCTCCCCATAGAAATTGGTATTCATTGGTGTTGATTTGCAAAATATTGATGGAGAGAAAGTGAGGAAATTGATTGGAAGAGCATGGATTGGTTGTTTACCAAACATACTTTGGTACTTTTCCTTATATCTTGAATTGTAGAGCTCCGATTGAGAAAATTCTTAATTTAAAATAAACTAGATACATGGAGCTACAATTGTGTTGAAGAAGTCAAATTGTGATTTTGGTGTTTGACTGGTACGGGCACACTACTGTTGTAGGATCATGGCTAATGAGGGTTCTTTGAAGTAACTCTTTAAGGTAATACGCACGCTCACGTTTTATGATATTTGGAATGATAGTTGGGCTTCAAAAATGAGGTCCATCACTTTGTACACATTGAGCCTTGGGCTCTAATCACGAATGTTTGAGCTTTAAGATCTTTTTCACTAGTAACATTAGTCACAATTGCCTTTATATTTCATGCATTGAAATGATAAGAGAATAAGATGCAACTTTTGTGAAGACACCTTTGTATGATTCGGCCTACATCAATACAGTTTATTTGATAACAATAGGATATGATTTTTGTCATGAGTAGTGTTACAGCCTAAGCCAAGACTCAATTTCAAGCCAAATTTTAAAGTTCCTAGAGATGGAATTCAAATTAAACTTCTCAAGAAAGTTGTATCCATATTTCTCTAATTTAATTTGAATTAAGAATCAACTCATTTGGAAATCTACAGATCAATGAAAATAGTGAAGCATTAATTAATGAAAATATTCACCATTAATCAAATCTTTACTGAATGAACTCAGATGACTCTAAATTTTCATGGAGATGAAGAAGAATGTGTTATGAGTCTATTGGTTTAAGTCTCATGTCATTTAAGTGTTAGGAGGAAAAGTTATAACAAAAAGAACAAAGGATGTTCAGTAAAAATGCTCTAATTCATATTCACACTTCAAAAACTAAAATCATACACGCAAACCATCACCTTCTACTTCCTCTCTTCTACTACGTGATCCATTATTTCTAAACACCACTTCTTTCTAACTTGTACTCTCCCACATATTCAACTTCCATTTACATGCAGCTCACTATTAAGACATCTCAAAATTTAGGATTAAACACAAACATCAAAACAAAAATTATATACGTATTTCATCATGTTCTGCTTTCCCTCACTACTGCATTTTCTGTTTTCTTTTCTCTCACTACTACATTTTCATGCCTTCTGCACTTTCACTCTTTTTCTGCATTTGTTTTTTCACACTTTCTGCATCTTTTCAAACCCACTAATTATCACTGAACTGTGCATGTATCTATTTCTACACACTAAAACATCATCAATATAAATCCTTTACAAAACCCATAACACTTTCGGTTGATGGGAAATAACGAAAATAAAGAGTAACAACACAAGATTCTAATTGAAGTTCTTACTTTGATATCAGAATCCAAAGCCAAAAACATAACAAGAACCAATTAGTTGATTTGGTGATGGATGAACAAAAAGAATTTTGGTGTTGATGTATACGGTGAAGAACAATGGTGAAGAAAACACCAATAGCTATAGTAATTTCTATTTTAGCCTAAACATTACCACGTGCATGTATAAGATCTCTCCACTTATCATTGTTTCATGTAATACATTTGTCACCAAACAAGACTGCCACATGTCACACTATAATTAGTCCATTTATCTCTTATTTTCATATTTTGTTAGGCTAAAATACCTCAAATTTTCAAAAAATTTCTAAAATTTATCAAAATTTTTTAAATAATAATAATATTCTCTAAATAAATTTTCAACACAGATAATCCACAATTCACATTTTAATCGCATTTATAAATCAGTTACACCTAGAAAATGTCAATGAATGCATGTACAATTATTTTAATGAGCCAAAAATAAACATTCACATGTTATGCCATATGATGCATGAAATGCACTTCTAATTTCTCTATATACTCTCGTATACACTACTCTGGGGTTCTAGCCCCTAACATGGGATGTTACAATTCTCCCTCCATAAGAAATTTCAATGTCGAACTTCTTACCTGATTGATGAAACAGGTGGGAATATTGTTTTTTCATATGCTCCTCTATTTCCCAAGTTGTTTCCTCACTCGAATGATTTCTTCTTAGAACTTTCACCACTGGAATGTCCCAATTCCTCAGTTGTTTTGTTCAATATCCCACTATCTGAACTGGCCCCTTAATATAACTCAGATTACTAGTAACTTCAATCTCTTAAGTCAGTAATATATATGTTGGATCTGATCTATATCTTCGTAGCATACTTACATGAAATATGTCATGTACCTGAGACATCTCAGTAAGTAAGGCTAATCGATATGCCAATAGTCCAATTCTCTCACGAGACCTTCTATCATTCTTAAACCTTCCTTATCCCAATATAGAGGCGATTGACATACTCTACTGTACAATGCCTCATAAGATGCCATTCTAATACTATTATGGTAGTGGTTGTTGTAAGCAAATTCAATCAATGCAATATACTAATCCCAAGCTCCTTGAAACTCTAGTACACAAGCTCGAAGCATATCCTCAACAGTCTTAATTGTCCTCTCACTCTCCCATCCGTTTGAGGATGAAATGCAGTACTGAAGTTCAACTTTGTACTCATAGATGACTTCAAGCTCTTCCATAATCTTGAAGTGAATTTGGGATCCCTATCTGATACAATGGACACTAGAATCCCATGCAATCTAACCACTTCATTCACATACCTCCGAGCCAACTAGTCTAGTGAATTATTCCCCCTCACTAGTAAGAAGTGGGCCAACTTAATTAATTGGTCCACTACAACCCATATAGCATCATTTTGCCTCAAAGTCTTAGGCAAATCCATAATAAAATATATAGTGATTCATTCCCGTTTTCACTTTGGAATAGGCAACAAATGTAGTTTCCCAACTGGAGCCTGATACTCAACTTTAATTTGTGGGCAAGTTAAACACTTAGCTACATATTCAGCTACTTGTTTCTTCATTTCTAGACACCAGAAATGTTGCTTCAGCATATTATACATCTTGGTCGTGCCAGGATGCATAGCATAAGCAGCCATATGTGCTTCCTCTAAAATTTCCTTTCTCAATTCATCCACATTAGGCACATATTATCTTTGTTTTAACCACAATGTCTCATCTCGTAATTTAAATTCATAATTGGGATTCATCTTAACTTTCTCGATCAGTTTCACCATTTTAGGATCTTTACTCTGAACTTTTCTAATTCGATCATGTAACATCGATCTTAACTTTAGTGCAGCTATCAATGCTTCATTATGATCTATATTGAACATCACATTTGAAGCTCTAAATTGAATCAAATTTGGTAATCTTGATAACCAAATCTGAGCTGCACCGCTATGTGACTTCCTACTCAAAGCATCTGCCACTATATTCGCTTTCCCCAGATGATACGCAATTGTGTAGTCATAATCTTTTAACAAATATATCAACCTCCTCTGTCTTATGTTCAGCTCTTTCTGACTCAGCAAATATCTTAAACTCTTGTGATCAGTGCATATCTAAAATGTCCCTCTATATAAATAATGTCTCCATATCATTAGAGCAAAGACAACTGCAGCAAGCTCTAGATCATGTACCAGATAGTTCATCTTGTGAGACCTTAATTGTCTTAATACATAGGCTATCACCTTGCCATTCTGCATCAATACACATCTCAATCCTTGATGTGAAGCATCAGTGTAGACTACATATCCTCTAGTTCCCGATGGAATAGTCAATATCAGTATCGTAGTCAACCGATGTTTCAACTCCTCAAAGCTCTTCTGACAATCATCATCCCATCTGAATGTTGCATTCTTCCTCATAAGTTTAGTCAGAGGGGTCGAGATCAAAGAAAACCTCTTGATAAACCTCTGGTAATATCCAGCGAATCTAAAAAAACTTCAGATTTTAAACACATTCTTCAAAGCCTCCTATTTCATTACTGCCTCTATCTTCATTGGATCCACTTAAATACCATGCTCATTTACTATGTGACCCAAAAACACCACTTGACTTAGCCAAAATTCACATTTACTGAATTTGGCATATAACTGTTTTTCTTTTAAAATTTATAAAATTATTCTCAGATGCCCAGCATGGTCTTCTCTGCTTTTTGAATACACTAAGATGTCATCAATAACACTATCACAAAGTGATCCAAGTAGGGTTGAAACACCTTATTCATCAATGCCATAAATGCAGCTGGGGCATTAGTTAACTCAAACGACATTACTAAGAACTCGAAATGCTCATATATGCTCCTAAAAGCACTCTTTGGTACATCAGCCTCTGCTATCTTTAGCTTATAATATTTAGACCTCAAATCTAATTTAATGAACACCTACGCTCCCTGCAACTGATCAAATAAGTTATCAATTCTAGGTAATGGGTACTTGTTCTTCGTGATAAATAGGACTGGAGCTCTCCAAGGTGAAATACTATGTCTAATGAATCCCTTTTCAAGCAACTCCTACAACCGAGCCTTCAACTCCTTTAGTTCCATAGGTTTCATCCTATACGGAGGAATAGATATAGAAGCAACACCTAGAACTAAGTCAATAATGAACTTTATTTCCCAATCTTGAGTTAAGCCAGGTAATTCTGCAGGAAATATATCCAAGAATTCCTTAACCACAGGAATGTCCTGTATATTCTACTCAACTCTAGTATCAATAATGTGGTCTAGATAAGCCTCATATCTCCCTTTTATCAACCTCAAGGCACTCACGAATGAGATCAATCTGGCTGGTACTGTCTGGCTAACACCTTTGAAAACTGCTCTTAGCTAATTAGGAGATTCTAATATTACCTCCTTAGGATAGCAATTCATGATGTCCCTATGAGCAGTGAGTCAATCCATACCTAGATTAACATCTATCTCCTTTAACTGTAACACAATCAAGTATGCTTCAAACTCTACCTGATCAATTTGAATTAAACACCTCTTATAGATTTCTCCTATCATGGTGGTACTACCGGTCGATGCACTCACCTCTAATTCACATCTTAATAACTCTCTATCACAGTGCAACTTATATGTCATATGCGGTGTGATAAAAGAATGCGTAGATTCAAGATCTAGCAATTACAAAAACCTTAAATGTAAATAATAATAACACACCCGCAATGACATCTGGAGAATCATATGTCTCCTGTCTCGTTATAGAATAAACTCTAGCCTAAGACTACAGTTGGTTGCTCCGCACCTCAGTCCTGACAGATGGACTCCCAGAGCTCACTCTACCTCTGCCCTGGCCTCTAATACTCACAAGTTGGCAACTGGCTCAATACTGCACCTCTATTATTACCAGAATGAAAAGAACTATCTCTCTGCCTGAACCCTAATTTTCTTGATCCAGTCGGTGGTCTAAAAGCTCGAGTCTGACGCTTACTGAACCTTTTGCTAGAACTACCATGAGATTCATTGGGCTTCTTCTATCTAGACTCTGATCTCTACTCAGACTAACTATCCCTTAACAATTGCTCTATTTAGATCGAGGTTGCTCTGAGCTCAGTGAAACTACTCAAGTTAGTAATAGCTAGCCTTGTCTGAATCTCCATGTTTAACCTATCTTCAAATCTCCTACACTTGTCTTCCTCAGTAGAAGTCAAGGCAGTAGCATATCCCATTAGTTCGTTGAATTTAATATCATATTCTACCACAGACATCTTGCCCTTCTTCAGATCTAGAAATTCCTTCATCTTTCTGTCCAGGTAGATCTTTGGCATATAATTCTCTTTTAAGCTTCTCAAAAAATCCTCCCATCTCAATCTACAAGGCTTGATGGTACTGCCTAGAATAGTTTTCAATCATTAGTAGGCTAGGCCTTACAATAAAGATACTATATAGTCAAACCTCCCATCCGACTTACATCCATCTAATCAAAAATTCTCTCTGTCCTCTCTAGCCATCTCTCGGCCTCTACAGAGTCAACACTTCCATAGAAGTCCACAACCCCTGCTTTTGTAGTTTGTCGCATCTCTGTTCCCTTCTCTCAAGAATTCTTGAACGCATTCCCTCAGGTCGAGACACAGATGACTCTCTATTGGCTCTTTCTGATCCTAGGTCAGCTGAGTGTTCCATTTGATTGCCTTTGTCGGATAACCTATAACATAATAACTTCAATTACCATCCAAAATTTTTCACATCATTTTATACCTAACATTCCTACATATCCTTATGGATGCCAACCATGCTCTGATACCAATAATTGTAACACCTCACTCCTGTCTGACACACATATGTGTGCCCTATGATCACAGGTGCACATGCCCAATAAAAATGGCGTGTTATCTATCTCACCTTCATATTACTACATGGCATCATAAGTAAAATAAAAAATTAACACATTACTATCTCACCTTCATATTACTATCTCTCAACCTCACTTTCCGTGAAAGTTTTTCATATCTAATAACACAACCGACTGGTGTTAACCTCGTTAGAGGATTTTTCTAAACAACTTTAATTAAAAGATAATGAATAAGAAATAACTCAAGTGATGAATCAATTAAGAATAAAAATAAAATACACTTGAGACAGAAAAGAATAACTTTCTGATGAGTTCTGAAAATTGTTCACAAAAATTGATAGAATCATGCAATACTTTGAACTACCTTATGACAAAAGTCAATCCATGTCTGTAAATCACCTGGAAGATTTCGCACCTATACAACTAATCAACACCACATCAGTACTTTCAGCTAAGATGATTGTAATGAACAACCAAGGTCACCACCGGTTTTACACAACCGTGCAGTGCATAAAAAATCAAGAACCCAACAGCTATCACACACACTAATAGACATCAACAACGTGAGTCACTTCATAAGATCAAAAGACCTAATCATGAGTCACTCCAATCCATAGACAAAAAGGTTTTCAAGCCCACATCCAAAAATCAATCAACTAATTAAAGGAATGGTAGCACCAAGATGGAATGCTCATTCACTACTGCAAAGACCCAAAGAGGAAAAAGATAAATAAACCATGTAAGGAGTCCTCAAAGTAGTTTACGCACACAGGTCAACCAAAACAATTTAATTTATTCTTATCCTTAAAATCTAGCAGTGTGCATATCGATCACCAACATGATAATAATAGACTTCAATTTTATGTAGGATTCTTTCACAGGTATAATTGTAGCAACCACATCTCTTTGAATCCAATTCCAATTAATATCTTATATGTCTTTGAATGGGTTTTGATAGTATTTGTTGCCTTTCCTTTACTACTTCTATACAAGTTTCACGGTCAACTCTTATCCATGATTAAAAAAAATTTCAATGACCTTAAAGATAGATTCATCATGACCAATGTGACACGTAAAAGTTAAGTTTGTAAGTCATTCCTCATTGTTGTTGCAACTAGACATTGGAAAGATTGTATACAAGTCTCATTTTCATGTTCATCGACTTTAACTACATTTTCTTCTTATTATAACTTCTTCTCCTTGAATTTGCATACCTTTTCTATATGTCCAAGTTTGGTACACCTTCTGCATCTTACATCTAGTATGAACTAATAATATTTTATGGTGTGGTAACTCTTTTTGCGATGTTTGCAAAGTACAAGTTTATCTCCTTGCATTTGTTATGATGTTATCCTTATTGTTCCTTACTAGTGAAAGTTACTTCTTTGTGACCAAAAGATCACAGGTTCAAATTATGAAAACAATCTCTTTGTAAAAAATACAAGGGGAAGGTTGCATACATCAATGATCCTCTTTAGACTTCACAAAATGGAAAGTCTTTTGCACTATATATGTTTGACTTTTTTATCTTTATTGTTCCTTCTTGATTATAATTTTGTCCTTTACTTTTGTTTGATTTTTGCTATCTTGGTTAAGACTTGGTTTCCTCATGAATGCCCCTTCTTTAAACCTTGCCGATAAGCACCTTCAATGTAATGGAGGTTAAACTAATTGATGAGATCCCAGTTGAATTCATATTTTGACAGTTCGTCGACAGGTGGATACATATCATTGCTGATCTCTACCTATACATAAGCTATTCGAGATAGTTGTATGTCTGAGTCTTTGAAATTGTTTGTTTGTTTTAGATTGGATAGCTTCTATGTAGTTTTTGACTTTAAGAGTGAATCCAGCTAGAAACTCGATAAAACTATTTAAATTAGTTAAATAAATAGTATATACTAAACCACTTTGGAAAAATAGATAGGTAGTGAGTGCATCTATTGCTGGAAAGATGATAGCTTTGGGTCCATATTGTCCTTGGTTTTGGGGGTAGTAATGAAAAACCTTTCGTTCCTGCTTCCATTCATTGAGTGCTTAAAAACAATCATAAAAAATTTTAGGAGTAATTCTTTTCATTTCATCCTTTAGTGCTTTTATAGATACAACATTGATTCTTTCCATGTTAATAGGTTTTCCCTATGTTTTCATTTTTTAATCTGATGGTTGTTTTTTTAAGGCTTGTTTATAGTGTAATTTTAATGTAGGATTTCTAAATTCAGCTAAGGCTTTTTCTGCTTCTGAACGGTTTGAATAACTTTGATGAATGATTGAAGATTTTTCAATAATATGGATAAAAACCTTATGCCATTCATCATATATTCCTACCATTGGTCCATTAAAAATAACATAGACTTTATATTCTCTAAAATCTTCTCATTTTGGAGACATGGATGGTTTAGATTTGGCTAATGAATGAATAGGTTCAGCTGAAATGTTCGAAGGAGTAGGGGATAAATGTGTTTGAGTAATTTGTTGAGAGGTAATTGGTTAGATGGCAGTGATGTTTTGTTTTTTAAGACGATTAATGGTTGATCTTAACTAGTTAATCTCTTTTGTTACTGACCTTACTTGTTATTGAAGATCCAATAATTTTGCTTCCTTTTTGGTGAGTGAATCTTTGAGGCTTAGGATTGCTGCTTCCAATCTCTGGTTAAGGTATCTGCAAGATTGTTAGCCGAAGATTTTATATAATGTATTTGAAAATTGTGTTGATTTAATTCTAATTGCCATCTAATTAAGCGTCCTTAATTGTAATTTTTTTAATATTATATTTAATAAATCCACATAAATACTTAGAATCTGTTTGAATATGAAATTCGACAGGTAATAAATCAACTTTCCATTTTCTTAATGTTTTAATACATGTGAGTGTTTCCTTTTCATGGATAGGATATTTCCTTTCAGTGGGATTAAAAGTCCCATTGATATATTTACATAAGAGATAATTCCTTGACTTAGGTGGTTGTGCCAGATGGCAGTCAGCTTATGTATCCATACTTGCATCAATTTGTACTAGTGGTATATCTTTATCATTGTAATTATATAACACTGGTAAATTCTTGCAAAGATTTTTTAATATACATACCGTACTGTGTCTTCCTCTGTCCATATCTATTGGTTTCTGTACTGCATTTAAGTTGTAACTTTTTTCTTTATTTAGCTAAATCTTTAAGAAATCCTTGATCAGAAATATAGTTTAGTAATCTAAGGAATTTTTGAAATTCAGTTATGTTTTTTAAAGTGTCAATAAAATGGTGTAATTTTCCAAGGATGTTAGGTTGTAATTTTAAGAATCCATTTTGAAATTGTATATCTAAATATTCAATATTTTTTGTTTTAATTCAATTTTCTTTTGGTTTAAAATTATTCCTTTGTGTTGACATCTAGTAAGAACCTCTTTTACCTTTTTAAATGATTTTAGTTATCTTTATTGAAAATATAATAATATCATCAATATAGGCTAAGGTAAATTCTTTAATCTTCTAAATTGTTATCCATAAATCTTTGATGAATACCAAGGGCTTGTTTTAATCTAAAAAGTAATGCATTCCATTAGTAATGTTTTTGTGGTGGACAAGTAAAGGCTATTAATGGTTTGGTATTTTCATGTAGTCTTAATTGCTAATAACTTGAATTTACATTAAATGTAGTAAACCAATGATGTCCCTTTAATCTACTTATAATATAGTCTTTTATAGGTAATTTATATGCATCATCTATAGTAGCCTTATTTAATTCTTTATAATTAATTATCATTCATCTTTTTCCACTCTTTTTGTTAGGGTCGGGTTTTGTTACTAATCCCGAGGTGACCACTCAGGGCGGTCAGGTAAGGATCATGTGAAAGGAAAGTCGAAAGCATTCAATTGTAAGAAATTCAGCGGCAACAATTTGACGAGTTCACCATGGCAAAGTATAGTTCACCGCGGCAAAGATATGGAAATATTTCCATGGGCCTTTTGGGAGAAGTTCACTGCGGCCAAATTTTGGCTTCGTCGAGGCGAAGTCTCAAGGTCAATGGAAGTCACCCTTCAAGACAAATACGCTGCGCCGAAAGTCTAGCTTCGCCACGGTGAAGTCCCCATATTTAATCCGAGTATCTCTCGATACAAATACGTCGTGGAGAAAGGCTGGCTTTGCCACAGCGAAGTTATCAAAATCACACATAATTACTCTTTGGGAAAGGTTCACCGTGGCCAAAACCTTTAGTTCCGAAACTCAAAACCTAACATTCAAACTAATTTCTACACTTCTATTTCCCTCCACAACAATCAACAACTCAACCAAAGAAAAGATAAACATCCACAAAAGAAACTTCTTCAATTCTTAATTTCATTGCTAAAACAAAATGAAGTTTATACAATGCTTTAGTTACATGTCAACACTACATCATTAGCTTAATACAAAATACAAGTGGATGCTCAGTGTTTGATATGCTTATAAAGCTATCCAAAAATATAGTCACTAACTTAATTACAAAAGATCTCTAACTATCTTGAAGTTTCCAATACCTTGCAAGGATCACTAACCTTCTCGTTCTGCACTTGAGGAGTGGAAAATAATGAGTTGAGATATAAAGCTTAATGGATAATATATTTATAGCCATCGATAACGAACCATATAATCAAGCATATATATATATACATATATATTTATGCATCTATATCTCATTTTATTCTAGCAAGTCAATCACCCACATTTCTAACTCAAAAACTCATAATTAAGGAAGTTAATGCATAACACATAACGTGTACATTTAACCAACCACTCAAATGCATCATACTTGATAAATCAAAGATGAAATGCACAAACAAATGGCTTGAGAGTTCAATGGATCGAAATGGTGAAACCGAAGTTTACACTATGAACAAAATGAGTACATTCTTAGGATCTCATATGCCACAAGCGGGTAGCCGGGATAAGGCTTTAGGTCAACGTGCACGTGACTAACGAAATGATTTCTCTCTTGCGCAAACACAAGCAAATATTCATGCTCAATTTAATTCATCACATATTCACATTTTCATGCTTTTCAAGCTATTTCCTCTTTTGCTTATACAAAATGTCATAACGTCATTTATGACATAACATGCTAACAATCATAATGCATTTTCCACATTCATAATAATTCCATTTCAAACAATTAAACATACACACATACAAGTAAACAATTGCCCATTCACACAATAAGTATAAACACATTACCCACCTAATTTCGCTTGAAAATCCAAACTCAATTGTGTCCTTCCTCTTACTCTTGGATAGGGTTTTCTTGATTTTCTAACATAAACCAATTTTCTCATTCAATCCAAATTCCAATGTAAATTTATAAAACTTCAATAATCAAAAACAAATAACAAATTGAGTTTAGACTCAATCTACCCATAGTTAATCTAAGTTAGAGAAACACAAAATCTAGTTTAGAAATCCATGAAAAATCAACATGGTGTCTCTTCTTTCTTCCAACACATTTCTCTTAAGCAAGAAGAAAAGATGAACTTACCTTACAAAAGTTGATTCTTCCTCTTTTCTAGCTTCCCCATGTTTTTCTCTTCTTCCTTCCCTAGCTTCCACGATTTTCTTCTCTTCTCCTCTCTTCTTTCACGTTAGCTCTTCTTTCTCTCTTCTCACGATTCACTCTTCTTCTTCTTACTACAAGACAATAATTTGTCTTGGTCTTCCAAAAATACCCCTCCTTCATTTAATCAAAAGACTACTTACTCCTTAGGTTATTTAAACACCATACTATACTCTAATTTAATTCTAACATTTCCATTGTAATTTCTAATTGCTACCTATGCTCACTAACTTAAAGACTCAATTCAAAAAATAAATGAATAAATACTAATAAAAAAGAAATTGGGGTCCAATAATTCTCCTCCGTTTAAAGAATTTCGTCTTCGAAATTCTTACTTAAGTCTACAATGAGGTATGGATACTTCTCCTTCATTGCTTCCAAAGGCTCCTATGTTGCCTCCTCTCTTGTATTGTTTTACCATAAGACTTTAACCAGCTTCACAGTTTTGTTTCTCAAGAACTTTTCCTTAGTGTCTAAAATCTCCACTGGTTGTTCTTCATAAGTCAAATCCTCCCTTAATTGAACCTCTAAAGGTTTGACTATGTGTGAAAGATCTGATCAATATTTCCTCAGCATTGATACATGGAAGACATTGTGAATCTTAGATTGTAGCGCCCCCTTATCGCAAGGTACCCATCGAGACGCCCGGAGGTCATTCCGATTCATATCCTACGATAAGGGCGAGCTACGATCGATCATTACCCTCACTTCACATGGCATCATATCATTAATTACTTATTAAGCGTCAATAACAATTCACGAGATTTTTTAAAACCAACTTTTTCCTCATTTCATTTCTCAAAGAACAGAGTCTACATTGTCTTTCAACTTCTTCTACATGTACATTAAATAAACCTAGTACAAAAGTACTACATGAAAGAGGAAAATATATCAAATCTATCCACATCATCCAAAAATCCCAGCTGACCGACCTTTGATCCATGACTTCGCTTGTTAAAGCACAATCCACACGTTAGTGGAGCCTCTCAGTAGTTAGGGTCGTCTCTCGGTCCTGAAAAGACAACGTTGCAATTTTGGTGAGTTTTGCGAACTCAATAAGGTAACCATCATCGATGGTTCACTCAATTTATGCAGCACATCAATTCACACAACAATTATTTCGCAATTTTGCACTTTACATAAATATCACATTCTCACTTAAATAAAAGCAATTCATGCATTTCAATTAGTCAAACATAGATAACCAAATGCATATGAAATGATCATGAGACTCTTTTCCAATTGTTACATTGTTGTGATCGAGTGCCTGAACTATCCCATATCTATTTTGGATACCGGGCTCATTAATAATTGTCCCCTATCTGAAGAGGATACAGGACTCATTACACATTGAACCTGAGGCTCTAAAATATTTTTGATCTCGAGGCTCATTTCCACATATTGAGTTTTAAGCTCTGATCGTTGGCTACTTTGGTCACAACTCCTATTATATTTCATGCATTCATGAACGGAATGCATGTACTATAATCAATCACATTATAAAACACATAGATCTTCACATTCACATTCATATTCAAGCCGCACTTCAATATACATTCCACACTCCACAGTCATCGGACCTTCTATCTGGAATCCGCAATCAATCACATTCATTTGTCATTCGAAATATAATCTAAACAAACAAGTAATTAAGTGAGACCGTCTAGGTTACTCACAGGTTTCTCCTGAAGCTATTGCCTAGAAGATCCAACAACGTCTAGAGGTTGACGTTCTAGTTACTCCTCTATAAAAAATAACATATAAAATATCACAATTTCTTCAATCATAAGTATGCAATGATTCACGTGTATGAAATAACTTAGGTACAATGTATGTTCATGATAATCCCGGGTATCGTTCCCTTATTCCGATCACATTATGACTCAAGCTTAGGTTTATGCCTCACTAAAACCATCAAAAATACAATTCATCACTCATTTGGAATCCTATAGATCCAGACATAATCGAGACACTGAAGTATGTTCAGTGGAATAACCCCAGGTCATATAATATAAGGGCGCACTCACCGTACCCGTTTCACGTTTCTCACTCAATCTTTCTTAATTCATTTCAGATGGCTATGACTTTTAGGTGGAGAAGAAGGGTAAGGTCTTACGAGTCCAATGGTTCAAGAAGCAATTCATTTGGACTCTTTGATCGCGGCTTTGTCGATTCGACCTTACGATCGATCCTTGGAAACCAGTCAAAAATAATAATTCCAAAGATTGCAATACAGGATGCAACCTCGGGTCGTCTCACTTAATTGGAACCAAGTGAAAAAGGTCTAAACTAGCCTAATTACCAAAAATTGCAATCAAAGTTGATAAAATGGGGGTTTTGGTCATCGAAAGAACTAAAGAAATTTAACTAAATTGAAGGCAAAAGTGTAAAAAGTATATTTTTGGATTTTATGGAATTAAATGAAATTATAAATTTGAGTAACAAGCAAATGATAATAAATCCTCTTGAAAATGAGCTTAGGCTATCATGGTTCGAAACAATTTTCGGGAAGTGAAATTCACTAACTTTTCAAATATCAACCTTAAAGACTTCTCCTCAAGTCCAGGATCTTGATCAATGAACACCATTTATCAAGATCCCATTAAGTGCTCTAAAGCCTTAGAAACTTAAGGGATTCTTTAAGTCCAGGGTTTTAATCAACGAACTCCGTTAACTAAAACCTTGTTAAATGCATCTTAGTGTGTGAAATGGACAAGCTAATGCAATTGGTCAATTGGTTCAAGCACAATCTCATTATCAAACACAACTAGGCAGATAAAGAGGGTTAGCACAATCAC
This sequence comes from Erythroxylum novogranatense, assembly GCA_029891385.1. Classification (NCBI taxonomy): domain Eukaryota; kingdom Viridiplantae; phylum Streptophyta; class Magnoliopsida; order Malpighiales; family Erythroxylaceae; genus Erythroxylum; species Erythroxylum novogranatense. Next base: position 103,629,139 of record CM057232.1, read on the forward strand.
CAAAAGACATATATGAGACTTCATATATTGAGCATCGAAGTTCTACATTTAGCATTCCATATCACAATTCATCATTCAACACTTGATTAAACTATAACCAAGCTAATCTAACTACAAGCAGTAAACCCTAACTCAGGAATTTACAACAGTGTAATTAAACTTGACGATGCAAGATTAACTCCCTTTTTAGAACCAGTGAACTCAAGCCGATGCTACATCTTTAAGAGGAAATGGTGTTTAGCTACGCATGACCGGACTCTCTCATAACTAGTGAAGATTGGACGTCTCCCATAATAGCAGAAGATACTGACGGTGGTCTAGGAAATGATGGAGATGATTGACGATGATGAAAATGGAGAATGGTGATGGAAGGGAATGTCGTCTCTGCTGCCTCCAGAACGTCCCCGAAGATATTCGTCCTTTGACCTAAAAATAGCAAAGTTTTTAAATGATGGATGTGGGTCGGGTCGAAACAGTGAGAGATCTTTCCAAATGAAGTCCGGGTATTAGTCTCCTCGTCGCGGCGTGCTCTTTTGTAGGCCCCGCGGTGTGCTCCTTCTAGATCGCTCGCCGCGGCGAGATAATTATTCGACGTTGCGGAGTGCTCCTCTTGGTCTCGCCGCGACGAGATAATTTCTAGGTGCCGCGGTGTGCACTTCTTGGTCTCGCCGCGATGAGACAATTTCTAAACGCCGCGGCGTGCACTTCTTGGTTCCTAGCCGCAACGTGCTGCTGTGTTAGTCGTAGCGTAAGACTTCTTTTCAACCTTTTTGACTCCCTTAGTCCCCTACAACATCAAACAACAATTTGGCATATCAATTGTCCTTAGAAAAGTTATGATGAAATTAATGTTAATTTGTGACAATTTTACTATCAAATTGCATAATTGTAAACTCACTGTAAGGGACAAATTAAAGCGCAAAGTCACAAATTAAGAGTCACAAAGTACATTAAAAACAGTAAAAGTGTAGCCAATTAATAAAATAAACTTGGGCTTAATCAAATTCCCCCACACTTAGACCTTTGTACTCCTAGACAAAGTTTATAAGAATCAAAAAGATACAAGTGTAAAAAAAAATCGTCCATGCTCAAAACAATAATAGGAACTTGGCGTAAATCACTGTCTCAAAATTCAATCAAAGCAAATATAAAGAGTGCTAATAAAATAAACACTAAAAGAATTCAATTCAAGAGATTGCACAAAAAAGATGTCACTCAAGATAGGTGTTTGCGCTCTCCTCGCATATTGGGGATATTTCACTCTTAATCTACTTAACTCATTCTCTACCATAAGCTTGTAGCAATTCTATTTCTCCACTACAAGAGCTATAATTTGAAGATCAAGAGGACTTTTCAGGGTTGTAATGTACGGAGGGCTAGATGAATGGATGGAATGGAAGAAAGAAAAGGTATGAACACATGCACTAAAATTATGAACTGGATGTCAAAAGATAAACTAATATTCACACTTTTGTGTTTTTTGTTTAATTAATTTAAATACAATACATTCTGTTGGAATTTTTTTATTTTTTTTAGGAAAACACTTTCTGTCCCTTTTTGGATTTTTTTTTTATAAACTATTGACATCATGTAAGGATGCATACATGCAAGTGCTCATAAATAAAAATGGCTCAAGGGGCTGGCAAGTGATAAGTGTTTGTGGGATAAGTGTTTGGGGAAAAAGGGTTGAAGAAAGAATGCCCCTATCACATCAACAAAATTCTAGTCCATAAAGCTTTGATTAAGAATTGAAACAAGTTCTAGAGAGGTATGAAATAAGCAGATGTACACAATATCAAAGAAAAATTTAGGCTCAAATATCCTTCCAATAGGGGTAATATCTTAATGAACAATCTCAAGTCCCAAAGACTTAAAAGGTTTCTTTGTTAGCATGCCTTAATTCACTTTGTATTGAAAACATCAAAAGTAAAATTAGCCAAGACCAACTATCATTAAAAGAATGGAAGGTATTTTCATAAACCCAAGTATCACTTTGAAACTTATAAGGTCTTTGAAATACAAAAGTGACAAGAGTAAATGTGGAAAAGTTAGAATTGAGGAAAAATTTTCGCACAAACCTTCTGTAAAAAGAGTTGACGTCGCGACGTGCTGGAAAAGTTAGAATTGAGGAAAAATTTTCGCACAAACCTTCTGTAAAAAGAGTTGACGTCTCGACGTGTAGCATGCACGTCGCGACGTGTATGGTGAATCAGGCTCGCCGCGACGTGTTGTTGTGAGCGATGGCTCGCCGAGGCGTGCGAACTGGCGAGCCATCGCTCACTGTCACCGCGGTGAGAAATAACAGAAAGACAAAAAAAATTTAGTTGCACCAAGTCTAAAATGTGTAACATCATGCAAAATTGGCTAACACACATATAAAAAATGCACTATGGAGCATAACAAAAATAAGAACATAAGAATAGCTCCCCCACACTTAAACAACACATTGTCCTCAATGAAAATGATAATAGAAACGTGGTATTAATCATGGAGGCAAAAAGTGGTCATTACAAAGTGTGCTAAGAAACCGAGAAACAAAAGAAAATAGAAAACGAAAGAAAATTACATAAAAATAAAAGAAAAAACAATCATAGAACAAAATGTCAGAACTAAGCTGAAGGGTCATCAGGGGTAGGATCAGGGGGTGTGGCCGCAGAAGGACTAGGACCGGCCGAAGAATCACCGTCCGTAGGAGGAAGAGGAATGTGGAGGTGCGTCGCAATCAGGGCATACATCTGCTGATGGTAACGACGATCGGCGGCTAGCTAGGTTCTGAGACTAAGTAAAGAAGCATGAAGGGTGGCCACCTGACGGGAGAGGGTGGTCAAGGCAAGAGGAGAAGAGGGGGGTAAGGAGGTGTGGGTATCCGGAGGAGGCACATCAGTAGGTGAAGTAGCAAAAACAGGAGGGGAGGGAGAGGGTGGTGGTGGTGAAGGAGGGTGTGGTGGTGGAGGGGGAGGTGATGGTGCGGGAAATCGGGGTCGTTTGAGGCGGACGTAGCGAAAGAAGGAGGCGGGTTCAAAGGTCCGGTCAGAAGGAAGTTCCAAGACCTGATGGGCCCGGAACAGATCGGTGATGAGGTGAGGGAACAGAATGGAGTGAGTGAGAGTAGAGGTGAGGATGGATTGGCGAAGGGCGGAAGTGATTGCAGAAGCAATATCAACCGGCCAGCCAACCATCAGGAGGTAGATGTAGAGTGCTTGCTCTTTGGGAACAAAGGCAAGGTGGGTGGTGGGAAGGATGTTGTTGCTGATGAGGTGAAGCCAAGGATGGGCCTCAGGACGGAGATCAGCATGTCGAATATATCTCTGGGACGCTCGAGGTTGATGCCAGTCGGCACCCTCAAGACAAAGGGTACGAAGGACATCATCCCAAGGGTAGTCATTAATAAGATTGGCGTAGTGACAGCAAAGGATAGGCGGGAGGTGGTAATGGATGCGGATGGCGGCATGGGTGAAGGCGTAAGGAATGGTAACACCGCGAAAACGAATATCCAAGGTGTCATGGTACCGGGAATGGGTATAGAAATGGCGAACGAAGGTTTCATTTCCAGGAATCCTAGGCTGCACTAAACCGGTAAGTTAGGAACAGACAAGCTGTTGGACAAAAGGGTGGTGGGAGGGTGAGAGAGGGAAAGGTCACTCCTTGAGTAGAGGCCTAGCTTCTATCTTAGTAGCTAGGTTGGCATACTCCTGATCGATCGGAGGGGAGGGAGTGGAAGAGCGAGTGAGAGAGGCTTGAGAATGTGAACTAGGGGAAGGGCCAGAAGGTGAAGGTGAATGCTCGAAGGAGAAATCAAGGGAGCTGGAAGAGTAGAGATCGGAAGGTGTAGAGGGACAGACGGAGGCGTTCTTAGTGTGAGTCATTGTTCTGAACAGAAAGAAAACACACAAAAAATCAGTCCAGCAGAAGGAAAATAACAGCGCCTCGCCGCGGCTTACGAACGTGTGCCGCGGCGAGAGGCGATAAATCCGCACGTCGCAGCGAGATGAGGTAAATCCCACGCCGCGACTCGTCGAACATATTCGCTGCAGAAAACAATTCCTATTCTAAAGAACTGAAATGGAAATGACTAAAGGGGAAAAGATTTCTTACACGGAGAGCACAGAGATAGATGAAAGCTGAGGATAGCCGCTAGCAACAGACGAAGAGGGAGGAAGGAACACAGGGCAATGGAGGCAAGAGAAGTTGCGGCGCAAAGATAAGAGGGAGACGACGTGAAAGTGGTGCGCCGTAGGTTTAATAAGATTGAGAAGGTAAAATGACTAAAAGAGCACTGGGTAAAGAGAAGAACCGCCGTGCAATGAGGACAAAAATGGAATTTGAACCCCTCTAGAGCTACATCCAAAAACCTCGCGCCATGGCGCACAATCGTTGCACGCCGCGGCAAAATGATTAGTGGACGTCGCGGCGTGCCCTTCTCCAATCGCTTGCCGCGGCGTGCTATTTGGGACACGTCGTGACAAATCATCCCATACCGCGGCGAAGCTGCCCGAAACTTAACAAGGTTCCTAAGCTCACTATTCCTGACCACTCATGCGCAAAAATTTCTTCTACCAAGCTACATGTATCATGCATTACCAAGATCAAAGGTTCCAGAAGAGAGAAAAATTATTAAAAATAACTGAACTAAAAACCTATTGAACTAAACCTAACTCTACTGAGTAAGTTTCTCCCCCACACTAAATCAATATATTCATGCACAACAATGTCACTCCCATTTTCAATCAATGTGCACAGATATAAGATAAGTGAAAGGAAAGAAACTACCCAGTGTTTAAGGTGGGTCTGTTTGCCTCTTGTGGATGTTTGTTGTGTGTCCATACCTCGGTGAGGTGATGGGATTGCTTTCCAACTCCATGCTAACATCCACACTCATTGATTCACCTGAAACATCGAAAACAAAAATGTTCTCCAAGGAATTGTCAGTCAAGGGTTCCATTGATTGTTCAAAATCAGCGCATGCATCTTCAACAACTATATCAAGCATATTAACTCCTAGAAGTGAGTAATCTTCATGGGGGTGTTTCATTGCTTCATACATGTTAAAGCTTACCTGTTGGTCACCTACCTCCATGGTAATCTTACCTTCCTTCATGCTGATCATGGTGCTTGCTGTCTGCAAAAAGGGTCGCCCGAGAATCAAAGAAGTGTCCTACACAACTTCAGAAGACATATCAAGCACATAAAAATTAGCAGGAAATACTAAACCCTTTACCTAGACCAAGATGTCCTCAATTATACCCACTGGATGCCTAAATGATCTATCAGCTAACTGTAGGACAACAGATGTAGGTTTTAAACTTTTCACACCTAAGGACTGATAGACAGATTTAGGCATCACATTAATAACAGCCCCCGGATCTAAGAAAGCTCTTCTAATAGTCACTTTCCCTAAGATGCAAGGAATGGTGAAAGATCCAGGGTCTTGACATTTAACAGGTATTTGCGGTTTAAACAAGGCTGACACATTGGAACTCACTTGGACTCTCTCATTTGGCCTAAACTTTCTCTTGTTAGTGCACAAGTCCTTCAGATATTTAGCATGGGCCAGAACTCTCTTCACTAAATCAAGCAAGGGAACATTCACTTCTACTTTTCCAAACAAATCAATGATTTCTTTTTCATGCTTGATTTCATTCATACGCTTGCTCATCAAATATGAATTTGGAAAAGGAAGGTCTTGAAGACTTACCTCCTTACCTTTGTCGGCTTGCTTGCTTGACTCTCCATGTTCAGCTTGATCTTTGTAACTCTCTGAAGTAGTTCCTTTGTTTCTTGAAGCAGTCTTCTTGTCTTTTAATAGTGCTTCTTCCCTCACACTCTCAGATTTCTTGATCTTTTCCTAGGGTGGAGGTATTGCTTCACTTTCAATCTCCTCATCACATGCCCTTTCATCTTCTTGAGGATTAAACCTCACTTGTTTCCCACTCCGAAGGGCGATTGCATTAAGAATCTTTGGATTCGTCACAGTATTTGAAGGAATAGTTCCACTGCTTTTTTCTTGATTCTCACTCATGTTGTTGGACAACTGAGTGACATATGAATTAATGTTCTCTGCTTTGGTCTCCCATTGTTCCATTCTTTTCTCCAAGGCATTGAACCTAGCAGCAGTTTTTAAGGAATCATGTTGAATAAGAGAAGCAATGGCATTAAACTAGTTAGTGTTAGAATCCCTCTCCTCCTTCATCAGAGTCATCATACTATGAAGCAACTGGTTGGTGTCTTCCTTTAGTGGGACCATTAGGGCTTGTTGTTGATTGGGGAACTGGTTAGTGGAAGTACCAGCTCCTCCCCCTTGTGAAAATTTGTTTTGAGCCCTGCTTTTTTCATTCCTCCAACCGAATCTTGGATTAGATTTCCATCCTTCATTGTATGTGTTGGAGTATGGATCCCACTTCTGATTTGCTCTCCCTGGATACACTGCTGACACCTCTTCATATCTTCCACGACATACACTTGATATGTGCATCACCAACCCACAAGTGTCACAACTGGGTGCAGTAAGGTTCATTGAAGATGATGGGCGATGCATATTCAAGTTCTTCAATTCTACAGTAATACAAGATAACTGTGATGTTATCCTGTTCTCCAGTGAATCTACCTTTGTCTCCAGACTCTCCATTCTTTTGGCTTGAGCAGTTAAAGCTCCCAATTCATGCACTCCTCTGGAATCTCTCACACTGTACTGTTAATGGTTCAAGGCCATTGATCGCGGCTCTGTCGATGCGATCTTACGATCGATCCTTGGAAACTGGTCAAATAAAATAAATTCCAAGATTGCAGTATAGAATGCAACCTCGGGTCGTCTCACTTAATTGGAATCAAATAACAAATGGTCTAATCTAGCCTAAATGTCAAAAATTGCAATCGAAGTTGATAAACGGGGGTTTTGGTAATTTGGTCGAAACCAAAAAAAATAATCAAAATAGGACTAAAAGTGTAAAAGAATGTTTTTGGTATTTTTGAAATAATGCAATAAACAAAGAATCAGATAAAATCAAATTGATAAAATCCTCTTGAAAATGAGGCTCAGGCTATCACAGTTCAAAAATGGTTTTCAGGGATACAATCCACTAAGTTTCAAAAGATCAACCCTAAAGGACTCTTTAGGTCCAAAGATTTAATCAATGAACTCCATCATTTAAATCTTTGTTAAAAACCTTAGTGTGAGAATTGGACAAGCAAATGCAATTGGTCAAATGAATAAAACACAACAATCTCAATCAAACACAACTAGGCAGATTAAAACCCTAAATGTAATATCCAATGACATATATGAAACTTCATATATATTAGGCATCAAAATGTTCTACAGATTACTTTGTCCAAATCTCAACATAGTATCAACACACGGTTAAACTATAACAATGCTAATCTAAATATATCGATGCAATCCTCTAACTCAAAAGTTTACACAAATATACTAGACTTGGATACTAAGTGATTACTCCCTTCAAGCTCAGTAAACTCAAGCCCTTGCTACATCTTGAGAGGAAGGTTGGCTTAGCTACGCATGACTCGGTCGATCCAATCTTGGAGAATGAACCATGTTCATGTTGCAGAAGACGCTGACGGTGGTGATGATTGTAGATGATGATGAAAATGTGAAGGTCTTCTACTTCCAGAGTCTGCGTTCCAAGCCTCCGACTTCGTCTCTGTGTATTTTCGTCTGTATCAATCTATCTCTCCGTATTCTCTTTTTCTGTGACCTAAAAATAGTAAGCTCTTATATGATGGGTCACGGGCTCGGGTTGGAACAGTGAGACAAACTTTCCATAAGAGGGTCAGATATCCGCTCGTACGTCGTGACGAATAAAATAAATGACTTAAATTCGTCGCGACGTGTGCAATCGCCTTCTCGTCGCGTCGTGTGGATCGCCGTACATCGCGACGTGCGGAAGTGTGCTCGCCGCGTCGTGTGAGATGCCATGCGTCGTGACGTGCGGAAGGATCTATGACTGTTGACTTCCTTCGTTGACTCCTTTATTCCTGCAATAAAACAATAACAACAGTTTGCAGTATCAATTGTCCCAATAAAAATTATGGAAAATAAGTATCAAATCAGGTCAATTTACTGACAAATTGGGAATTGAAATAACTCGATACGAGGAACCAATTTAAGCACAAAAATCATCAATAAGGAGTCAACACATGCACAAGTAGCTATGAAAATGCAGTCAATTTATAGTATAAACTTGGCTCAATCAAATTCCCCCACACTTGAACCTTTATACTCCTGGACAAAGTTTACAAGAGTCAAAAAGAATACAAGAGGAAAAGAAAATAGCAGCCATGCTCAAAACAATAAAATGAAATTGACGCAAGTTACTTTCTCAGAATTCAACCGCAACAAATAAAAAGAAAGCTAACAGAACAAACACTGAAAGAATTCGAGTATAAGAGATTGAACAGAAGAGAAACACTCAAGATATAGTGTTTGCGCTCAGCTCACTTGTGTCTAAGGGTATTTTTCTCTCAATCTACTTAAGTCACCTCCTACCATAAGCATGTCAATTCTATTTCTCCACCACAAGAACTATCATTTGAAGATCAAGAGGACTTTGAGGATTGTAATGTATGGAAGGCTAAATGAATGGATGAAGTAGAAGAAAGAAAATATGAGCATATGCACTAAATGTGAACTGATGTCAACAGTAGAATTCAAACTAAACAATTGCATAAACAGAATGCAACATTATTCTTTTCTTTCTTTCTCTTTTTTTTAATTTTGAACATTTTAAAGACATCGTCTCGTTCTGGATACACATTTTTTTTACATATATTTCGACATAAGCAAACTAACTAATGACACCACAAAGATATGAATGCAAATGCTCATAAAAGGAAGGCTCAAAGGGGCTAGCGAGGGATAAATGTGTAAGGGACAGTGTTTAGAAAAATGGGTAAGAAAGAAACGCCTCAATCATATCAACAAAATTTCAATTCATTAAGCTTCAAGTAAGAATTAAAACAAGTTCTGGAGAAGAATGAAATAAGAAGATGCACACACAAAGATAGAATGAAAATGTTTGGCTCAAATATCCTTCCACAAGCGTATGATCTCTATGAACAATCTCAAGTCCCAAAAACTTAAAATGCCACTTTATTAGCATGCTTCCATCCACTTTGTATTGAAAACGTCGAAAGCAAGATTTTGTCAAGTCCAATTATCATTAAAAGGATGGAAGATGTTTTCAATAACTCAAGCATCGTTTTGAAACTAGTAAAAGCTTTGAAAACAAAAGCCACAAAAGTCCAGTGCAAGACAAATTTGAAATGAGTGGAAGAATTAAGCACAGAATCATTCATGCATGAGAATGGCGTCGCGATGTGCAGAAGCAGACGTCGAGACGTATGGACATCGCGACGTAGCAAGAATGACGTCGCGATGTATACAAAATTTGAAGAACGCTTCGCCGCGACGTATGGACACTCGTCACAGCGAAGAAGTGCAGAATGACAGCAGAATGTAAAATCACCAAGTTTATCAGCAGAACACACAAATTAGTCAACAATTCAGCATACTATCAACAGTCGTGCAATGTGAAAAATAAATAAGGAAACAAGTCCCCCACACTTGAAACACACATTGTCCTCAATGAAAATGTAAAAGAAGCATAAATGCCTAGAAGCGCATGAAGGGACAAAAACAAAGATTGATCATTAAGTGGAGTAAGTCAAGTACAAAAGACACAAAAGAACGAAGGAACTAAATACATAAAGAAAAGAAAACAAAAGAAAAGAAATACAAAAAAAGAAAACAACAGAAAAACAAAACTAAGCCGCAGGGTCATCAGCGGGCGGGTCCGGAGGAGCAGCCTGAAAAGTACCAGGACCAGCTGAAAGATCCTGGGAGGCAGGAGGAAGTAGTAACTGTAGCCGAGCCGCAATCAGGGTGAACATCGAAGTGTAATACTGTCGGTCGGCAGCCATCTGAGCCTCCATGCGACGCAAGTCAGCGCGAAGAAGGGCGATCGAATCAGAGGAGGTGGGAGGTGAAGGGGGTGGACGGATGGGGCTATGAGGTGGGGCCTCGGATGGAGGAATAGGAACAGAAGGAACAGGAGAGGAAGGAATAGGGACAGAAGTAGCAGGGGGAGGGGAAGAAGGTGGGGAAGGAGTAGATGGGGGAGGAAGGCCACGAGGCTGACGGAGACGGATGTACCGGAAAGCAGGGGCAGGCTCAAAGGTAAGGTCGATCGGATGTTCCGAAACCCAATAGGCCCGGAACAGATCAGTGATGAGATGAGGGAAGATAAGGGAATGGTTGGGGTTGGTGGAGAGGATGCACTGGCGAAGGGCGGAGGTGATGGCAAGGGCAAGATCAACTGGCCGACCGACCATCAACAGATAAATGTACAGAGCCTGCTCCTTGGGAACCATGGCTAGGTGGGTGGTAGGAAGGATGTTGTTGCAGATAAAATGGAGCCACGGACGGGCTTCAGAACGAAGGTCGGCGCGGCGGATATAACGCTGAGCGCCCCTAGGTTGATACCATTCAATACCCTCAGGGCAGAGAGTATGAAGAACATCATCCCAAGGGTACTCATGTATGAGCTCAGAGTAGTGGCAACGGGGTATAGGCGGAAGCTGAAAAAGTTCCCTAATAGAAATGGAAGTGAAGGCACGGGGAATATAGACACCACGAAATGCAATGCCATATGAGCCGGAGGAACGGGCATGGGTGTAATACTGACGGACGAAGGTGAGGTTCCCAGTGGTACGGGTATGGGCAAGGGTGATGAGGTTAAGGGTAAAGAGTTGGCGGACAAATGGGTTAGTAGCGGGTGTCAAAAGAAAAGGTTTTTCCTTTAGTATGGCCCTGGCCTCGGTCTTGGCGGCCAGGGCAGCATACTCCGGATCAACCGGGGGAGAAGAGGAATGGGTAGGGGAAGGGTGGTGACGCGAAGAATGTGAGGGCTGAGGAGAGGGAAAAGTAACAGAGAAAACTCCTAAGGAAGATGGGGATACAGCGGGGAGGGGGGAAACGGGTGGAGCAGAAACAAACTCGTCAAGCGAGTGGGAAGGAGAGGGAAGGGCAGAAGAAGGGGTCATGGGACGCTGGGACTTGCTAACGTTCTTTGTGCGAGGCATATCCTGCAAACAAAAAGAAATAGAACAGAAAAAAATCAAGAAAGAGTTAAGCAAAAATCAGCCACCTCGTCGCGACGTGTGGTCATACGGCGCGACGAGGCCAAGTCCTCAACCAGACGTCGCGATGTGAAAAGATAAGAGGGGCTCCGGACTAACGCAAAAACCGCTGGACAGAAGAGGTAACAAGGATATTTCGGACGATGGGACGTCGCGGTGTCAAAATGTGGACACGTCGCGACGTATACGCCAAAAGAACAAGATACGTCGCGATGTATAAATGCAGATACGTCGCGACGGGGGCAAAAAGAGGAACTAGGCACGTCGCGACGTATAAATGCAAATACGTCGCGACGCCTCTGCCCGCAAAGAAAGATACAAACCTGACTTAATCCAGCAACAATCAATCTAAAAACAATCAATCTCCCAAAAATCAATCCTCCAAGCAATGTCATACTTCTTCAGAAAGATATAAAGCTAACAAAGAAAAGCAATTTATTCGAACAATGAACAGAAATCCTACCTAACTACAGCTACTCTACTGGCTAGGTTTCTCCCCCACACTTAATCAAGATATTCATGCAACACAACAATTCACATCACTTCTAAACTAGATGCATGAATATAAAGAGAATGTAGGGTGAGAAACAACCCGGTCTCATAGCGGGTCACAAACTTGGGATAGTCACTGGCAAAATCCGAGCTTCATCCCAATGGCTTGGCTCGTGCACTCGATATCGACTCCGGCTTGAAGTCTCTCCTACAAAATCATCGCAAGCAAATGTTCTCCGAGAAGAGTGTCGATAGAAGATGTCAAAGTTTGTGCAAAATCACAACAAGCATCATCAATAACCGTGTCAAGCATATTTACTCCAAGCAAGGAGTAATCCTCGTGGGGTGCTTCATTGCTTCATACATGTTGAAGCTCACCCTTTGATCGCTAACCTCCATGGTTATCTTCCTTCCTTCATGCTAATCATGGTACTTGCTGTGTCGAAGGAAGGGTCGTCAAGAATCGGTGAAGTATCTGCACAACCTCGGTGAGACATGTCAAGAACATAAAATCAGCAGGAAATACTAACCCTTTAACCTGGACTAAGATATCCTCAATGATACCAACTGGATGCCTAAAGGATCTATCAGCCAACTGGAGGACAACAGATGTAGGCTTAATACTTTTCACTCCTAAGGCCTCATAAACTGACTTAGGCATCACATTAATGGCAGCCCCTAAATCTAATAATGCTCTACCGATAGTCACTTTCCCTAAAGTGCAAGGAATGGTGAAAGATCCGGGATCTTGGCACTTGACAGGTATCTGCGGCTTAAACAATGCAGACATATTGGAACTCACTTGTACCCTCTCATTCGGGCTAAACTTCTTCTTGTTTGTACACAGATCCTTCAAATATTTTGCATAGGCCGGGACTCTCTTCACTAAATCTAGCAAAGGCACATTCACTTCAACTTTCCCAAATAAATCAATGATTTCTTTCTCATGTTGTTTCTCATTTAAGCGCTTACTCATCAAATATGAATTGGGAAATGGAAGGTCTTGAATACTTACCTCCTTGCCTTTACCTGCTTGCTTGCTTGACTCTCCATCTCTTGCTTGATCATTGGAACTCTCTAAAATAGTTCCCTTGCTCCTTGAAGCTTGCTTTCTCTCTTTCAGAAGCTCTTCTTCCCTCACACTTTCTGATCTCTTACTCTATTCCTTAGGTGGAGGTACTAGCTCACTCTCAATCTCATACTCACATATCTCATCATCTTCTTGAGGCTTGAACCTGACTTGTTTTCCACTCCTAAGGGCAATGGCATTTAAACTCTTTGGGTTCATCACAGTGTTGGAAGGAATGGACCCACTGCTTTTTGCCTGATTTTCACTTATGTTGTTAGACTGAGTGACATAGGAATTGATGTTCTCCGCCTTGGTCTCCCATTGCTCCATCCTCTTCTCCAAGGCATTGAATCTGGTAGCAGTCTTTGAGGAATCCTGTTGAATCAAAGAAGCAATTGCATTAAACTGGTTAGCATTGGAATCCCTCTCTTCCTTCATCAAGGTCATCATCTTGTGGAGCAACCGATTGGTATCCTCCTTTGGTGGGAATACCGAGGGCTTCTTTGTTGATTAGGAACTGGCTAGTGGAAGTGCCAGCTCCTCCCCTGTGAAAATCTGGTAGGTGCCTGTTCTCCTCATTCCTCCAATCAATCTAGGATTAGCCTTCCATCCTTCATTGTATGTGTTGGAGTATGGGTCCCATTTCTGATTCTGCCTGCCTTGATACATTGCCGAAACTTCCTCATAACTTCCTGGGCAAACACTCGAAATATGCATTACCGACCCACAATTTTCACAACTAGGTGCGGTAAGCTCTGTTGAAGTAGTAGAACGATGCCCATTCAAATTTTTCAGCTCAACCGTGATGCAAGACAGCTGTGATGTTATCCGATTTTCCAAGGAATCCACTTTAGATTCTAGGCTCTCCATTCTTTTAGCTTGAGCCGTCAAGGCTCCCAACTCATGCACTCCTCTTTGATCTCTAACACTATACTGTTGATGGTTTAAAGCCATCTTCTTAATCAGATCCCATGCTTCCAAGGCTGTGAGGTCAATCAAAGATCTTCCAGATGCAGCATCTAACATACCCTTCTCCTGGCTCTTCAACCCATCATAAAAGTACTACACCAATTGCTCATCAGGAATATGGTGATGGGGACATCTAGATAAAAGATCTTGGAAGCGATTCCAATAATCGTACAGTGACTCATCGTATTCCTGGCGGGTTGAGTAAATCTCCTTCCTCATAGAAGATGTCCTGGAGGCTGGAAAGTATTTCTCCAGAAAAGCCTTCCTCAGATTGGCCCAGCTATGGTAAGCATTGGCCACATGCCTCGGAAGACTCATATACCACTCTCTTGCTTTTCCTTCCAAAGACAAGTGAAACACCTTCCAAAGTACTTGATCCAAGGTAGCTCCAACTGGCTTCATACTCTAGCAGATCATTGTCAAAGCCTGTAGGTGCATATATGGATCCTCTTCTGCCAAGCCATGAAATTTAGGAAGAGAATTAATCAATAAGCCTTTAATCTCAAAATTAACATCAAAATTAGGGCAAGCAGCAGTAAATGGATCATAATGAACATCAGAAGTTGTTGCTTCCCTAATTGTCCTACGTCTCTGGTTCTCATTATTTTCCCCTACTCTCTCATGCTCACCATTTCCTCCATTAGTCCCATTTCTAGGTTGGTGAACAGGATAATCAGGATTTGGGAAAATATTAGGGTTCTCAGCCATATTCTCACTATCTCTCTCTACTACTCTTCTTCTCTCTTGTTCTTTCCTCTCTTTTCTAATTCTCCTCAAATGTCTCTCAACTTCAGGTTGGAATTGAACAAGTTTACCTCTCCTGGGCAAGCACCAAAAAGCAATTCACAAACAAAAGAATGGTATCCAAAATGCTCACAATCACACAAAATCAGATAAAAGTGAAATGCAATGAATGTGAGAGTATGGATGTATGACTGTATGTATGAAAGATGTGAAAAATAAGAGAAAAAAAAATCAAAGTACGATGTATGCGTGTGCAAAAAGGGAAATCAAACCTATACTATCAACAAGTGTAAAAATTAAACTATACTAAATGCAATCAAAAACAATGATTCCTATTATCAACGACAAGTCAAAAATGACAATGGCTATCCGATGGTAAACCAATTACTTGGTTCCCCGGCAACGGCGCCAATTTGATCGCGGCTCTGTCGATGCGATCTTACGATCGATCCTTGGAAACCGGTCAAATAAAATAAATTCCAAGATTGCGGTATAGAATGCAACCTCGGGTCGTCTCACTTAATTGGAACTAAATAAAAAAAATGGTCTAATCTAGCCTAAATGTCAAAAATTGCAATCGAAGTTGATAAACGGGGGTTTTGGTAATTTGGTCGAAACCAAAAAAAATAATCAAAATATGACTAAAAGTGTAAAAGAATGTTTTTGGTATTTTTGAAATAATGCAATAAACAAAGAATCAGATAAAATCAAATTGATAAAATCCTCTTGAAAATGAAGCTCAGGCTATCACAGTTCAAAAATGGTTTTCAGGGATACAATCCACTAAGTTTCAAAAGATCAACCCTAAAGGACTCTTTAGGTCTAAAGATTTAATCAATGAACTCCATCATTTAAATCTTTGTTAAAAACCTTAGTGTGAGAATTGGACAAGCAAATGCAATTGGTCAAATGAATAAAACACAACAATCTCAATCAAACACAACTAGGCAGATTAAAACCCTAAATGTAATATCCAATGACATATATGAAACTTCATATATATTAGGCATCAAAATGTTTTACAAATTACTTTGTCCAAATCTCAACATAGTATCAACACACGGTTAAACTATAACAATGCTAATCTAAATATATCAATGCAATCCTCTAACTCAAAAGTTTACACAAATATACTAGACTTCAGATACTAAGTGATTACTCCCCTTCGAAGCTCTGTAAACTCAAGCCCTTGCTACATCTTCAAGAGGAAGGTTGGCTTAGCTACGCATGACTCCGGCCGATCCCAATACTGGAGAATGAACCATGTTCATGTTGCAGAAGACGCTGACGGTGGTGATGATTGTAGATGATGATGAAAATGTGAAGGTCTTCTGCTTCCAGAGTCTGCGTTCCAAGCCTCCGACTTCGTCTCTGTGTATTTTCGTCTGCATCAGTCTATCTCTCCGTATTCTCTTTTTCTGTGACCTAAAAATAGTAAGCTCTTATATGATGGGTCACGGGTTCGGGTTGGAACAGTGAGACAAACTTTCCATAAGAGGGTCGGATATCCGCTCGTACGTCGCGACGAATAAAATAAATGACTTAAATTCGTCGCGACATGTGCAATCGCCTGCTCGTCGCGTCGTGTGGATCGCCGTACGTCGCGACGTGCGAAAGTGTGCTCGCCGCGTCGTGTGAGATGCCATGCGTCGCGACGTGCAGAAGGATCTATGACTGTTGACTTCTTCGTTGACTCCTTTGTTCTGCAATAAAACAATAACAACGGTTTGCGATATCAATTGTCCCAATAAAATTATGAAAATAAGTATCAAATCATGACAATTTACTGACAAATTGGGAATTGAAATAACTCGATATGAGGAACCAATTTAAGCACAAAAATCATCAATAAGGAGTCAACACATGCACAAGTTGCTATGAAAATGCAGTCAATTTATAGTATAAACTTGGCTCAATCAGCCATCTTCTTGATCAAGTCCCATGCTTCCAAAAGCTGTAAGATCAATCAAAGAACCTCCAGATGCAGCATCCAACATACCTTTCTCCTGACTCTTCAACCCATCATAGAAATATTACACCAATTACTCATCGGGAATTTGGTGATGGGGGCATCTAGATAATAGATCTTGGAAGCGGTTCCAATAGTCATACAGTGATTCATCATACTCTTGGCGAGCTGAATAAATTTCCTTCCTCATTGATGAGGTCCTGGAAGCTGGAAAGTACTTCTCCAAAAAGGCCTTCCTCAGATTGGTCCAGCTATGATAAGCATTGGCTACATGCCTCGGAAGACTCATGTACCACTCTCGTGTCTTTCCTTCCAAGGACAAATGAAATACCTTCCATAGCACTTGGTCCAAAGTAGCTCCTACTGGCTTCATACTCTGGCAGATCATCATCAAAGCTTGTAGGTGCATGTACGGATCCTCTCCTGCCAAGCTATGAAATTTAGGAAGGGAATTAATCAACAAACCTTTAACCTCAAAATTAACATCAAAATTAGGGCAAGCGGTAGTAAATGGATCATAATGCACATCAGAGTTTGTTGCTTCCCTAATAGTCCTACGCCTTTGATTCTCATTGTTTTCTTCTACTCTCTCATGCTCACCATTTCCACCATTAGTTCCATTTCTAGGTTGGTGTGCAGGAAAGTCAGGATTTAGGAAAATGTTTGGATTTTCAGCCATATTTTCTCTTTCCCGCTCAACTAATCTATTCCTCTCTTGTTCTTTCCTCTCTTTCCTATTCCTCTCTTGTTCTTTCCTCTCTTTCCTAAGTCTCCGCAAGTGTCTCTCAATTTCAGGTTGGAATTGAACAAGTCTACTCTTCCTGGGCATGCCAAAATCAATCCACAAATAAAGGATGCAGTAGCAAAATTTTCTCACAATCACACAAAATTAAATAAAAGTGAAATGTAATGAATGCGAGAGTATGAGTGTATGGATGTATGTATGAGTGTGTATGTGTGAAAATTTTGCTAAGTAAGAGAAAAATTAATGTGTGAAGTATGCTTGTGCAAAGGAAAATCAAAACCTATACTATAAACAAGTATGAGAATTAAACTATCCTAAATGCACTGCCAAAACATTGATTCCAATTATCAACGACAATTGAAATGAGATGGCAACGGCGCCATTTTGATCGCGGCTTTGTCGATTCGACCTTACGAACGATCCTTGGAAACCAGTCAAAAATAATAATTCCAAAGATTGCAATACAGGATGCAACCTCGAGTCGTCTCACTTAATTGGAACTAAGTGTAAAAGGTCTAAGCTAGCCTAATTACCAAAAATTGCAATCAAAGTTGATAAAATGGGGGTTTTGGTCATTGAAAGAACTAAAGAAATTTAACTAAATTGAAGGCAAAAGTGTAAAAAGTATATTTTTGGATTTTATGGAATTAAATGAAATTATAAATTTGAGTAACAAGCAAATGATAATAAATCCTCTTGAAAATGAGCTTAGGCTATCATGGTTCGAAACAATTTTCGGGAAGTGAAATTCACTAACTTTTCAAATATCAACCTTAAAGACTTCTCCTCAAGTCCAGGATCTTGATCAATGAACTCCATTTCTCAAGATCCCATTAAGTGCTCTAAAGCCTTAGAAACTTAAGGGATTCTTTAAGTCCAGGGTTTTAATCAACGAACTCCGTTAACTAAAACCTTGTTAAATGCATCTTAGTGTGTGAAATGGACAAGCTAATGCAATTGGTTAATTGGTTCAAGCACAATCTCATTATCAAACACAACTAGGTAGATAGAGAGGGTTAGCACAATCACCAAAAGACATATATGAGACTTCATATATTGAGCATCGAAGTTCTAAATTTAGCATTCCATATCACAATTCATCGTTCAACACTTGATTAAACTATAACCAAGCTAATCTAACTACAAGCAGTAAACCCTAACTCAAGAATTTACAACAGTGTAATTAAACTTGACGATACAAGATTAACTCCCTTTTTAGAACCAGTGAACTCAAGCCGATGCTACATCTTTAAGAGGAAATGGTGTTTAGCTACGCATGACTCCGGACTCTCTCACAACTGGTGAAGATTGAACGTCTCCCATGATAGCAGAAGATATTGACTGTGGTTTAGGAAATGACGGAGATGATTGACGATGATGAAAATGGAGAATGGTGATGGAAGGGAATGTCGTCTCTGCTGCTTCCAGAACGTCCCTCGAAGATATTCGTCCTTTGACCTAAAAATAGCAAAGTTTTTAAATGATGGATGCGGGTCGGGTCGGAACAGTGAGCGATCTTTCCAAATGAAGTCCGGGTATTAGTCTCCTCGTCGCGGCGAGATATTTTGTAGGCGTCACAGCGTGCTCCTTCTGGATCACTCGTCGCGGCGAGATAATTATTCGACGTCGCGGCATGCTCCTCTTGGTCTCGCCGCGACGAGATAATTTCTAGGCACCGCAGCGAGCACTTCTTGGTTCCTCGCTGCTGCGTGCTGCTGTGTTAGTCGCAGCGTAAGACTTCTTTTCAACCTTTTTGACTCCCTTAGTCCCCTACAACATCAAATAGCAATTTGGCATATCAATTGTCCTTAGAAAAGTTATAATGAAATTAATGTTAATTTGTGACAATTTTACTATCAATTTGTATAATTGTAAACTCACTGTAAGGGACAAATTAAAGCACAAAGTCACAAATTAAGAGTCAAAAAGTACATTAAAAACAGTAAAAGTGTAGCCAATTAATAAGATAAACTTGGGCTCAATCACTCTTGTAGAAGAAGTTATGGCGACGCGAAGAAAGACATAAGAAGTAAAAACGCAGAATTAACAAAACCCAGAGGGAACAAAACCCAGAAGATATCAGAACACAAACGATATAAAAGATAGAAGAAGTGTATCGTCCAAAACACAGAAGATATTTGTGCACAGTAACACAGAAGAAGTTTGTGCACAGTAACATAGAAAACATACAAAACACAGAAGAAGTGTATCGTCAAAACACAGAAGATATTTGTGCACAGTAGCACAGAAGATATACAAAACTCAGACGATACAAAACACAGAGGAAGATGACGTCATCAATGATGTCATCACAGAAGAAGCAAAACTCAGACGATTCAAATGTTGGAACCCCTCCCTGGTGCGACACGAGTCAGACGTCTTACGTGACATCTGGACGCGCGCGTCACAAGGAAGGGATTCCTCACCACAAATAACATCTCCAATTGGACTTAAATTTACTTTATCCGAATAAATCTTGATAAATTGACCCGAATTCTCTTCCACTGAATTAGATCTACTTAGGGCCCATTATCTAAACCCGACACTCTTGCATTACCAAAAAGAGATAGAACATTCATTAATAAACCAATGTTTCGAACTTCATACAAAAGTCTAACAGAGAAGAAACATGGTAATTAAGAAAAAAACGGTTGTTATTAGCTTATCCACAAACCATTTTGCGTATTTAAAACTTTTAATTCCGAAATCAGAATTTTCGTCAATTTATTGTTAATAAAAAAAATATAAACGAAGATATAAAAGGATTTAGAATTATTTTAGTCATTAAGGGATTCAAAAGACATAAATCAGAATTTAGAACTAAATCCTACATTTTAGCCCAAAATCAAATTCTTATATCAAAGGTTTGAAATTTCATACCTTTGATTCCAAAAATCAAAAGAATGACTTATGATACTTCATTCGAAAGGTTAAAAGATGTTTTACACCTTTTATGACGGAAGGAAATAAAGTCATCTCAATCCTTAAAGTAGCAAATCTAGTTCATTTCCATATGACCAAAAGAATAGTGTTTTCTTAACAAGTGAATAGAAAAAAAATCTACCATATGAATAGTAATCAGTGAATTTTAAACGTCCATAACTCTTTTGTTTTGAATCGAAATTTTACTCATTTGATACCGTTTTCAAGATCTCGCTAAACTCTATCAACATTAAGAAATACCCTTTTTCCAAAATGTGACTCTAAGATACTCTAAAACACAATACAAAGTAGCTGCCCATTTTGAAAAAAAAATGGACAGCACCTCCCCTAAAATTTGATCTAGCCAAACTTCAACGTTTACTCAAACCTGCACAAAAACGCAGTTTAAAGGCAGCCACACACTCCAATTAGTCTAACCATTTCTCAACCTAACTTCTAAACATCAAAACCAGCTAGTAACATCGCAATTTTAATCATTCTACATATTTCAAGCTAACTACTAAACATCCATTCCTCATTTTTTTTTTCATAAAGGCATTCACAAGCTAATGCTTGCTTTTACCTTCTCACTCATGCAAGCATATATTCATACATACTTAAACATATTCAAATATACAATGAAATTTCAAAACCTTAAAAGTTTACATGAAATACACAAATACAATGCTTTAAAGAGCATTTTAGCCCGAATACATCAACTTCTAAAAAGAAAGTCTAAAATGCTAGCCAAAGCATCGTTTTATAAGAGTTTAACTTTAGAAGCAAAAGCATCGGAGTATGCTTTATTCCCGATGCGTCGACCCAGTTTCTCGCTCAAGACACATGGAGGGAGGAAGGGGTGAGCACGACGGCTCTGAGGTAACAGTCTAATAATTAAGCATAAGCCAACACATGCATCAATAATGATAATTTCATGACAATAACCATCAATTTCATTTTCTAACAAATAAAACAATTACAAAATTACCAAATGTCAGATAACAGCACAAAAGCACATAACAGGTGGTCCTAGTGATCCTAACAGGAAGTACTACACATGTTCGACAAGCGACCATGTGTAGCCGTGAACAAAGGGGAGTTCGATTTCGGAACTCCTATGCCACTAGCGGGCAGGCGGGCAAGCCTATGACAAGTGCGCACTTGTTAAACAGAGGGGATCACTACAAACCCACGAAATCATACATAATCACCTTAGGCATTCATTCTAAATTGCATACTCACTTTATCATTTTCAATCAAGGTTCCAACTCATTTTCAATTAAACAATCATCCAGAAGGATTTGCTACAATTTGCCATTTCAACAAATCACATGCATATACTTTCCAAATTCACATATTCGGCACCTTATCATTAACAAACAATTTTACAAACCTTTACACATATATAGATCAAAAGGCACATAATACACGCTTAAACTATCACATTCGTTCAAAATTCACAAATCATAGCCCAATACTTAATGATTAAAAAGTTACCCACCTTGACTTCGATGGCTAGGAATTGGGTTAACTTGCCCCAATGGATTGTTTTGACCCTCCTCAATTTCCAAACGCCGCAATTGACCTTAATTCAATCATAATAAGGCTAATTAATTAAAAGAGTAAAATGCTGGAATTTTAAATAAAAAAAATGAAAAACGTACATTTAAGCTAATCTAATCTTCCTTATATCTCCAATTACGTTAATTTACCTTAACCAAGGCATACAACCCTTCATCAACACATAATTAGGCCAATTACTCAATGAAGCCTATGCTGAAATTTTACGAACATAACGAAACTTAAAATTAAACCGACGTAACCTTACCTAACCCTTCTTATACCTTCCCTAGGCCATACCAACTCGAAATCCCCTTCAAATCCAATTCCAATTTCGCAAATTTTCATATCCTAGGCCATACACAAATCTGAAATTTTCCAAGCATCCATTTTCTTCTCTTTTTCCATTCTTTCCTAATCTAACCATCTTCAATCATCATATTAACCAAGAAAAAGGCAAAATCTAACAAAATTTTTAAACAATTTCGTAAACCCTAATCCTACCCCAAATCTGAAATTTTAAACCTCCATCTAAACCTTCTTCTTTCTTCATCAAGTAACTTCCAACATCATTCTTGAGCAAGGAAGGTCAAACTAGAACAAGAAATCAAGGAAAATCCGAAATCCTTACCTTGTTAAACACTCACGAAATCTTCTTCCTTTGGCTCAAATGAAAGACAACTCCTCCCCTTTCCCTTAGCTTTCACGAAATGCCTAGGAAACTCCCAAAAGCTTCACGTTTCTTCTTCTTCCTCCTCTTCTTCTTACATAGCCGAATCTCTCCCACTCTCCTTTCTCTTTGTATTTTCGGATGGCTAATGGAGAAACGACCTAATTTGCTTCTCTTCCTCTCTTTTCCCTTAAGCCAAAACGACACCACCTAACTAAAGCCTCCCTTCTTTTAATTTTTCGTTGGTCTCTTCTCATTCCTAAGCTTCTTTCACTTAAACCCTAATCCTTCATTAACCTAACTCTTTAACCTAAGTCCTAAGCCCAATTCTTCAAGCCCAAGTCTTTTCCCTCCTTATAACCTTTCCCAAATTTTCATTTCCCTCCTTCCAACTTAAACTTTCATCTTTCCCTCCTTCCAACTTAAACTTTCATGGGCTCCCACTTAAAAGCCCACTTAATTCCTTTCTTTTTCATTTACTCTTCCATACAAACCCTAGCCCACTTAATTAATAAACCTAAAGCCTTATAACCATTTAAACAAATTCTAATTTATTCCTAACATGACCTAATTTAATAATTCTTATTCTTTGAAAATATAATACAAAAATTAAAATTCTAATTTAACTAAATTCCTGAAATTAATAATTATTGCTATAAATTCTAACTCTCAATTTCTTCAATTACTAATTATTGCACTAAAAATCCCAAATATTCTAACCAATTGGAAATCTAATCAAACCCTAATTGAAACCCTAATTACTTCAATTAATACTAGCCAAAAGATAATGAACTTACCAATAATTTAAACAAACCTATTTAATAAAGAAAAAAAAAGGAACGGGGTCTAACATCAAAACACCAAGAAAGATGACATCATCACAGAAGAAGCAAAACTAAGAAGGAAGCAAAACTCAGACGGTACAAAACACAGAGGAAGAAGACGTCATCAATGACGTCATCAGAGAAGAAGCAAAATTAAGAAAGAAGCAAAACTCAGACAATACAAAACAGAGAGGAAGATGACGTCATCAATGGCGTCATCACAAAAGAAGTAAAACTAAGAAGGAAGCAAAACTCAAACGATACAACACACAGAGGAAGATGACGTCATCACAGAAGAAGCGCAACTAAGAAAGACAGAAGAAGTAAATTTCATTTTTGAACATCTTCCCTTATAAGGACCTTGACTTTTAGCTCAGATATCCATAGTTTTTATACGATATACTGTTGGGAAGATGAAAAGGAAGATTGGTACAAAAGTTTTACTAAAGGTTCAGATCAAGTTATTTCAACTCCAACTTCACTTTTACATCACCCAATCACTAAAATCTTTCAAAACTAATTTCACACTTTAACCAAATTTATTTCCTCCCAACCACCTAGTATTTATGAATATACACTTAAATGTCACTTTCCATGCAGATGACAGTAACTCATCAACTTTCTATCATAAATCACCAATTCTAAAGGATTTACTTACTGCTTACCTGTTGAGAACTCCAAAATCTTCAAGCCCTAACTTCATGCAATTACGTACTTTACTGAAGATAATGACCAGCTTCTGGCTTTTCTTAGGGTAGAAGACAAGAATAGCAAAGTGGGGTTGGTGAAGGAAAGGAAAATAGAGAATCACTTAGAAGTTGTTAAAGGGAAAACTCTGTGGACGGGAAGAACATTTGAAGAAGAACCCAATAAAAAATGGACTTAGACATATAACTTAACCTATCAATTCTCAGAGAACAGTAGCCTACCTCTAGCAGAAGTACATAACCCTAAGTGGCATTTGTCACTTCACTCACATCTAAGCTCTAAGTTAGTTTCTTTTGAAACTAACTCCCCAAAACTCTCATCTTTACAATTCAACTACTTCAAAGTCTTCATTTGATGTCTTTTCCTATTTGTATAATTTTTCCAAAATCTATGCCTACGTTCACCTCAAATTACAAATACAATACTCTTACTGTCTAATAGAATTTCAAACATAAATAAATTCAAAATTCTCAAAATAGTCAAAAATCATAACTCAATCTAATTATATCCAAAATTACTCATGAATGCATGTACAATTATTTTCAAGTGCAACAACTTCACTATTTTCATATATATATGTATGTCACATTATGCATGAGCATGCACAAGCATTTCTAAACTCTCAATGTTCACTCATAATTATTATTCTATCCTTCCCATAAGTAATGGGATGTTACATAGATAACTCTAGTGGCAAAGCTAACTTATAGGATAAAGGCCCAATCTTCTCAATGATCTCATAAAAGCCTATGTATCTTGGGCTAAGCTTGCCCTCCTTATCAAATCTCAAGACTCCTTTCCATAGAGAGGCTCTAAGAAACACTTTGTCTCTTCAAATTCTATCTCCTTTCTATGCGCATCCGGATATCTTTTCATCCTGTCCTAAGCTACTTTGAGTCTCTATTTCACCAATTTAATCTTGTCAACTGTAACTTGTACTAACTCAAGTCCTAAAAATATCCTTTCACTTTTTTCATCCCAACAAAATAGGAGTTCTGCACCTCCTTCCATACAAAGCTTCATAACATGCCATTTGAATTTCTGAGTGGTAGGAATTATTGTAAACAAATTCAATTAAAACGATCATCCCATAAGCCTTTGAAATCTATAACACAAGCTCTCAACATTCCCTCCAATGTCTGTATTGTCCTCTCTAATTGACCATTAGTTTGTGGATGGAAAGCTATACT
The DNA here is from genome assembly GCA_029891385.1 of Erythroxylum novogranatense. Taxonomy (NCBI): domain Eukaryota; kingdom Viridiplantae; phylum Streptophyta; class Magnoliopsida; order Malpighiales; family Erythroxylaceae; genus Erythroxylum; species Erythroxylum novogranatense. The sequence continues at coordinate 103,654,155 of CM057232.1, forward strand.
AAAATGTAACTTAGTTCCCAAAGCTTCTTGTAAACTTTCCTAGAACCTGGAGGTAAACCTAGGATCTATATCCGAGACTATAGAACTTCGAATCACATGAAGTTTGATTATTTCATTTACGTATTTCTTGGCCAAAGCATTTCAAGAATCTACTTGTTTAATTGGAAAGAAATGTGCTAAATTGGTTAGTCTATCAACAATCACCCATATTACATTATGCTTCCTACTAGTCATTGGAAATCCCATCAAGAAATCCATCGTAATCTTCTTTCGCTTCTATTCAAGAATTGATAAAGGTTTAAGTTTACCGATAAGTGCTTGATGTTCTACTTTAACTTGCTGGCATACTAAAAAGTTTCTAGCATACTCTGTAACATCTTTCTTCATTCCTTTCCACCAAAATTATTCTTTCAAATCTCTATACATTCTTGTACCCTCCCCCCCCCCCCCGGTGCATTGTATAGGGAGCATTGTATGCCTCCTCAAGAATTTCATCCTTCAATTCTAACATTGGTCTTACTTTAAAATTAGCCAATACACAACCAGATTCGACTGCCCTCAATGTCACCTTAAGTCTAACTAATTCCTTCAACAAAGAAAGATACACTGTCTCCATATGTGCCATAGTATACTTTCTACTCGGTGCATCCCCTACTACATTGGTTTTCCCCAGGTGGTAGTCTATCATCAAGTCATAATCTTTCAATAGTTCTAACCACCTTCTTTGCCTTAAATTTAACTCCTTTTGGCTCGTCAAATACTTAAAACTTTTGTGGTCTGTAAAAACCTTGGTGGTGAGTCCATATAAGTAATGTCTCTATATCTTCAATGCAAAAATTATAGCAGCTAACTCCAAGTCATGCATAAGATAATTTATCTCATAGGGTTTTAATAACCTAGAAGTATAGGCCATCACTTTATCTCCTTGCATCAACACATAGCCTAATCCCTTCCTTGAGGCATCACTATATCCATCATTACTAGAAGGCAAAGTCAAAATCGGTGCAATTGTGAGACTATGCTTTAATTCCTCAAAACTGTTCTAGCACTCCTCTCTTCTGATTCTTCCTTTAACTCAATAGGTTTTTTTAATTGATTTTCAATATTAAGTTGTTTGTCTAATAATTCAGATAATTGCTTAGTGACACTCATAACGTATTCTGAAGATGACTTTTAATTTTTGAAGTTGTTTCTTAATATCAACTAATTCATCAACTAATTGTTTTGAATTTTTGTTTGTTTCCTTATTAGATATTCCAGGTTCAGTTAATCTGATAGGTTTTTCTAATCTTGTTGAATTTGATAATAAAAGGTTAAATTCTTGTTTAAGTAATCTATTTTCGCTTAAAGATAAGCGAGGTATATCATGAGAACTTGGTATATTTTGTAATTTTATAGGATAATTGATATTTGGTAATTCTCTTAAACTAGTTCTTAGATTTATTCCTACTTTAGCTACATCATTAAATAATTGATTTATACAAATTCGATATGTATTTTTAAATTCAATACTATAATGAAAATTGGTATAGCATAGCTAATTTGATAAGTAATTGAAAAGGATATTATTCTATTGTCATTAAATTTTGCAATAAAATTTATAAGCTATAGTAATTGTTTCATCTAAATTCTGCGATGGTAAAGGAATTCCTAATTTAAGGCAACTATTAAATTTAATTTTCTATAAGCTAAATTTCCATTCATGTTTCGATTACTTGGTCTTTTAAATCAGTCATTCTTTCATCAATTATAGCCATTCTTATAGGATAATCTTTTCCTTCTTGAAAGGTAGATTTTAACAAAATTTGAATTGTAGAAAGATTTATATATCCAATTTTATGTCTTTTTCTTCAAAATATTTTGTAACTATTTATAAATTTTTCTTGGTCTATTAAACTTATGCGAATATGTCTATTACATTGATCTATTCTAATAAGTGTTTCACATATAATTTTTCTATAATAAATTATATTTTTCTATTAAGTTTTTAAATGGATGGTGTGTAGTATCTTGTCCATCTTTTAAATTTAATTGTGTTTTGCTATTTGTTTTGTTTTTCTTGTGATAATAGTGTACTAATATGGAAAACACCAGTAGATTCAGATTAATTCTAAAGTATCTACATCTAAAATAGTATTATTGTTAATGTTAGAATGAGATTCTTGAATTATTTCAGTCATTTTGAAATTAGTTAGGTTGATGAGAGATTCTTTGATGTTCTATAAGTTGGTTATATTTATAGATTAAATTTTGATTATGTAAATTATAAAGATTGATTGCAATGTCTAATCTTTCTTTGATAAGAATTAAACCGTTATTATTGATAAAAAAATCGTAGTTAGTTATATCGTCTTTCATAATACTCTTTTCTTATCTATATTCAGTGACTAAAGTTTCTAAATGAATATTTTATGTTAATAATTGGTAACAAAATGTATAGTTATGCATTAAAATAATTGTGACATATTATTCATGAATAATGGATTTTGTAATATCCTTGAAGTTGTTTATAAAGTTATTTTAACTCTAATCTTTCTTGATTATAGTTTTCGTATCTCAATTTAGTATTTCTTTAAACTTATGAAGAGTAGCTTTAGAAGCATTTATTTGTTCTAAATAATTATACATGTCATTAAAAGTTTTAATAAGTTTTCTACTAAGTGAAAATTTTCTTTCAATATGTATTATTGCTAGATAAATCTACAAGTAGTACAAATAGGCATTCTTTTAATAGATAATAAGAGAACATAAGTAAAATATTGTAAAAATAAGAAAAATAAATAAACTAAAATATATAAAAATGATGAAAAACTAAAAACACAATTAATCATACCTTTTGTTTTGCTCTTTGTGTTCTCTTTTCTAACACCAATCTTTAGGCTTTAACTGAGAGGTTTGAAGAGTTTTAGACAAAAGATGATAAATAGAGTTTTTATTTTCTTATAGAGAGAGTTCAGGGCTCTCTCATTACATTATATAGACAAAGGGCACTTAGAAGTGTCCAAAAACAACTAAAGATCAGAGAATAGTAAAAGTGGATTTTCTGTCGAGAGAATATGCTTTTACTGTTGACAAATGGTAAAAGCAGATTTCTTTGTCGAGAGAATCTACTTTTACCTTTGGATTGTCTACATAGGTGGCCTATAGATAAGTGACTTACATAATTGAAATTACATCACTGCTTACATCACTCTTCAATAATTACATCCACTAAGGAGCTGACATCTTTTTCTTTTGAAGTGGAAGGACAGTTGGTACATTAATGAGATGGATATTGCTGGAGTTATTGACAAATAGATTGCTTCCAATCTTCTGATAATATGTTGAATACTCCAGATATAGTTGAGAAATTTTCTTGGATTTGTTTGATTAATTGGAAGGAATCAATAGATAAAGGTGTACGATAAGCTGATGTCATCAGAATATTTGGTCCTCTATAATTGAGTTTAATTAATGATTCTGGAGTGATCTTCAAACATTGCTAATAAACACCTTCAATGCAAGAGAGGATAGATTAATTGATGAGATCCTAGTTGAATTCATATTTTGGTGGTTTGTTGATGGGTGGATACGTACCATTGTTGATTCCTACCTGTACATAAGTTCTTCAAGATAGTTGTAAGTCTGAGTCTTTGAAATTGTCTATTTTTTTGAAGATTGGATAGCCGTTGAAAACCTTGATAAAGATTTCTCTTTCTTTTGCAAATCTTTCTTTGTAGTTTTTGATTGCAAGAGTGAATCCAACTAAAATATCATTTATTATGGAAAAATTATACATGAAACACCTATTAGAATAGATCAATGAAATGGACATATTTACTTGAGTTTAATAGACCAAGGACAAATTTATAAATAGTTACAAAATATTTTTAAAGAAAAAGACATAAAATTGGATATATATCTCTTTTACAATTCAAATTTTGTTAAAATCTACCTTTTAAGAAGGAATATATTTGTTAGGTCCCAATTCGCATTAAGCATGTTTTATTTATTTTGAGGATTAGTTTGCTAATTTCCTTTTAATTAGAATAATTTGGGAGTTTTAATACTTAGTTAATAGAAATTAATTGGAGGTATTTAGTTAAAATTGGAGTTTTAATAAATTGTTAGAATTTAAAAGAATAAGAGAGGCATAAGGGCAATTTAGGAAGTTCACTTAGGTTTTTAAGAGTTAAAGGCTAATGAGGAGGGGCATTTGAGTCTTTTAGTATTCATTAATAGGAGAAAGGAAGAAATAAATGATGAGTAGTCGTATGGAGAAGGGGAACTCACGAAATTTGCAAGGAAAATAAAAGAGTTAATGAAATGACGTAGTTTTGAGGCTTAGGTTTGTAGTTAAGAAAACATTTCCCTTAGTCATTTAAGAAGGGAACTTACGAAACTCTCAAAGGAGAAAGCAAAGAGGAGGTTTCGGCCATGAGATAAGGAGAAGAAGAAGAAGAAGAGGAGTTGGGTTTTGTTGTTTTCTTGCTTGAGAAAAGTGATTCCAAGAGTTTCTTTAAGAAGAAAAGGAAGAGAAAGAGTTTAATCCTCCATTAGAAGCAAAATCAGAAATTCATGGGTTTCATATAGGTAAGAGGATTTTCGAAATTATTTGGTTATTTAGATAGGTTTTGATGCTAATAGCTTAATTAAGGTATGGGTAAGGTTATATAGATTTGATTCCATGTTTTCCGTTCTTTAGTTTTGTCAATTTCGCTATCTCTTATTCATGTGGGAAAATTATGCTTAATGAAGGTCTAGAGAGGCCATGGGAAGTAAAGGAGAGGCAAATTGACCAACCTCCAAGCTAAAGGATTTAAGGTAGGTGATTTCTTAATAATTAAGTAAATAGGCTTATTAAAGTTTTTATTTAAAAAAATGCTAATTATGCTTTCCAATGAGTTAAGAGTTTCATGTTAATTACTCTTTGTAACGATTCTAACTTGTATGAGGTGTCTTTTGTATATAAGTTTATGTTGGACATGATTGTAAAATGATTTGTTAATTGAAAAAGTTTCAGATATGTGATTTCGACGCTATGTGAAAATCAAGTGAAAGTAAATTTTTGTAAGGGCCATTTATGGCTAATGTGTATTGAATTATATGAATTATGTGAAATGCATGTTTTATTTGGGTTTGTGGTGGTGTCATAAGAGTCAGGTGCACCTGTCTACCCATAGGCTTCTCTCGCCTGCCCGCTAGTGGCATTGGAGTTCCTCTCAAGGACTCCCATAAGTCACGGCTACATATGACCGCTTCGCGGGAATGTGTCGTACGTCCCGTTTCGGATCCACCCGAACCACTTTTGTTGTGATTTCGTGATATGTGATTTGTAATTTGTTTGATTTGATGACTTTGGTAAAGAAATTTGAGAAATTGAAAATGTTTTATCAATGTGATATTGTTTTTGGAAGTGAATGAATACTTAATGTTTTAGCTTATTCTTAATTATAAAGTTATTACCCACGGAGCCGTCAAGCTCACCCCTCATTTTCCCTCCACAAGTGTCGAGTGAGAAACCGAGTCACCGCATCGGGATTGAGGCAATACTCTGATGCATTTCGCTTTTGAAGTCATTTTTTAGAAAACAAAGCTTTAGGTCACATTTTGGATTATATGTAACTTTTGATACTTTCGTTGTATTCGGGATAAAATGCCCTCTAAAGCTTTGTATGAATTTTTTTCCATATAAATGTAAGAGCTTCGATTTTGAAATGTATCTTGTATATGTTTTCTAAACATGTATTGGTGTATGGTTTGAATTGATAAAAGGGAAGAGTATGTTGAGGTTGTATTATAGTTTGAATGTGCATAGATATTAGGAGTGTGGGCTGCCATTGGAGTAGACATTATGAGATATTTGGATTGGATATTGAGTTTTTATGCAGATTGTTAAGTTGGATTGAAGATTTGGCTAGTTACATTTTTAGGGGAGGTGCTGTCCAATTTTCTTAAAATGGGCAGAACCTTTGACTGAAGTTTAGACCATGTTAGAGCTTGAATTTAAGTGAGATGCCTTCTTGAAGATTGTAGTGCATATTAAGAGCTTTCTAATGATATGTAATTCGTCACATTTGGGCTTAAAATGAAAAAGTTATAAGGGTTGAGAGGTTTCAGCTACTGTTGATAAAGGTGAAAATTTTGTAGAACTTTTGGAGGGGTTTTTCACCCTCTTAGAGACAGTTTTGATTTTTGCTTTCTTCATAGAAAATGTAGATTGACTTTTCCTCTTTCCAGTGATGTATAATTGGTCAAATTTGAACTTAGGATGAAGAAGTTATGAGGTTAAGTAGATGTCAGTTACAATTTATTTAGGTAGAGTTACTGTTTTATTGGATTTTATACAGGCAGTAACTTTGAGAGTGTTTTTACCTCTCTAAATGATTGAATAAATTTTTACTCCCTTCATGAAACTTTGTAGACTGTTTCGTTATCTTTCCAACGAGGTAAAATGTGACATTTTTAGACTTTTGTGTAAAAAGTTATGAATTTTCAAACTTCTAGTATAGTGTAGGAATTTTTCAATTGTAGCAGAAACTTTGAGACAACTTTTGACCCGCTTAAAGGCCAAACTAGTTTTTAAATCCTTCAGGAAAGTCGTAAGACTCTCTTTTACCTTTTTATTGATACCAAGTTTGCGAGTTTTAGAATTCGGTGTGAAAAGTTATGAATTCTCAAAAATTTCAGGTGTAATGTTTGGTTTCCAAAGAAAAACAAAAAGGAAATCATATGTATACATATACATGTGGAATTTCGAACTCGCCACGGTACGCAAAATATTTTAATGTTGGGCCCGTGTTTTGAGTACCATGGCGAAGAGGCCACGCGTACTTCAAGGTTGCACGCGACTACAACACTAATCAGTATTGTCCGCTTTAGCCAGGATTCGATCTCCTGACCTCACGATTTTGTTGCTTTCTAGCAGCACGCCTCTTACCATTGAGCCAATCCTGGCCAAAGTGGATAATACTGATTAGTGTTGTGGTCGCGTGCAACCTTGAAGTACACGTGGCCTCTTCGCCACGGTACGGAAAACAAGGGCCAACATTAAAAGGCGCCTTTATATAAGCAATGCTATCTAGAAATGAATCAATAGCCACAAAAGCAAGGCTCTCCTTTATATAAGAAAATGCCAATTAATCTCTTATTTCCTTAACAACAAGCATATCTTCTAGAGTTTCCAAAGCTGGTCCCAAAGTTAAGTGGAAGGATGTTTGTCATCCTAAAGCTTAAGAAGTCCTAGGAATAAAATGCATTTGAGCTTCAAGTAAAATACTTACAACTATGATAATTTGACATTTAATTAATGATAAAGAGACTCTATAGGTTAAGTAGATGCAAGATGAATACTTTAAAAGTAGAAACTTCTCTATATAGCCTACGCTTAACGTTTCTTCAATCACTAAACACCTATTGAAGCTCAAAGAAAATATTGTCAACGAAATGAAATATTTGATAAGAAAGGGGAAAGATATCATTTTTTGGTTGGATAATTGCGCAAACTTCATGCTATTACATTTGCATACTAGATTTCTCTTTATTTAATTTTGTAATTCTTGTCAATGATAAGGCCAATGTAGCCATAAGAGAGAATAAAAGGAGTTGCAAGCATAGAAGTATGCCGAGTATACTTGCATAATTCCCAACCTACTCTCCCATACCCTCCAAAATGAATATTGTCATCATGCTTAAGAATAGATTTGGAAATTCTCCAATTCCTCATGTCCATCCTAATTAAATCCTGATCTTTAAGAGGCTCCTCAATCGAAAATTGTATGGTTTAAAGGACATGCCCTTAAGATTTCTTTTATCATTTAGATGGAGGCTATAAATTGCCATATAACTTTGGATCAAAGGTAATCAAATATGATTATTTTGATTAATCAAGAGTTGGAATTGATATTTGTTTCTTCTTTTAGTTTCCAGGGGAAGAAGTGTTTGACAGTGTCTACTTTCATATGTTTGTTGTTCTAGGTTATGGCGACAAAGGGCCATATGTATTAGCCATCTATCCTGCACGAATATTTACTATATTTGTATTATCTTATTTAGAACGGGCTTAAATGTTCTTTTTCCTCCTTTCGATTTATATAGTTATATGTTTTGTTAGTTAAGAATAGTAGATAACATGAGAAACTTGATAAAGAGACCATTCACAAGACTTATAGTGGGTTTGATAGTAGTGAAATGTTAACCATACAATTTAATTAACTAAATTATATTTATTTAAACTTTAAATGAATATCACTATTATGACAAGATTCAAGACTAGGAATTGTAACAAAATAGACAAAATATTAGCAATATCAACAACCAAACTTGAAATAGAATAAGTGATAGTGACTAAAAAGAAATTTTCTAGACATTGAAAACAAAACAAACAAACAAACACTTCCAATCTCTAGCCATTAGATGGATGAACTATCGAAATAAATTCAAGATAGATCATTCCATTAATAATGACTCTAAGAAATTGCTTTCATCCTTATCTCATACGATATACAATGAAATGAATTTATAATAATTTCATCAAGCGGCATACTTAAGAAACACTTTAGAATCATAAATTAGCATTATAGAAGCTAAAGTCTCATAAGCATTTAAATTTTCCTTCAACCAAATGTTTAACTTTAACATTAAATTTTAAACTTGATCAATGGAACTTCTAATGATAAGATGAAAACTCAACAAAAATCTAAATAATACATACATACATACATACATACATATATAGATGTATATATATTTATTTATTTATTATCTGAATAAAAATAATCTCTATATACAAAATAGATAGCTATAATAAACATCATACATTAAAAAAATTGCTTGCCAAAATAAGCTCCATATACACAAACGACTAGTCTCAATGTGCATCATATACAAAAAATAGCTAGGTATAATAAAGTTAGTGTATTTTTCTTTTCTTTTTTTTTTCTTTATGTTGGTCTTTGTATCAATTGGCTATTATGACTATCAAGAGCATTATCATGTATCTCTTTGAACATTTTCTTGCTTTTATGCCTTATGCAAATGACTTAATTAGCTGTCTTAATTAAATAACTAGGAGGTAAATCGCATGGAAAAAAATGTAAATCATCTCAATATTTAATATTTAATTTAATGATTAAAAATTAAAATTTTAATAAGAAGATTATAAATCATCTCAATTTAAAAAGGAATACACGATAATTTGTAAATATTACTTAAAATAGATTTTATCATGTGACTCTAAATTATTAATTTAGTAAATAATTCATATAAAAGGCGTAATTTATGAATCATTATATATTTAATAATTTAATTAATATCTATTCAAAAATTATTTTATACAAATTTCACCGTATTTAATGACTTTAATTTCTGGACCAAACGTAGCTTTCGGATTAGTAGCATAGTCTTGAGTTAGATGTGATTAAGATGATTTTATTTTACAAAACATAATTCAAGTTTAAGTCATTATATGTATAGTTGAAGTTCAAATTCTACATGCACATCTATCGGAGAAAGAGGGGAGGGAAGATAAGGGACTTATCTTTCGGAGACCGACGGCGTTGGAGGAGACGACTGGGCGACACGCGGCGACGATGGAGGAGAAGGTTGGAGGAGAACCGTGGAAAGGAGAAGGGAGAAGGAAGAACGAAGGTAGGTCTGAGCGCTGGAGAGGAAGAAAGGAGAAAGAAGGAGGGTTTATTCGTTTTTCAAAACGGCGTCGTTTTGGTTTTAATGAATGGCGTAAATCCGACGTTTTTACCGACCACTTTACTGACCGAATAGTCTGTCGGTAAATTTCCTCTGCGAAATTCAGCGACGAAATATTGGACCGTCGCAATGCCTTTTCTTTACAATCATCTTCCCCGACGGTTATGCATTTTCGGTTGATAATTATAACGGTTTTCATACCATTGGTAATATTCCGTCGTAATTCAACATTTTTCTTGTAGTGGACTAAGATCAAATTTATAAACAGATACAAAATATTTCTTAAGAAAAAAGACATAAAATTGGATATATACATCTTTTTACAATTTAAATTTTGTTAAAATCTACCTTTCAAGAAGGAATAGATTCTTCTATAAGAATGACTATAATTGATGAAAAATTACTAATTTAAAAGGCCAAGTAATCATAATCATAAATGAAAATTTAGTTTATGGAAAATTAGATTTAATGTCTGTCTTAAATTAGGAATTTATTTACAATTACAAAATTTAGATTAAACAATTACTATAGTTTTATAAATTTTATCGCGAAAATTTAATGACAACTGAATCCCTCAAAAAAAAAAAAAACATCCTCTTTTTAATTACTTCCAAAATCCCAACCCGTCGAGCCACTGAACAAGTTCGACCTATTGACATTCTTAATTTGACGAAACATAGACAAACAAAATATACCGAGGTGGACTTTGGAAGACAAACAAGGGTATATATCTCCGCTCCTGGTGTTGCGCTAACATGTAGATCTCCTGGCTATGTCTTTAAGAAGTGGTGTGGAGTCCTTCCATAGCTTTGATCCCAGCTTTTCTTCTGCTACTCGACAAGGGGTCGAACTCACTTTTTTACGTCCCCCAAGCAAATGTATTATGTCTTGGAAAAAGAACTCATCACATGGTATGGTCAAGGGACCATTTCTGCTATAACCATACTCTTCATATGCCTGGTCCAGCATCTGCTTAAAAATTGGGTGGTTCAGGTAATCTGCTTTTACAACAAACCTCTTCCCAGCTCCTCCTACTTCGACAGCCAAGTGACCAGGAGGGACGTCCAGAGGCAGTTTCTTCTCACCAGCTCTAGCTAATTTCCACCTGATTTTAACAATTCTTTTCAACTTGACAATGTTGAGGATGCTACACCAGTAACGCGAAGCCATTGTGGCTTCAGTAGTCTGAAGAAATTTAGAGCGAAGATGGCTGAGAGTGGATATAGGTCTGCATTTATTCACATGATGGCACCCTCTTTGCAATGCTTCATTCCATGTAATGACAAGGAATTGTTTAATGTTGCCAAGAGTCGGAAACCGTTCATGTGCAACTAAGTTGTGTCAACAGTTCAGTTTGCTTCACTGATTGTCTTTGGCCTAGGTTGTGTTTAATGAAAGAAAAGTCGTGTGCTCAAACATTGACAATTCGACCCTGGAGGTGCAATTCTCATTGGCTTTTTGGAGTACGGGGCTTTTTTCATGTGTCTAAAGGTGCAGTGCTTGAGGCATAGGAGTATAGGACTATAGCTCAGTTTCACATGCGACTGATTTTTTTTTTAATACAAAGGGCGAAAAAAATGAAATTAACTCAAAGTTCGAGCAAACAACATCCCGTGAGCATCTCGAGAGATTAGCTCTTGGACGCCTAAAGGTGGCTCCTGAAGGATATGCAGGCCGGAGCTTAAGACTTGTGCAAATGTCGCCAAGCGGTCGGTACTCTGGTTTCTTTCGCGGGCAACATGCTGAAGGCGAACCTCCCACTGCTACTAGAAAAGCTCGCAGATACCTGTCAACAAAACGGTAAACTCAATTAGCACCGGATGAGGGCCGGATAGAAGCGTAAGAACCTCGGTGGAGTCCACCTCGACAATCATCCTGCAATACCCTAAGTCCCAGGCCAAAGTCAGGCCAGAGAACATGCGACTGATATCTGTCATACAAACGAATTAGAAGAAAATGTCGCAAATTTTAGGGGATCTATTCATGAAAAATGTGCAATTGAACTTGAAAGCTTTTCTGCAACGTGAGTTTGTTCCTGCCTTATTGAATTGTATAGATTCTGACCTATGAGACGAGCATATTGTTATATCTACCCACTTTCACAGTTGGCAGTAGTATTATCAGAAGTCGAAAATAGCGATTTAACACAAACTAACTTCCGACACTCCTCGATCTAATTGAGATGACTAAAGATTTTGCACTCATGCTCTAAACGTGACATGTCTCCACACTCTTAGCTTTATTTTGAACGTGGACGTGAATAATTTCTCTTTTATGTAGAAACATTTGATTATTGTATGAGAAAGAAAAATCGACTGCGTAGGAGTAACGGTACTTAATGTGGACTTTTTATGTTCATCGAGAAAAACTTTTTCTAATATATGGTCTGATATTCTGATTGGACTTGGATTGTTGGTACAAAAGTTTTCCGAGTACTAAACTTATAACTAAGGGGGCGTTTAGTTTGAGCACAAAATTGGGTATAAATATGGGTATAATAGTAGAAGGGAATGAGAATGGGTATGAAAAATAAAAAATGATGTTTGGTTTGTAACTTAGATTTCTGTATTAATACCAATAATGTTGTTTGATTTGTTGCATTAATGGGAATGAAAGATAATATAATACCATTTTTTTATATCATATTTATTATTATTATTACAAAATTTATAATAATAATAATAAGATAATTAATTTCATATAATAAAATTAATAATAATAATAATAATAACAATAAGATAATTAATTTCATATAATAACATTAATAATAATAATAATAAGATAATTAATTTAGTATAATAATAATAATAATGATGATGGTGATGATGATGATAATAATAATAATAATAAGGATAATAATAATAATAAGTTTAAAATTTATAATAATAAATAATAATAATAATAATAAGAACAATAATTAATAATAATAATATTATTATTATTATTATTAAGAAGTTTAAAATTTAATAATAATAATAATAATAATAATAATAATAATAATAATAATAACAACAACAATAATTATTAATAATAATAAGTTTAAAACTTATAAATAATAATAATAATAATAATAACAATAACAATAAATAATAATAATAATAATAATAATAATAATAATAATAATAATAATAATAATAATAATAATAATAATAATAATAATGATGATGATGATCATGATGATGATGATGATGATGATGATGAGTAATAAGTGATGAGTAATATAATTAAGAATAAAAATTGCTTATGTAGAGGAAGGGTATAAATAGTGACCACTAGATTGGTATGAAAACTTGATACCCACCCTATTTGGAGGGTTTCGTAGATTCCCAAACTTAATGGAATAAATTTATTCCCTTGGAATTGAAAACCCTAAAGCAAACACTATTTTTTACAATTATTTCATTTCTTCATTCCCAAACCCTCAAACCAAACGCCCCCAAAGTTATTTCTACTTTTTTTCCGAGACAATCTCACTTGGATTCTTTTATATATTAAGGCGCTAACAACTGTCCTGAAAGAAAAAAAAAATCATACACTTTTGTGGTTGTGATGAAGTGAAAAATTTTTATTTTTATGTAGTTAATTTTAAATTTTATAAAGTACTTGGTTAATAGATTTGGAAAGGTATCAATAAATAAAGAATGAAATCAGTTGTTTGATAATATATTATCATTAAATGAACAATGTTTCTATATTCAAGTTTGGGACATTACTTTATACTCCAGATTGTAAGAGGAATGAAAGTCATTCCAGTGTTACACACAAGTATCACGTGTCAGGCCTGTGATATTTTTTCCTCTTTTAGTAATTAAAATATAATTAATTAATTATCTATTTTTAACAATTAAATATAATTAATTAAAATATATTAAAATTTGATTTAAACAATTTTTTGGCAAAACAATATTTAGATCAAACTATATTTTGAAGATATTGTTTGGTCGATGATTTGTTAATGCAAATAAATGCTAGAATATTTTTTCTTAGAGAACTATTGGAAAGAAAATATCGTAATATACTTTATTTTAAACATTATATCATCATAAATGGGTGTATAAATTAAATATAATTAATTAAAATATATTAAATTTTGATGTAAAACAAATTTTTATTTCTCAATATTTTAACAAATCAATTACTATCAATGGTAATAGTAATGATAATGGTAATCATTCATTCGTCCTAACCAACCACCATAATTATAAAGATTATATCTATTTTCATTTCTCACTGTCAACAATTGTTGGTTGCCTAACATAACACAACCAAAGGCACAGCAAGCAGAGAAGAGAAGAGAGAAGTGAGGTGAGAGAGAAAAGAAAGAAAAAGAGAGACAAAAAATATTCTGTGTATTTTTTGGTCTAGTTTTTTCTTATAATTCTCCAGTTTTTTTTTCAGTAGTAAAATTTTTCTATCCTTGCTAGGGGTTTTTACCCTAATTTGGGAGTTTTTTACAAAAAATTTGTGTGTTTTTTACTATTCTTTCAATCATATTTAGTTGCGAACCTATTCTAATTCGATCAATTTTCACAACAAGTGGTATCAGATTAAGGTGAGAAAATTACGATGAATTTTTTGGCATAATCTGTTCGGAGTTCCGGTGAGCACAGTGAAAGTTGGTGAATAATAACCAAAAGGTGGCAATTGTTTATTCATTTTTTTTCATTAAACTGTGCAGTTACTGTAATTCAAGTACACAGTAATATTCACGTATACGGTACTATTTACGTGTATGGTACTATTCATTCATACGGGTACTATTCACGCGAAATAGTGAGAGCTAAATTCTTTTCGTGATAGAAGCAATGGCAGTAAAATTTGAGATTGAAAAGTTCAATAGGAGTAATTTCTCACTATAAAAGTTGAAGGTAAAGGCAATATTGAGGAAAGATAATTTTTTAGCGGCCATTAGTGAACAGTCAGCTAGAATAACAAATGAAAAATGGAAAAAGATGGACGGGAATACTATACCTAATCTTCAACTAGCTTTAACTGATGGAGTATTATCCAGCATAGAGGAAAAGAAGATTGTGAAGGAAATATGGGATTATCTCACAAAATTGTACAAGGCCAAATCACTTCACAACAACAAAAATTTGAAGAGGAAAATATACACTTTACGTATGGCAGAATCCACTTGAAGCACTTAAATACTTTAAATACTTTATTTTCCCAACTCACATCATTGGGACACACAATAGAGATAAGTGAACACGCAAAAATTTTACTCCAAAGTCTATCAAATTCGTATGATTAACTCTTCATCAATTTAACAAACAACACAGACACTCGAGTCTTTGACAATATTGCAGCTGTTGTTCTAGAAAAAGAGAGTTAATACAAAAGTAAGGAAGACAGGCTAGCAAATTCATAACAAGTGGAGGCTCTGGCGGTGACAAGAGGAAGATCAATGAAACATGGACTAAGTGGGAGTCATAATTATAGTGGATCAAAATCCAGGAGTAAGAAGAGATTCAAGTGCTACAATTGTGGCAAGAAAGGCCACTTGAAGAAGGATTTTTGGAACCTGAATAAAAGATTCTATTCTTTAAGGAAATGCAGAAAATACTCCAGATGATGGAGGTGCAATGGTCTGTGAAGCAGCAATGACTATTGCAGGTAAGAGTAGAATTGTTGATATATGGCTTCTCGATTCAGCAGCTATTTGTTATATGACCTCTTGAAGAGAATGGTTCCATCAGTATGAATTTGTCTCTGAGGGATTTGTGTACAACTATAATGATCAAGCTCTGAAGATCATTGGTATCATCACCATTAAGTTAAAAATGTATGATGGGACAACTTAGACTATTGAAAAAGTGTGACATGTGGAGGACCTGAAGAAGAATTTGTTGTCTATAAGACAACTGGATGATCTCAATTTCAAATTTGATATTCAAAACAAGACCATAAAGTTGATTAAAGGAGCGCTAGTATTTGTGAAAGCAGAGAAGATTATTGCAAATCTGTACATGCTGAAGGAAGTAACTTTGCAAGAAGGAGAGATGTCCATTATAGTGACTAGTTCAGACTACAAATCTGCAATGACGTGGCATAAAAACTTAGATATATGTTAGAACAAGAAATGAAGATACTTGCATAGAAGAATCTATTTCTAGGTCTCCCAAAGGTATCACTACCTTTCTGTGAGCATTGCATTATGAGTAAGCAATATCGATTGAAGTTCAACACATCAAAGTTCAGAAGCAAAGAAATTTTAGAATTGATTCACTCTGATGTATGGAAAGCACCAGTTACTTCCCTAGGAGAAGCAAATTTCTTTGTATCATTCATTGATGATTTTTCGAGGAGATGTTAGGTGTTTCCTATCAAGAATAAGGCAAATGTGTTTCCAACTTTCAAATTTTACAAAGTATGGGTGGAACTCGAATCTGGTAAGAAGATCAAGCTTTTGAGTTTAGATAATGGAGGCAAATATACTGGGAAAGAATTTGATGAATTCTGCAAGCAAGAAGGCATCAAAAAGCAGTTCACTACAACATACACTCCTAAAAAAATAGAGTAGCAGAGCGGATGAATAGAACTCTGTTGAAAAGAACCAAAGCGATGTTAACAACTGTAAGCTTAAATAAGAAATTATGGGCAGAAGCATTCAATACTGCCTATTATGTGGTGAATCGAGCTCCATCAACTACAATTGAGTTGAAGACACCGATGGAGATATGGACTGGTAAGCAAGTGGATTATTCCAATCTCCATATATTTGGAAGTCTGGCCTACATGATGTTCAATGCCTAAGAAACTACAAAGTTGAATCCAAAATTCAGAAGATGCATTTTCTTAGGGTATGATGAAGGTGTGAAGGGGTATCGTTTGTAAGATCCCATTGCTCACGAGATTGTTATCAGTAGGGATGTTATCTTCATAGAAGATAAGGAACAAGAGCAAACAGAAAATGTTGGCACTGTACAAGAGAATCCAGAAACTACAACAGTATAAGTGGATATGGAAGTTGATCAAAATGATTCTTCTGAAGCTACACCAGAGCACGAGGAGCAAGAACTAGTTGAATATGATGTTCCAAATGCTCGAAGACCAACTAGTATAAGAAGAGCATCAAGCTGACACTCAGATTATATTATAGAGAGCAATATTGCATACTTTCTTTTAACTGAGGTTGGAGAGCCATCAACTCTTTAAGAAGCAATGAATAGTTCATATGCATCTCAGTGGATGACAGCAACGTAGGAAGAAATTAAAGCTCTGCATAAGAATAAGACATAGGATTTGGTATCTCTACCGTTATGAAGAAAGCCTATTGGCAATAAATGAGTTTACAAGATCAAGCGGAGTGGTGATGATCAAGTAGAGCGATATCGTGCTAGATTGGTGGTAAAAGGATATGCTCAAAAAAATGTATTGACTTTAACGAAATATTTTCACCTTTGGTTCAACTCACTATAATTCAAGTAGTTTTGACAATGTGTGTTATGTTTGACTTGCATCTTGAGCAGTTAGATGTGAAAACTGCATTTCTTCATGGAGATCTTAAAGAAGAAATTTATATTCTCCAATCAGAAGGTTTTGAAGAAAAAAGGGGGAAAAGAACTTGATTTGCAGGTTGACCAAATCTCTATATGGTTTAAAACAGGTGCTGAGGTGTTGGTATAAGAGATTTGATTCTTTCATCATGAGCCTTGGATATAGCAGACTGAATGCAGACCCTTGTGCATATTTCAAGAGGTTTGAGAAAGATGATTTTATATTCTTGCTATTGTATATAGATGACATGTTAGTAGCAGGCCCCAATAATGATCGTATCAAAGAATTGAAGGCACAATTGGCTAGGGAATTTGAAATGAAGGACTTTGGATCAGCAAACAAGATTCTAGGGATGCAAATTCACCTAGACAGAAATAATAGGAAGATTTGGCTTTCTCAAAAGAATTATTTGAAGATCTTGCGGTGATTCAACATGCAAGATTGTAAGTCAATTTATACCCCTCTTCCTATTAATTTCAAGTTATCCTCATTTATGAGTTCTAACAATGAAGAAGAGAGGATGGAGATGTCTCGAGTACTGTATACATTAGCAGCAGGGAGCCTCATGTTCGCTATAATTTGTACAAGACCAGACATTGCACATGTAGTGAGAGTAGTTAGTAGATATATGGCGAATCCTGGTCGAGAGCATTGGAATACTATTAAGAGGGTGCTCATGTAACACCCAAATATCCCCTGGGAGGATAAATGGATGCCACCCAAGACAGGACAAACAAATCAAAACGTTTCACACATGCATTTTTAAAAACTAAACGTAACACACATATAATACATCTCATAATTTCAGAAACAAATCGAAAGAATATTTACAGGCCCAAACAAACCAAACAAAATACATTTTCGCACAATACAAAACTCAGACTCTTTTGGCCACTGCGGTTGACTTGTCCCAGTCCTTAATCTCTTAGCTCCGAACCTACACGGGGCAAATCCACCGTGCTAAGCATATAGCTTAGTGAGTAATAACTAATCTATATTAACCGATTTTAGAAAGCAGAAAGAATGCATTTGAGCAGATTTTTATACTAAATGTAAGCGGCAGAACACGGAGATCCATCGTAATCGAATAATCAATCGATATCGTAATACGAACAAATCAAACTATAAATCCATGATGAAGTGGGTAATAGGACTTATACAGAGATACCATAATTAGTATCGCAGGAGAGACATATGTCTCGATATCGAGACACCAAAGTGTCAAATAATGTGAGAAGCATTGCAGACCCTTCTAGGCATGCCTATTTACCCACAATTAGGACTTAACAGTTGTAAAATAGAACAAGGTCATTTCAGTCATTTCATGTGCAGGCAAATAGCACTTCCAATAAATCAATCCTAGACATCATCTAGGTGTACCTAAAGTACTTACACTGAAATTTTCTACCTATATTACGTACTGAAATTACTGACCTGTATTACTTACCTAAATCGCCCTTAGTGTTTATTGTCTCGATAATATCTGGCAGTGGTCTTTCCTCTATCATAGGGAATACGGACACAAATTATTATTGTGCTTAATTACTGTATGATAACTGAGTATGATGCATGTTCATGACAAATTTTCGGGATTAATCAACAACTCATAGTACCAAATGATCCATGAAGTTTCGGGAAATTAATGACATCATGAGTATTCAAATGAAAGCAAGTCTTTACCAATTAAAGCTGAAAATGTACAAATTACATTAATTCTCAAATGCTATGCCAATAAGTAACATAAAGATCATAGGACATGCTAAAAAGAGAAAAAGAGTGCGAGCTGAATCATTTAGCTCTACACTAAGAATGAAACAAAGATACATAATAATAAGAAGTAGACGAAAAAAAAAAATAGCGGACAACATTTGAAATTTGGTTTTCGTCAAGAATCACTTGTGAGGTAAGGGATGAAGTAAATGATGGAAGAGTGGTATCTATTTATAGAGCATTTTTGTAAACTAGCAGTTTTTTTATCGTTAACTAGCCGTTATTACCTAGCCATTATACCTAGCCGTTAGGCATTTTTGGGTGAAAAATACGTATGACTACTGTTCACAAATATATACGGTTACTGTTCACAAATATGTACGATTCATCGTTCACAAATACATCTTATCTTGTAGCAAGACACTGTTCACCGACACTGACACTGTTCACAATTCACTATTCTGCAGTATTCACCGTCTTCAACCTTCGACTTCCTACTCTGAAACTTCTTCTTTTCTTTTCTTTTTTTTTCACCTTCCTTTAATTTCTTCACTTTACAACTAACCTATTTAGTAATTCTAACATATCAGAATTATCCTAATCTTCAAATATGATAAATCTAAACAAAAACAAAAACAAAGATATAACTCGCGTATGATAAACTAACCGTCAATTTCTACTTACCAGCTTTCCAAAGAAAACGCCAATAGCAGGTGGTGGTGAGTGAATGACTTCTCTATCTCTACTGATGGATGGGTAAAGGAGGCATTCGGTGAGGAATAAACGATAATGTTCGATTTATATCGTTGCGTTTAGGTTTGGATGCGATACAACTAATAAACAGCTAATAGGTCCTAATAATACTAAATAACCAAAAACATTGTTATGAATTCTTAGTTGTAATAATTACCCAACAATTCCAGAAAACTTCCGAAAATTTACCAAAATTTCGTCAGAAAATAATGACTCTCAAAATAAATTGGCAACTCAAAACTAATCCTCCATTAATTTCTAAAAATATTTGAAGTATACAAAAATTACGAAAATTATAATAATACTGTCCAAATCACTCCGAAGTTTCATTAAACCAATTAACCTGAAAAATGTCATGAATGCATGCCAAAATACTTATGCACAATTTAAGCCAATAGTTAATAAGTTAATAAGCAAATAACACTCATAATTCGTACTAAATTTATTTAATATTCTAACCCCTAATTTGGGGCGTTACAACTCTTCCCTCCTTAAGAAATTTCGTCCTCGAAATTCATACCTGATCCGAATAATTGCGGATACTGGGCCTTCATGATTTTCTCTGGTTCCCAGGTTGCTTCCTCAATTCCATGATGTTGCCAGAGGACTTTTACCAATGATACTGTCTTGTTTCGCAATTGTTTTACTTCTCTGGCTAATATGGAAATTGGACCTTTTTCATATGACAAATCCTGTTGTACCTGAATCTCTTGCATCGGAATCTTATGTGAGGCGTCAGATCGGTATCTCCTCAACATAGAAACATGAAACACATCATACAATCTGGCCAATTCTCCAGGAAGAGCTAACTGATAAGCTACAGGTCCAACCCTCTTCAGAATTTCATAAGGACCAATGAATCGCGGACTAAGCTTACCCTTCTTTCCAAACCGAAGTTATGCTTCCATGGTGACACTTTCAGAAACACCTTATCACCCACTTGAAACTCAATATCCTTCCTTTTTAGATCAGCATAAGATTTCTGCCGATCACTAGCAGCTTTTAATCTCTATTGAATTATCTGAATCTTTTCTTCTGTATCTTTCACAATGTCTGGCCCGATCATCTTGTTTTCACTCAACTCCGTCCAACATACCGGAGTTCTACACTTCCTACCATACAACGCTTCATAAGGTTCCATGCCAATGCTCGTCTGATAACTGTTGTTATAAGCAAACTCCATCAAAGTCAGATAATTATCCCAACTCTCTGGAAACTCTAACACATAACCCCTCAACATATCTTCCAAAATCTGTATAACTCGTTCTGACTGTCCATCTATCTGGGGATGAAAAGCAGTACTAAACTTAAGTTGAGTACCCAATGCTTCCTGTAAACTTTTCCAGAATCTCGAAGTAAATCGAGGATCACGATCAGAAATAATCGATAATGGTACTCCATGCGATCTTACAATCTCATTTACATACAAATCTGCAAGCCTATCCAATGAATAGTCAGATTTAACGGTAGAAAATGAGCGATTTGGTGAACTTATCCACAATAACCCATACCGCATCATGTTTCCTTTGAGTAAGAGGAAGTCCAGTGACAAAGTCCATGGTAATGTTATCCCATTTCCATTGAGGAATAGGAATAGGATTTAACAAACCGATGGAACCTGGTGTTCAGCCTTAACCTGCTGGCATGTCAGACATTTTGCTACATAATCCACAACATCCCGTTTCATACCGACCACCGATATATCGCTTCAAACTCGATACATCTTGTTTCCACCGGATGCATAGTAAAGATCAGATTATGAGCCTAAAACAATATCTTCTTCTTCGTTCATCATTATCGCACACACAACCGGTCCTTATAATACAATTCACCATCACCCTGCACTGAAAAATCAGTCTGTTTACCTTCCTGAGTAGCCAAGATAAGTTGTTGTAACTTATTATCAGCTCTTTGAGCATGACAAATCTCCTGTCTCAACGTGGGCCTTGCTATCAATTGAGCCATCAAGGCTCCATCAGATCCCAACTGCCATCCAATCTGCTTATTTACCCACAACTAGGACTTAACAGTTGTAAAACAGAACAAGGTCATTTCAGTCATTTCATGTGCAGGCAAATAGCACTTCCAATAAATCAATCCTAGACATCATCTAGGTGTACCTAAAGTACTTACACTGAAATTTTCTACCTATATTACGTACTGAAATTACTGACCTGTATTACTTACCTAAATCGCCCTTAGTGTTTATTGTCCTAATAATATCTGGCAGTGGTCTTTCCTCTATCATAGGAAACACGGACACAAATTATTATCAGGCTTAATTATCGTATGATAACCGAGTATGATGCATGTTCATGACAAATTTCCGGATTAATCAACAACTCATAGTACCAAATGATCCATGAAGTTTCAGAAATTAGTGATATCTGCAGTATTCAAATGAAAGCAAGTCTTTACCAATTAAAGTGAAAATGTGCAAATTACATTAATTCTCAAATGCTATGCCAATAAGTAACATAAAGATCATAGGACATGCTAAAAGAGAAAAAGAGTGCGAGTGAATCATTTAGCTCTACACTAAGAATGAAACAAAGATACATAATAATAAGAAGTAGACAAAAAAAGAAATAGCGGACAACATTTGAAATTTGGTTTTCGTCAAAAATCACTTGTGAGGTAAAGGATGAAGTAAATGATGGAGGAGTGGTATCTATTTATAGAGCATTTTGTAAACTAGCCGTTTTGTACCGTTAACTATTTGTTATTACTAGTAGTTAGACATTTTGGGTGAAAATACGTATGACCACTGCTCACAAATATATACTGATTCATCGTTCACAAATATGTACGATTATCGTTCACAAATACATACTGATTCAGAAGAAGACATCGCTCACCGACAATCGACAATCGCTCACAATTCACTATTCTGCACTATTCACCGTCTTCAACCTTCGACTTCACTTCTGACTCTGAAACTTCTTCTTTTTTTTTCTTTTTTTTTTCACCTTCCTTTAATTTCTTCACTTTACAACTAACCTATTTAGTAATTCTAACCTATCAGAATTATCCTAATCTTCAAACATGATAAATCTAAACAAAAGCAAAAACAAAGATATAACTCGCGTATGATAAACTAACTGTCAATTTCTACTTACCAGCTTTTCAAAGAAAATGCCAATAGCAGGTGGTGGTGAGTAAATGACTTCGCTATCTCTACTGATGGATAGGTAAAGGAGGCATTCGGTGAGGAATAAACGATAATGTTCGATTTATATCGTTGCGTTTAGGTTTGGATGCGATACAACTAATAAACAGCTAATAGGTCCAAATATTACTAAATAACCAAAAACATTGTTATGAATTCTTAGTTGTAATAATTACCCAACAATTCCAGAAAATTTCCGAAAATTTACCAAAATTCCGTCAAAAAATAATGACTCTCAAAATAAATTGGCAACTCAAAACTAATCCTCCATTAATTTCTAAAAATATTTGAAGTATACAAAAATTACGAAAATTATAATAATACTGTCCAAATCACTCCGAAGTTTCATTAAACCAATTAACCCGGAAAATGCTATGAATGCATGCCAAAATATTTATGCACAATTTAAGCCAATAGTTAATAAGTTAATAAGCAAATAACACTCATAATTCGTACTAAATTTCTTTAATATTCTAACCCCTAATTTGGGGCGTTACAGCTCAGATATATCAAAGGAACTTCAAATATTGCATTATGTTATGGAGGATCAGATTTTACTGTCAAAGGATACCTTGAGGTGATCTTGATAAAAATAAATCCACTACATGATATGTGTTTACATTAGCTAAAGGAGCTGTGAGCTGAGTTTCAAGACTGTATTTAGTTGTAGCTACGTCAACAACAGAAGCAGAATATGTAGCAGCTACACAAGCTAGTAAAGAAGCAATAAGTTAAAGATGTGGTTGGAAGAACATGGGAATAAACAAGAGAATATTACTCTGTATTGTGACAGTCAAAGCGCTTTGCATCTTGCAAAGAATGGTGTGAAGATATGATTGATTATCAATCAAATTTTCAAGTGTGAGATTTGTCAACAATTGTGACTGTTAATAATTGTTGGTTGGTACTACCATGCCTAACACAGCCAAGGCACTCCTGCCTATAAAAAGGTTGAAATAGCATGAAGAATTGCACAACAAGCAGAGAAGAGAAGAGAGAAGTGAGGTGAGAGAGAAAAGAAAGAGAAAGAGAGACAAAAAAAATATTTTGTATATATTTTTGGTATATTTTTTCTTGTAATTTTCCAGTTTTTCCTTATAGTAAAATTCATCTATCTTTATCCGTAGTTTTTACCCTAATTTGGAAATTTTTTACGTGAAATCTATGTGCTTATTACTATTCCTTCAGTTCTATTTAGCTACAAACATGCTCTAATTTAATTGATTTTAACAACACTCAGTGTATTGATTCTTATTCCTATTAAGATTGGTTTATGTGAATCAAGCACGCTCTTATTTTGTATACCACCTTTAGATAGAGGATTGAAGACCTCAATGGACAAACTTATGACAATTATTATGGAAAATTCGATCATGCTTTTCTGGTCAACTCTCAGTACTAATTGATGAATTGATTGATGACGAGTAAGATGAAGCGGAAAATTAAAGGCAGTGTTTTTTCAGACGAACCGCTTAGTGAAACTTCTCAATCTCACACAAAAAGGAAACCCTGTCAAACAACTAGGAATCCAAAGTATAAAGCAGCTCTAAGATTGCCTTGTCGCCTAAATTAGTCCAAGTTGACATTCTTTTGGAATGTTAAAGCATCATCTCCCATCTTGAACAACTCAAAAGGACCAAGCTTTGAGTTACTTCGGGCAAAAACTGTTACTGACAATGCCCATCCTTACCTTTTTCATTCTTGAGAAGTGAGTTTTTAAATCTATTTCGAACATAGGTTCGGCTTGTTAAGTTAATTGTTAAAACCAAAAATACTTATTGTTTGTTATATTATGATAAATCGTAAAAAGTCAAACTGCTTCAAGTGAGAGGATCTTCTCCATTTAATTAGATAGAAATTAGGTTTGATTTTGACATGTAAAATCTTTCAAACCCTTTTTAATAAAATGAGTTAATTAAATAAAATTACAACTAGATTTTTGTAATTAAAATTGATAATTACATTTTTAGTATGTATCAAATAAACTCTTATAAATACATAATAATTCATAAAAATCTATTTTAAATAAATTACTTAATAAATAAAATCAAATAATCAATTTAATTCAATATCTCCTTTTAAATATTGGCGGTATATCTTGAAGCAATCGGTAAGATTACTCATTTATAATCCCTTTTAATAAAATGCAAAGAAAAGATTACATATAATTGATACCCGTAACTTGATAATGACAAAATGGGAGTCATATGCAATAAGGTTTTTTAGTATGAAATAATCATATTAATTTAACACACCAATGTCTTCCACCTATGACTGTATTTAATGACCGCCTGGAACGAAAAGTAAGGAGGTTTCCATAACCTTTGCTTTTGGAAACCGTCACATGCTCGGTATGAAACATATAAAAGAAGCTATGTCAAGACAACTAAAAGCTTAGAAATTTGTGGGATTGGAGTTGTTTTTGGTTCAGAAACTTCTTGACGTTGCTGAGCCATGTCTTCAACGACCAAATAATTCAATTACTTTCATAAACTTATGAACCCAACACACAGCTTTATCACGGTCTTGTCTACAAGTCTATCTGTCTGAGCAAGCAACCTAGAATTAGCAACGCCAATCCCGCCATCAATCTCTCGTCCTTTTCACTCACCCACCTTTTGTTTTTCCCTTTGTTTATGGTTTTTATTTTAGTTATTGATTTTGCATGTTCAATAATTAAAAAGCAAAGCACACTTTGATGCAGCATATAAAAGCTGTAACATTTCCTTCACTTTCTGGGACAACATATCAAGCTCACAAATGTCTACCTCATTTAATATCAGAACAAAAAGAAACACAGAAAAGAGAATCTTGTTCACAATGTGCTAATGATAACACGCCATGTGGCGTTGAACAGTAAAAAGACCTTATCCCAGTATGTAGGTCTCATTTGTTCTTTCTTTTCTGCATAAACCATGCATAAATGGAGGGGGAAATGATAAAAGGATCAAGCAACTTGAATGTTAAAAGGACAAGTGGACCTTAGAAAAACAGAAGAAGCAGGACAAGGTCCGGGGTTCGAGTCCTATCCAACTCCATCTCTTGTTCGCTTTCGACTTCGTTAAGAATATAATAATGATAAACATGGAAAAGGAGAATAACAGTACTCTAGAGTGGTCCGTCTTTGGTTGGACAGCGGAAACTTTGCTTCCTCATGACTTAAAGTTGTGAGCTTTTTCCCGCCACGAGAATGATAAAGGAGGGGAACCAGAACCGGAAAGCAAATCAAGTTAAACTAAATTACGCACTTGTTTATCTCTTTTCCGTGGAAAATGTCAGCTAAAGTGAATGAAGAAGAAGATTTTGAATATCTACAAGGATGGGTGGGATTTGCTCACAGATTGCAATATGTTAGTCAATGCTTGGATTTCTTACCTGCATACATGGAACTACTGATTTTTTTTTTACAAGTTGCTACTCTTTTTGAAAAGAAAATGAAATGATATGCGACAAAATAGAAAGAAAAAGCGACCAAACATCCTTTAATCGGTTTGCATGCTAATATTATATTAAAGATACAGCTGAAACGAGGGAGGCAATTTGAATTTGGAATTGCAAATACGATATTTTGACTAATTTGGTAGATAAGTGTGCACAAAGACTTTATGGATCTCAGGTTTTCATGGTCTTTTGGTATGGTGGGCAATGCCGTAACTTTCACGGTGTGACCTTCATATATTATATACACATAAACTATTGGATGAAGAGAAGAGAAGAGAAGACAAGCAAGCATTAAATACCTGTATTTGCCTATTTGGAACGAACCGTGTTCCTATGAAAAGGGATAGGAGTTGCATATGAATGCCGCACATTCTTTTTTCTTGTTTTGGGACAGGAAAATAGAAGTAAATAAGACACAAGCAAGACTGCAATAGATACAGGTATCGCAGACACGGGTGCTGGACCTGCTGGTAGGTACTAAGGTTGACGATTTGCTCAACTTATGACAATGCAGGTCTAGACTCTAGAAATCTTCTGTGAAGCAAATCAGTGCACCAATATGATATGCTGTCAAGAAGGTATATTGCTCTTTTGTCTAAATAAAAATATTACATCACTAGATCATGTATATACAAATGAAGGGTAAACAGGTTTGTTTCTGAATGGTGAATTTGATAAAATTGAAAGTTTCACTAGTGACGCATACTCTAGATTGATTGCAAATTTAAATGGGATGGTTCCAAAGTGGTCCAAAGCAAGAAATGACAATGTCACTATACTCATTAACGAGTACGTGACAAAAAGTTGTATAATTTGTCTAAAACAGGTTATCCGCTGCAAACTTGTTCATATTCAAAAATCCAAAAAGATGCCAACTTCCTTGTAGAAGGAGTAGATTAGGCACTCTCTTGCTGATTGCAGATGAAAAAGTTATCAATCACCAAAGAACATTCACGGGTACAAGTAGTTAAGACTTAAAGAGTCTATATATCAATTAGGGGAAAAAGGAGCGAGAAGAACTAGAGGGTTAAGACTTCAGAGTCATGAGTCAGAGGTCATTCAAATTATTCCACAGCCATAGCCATTCATTCATTGTCCAGATTTTTGTTTAAGATTATGGTGTTTTATTGTGTATAATAAATCTCAGTCATTTATTTATATAGGTCCCATGTAAATTTTAAGTGGATCTCACAAAATAAATAACTAAAATTTTATAAAATAAAATAAAACAAAATAATATTAGACAAAATGTCATTCCCGTTCATTCGTATAAGCAGTACATAGTCCGTTCGTAGAAGTAGTAGAATAAAAGCAAGAACATGATCAAAAAGGTCTGTGGTTTACTCATTTCACATGGGAAGAGTGGAGAACAGCAATCATTGAATCAACACCACCATATTTTTACCTTTAATCATTCACTCCTCTCCCAAGAATTCCTCCCCATGCAATGCAATACTTTAAGCTGCCCTCTCTCTAATCATACATCATCATTTTACTAAATGCAATTCCCCAGCCTTTCCCTCAATATCTATCCCCTCTTTCCCTCTTATTAAAGTTTAAACATTTCCTTATTCACTCCCTAACCTTTTCTTCTCGGATGGAGACTTAAAGAACTCAACTTTAACTCTTTTTTCCTTTGCACATTTTTAAGAACATAACTCACGCTTCTCACTTCCCGCCCAACAATCCACTCTACTCGACATGAACAAAGTTTCTGTCTTCACACTTCTCTTCACTTTCATACTCTCTCTTTTACCATCTCCTTCGCTCTGTTCTCCTCCAAATGACACGGAAACTCTCACCATTTTCCGCCGTCAGACTGACACTCACGGAAACCTCCTCGCCAACTGGACCGGCGTCGACGCCTGCTCCTCAACCTCCACTTGGGTCGGCGTCAAATGCTCAGCCGCTGGCAGAGTTGTTTCCCTCTCTCTCCCTTCTCTCTCTCTCCGGGGACCAATCACTGCTGTATCTCTTCTCGACCAACTTCGTCTTCTTGACCTCCACAACAATAGGTTAAATGGCACTATCTTTCCCCTCACCAACTGCACCAACCTCAAGCTTCTTTACCTCTCCGGAAATGACCTTTCCGGCGAAATCCCACCAGAGATCTCCTCTCTTAGGCGCCTTCTCCGCATGGACTTGTCGGACAACAACATTCACGGCAACATTCCACGTGAATTGACCAACTTGACCAGACTGCTCACTCTCCGACTACAAAACAATGAACTTTCCGGTGATATCCCCGATCTATCCACGTCACTTCATGATCTAAAAGAACTGAACTTGTCAAACAACGAGCTCTACGGACGCTTACCAAACAATCTCTTGAAGAAATTCACGGACCGGAGCTTTTCTGGCAACGAAGGTTTATGTGGATCGAGTCCATTGCGGGAGTGTTCATTCACAGGTACAATAATCACACCATCTTCATCACAAACCGTGCCATCGAATCCGAGCTCAATGCCACAAAATCCGGTCTTAGCCAAGGACAAGTCCCATAATAAAGGTCTAAGCACCGGTGCAATAGTCGCAATTGTGGTAGCAAACGGCGTGGCCTTGTTAGTAGTGACTTCATTTATAGTTGCTTATTACTGTTCAAGAGAACGAAGTAGTGCGAGCTCCAAAATGGGGAGCGAGAGTGGGAAGAGGAGAAGTGGAAGTAGCTATGGAAGTGAGAAGAGAGTGTATGCTAACGGAGGTGGTGATAGTGACGGCACTACTGCGACGGACAAGAGTAAGCTTGTGTTTTACGATCGGAAGAATCAGTTCGAGCTGGAGGACTTATTACGTGCTTCGGCGGAGATGCTTGGGAAAGGGAGCTTAGGAACGGTATACAGGGCGGTCCTCGATGATGGGTGCACGGTGGCCGTGAAGAGGTTGAAGGATGCTAATCCCTGTCCGAGAAGAGAGTTCGAGCAGTACATGGATGTTATAGGGAAGCTTAAGCATTTTAACATTGTGAGACTAAGAGCTTTCTATTATGCTAAGGAAGAGAAGCTTCTTGTTTATGATTATCAGTCTAATGGGAGTTTGTACTCACTTCTTCACGGTCAGTGTACTTCAATGGGTTCTTACGTTCTTAAATATTCTTGTACTTTTGTATTTGGGTGTTTGATTATAAAAAAAAATGTTTGAATTTTAGGTAATAGGGGACCAGGTAGAATTCCTCTGGATTGGACAACAAGGATCAGCTTGGTGTTAGGTGCTGCCAGGGGATTAGCTAAAATCCATGAGGAGTACGGTGCTGCAAAGATCCCCCATGGAAATGTGAAATCTTCTAATGTGCTACTTGACAAGAACGGCAATGCCTGTATTTCTGATTTTGGGTTGTCACTGCTTTTGAACCCTGCTCATGCCATAGCAAGACTTGGAGGATACAGGGCTCCTGAGCAAGCAGAGGTGAAGAAGCTCTCTCAGAAGGCCGATGTGTACAGTTTCGGAGTATTACTGTTGGAAGTTCTTACGGGCAGAGCTCCTTCACAGTATCCATCCCCAACCCGGCCTCGAATTGATGAAGAGGAACAGGCTGTGGATCTTCCCAAGTGGGTGAGGTCAGTTGTTAAGGAAGAGTGGACATCAGAAGTGTTTGATCAGGAGCTGTTGAGGTACAAGAACATTGAGGAGGAGCTTGTTTCTATGCTTCATGTAGCATTGGCTTGTGTCGTTCCACAGCCTGAGAAGAGGCCTACAATGGTGGAAGTTGTTAAGATGATTGAGGACATCAGGGTGGAGCAATCACCTCTAGGAGAGGACTACGATGAATCTCGTAATTCTCTTTCGCCGTCACTTGCCACCACTGAAGATGGGTTGGCTGGGTACTAATCTTAATGCCAACTCTGTGTTTAGGTAAGCCGGTTGATCCATCCAGCTCTCATGGCACTATCTCATTGCTGGCGCTTTGGACTCTGTAATACTTGTTAGTCTTAATTGCTTTGCAGTTTCTCATCGTTGCAGGTGTGAAGATTTAGTCATCTCCAACACCAAATAGTTTCTATGCTTTGTCTAGATTTTTCTTTATGTATTTTAGTTTCGGCTTGAATATGCTTCCAGATCAGTTGTTCATGTAGCGGTATTCTATTGAAAGCAAATGTAGGTATCTCCTCCCATGTCCAAACCATGAATAAAGAGTTCCTAATTGAGGAAGAACCTAAAGGCTGGACACAAGCCAATCTTCAAGCTCCAATGCCCATTTCATATTGAGCAAAAGATACAAAGATCCTTAGGAAGTTCTAAAACAGGAAGAATACAATCGAATGATAAGATTGATCGAACAACCTGAAGTCGCATTGCCATGTTAATGCTTACAGTCCTTATTTCATCTTTGTCCATTACTTTGTTTCTCCGGTGACCTTCATCCCGTTCTTCATCACGTTGAGAGGTCATCTCAAACCTTCCAAAAGTGGAAGAAAGGTACGGCCACCAGAGAGCATCTCAGATAAATTCTAACATTCGAATTGTTAATGCCAACATTTATTTCGAGAAGAGGTGAAAATAATGATACTTCCTGAAACAGTCCAAGGAACTATTTGGCTTTCACTCAAATATAACTCAACAGTCATCCAAACAAATCTCTGTGTTTCGTTTTCTTTAAGTCAAAAAGCATAAAGAGAACTCATTTATGTTAAAAATAACTTACTAGCCAATCAATCAATTATGTGTTTCATTCGCTTATGTAAAATCCAACTCATCGGAAATGATTATAATCCAATCAGAACCGCTGAATTGGTGGTAAGTACAAAGTTCGTAGAGTTGGTACCGGAATTGTATCCGTCTGAGATCATTCCGGCCGCGTGGAAGTGAAACAAAAGTTATGTGAAAGCCAGGCTCCACTTCAGAAACCCAGTTTTTAGGATCGCTTTCTTCGACAACACCACCGGAGGATTCGCGCGACACCTACTTTCGTCTACCGAGTTCGACGTTCCCTCTTCACTCAAGCTTGATATTCCCTTCAATCTCGCTTCCATCTCCTTTCCTCATGTTCTCGATGTTATAACATTGGCAGCAACAAGGCTTTCAACTTTGAACTATTATAATCAATCTTATGAATACCGTAACAGGTTTAGTGTCAGACTGAACTCTGAAACAGAATTGTACCAGTATTAGTTGGCATCAGATATCATTTCAGAAATTTTTTTAAATTTATAAAATATTTTTAAAATTTTTAAAAATTGTAAAATAGTTCATATTAATATATTATACAACAGATCAGATATCTTTACTACTTTTATTATTTACATTAACCATGTTTTCAAAATCTTAATAATAAATAATAATGACAATTAATATGAAATAACAATAATTTTTAAATATTTTACATATAAATAATAACCACAATTAATATAAATAAAACAATTATCATCATATAATTATAAAATTAAAAATAATACAAAGTATTTAAAATATTACAATAATAAAAAATATTTTTAAATTTATAAAATTGTCTTTGAATTTTTAAAAATTATAAAATAGTACATTGTCATATTGTAAAGTTGTAGATTATTTAATTTAGTTTTTTGTTTATATCTTATTCATTTTAATTTATATATATCTTTATTATATTTTAATTATTTCTATATATAATAATTATCTATATATAATATATATCTACATATAATAATTATCTAAATATAATAATTAATTGTAAAATAATGAAAATAATTCAAAATTTTGAATTTTGAATTATTTTCTATTTTATCAAAATTTTGAATTATTTTTTAGAATTGTTATTTTCACATTCCATTTTATTTTACATTTAATTGGACATAATTAAGATTTTATTTAATATATAAAATTAATTTAATAATTATTAATAAATATAATTAATTTTAAAGTATATAAATTTTGATTTAATAATTGAAATATATAAAATAAATATTAGATTATAAGTAATAATTTTAAAATTATTATTTATAAACTAATTTATTAGTATTTATTAATAAATATTATATAAAATGTTAAAATAAATTTAAATAAAAATAATTTATTAGTAATAAAATAAAATAATTTATTGGTAATAAAATAAAAATAATTTATTTTAAAGTTTTATTTAATTTATAATTATTATTAGTAATAAAATATTTATTATTATTTTAAAAACTTAAAAAGGGGGAAGAGAGATAGGAAGGAGGAGGAGGAAATTTTGAAAATTTTTAAAAATTTTGCAAAAAAGTCTCCCAATTTTTTAAAATTTTCGATATTAATTGGTATTTGACCTAAGATTTTGAATACCGTTTAAGACTCAACCGACGATCATCTTGAAATTGGCTTAAGATTAACCAAATTTATCTCCGATACCTTTATGTCCGTCTTCGCACTGCTTTTTCGCCGAACTTAACTAATTCAAAACATTAATTAATACCATAGCAATTACATGCTAGAAGAATATGAGATGACTGGTAAATATTATAATAGCTCCACCAATCAAGATAAATACAATATTGTTTTCTTCCTCTACTATTTCTTCAGTCTTTTGGAAAAGCTTTGCAACCTAATACAGATAAACGAAGAATATAAGAAAGAGTTTAGAAGAAACAGAAAATGGGAGAAAAGCTATTTTAATAGTCATATGCACTTCTCACTACTCTTAGAAGATGATCAATAACCAGTTAGCTACTTTCATAAAATCATTTCCTAAACACAGTTGGAGATGAGATTTCAATGGGAAGAAGAATGGGATTGTTAGAGATATGATATATATCTCCTTATTTTTGTTTTGACATTTTGTTTATTAATTAGACCGACAAGATATTAATTGCACATTGATAGTTAATCACTAATCCTTATTTGACTTGGATTCAAAAAGCTATTGGGATAATCTTCTAGTTGCAATAAAGTTCTATCTCTAATTGATGTGTATCTTGGTAAGATGTGTTGTTAAGACCCGATCCGGAAACCGGATCCCAACCGAAAAATAGGAACGGATACGAAGAACGAGGCGAATTCCAATTGAATAAATTGAATTCGATACCGACAAAAAAAAACAAAGAGGCGGAACGAACAAAACGCAAAACGAAAGCGAAAGCAAAGCGAATGCAAATCGAATACAGAATCGAAAGAAACAAATCGGGACGGTTACAATCAAAGGCGGATCAGAACTGAAATAAAACGAAGTGAAACGGAGAATCGGGTAACAAAATACGGAAAACGAAATTGAAAGCGGACTCGAATCAAAGGCGCAATTAACGAATCGAAAGCAAATTGAATAATCGAAAGCTGAGATGAACGAAATAATCGAACTGAAACATATTCGACATCCGAGAACAATAAGCGAAGAAAACAATCGCGTTGGAAACCTAGACTAAGACATATTCGAAATCCGGTATACATTTTTTTTCTTTTTTTTTCTTATAACCATTTTTACTCAAACTCATGCAAATCATACAATTTCATTTTTCTTGGAAATTTATTAATTTCATAATCTCACTCAAATCTTAACAAACTTCTTAACATTAATACCAATCTCATAAATCCATCTTTCATACATCTAAATCTTATTTTTATTCATTTTCGATTTATCTAACGAAATTTTGGCATCGTAACGGCTGCCTTTGACCTAACCCAAAACCTGCAAAGGTTCAAAATATACTTCTAAAATTTCCAATCAAATATACAAATATCAAAATCCACCGGACCCTCCGTCCGGGATCTCAGCACACACAAACGCAAACCTAATTCTAAAACACTTTCATAACTGTAATTCAATCTACTAGTCTCATAACTCAATCTCGTTTCCAAATTCATACACAATTTCATATACAATTTCACACTCTTATACTTTAATTCATAATCTTCATACCTTCTGAAATACATGCTCGAAATACATCATAATGAACAATATTAATATCCAAATCCCCATTCACACACAAATACAGATGACGCAAAACTGAACTTGACGCTCTTTCATCCGATCTCCTGCTCGAATACCCGGAGATTGGGGATGAAAGGGGGGGTGAGCTCGGAAGCTCGTGGATAACACATTTATAAATTAACACATAAGCAGAAATCATTTTTTATAAGCGTTTTGCCAAAAGGACTAATTTTTCAAACTTTGTAACTTTTTAAATAGTTTCCTCATACCTTTCAATTTTTTAAACTTTTCATAATAAATTTATATAATTTCAGGGTTGAAAACTCTTTTTCTCATTTATCAAAATTCTCAAAATTTTCATAAACATGGATGCAATCACATCAAATCACAAAATACATAAAATCATAAATCAAACACATAAGACACATCAAACGGTTTGGGTCGGTCCTAACGGAACGTACTGCACATTCCCGCATAGCGGTTCTGTGCAGCTATGAACGGAGGGGAGTCTGTAATCGGTACTCCTAAGCCACTTGCGGGTAGCTGGGAGAAGGTTATAAACAAATAGAGACAGTGCACTGACTTACAAGGACCTGACCAAACCCACATAACACATAAGTGAAAACGAAAGGTCGAATTGCCCGAAGGTACTTTTCGAAAATCTTACTTTTCAAACATACTAATCAAACTGCCCGAAGGCACATTTTGAAACTTCATTTTCGTACATTCACATAATGCATACAACTCAATCACTATAATCCATTCAATCAATTTAACAAGTTTGCATAATTTATCAATGCATACACAACAAATGAATTTTTCAGAAATTTCTACCGAATTCGTTAAATCATTTGAAAACAATGAATTTAAACTTGTACTAATTTCTCAGAAATCATTCGGAAATCATATTTTCAAACATTAATCAACATTGTTTTCAAACATTTACAAAAACCATTATTTATCAAAAATCTATTTTTTTTGCTTTCTTTAATATTTCAAAATTGTATGAATGACTTACAAATCAAAATATAAATATGCTACCCACCTCGAATTAATGTCAGAAACTTGTTCCAAGCTCCAAATCGACCATTTCTTCTTTCTTCCTTCCAATTTAAAAAAACCTAAGCCATACATATCCAAATTCAACATCATAAAAATCATAATCTTCAAAATTAACTATAGGAAATCCAAATTCATCACTTTTCCAAGCTTTCTAAAACCAAAATTTCTAAAATCTCCAAATTCAAAATTTTACCTAAACCAATTCACTCAAATTCAATCTCATTAATAACTTAATTTTCAAAATTGATGTCATAATTCATCAATTCATACTAATTTCAAGATATTTAAATCATCAATTTAAAAAATCCCCAAATCTCAGAATTGGCCTAAACCAATTTATCTAAATTCAATATCATAAATCACAATTTCTTCAAAATTGATTTCATATTTCACAAATCCATAATATTTTCCATGATTCTACGCTAATAATTTTCAAAAACCCCAAATTATGAAATTTGGGCATAATCCCTAATTAATCAATCATCCAAAATTAAACTTCTTCTTAGCATAATCACTTAAATTAAACATAGAAAACTCAATCCCATAGCATCCTTAACCTATTTAAACCAAGAACTTATCAAAAGATTCAAAATCACAAAACTTCTCTCTTACCTTTTTCCTCTCCATTTTCGGATTTATGCAAAGCCCATGGGAAGCTTTTCTTCTTTTCTATCTTCTCCCTTTAGAAACAACTTAAAATCACCTTGAAAACTCCCAAAATAAAAAATCCCAAGCTTTTTCCCTTTTTTTCTCTCTCTCTCATCCGTAGCTTCTTCTTCTCTTCTCTTCTTCTTTTCTTTCCTTTCTTCTAGAATTATCGTGATTTCTCTATGCCAAACGACAATCATCTGATTTTTAAAGTGCCAAGTCATTTAAAATGAGGGGTAATTGACCAAATTACCCTTACTCTTTAGCTTAATTCCAAAATTGCCCCTACACTTTCCTTTAAGTTATTATCACTTGCGGGTTTGATTCGCACTATCAAGTTGAAGGAATTTGTCAAAACTTCCTTCTAGAGAAATGTTCCTCTATGTCTTAATTTCATAATGCCGCAAGAATCATCCAATTCGGAGCACTACATCAAAAGTTATGCTCAAAACATTTCAGGTATATTCATAGTCTAACACATTTTTCATGTACGATTATTTCCATCCAGAAATTAACATTCTTAAACACAAAATTGAAACTCAATGTCTTCATAAAACTTGTAGCCTTATCTCTCTAGTTTAATTCAAAACAAGAAACACCTCATTTCGATTCCCAGATCAAAAGTTATGCTCAAAATACTCTCAGGTATTCCTAACCCAAAAACTGCACACTAATCCGAACTTCCATTCAGAAATTGGAAGTCTTAGGGGCAAAATTGACATTTCATTTCTTCGTATGATTTGTAGCCCCCTGTCTTAATTTTATTTCTCCTCAAGAATCGTTTCAATCGGATCACCACAGATCCCAAATTTCTCAAAATACTGAACTATGTTCGAAAAATTTCCCGACTCACTTTGATTAAAATAATCATCCTTAATTTAATCTCAAAAAATTACAAATTTCCCATGAAGATGTAGGGAATTGTCTTAAGAATCCAACGCTTCAAGAATCAACTCAATCGAATGTTGGACGGAAACGATATAAGCAAAATAGTGAACAAAGGTCGGATTGGAGGGAAAAACAAGCAAGAAAATCAAAACGGCGTCGCATGGAGGAGTTCCAAAACGGCGCCGTGCGGAGTCGAAACGCGCGCGTACTGAAGAGGCGAAGGGCAAAACGACGTCGCGTGAAGAAACAG
Source organism: Erythroxylum novogranatense (assembly GCA_029891385.1). Lineage (NCBI taxonomy): Eukaryota > Viridiplantae > Streptophyta > Magnoliopsida > Malpighiales > Erythroxylaceae > Erythroxylum > Erythroxylum novogranatense. The sequence continues at coordinate 103,691,073 of CM057232.1, forward strand.
AAACGGCGTCGCATCAGCGAAAACGCCTGCGGGTTGGGCGAGCCCACACTAGCCCTCGCGGGGGCACTCGCAGGGCGAGCCGCTCGCCCTGGGGAGGGCGCTCGCAGGGCTCGGCTCGCCCTCGCGAGGGAGCGCCTGAACCAATTTTTTTTTCCACATGAAAATCCGAAACTTTCAAAATTCATAACTCTTAATCCCGAACTCCAATTTTGACAAACTTAGTCTCTATAGAAAGCTTGAGGGAATCTCTACATCTTCCACGAAGGACATACAAATCAATTTGAACTCTAAAGAAGTCCATTTTTCAATCAAAACTTCTGACCTCTAATAATCATGCTAAAATCATAATAGAGACTTGTAAAAATCATAACTTATTATTCCTTAATCGAAAAATTCTATACTTTATATCAAAATAAAGATCAAATCAAAATCTTCAACTTTCATACAGAACTTAAAGGCTAAAACAACCTCTAACTAAGTAAATTTCTCAGTCAAAGTTTCATTCATAATTAAAGTCAAAAGTCAACCCTATCACACATAAAATTTAACTGATCATAACTTCCACTCCCGATATCGAAAAATTGCAAACTTTATGGCTATAGAAAACTCTTTACATAATCTACAAGTTTCATATAGGTCATTTTCTCAAATTTTGCCTCAATCAAAAGTCAACCCTCAAAGGCTAAAAAGTCAAACTTTTCACAAATTTTCATTTTCTCACACTTTCTCTCTTTATTTCTTGATTTTCAACTTAATTTCAATCGACTCATCCACTTTCAAATATTTCTTGTTGTCACTCAAAAATCGGGGTCCAACATGTTTAGATTACGACAGCGTCGTTGTTGGGGTAGTGCTGGAATTTTGGGGGGTGTGCGTTAATTGAATTTTGGAAATATAGCTAAGTGTGTGCATGAGTTTTGTGTTGGTGATATACAGTTGATTGATTTTTGGTTAAAATATGTGTATCTTATGCTATATGGAGTGATTGGAAGTTTTTAGTGTTGGAAGCTTGCGTGTGAAATATTTGGTGGTGTGTGTTGCAAACTATTAATTAATCGTGTGAGAGTGAAGCATTGATGTTCATGGTTTGGTATTGAGTTGTTGGAGTAACTCATAGTTGGACAGCTTTTAAGCATTATGTGTGGTTTTTTTGGCTTGGGTGTTTATCAGTTTTGCATTGATTTGTCTGGGAGCTATTCACGTTGAACGTTCATCTCCTTAAGTGTTTCATAACTGGGTTGTCTTTGAGGATTGTGTGTGTCTTCTACTGTGAACTACATGTTGATTTAGCAGCTGTGACCTAATTTTGAACTTGGCACGGATCAGCCTAATAGGTGGATAATTATTCAAAAATATTTCGGGAAGTTGAACCTATAGGAAAGTCCTTCTTTTATCTGAATTGTATTGTTATTCTTTTCTTAGTTAATTGATCACTTAAGTTATTTTAATTAATTGTCATTCATTAAGAGTAGTAAAGAAAATTCCTGTGTTGAGGTTAACACGAGTTGGTTGTTTTGTCGGGCGCGAAAATCTTTCTCGATATGTGAGGTTGAGGGATAATTTCAAGGATTAAGTGGTCTCAGTTTAGTAAGGCCTTGTGTAAATCTATTGTTCTTTCGTGAAAGTGATTAAGTTGGGTGAGGGGCTCGTAGACGTAGGCTACGTGTATCAAACTACATTACCAAATTTCAATGTTGAAATGTTTAATTTCATATTTATTTTTCTGTTTTCGTTTGGTACAAAAAAATTAATAGTTGTCGATATAGTTACTTTATATCTAATAACCGACAGACACAGTTACAAGTAACTGCGGCAGAACCTTACAAGTAATTGTGGTCAGTTTATGAAACTACTACACCTTTTCAATTTTCTTCAATTGGAAGTCAGAACTTGGTAGCAAGTTGATGCAGATCCAAGTTTCGTGAATATGGCTACAAGAGAGGGTACATCGATCACCAGACCAGCACTGTTGGGCGGCTTTAACTATCCTATATGGAAATCACGGATGAGAGTCTTCATCCAAGCTCGTGGTACAAAAGCTTGACATTCGATAGTACATGGGTGGAGGCACCTGATGATTATTGATGATAAAAGAGAGGCATTTCAAAAAAATCCATCTGAATGGATAAGAGTCGAAGAAGAAAGTGCACTTGGAAACTCATAAGCAATGCATGCAATTTTTATTGTTGTTGATGAAGGACACTTCTTATTGATATCAGCCTGTGAATCGGCTAAAGAAGCTTGGGATACTTTGCATACTATTCATGAAGGGATCAAATCTGTGATAGCGTCAAAACTACATATGTTAGCTATGAGGTTTGAAGAATTGAAGATGGAAGAAAATGAGGCTATTGTTGACTTTCTTGAAAATTTACACAATATAGCGAATTAGGCACATCAACTCGGGAAGAAATATTCCAATATGAAACTAGTCAAAAAGACATTGAGATCACTACCTCCAAGATTTATTTCAAAAATTGCCGCAATCGAGAAGGCTCATGACATCAGTGACTTTGTCGTTGGAGAAGGTAATTGGAATTCTTACCAATTTTGAAATAAATTTGTTAAGAGGCAAACAAGAAAAGAGCAAAGGATTGGCACTACAAGCTGAAATTGGAAAAGGCATAAATGATGTAGAAGATGATTCTGATAAGAATGAGGATATGAAATTATCGACAAGAAATGGTGTTGCATTAGTTGCTTTGTACAACAAAAATCCAGTTGCATGCCTAACAGTAACTAAGAAGGAAGTAATTGAAGGCGAAAAGGGGGGTAAATCAGAAAATTTCAAGAAAACAGAAACAGATCAAGTCAAGGTTCAATATTAGATTGTGACAGTGATTTAGATGATAAAGAAAGAATATTTACGAGGCTTACAAAGTAATATATGAAAATGGGTGAAAACATTTAGAAAAAAATGAAAGGTTGAAGGAAGAAAACTTCTCTATGAAGAAAACTATCCAAGATTTAGAGAAGAAATTGATAGTAGCTTTAGACGAGCTCGGTGAAGCCAAACTGAAGTTAGCAAGTAATGAAAAGGGAATTGATTACAAAGGAGAGTACTCCAAGGTGAATGATGAGAAAATTGATATACCTAAATCTGCCTAAGAATAAACATCGAGGAAAAATTGAAGATTTATTCCCACATGTGATTTTTGCGGAGTTATCAGGCACATGAGGCCAAAATGCTACAAGTTACTACGGATGTTGTTTCAAATAAGTCAAAACTGAAGGACCTTATATCCCTCATATAAATTTCAGGATTAGCCTTTATTATCGAAATCCACTTGGAATAGAAAGGGTCAAGGAAAAGCACAAAGACGTAGTGAAGGAAAAACAAGAATGTAACATCCCACCCCGACGGGAAGGGTAGAATAGTAATTTGGCATAGGATGAGAGTGATTGGGCTTCATTAGGACTGTTCATGCATACTAGTATTGGGACACGGTGAATTTTGTGCACATGAAATAACTGTACATGCATACATGACATTCCCGATTTTTGTGCCTAATGTAGTTTTACTGTGATTAACGTGGTTCTTGTGTTTGAAAAATTATTCTAAGCGCGCCATTGAGTGTTTTATATTTTAAGATATTTTTAGAAATTTTTTTGGAATTTTCTGGAGAAAATTTCCGGACCGAAAAAATCGTCAAGCGACGAACCGGTTGATTTTCGGTAGCAAAAATTTCTATCCAATGGCACTGTAATATTGGGTATATTATTTTGGGATTGAAATTAGGGCCATTGGATTAGAATGAGTCAAATTGCATTAGGGTTTAATAAAAAGTTTTTGTCTTTGATCTTTTTTTGTCTTTTTTCTCAAAAATGTCAAGTGTCCTACCTATTTAATGCTTTTGTCTTCTTCCTCTCCTTGTGATTTTGGTGGCTTCACATTAAAGGGATAAAAAGAAGAGTTCTTGCTCATTTGTTTCCTTCCCCATCCGAAAATCTTCACTTCTTTCCATCTCCATCGATTTCTTCTCCTTCTTTAAGTTACTCTCCTTCTACCTAAGAGCCTTCCTTATATGCTTGCAAACTTAAACCTTCTACCTCCTTACCATGATGACAACCATGTATGAGGATTAGAAAGTAGAGAAAGTGGAGAAGTTGGTGTAGTTTTGAAGAGGGAAAACTTGATTAGGTAAGCTTTTGTTTTAAGCTTTGGTTGTTTATTTAATGAATCATAGTTGTTAGATGCATTCATTTGGAGTTATGGTGCATTAAATATGATTTATGATGCATGAATTTCATGAAACCTATGGCTTGATTATTTGGGTATAAATGTATGTTGTGTGAGGGTAAGTGAATGAACATGGTTTATATTGGTTTTAGCTTGATTTTGGATTGAATATTGATGACTAATCTTGCATAGAAATTAAGAGTTTAATGCTGAAAAATTTTGACTATGGGTCTAAGTGAGTGTAGGAATGATCTAGGGACTGATTTTATGTCCAATTGTGATGCTTATGGTAGTAGAAGTTCAATTGGCATGATAGGAAGTGTATTTGAGTAGTAAAGCTGAAAATTGGTTTTTGACCTACTGTACTGTTTTGAGCATAACTCATTTTGTGGTTATGCAAATGAGGTGAGGTTTGTTCCAAATGAAACTTTGGCTTGTTGGCTACATTTTTGTGTGAAATAGGTGTTGTCTAATTTTATCCTTAAGAGGGTGAATTTTGGCTTGGAAAGTTACTGTTGATGTCTGTATGAACAGTAACCGAACCAATGACCTAAGTGTTTTGATGATTTTTCTAAATTAATTTAGAATGAATTGATGAAAATGGTATTCATGAGAGTTGAAGCCTATATTGTTAGCTTTACATTGCCACTGATTTTGCACTTTTTCGATATGTATATTGGGAGATATCGACTGTTAACTATTGACTGATTTTGTACATTGTGGTGAAACCTAGCCTAAGTGTCAGATTTGTGAGAATTCTGATTGGAAGTAATTTTATCAATTTCTGTGAATTGAATTGGCTTGAGTAATCTTCTAAAGAGTTGTAAAGGAAGAAATTATCTTGAAAATGGTATATCGCATGTGATTTTTTGAGATCAGATTTGGGAGTTATGAGTTTTCAAAAACTGAACCTGCATTAGGTTTTTAACTGTTGCCCTGATCAGTCACTTGTTTGGCAGTTTTGAACTTGTTAGGGATGGAATTGGATTTTGAATCCTTCATGAAAATTGAATTATGAGATCTCATCTTTCCAGTGATATAAGGTAGTGATTGTTTTGACATTTGTGCTAGGAGATATGTTGCTTTGAAATATACTTTTCATATTGGGAAATTCCAGTGGGCAGATGCTTTGGTGAATTGTTTGGCCTAGTTATCAAATGAATTTGATTTCAAGTTGTTCATGAAAGTTGTAGATAACATTGGGATCTTTCTTAGAATATTTATTGTGTAATTTTTGATAAAGGAAATGAGAAGTTATTGAATTTACAAGACACTGTTCTGTTTTAGAACTCATTGACTGGGTAGTAACTTTGATTGTATTTTTGACACTCTTAGAGGTGAAATTGGCTTTTGTGTCCTTCATAAAACTTGTAGAGCTCTCTTTTCTCTATGAAATAGATACCAATTTTGTCCAAATTAGAGTTCAGAGTATGGAGTTATGACCTAGACAAGTTGGCATGTCGGAGGCAATTGTTTCAGATCTGTCATTTTATAGGGCTAGTCGACTAGGATTCTTAGACCAGTCGACTACAACCTGCACTAGTCAACTAGGATATGTATTTTTCCTGCACTAGTCGACTACAACCTGCACTAGTCGACTACAACCTGCACTAGTCGACTAGGATGTGTATTTTTCCTTCTTTTGCTCATAACTTTTCCGTCCGACATCCGATTGACCTGATTCTTGAAGCATCAGATTCGTGAAACATTGAATTTCATTTCATGGGAAATTAGAAATTTTTGGACGGGAAATTGATGTGGGTCTGGGTAATGATTCTTTGGTCACTGTTTTATTTATTTTTGGACCTATAGAGCTCCGAATTGAGTACTGTCAGTGCCGTTAGATTTCTAATTTTTAGACGGATTTTTGGTGATTGAAAATTTGGATTTAGGGCTGGGAAAATCATGAACATGCATTGTACACATTTTAAGCGCTATATGTGTATTCTAAAATATTACTGATTTGATTTTTGGTAATCATTGCATCAGAATCGGTATAGAGGCACATTTGGAGCGTCGATCTACCGATGCCATTAAGACTTCCAGGTATTAGCTCGGAAGTACAAGTGAGTAACCTAGATGGTTCATTCAATTATTATATGTTCAATGTGGGGAAATAATGGAGGGATTAGGGTTGTGTTTATTTATGACTGGGTTCCGGATAGGTGGTCCGATGAATTGGAAGAACTGCCATAGAAGTGTATCTGTTTGTGATTCTGTGAACTGACTGACTTCCACTATGTGACACTGTGATACATGAATTGATTGTACCGTTACTGCTTAATCGTGATGTGATCAATTGCTGCTATACTGTGCTTCATTTTGTTGCCTCTATTGTAGCAAACTGGTTTATATGGACTGTTAAATTGGGCATGTGCATTTCATACACAAATGCATAACCGGATAATAACAACAGTTGTGACCAGAGTCGCCATCGACATCGACATCTTGAAAAAGAGCCTCGAGCTCGAAGGGAGTTAGTGCATACCCGAGGGCTCTCCTACTCCCTGACGCCGCTTCATCGTATAATCGCTCATCGTTTATGGGCTCGGTCACAACACTGTAATCAACTGGGTGTCACATGTGCATTGCATACATACTTGACTGAATACTAGAAATGAGAACAAGGCCAGAATGCCTTCCAGAATTGTGAATTGCTTGTGTCTTTGATGATTGGGCGAACCATCGATGATGGTTCTCACCGAGTTCGCAAAACTCACCCAAAATTTACATCTATTTTTCAGGTCTCGAAGAGTACCCCGTTTGACACGGGAGTATGTCTACCGTATGCAAGGGACAGATAGAGGTCGGGATCAGTTTGCGTCTGCATTAGTTTCTCATTAATTATATTCTAAAATCTTTGTAAAAGAATGCTATGTATTTATAGTGAACCTAATTTGGTTATGGCTTTTGTAAATTATTATTGAATGATTGTAATAACTAAAAATGTTTATTTATAAATGTGGGCTCAGATTGTTTACTGTCTATTCCGCGCACATGAGTGTAATGAAAAAAAAAGAAGAAACAAAAATTTCATACTGAGTTTCGACTGACTGATGTAGCACGCCACCCTCGCGGGGCACGAACTCGGATATCACCAACGATGTCGGGTTCGGGTCACGCGAGAGTGGGGTGTTACATTTTTAATGTAGAGCCCGGCCTCTACCCCATCACTCCAGGTATTGTCCTCTTTGGTCAAGGATTGGCTCAATGGTAAGAGGCGTGCACTTAAAGTGCAACAAAACCTTGAGGTCTTGGGTTCAAGTCGTGGACTCACCCTTGACCAAAGAGGACAATACCTAGAGTGATGGCAGTAGAGGCCGGGCTCTACAAAGAAATTATTCAGATTTACAATTAGTTACTACTTTTGAAGAAACTGTTCAGACTGAGGATAAGTCAGTACTAGACAATTGATGATCGAGACAATGCAACGAGGAATAAGTCCAAGTTTGAATTTCTTCGAGGGGCATAGGGATTGTGTGCATTACAATTTTGAAGTATAGTTTGATGTTATTTATTATTAAAAAAAAAGATCGAAGAAGTTATCATTTAGGCTTTCTGAGTTTTTTATTTATGGGCTTTATAAGGTTCAGTTGATTGATGTGTGCATGAGGCTATGCTTGATGATAGGGTTCTTGAACTTAATGAGTCGTATGTAGATGACTTTGATGTGATTAATAATACTTTGGTGAGTGTTTTGACTGGTGGTAAATTTTCATTTTAGCACACTTATGATTCTTCCGCTGCACCTATTGTTAATTTTTATGCTTCTTTATTTACTGAGATTGATCGCATTAAAGGTATTCTTGTTTTGACATTGTTTTATCCCAAGAAGGAGACATCATATTGTTTTTTGGTGGCTATTCCATTTAGGGGAGATTTCGAGATATATGTGTGACTATTCGTCTTGCTTTTTGGTATCTTTTTTTCTTAAGGGGGAGAAATTTAGATGATTAGATAATTGTGATGTTCTTTGGAACTTGATGTTGGATTAAGGGGGAGCATTTACCACTTGAACCATGAATTTGTGAACTTGATACTTATATGTCCAATTATGTTATTTAGGGGAGTTTCTTATTTGTGACAAATAATGCCAAAAAGGGAGAGATTGTTAGATATATGACATATATCTACTTATTTTTGTTTTGGCATTTTATTTATTAATTGGACCTATAAGATGTTAATTGGACACTAATAGCTAATCACTAATCCTTATTTAACTTGGATTCAAAAAGTTATCGGGGATAAACTTCTAGTTGTGATAGAGTTCTATCCCTAATTGATGCATATCTTGGTAAGATGTGATGTGGATTACGATAGTGCCGTTGTTGGGGTAGTGCTGGAATTTTGGTAGGTGTGTATTAATTGAATTTTGAAAATATAGCCGAATGTGTGCGTGAGTTTTGTGTTGGTGATACACGGTTGATTGATTTTTGGTTGAAATATGTGTGTCTTGTGTCGTATGGAGTGATTGAAAGTTCTTGGTGTTAAAAGCTTGCGTGTGAAATATTTAGTGGTGTCTGTTGCAAGCTGTTAATTAATCGTGTGAGAGTGAAGCCTTGATGTTCATGGTTTGGTATTGAGTTATTGGAGCAACTCATAGTTAGACAACTTTTGAGTATTACGTGTGGTTTTTCTGGCTTAGGAGTTTATCAGTTTTGCACTGATTTGTCTGGGAACTACTTATGCTGAACATTCATTTCCTTAAGTATTTCACAGCTGGGTTGTCTTTGAGGATTGAGTGTGTCTTCTATTGTAAACTACTTGCTGACTGAGTAGCTGTGACCTGATTCTGAAGTTGACGTGGATCAGCCTAATAGGTAGACAATTATTCAGATATATTTTGCAAAGTTGAACTTATAGGGAAGTCCTTCTTTATCTGAAGTGTATTGTTATTCTTTTCTTAGTTGATTGATCACTTAAGTTATTTTAATTAATTGTCTTTCATTAAGAGTAGTAGAGAAAATTCCTCTGTTGAGGTTAATATGAGTCGATTGTGTTATCAGGTGTAAAAATCTTTCACAAGAAGTGAGCTTGAGAGATAGTTTCAAGGATTAAGTGGTGTCGGCTTAGTAAGTCCTCATATAAATCTATTCTACTTTTGTGAAAGTAATTAAGTTGGGTGAAAGCCCCACAAACGTAGGCAATGTGTGTCGAACTACATGACCAAATTTCGATGTTGATCTGTTTAATTTATTATTTATTTTTCTGTTTTTGTTTGGTACAGAAAAATTAACAGTTGTTGATACAGTTACTTTATATCTAGTAATCGACAGATACAGTTACAAGTAACTGCGACATAACCTTACAAATAACTACAGTCAAATCGAAGTTTGCGAAACTACTACACCCCTTCAATTTTCTTCAGGGACGAAGAATGGATAATGACATGCATACAAACTTCCTCATTAAGTGTTCTTGTTAATGGTTTTCCATTTAAACTTTTAGAACTAGCATGAGGAATATAACAAAGCAATCACCTATTTCGATATATGTTTACGTTAGTTATGGAAGGCTTCTTTAGATTAGTAACGAGACTTATCTCATCTAATGGGAGCTTCAAATATCATCACAATAGTAAAGAGATCAAGCTTACTCACTTTATACATGCGTATGACTTGTTATTGTGGTGTGAATTTGATGCTTTTTTCATAAATATAATGATGCATGCTCTTCAACTCTTTGCTCAATGGTCTAATTTTAAATATAACCTGGATAAAAGCAACCTATCTCTGCTGATGCAAGGAATCCAGAGGACTTCAAGCGAATGACTGGTATGAACAATGTGCCAAATACTTTCTACTACTTGGGAGTTCCTATTACTGCTCATAAACTCAAGTTCAACGATTGTTTTCCTATTATTGAAAGGGTGAAAAAAGGGTCCAGGCATGGCAAAACAAGTTTCTATCCTATGCAACCAGGGTAGCCCTTATGTTTTCAGTCCTCAGTAGCCTTCACCTTCACTGGACTGCGCAAGTAACTCTTCCTAAGAAAGCTATAAAGAAGCTTGATAGGATTATGAAATTTTTTTTTATGGAATGGAACTTCTGTCAACTCTAAGCAAGCTAAAATTAAGTGGAGTGTTACCATGATCTTAAAAAAGAAAGGGGGCTTTGGGATTATTCCCATAACAAAAATAAAAAAGTTTTAATGTGTAAATAGATGTGGAGATTGTATACCAATCCTGACGCATTATAGATTTAATAGATCCATGAATATTACTTGAAGACTACCAACTTCTAGCAGTAGAATTGTTTTAAGATTTGTTCTTCCATTTTTAAAGAAATTATGGCACAGAGGGAGGTTATCTAGCTTTGCATTTGGCATAGAATAGGTAATGGAGCTAAGACGTGGCTCTGTTTTGACAAGTGGCTTGACATAAGCCCTCTTGCCCAAGTTCCCAAGCTCCAAAAAACAAACTGCCCCTCAGTTCTAGAGTTTCTTGCCTGATTACCAATGGTGAATGGCATGGAGAATTTAGGGGATTTCACACTCTGTTGAACTATATTTCTTAAATGAACGATGCTACCCATGATGTTCCTATCTACTGGAAATTGACTCTGAATGGACTGTTCTCAACGTAATCTTGTCATCAACTATTTACTACTTGATCTTTTATAGAGGTTCCTTTGTTTAAACTCTTATGGAAACACTTTATCATCCCCTAGGCTTCCTTCATAACATGGCTAACTATTAAGAATCGGCTTCAAACAAATAATCAATGGTACGAACATGAATATACCACATGTTTCCTTTGTAACATCGATGTTGAGGATCGTGATCACCCTTTCTTTCAATACCATTATTCCAAGGCTATATGGAGTCAGATATTACATCTACTACCCACTAGCACTAGTCGTTTCAACTAGGAACATATATTGAATTGGATTGTTTGTAATTTGGAACTTGGGAAAATCAATACTCCCCTATTCAAAATCGCTTTCACGATCACAATATATACCATTTGGAAAGAAAGGAATAACCATAAAGCTACTTGTACGAAGGAGGAGAAATACAAGATTGCAAATTAGATAATCAACCTCATTCGAGCTCATATTTATGTAAAAAATGTGCAATATTCACTTTTTGTGAACACGAACGTGGCGATTATTGTCTCACCTTAGCTATTGAAATTACATCCGTGTCATATATTTTATTATATTATTTCTCACCATTGCAATTATCAGTAAACTCTCTTCATGAGAGTTGGAGAAAAGCTAAGACTTTTGTAATTTTTTCATATAGTTTTATCTATGGATAATTTAGAAATAGCCTCTCTACTAGTTAGGGGTAAGGCAACGTACTATTAGACCTCCCCAGACTCCTATGCCTTAACGGGATTTATACTGAGTGTTGTTATTATTTTTGTTATTATTGTAGTAATAATAGTAGTAGTAGTTTTATCTATGAATAATACATCTTTTAAAATTAAAAAAAAAGAGTGGGATGAAGGTCTCCAGAGAAACAAAAGGAGCAACAAGTAAGTTTATGTGGGTAGAAGGATGGCAAAAAAGATTGAGCCGATTAGTTTTTAAAAAACTAATTATTTTAATATCAATTAAATTAATTTCTTACGTGAACAATTTTATTTCACAATAATATAACAATGATATAACATGAAATATCATTAATGACCAACTTTTTGTAAAAATAAAAATTTAAACATTTTATTGTCACATTTTAAAATTTAGATTATAATAGCAAAATTTAATAAAATACATAATTTTTAGTAAAGAACTCTTTTTAACTCTTACTTATATACTACTCTAAAATCTTTTAGATCTACCATTATTATACAAGATGGATCATCATTGCATACAATATATTACTAAAATCTCCAACCAAGCGTTATTACACAAAACAACTTCTAGTATTGTAAATTTTAACAATATCTCACTCTAAGTTCTACATCACAACCATTTATAGTTAATCCACTAGTAAACTACATCATATAAGACTATCATTTCTCTCAATGAGCTAATGTAATATATAACATTTAGACGCAAGACATTTACACCACTTTTGTATAATTCAATCTCAATTCTGAATAAAAGCAATAAATGAGTAAGCACACCTAGCTCATCTGGTCATGGATACCATGAATTGTTTGCTTTTATTGCACTTCAAGATTATATAAGAAACATAACTTACATGTCTAGTTGTTTTTTCTTAGGAGGCTATACAACCACAATCATGTTTTCTATATTTTTTATCACCAATTTACTATAAGCTATAAATGAAGTTTTAGGCATTTGCCAACTCTGAGCAGCTAAATGTTTGCCTCTAATATATTCCCTTCATTTCCACATACTAGATTGGCCTAGATGTTATCATTAAGTAACAAGGGTCTTCGCTGACCAATATGATCTGATGTCTTAACCACTAGTATATTTTGAATCTCTAATCCATCAAGTATGGTTGAACCTGAACAAAGATGATAAAATCTTTATAACAATTGGATCACTGTTGATTTTTAGCACCCACTTTCTTCGACTAGAGCTACCATATGATAAAAAGTATTGTGCAAAGTCGCTAGTTGACATGGATTTTGTTGAATTTTTCTTGTAATAATTTTACTCACTATAAACGAATAAACCACAAGATCGAACTACACTTGTGCTTCTCCCTCATCAAAGAGAGTTATTATGTGGGACTTATATAAACAAGCATGTAATCTTAGAGTTTTAGGATGGAATGGGTGTTTCTTAAAACTCTTTGTATCCCAGATTGTGCCCTTTATGAAAATCAAAGATGAAAATATGGGTCAAAGATACAGATATGTTGTTATAACATAGATGTTTTCAAAAGAGGATACATTATAAGGTACAAAATGAGACATAAGCAAGCTACATATACATAGAGAAATCAGTAAAATCTACAGCTTGGAGATATAGTCATGTCTCAAGTGATGTATTAGCATATAGAGAAGGAGGATCTATAGTCAAAGGAAATGGGCATGCTAGAATTGGATTCATATTCTAGAGTTAGTGAAATCCATGACCTGGGATGTGACCTTATCCTATATCATATTAGCACACTTACCTATAAAAACTTAATTTTTGGTGAATTTTAAACTCTAGAAAGATTATAGAATCTACTAGATTCATAGCTAAATTAGGTTAGATTTGGTTAAGGGCTATTTTACTAAAATTATATCAGTTATGGTTTTCACATATAACTATATATTTCAATGATGAAGTAGTCACTTTTAGTTTTTAATAACATAGGCCCACTTAATTAGATGAATGTTGTTAAAAATATCTTAGTTCTTTTTTTCTTTCTTGTGTTATTCTTGTTATCTATTTTCTTAACAAGTGGTATTAGTGTGCATTAAGCTCATAATGACTTGGCTATAAAGTTTGAATTGGGAAATTTTAACAAATCTAAAAGTTTCAAACTATACTGACAGAGAGTGAAGGATTTAGTGGTTTAACAAGGCATACTAAAGGAGTTCCAAGAGAACAAATCAGAAGATATAGATGAGCTTTATTGAGAAGGGTTATAGGTGTGGGTAACTAAAACTACAACTTTGCTTGCAGATGAGATTATGTACCATTTTACAGAGATTGCATCTATTGTGTAAATAAAATAGAAACTAGAGAGTTAATACGTGTCAAAGTCTTTCATTATATCTAAAGTAAAAATGATACATGTTGAAGTTATAAGAAGGTATAGATCTAAAAATGCATATTGATACATTCAACCAAATTGCCAATGAATTGTTAAGACTTGAGGAGACAATTATAGATGATGATAAAGTAAAGATTATGCTTTTTTTTCCTTCCATCTTTCTTATGAATAATTAGTGATCATACTCATATTGGATAAGGAGACATTTTGTTTAAAAGATATCTTCGTTTCTTATTGGCTTACAAGTAACTAATACCCAATATTGGTGAACATTTTTAAAATGAAAGGTTGTTTGTGAAAGGGAACTAGGATTGTGAGAGGAAGCAAAATGAAGATGGCTCATCTAAGAGGAGTACTAGATCTAAATCAAAGGGAAAAACAATTTGGTATTACAAATGTCAGACATATCAAGAGGTACTATCTAAATAAGAAGAGATAAGATGATGGAAGAAAATTTAATTATAATACAAAGTGGGGGCTCGGATTACAAAAATGGAGATATGTTTAATGTTTTTACCATCCAACTTTATGAATCATAGATACTAGATACAAGATACTCACATCATATAACACTAAAAAATCATTGATTTGTGTCATGCATTTCGTAAAACTTTAGGATTATCTAGTTGGTGGATAATAACGCTTGCAAGATTGTTAGAAAATGTTAGTTTAGGATCAAAATGTTTGATGTTGTTGTCATAATATTGTGTGATGTTTGACTTATACTAGATTTGAAAAAGAACTTAATTTCTTTAGGCATCGTATATGAATGATTTTTAACTATAAGACAACAAAGATAACATTAAGGTGGTAAAGGGTGTATTAATTGTTATGATCAAGATTGGTGGAAAATATCTACTGATTAATAAGGAGCATAATTGTAGGTGGAAAGGTTAACACAACGGTTTTAGATGCTAATAACATTATGTTATTGCAGATATGGTTAAGTCATCTCAATAAATGAGGGATGATAGAAATTAATGGAGGAGCTTACTGAAGGACGTCAAGCATTGTAACTTAGATTTTTATAATATTTGTGTGCTTGATAAATAATCTAGGTTGATATTTAACATGTATAAGCATAAAATTATAGGAATCCTAGACTAGGTGTATACTAATGTATGTGGTCCTATTAAAAAATTGTAGAAGAGGGATCTCAGTAATTATGATATTCACTGATGATTTTTCAAGGAAAATCTAGGTATACATTATGAAGTAAATATATGAGATTTTTGTAAGGTTTAAGGAATGAAAGGTTAAGGTGGATGATCAAACAAGTAAAAAAAATTTAAGTACATAAGATCAAACAATAGTATTGAATACACGAGCTCACAATTCTATAAATTATATTAGTAGTATAGAATTCAAAGACATCATACAGTTAAAAAAAGCCAAAATAGAATGGCATTTTGAAGAGGATGAATAGATTTATAACTAAAAAAACTAGGTGTTTGAGGTTGAATATGTGGTGACCAAAATTTTCTGTACATAAGCAATGAGTATTATGTATTACCTCATTAATAGAACAGTAAAGACATCACTGAATAAAAGAGTAGTAGAGGAAGTAAGTTAGATTTCTTTATATTCCAAACCTTTGGTTGTCCTACTTATATGCATATTTTCAATTATTAGAGGTTAAGACTTGATCCATGGTAAAAAAAAAAAGGTTATCATTATTGGCTATCTTAAAGGTATGAAGAGATACAAGTTTTGGAACCCAACATTAAAGTAGGGATGCAATGTTTAATAAGATGTATCTGTTGAAACAAATATATAAGGAGAATGTGCCAAGATTGGCATAAAATAGTACAAAAGGTACAAGTGGAACTAGAATATCCTAAATCATACTTAAAAGTAGTCATAACAATTTTATCCTTTTTTGATTTAGCTCAACCCAAAGTCAATAAGCCAGCCCTAGGTTGAATGGGCTTTAAGCGAGGTTTAGGCTTAGGAACCCAACTTGAATCCTAACTTGAAAGGCCCAATAACAACCGAATTCCCTCTCTTAAAATAACATTATTTTAGTTTAACCATAAAAAATTTGTGACCTAAAATGACGTCATTTTAGTTTATAAATTTAAGAAACAATATGCGGTCATAACTTCCTTTATCTTGCATGCATTCATGTAATGAATGTTTGTCATAACATAACCTCGGTCAATTACATTGATGCACATTCACATTTTAGACCACATTCATCATCGGACCGTAGTCCGGCATACAGCAGAAATGTTGAGTACACTTTTGCATTCATATACATATTCATAAATTTGTATATTTGAAGCACTTATTTCGTCATGTTCACATATAAGGAGCACTCTAATAATTCATTCATACACTAGAATCACCGGATCTTCCTTGTCCGAAATCAACACAATCAAACCACATCAATGCCATTATTCAAAACAAACAAACAGTTAATTGAGTGAGACCGTCTAGGTTACTCACAAGTTATTTTTGAAGCTAGTGCCTGGAAGATCTGACAACGTCTGGAGGTTGACGTTCTAGTTGCCCCTCTATAATGAATATTATACACAATATCACAACTTACACAATTATAAGTATTCAATAATGCACATGTATGGCATGAATTATGTACAATGCATGTGTATGACAAATCTTGGGTATTTAACCAACAATTTATTCATCCCATTTGTAGCCCCATGTCTCCAGTTTACCACAAAATAAAATTCATCTTATTTGGATTAGTAGGGCTCTAGAAATTATCAAAATACCGAAGTATGTTCAGTGGATTAACGACAGTTCATATTACTTAAGAGTACACTCATTGCACCCGTCCCACTCTTTTCACTCAATCTTTCCACATTCATTTCAGATAGCTATGATTCTTGTTGGAGATGTAGATCAATGTCTTATGAATATAATGGTTCAAGAATCAAGTCATTTGGAGGTCTAGAGAAGAAGTTATGGCCAAAAGAATCCAACATGTTCATATCTTTACTCGTATTCTACATGTCTTGGAGCAATTGCTATAACTCTCACTATAGATGTTGGATTAACTTTGTTTTTAGACTATTGGAAAGAGGACTTCCAAATCTATAACTTTCATGAAAACCTCGAAGGCCAATTCTGTCGTCTGACTTCTGTATCGTCTCACTTTTTGCATCGTCTCACTTTCCTTTCGTCTTAGTTCTATCGTCTCATTTCCATCGTCTCATTTCTATCATCTCATTTTCTTCCATCTCATTTCTTTCATCTCATTTCTATTGTCTCATTGCTTCCGTCTCATTTTCTTCCGTCTCATTTCTATCGTCTCATTTTCTTCCATCTCATTTTCTTCCGTCTCATTTCTTTCGTCTCATTTTCTTCCATCTCATTTTCTTCCGTCTCATTTCTTTAGTCTCATTTTCTTCCATCTCATTTATTCTGTCTCATTTCTATCGTCTCATTTTCTTCCGTCTCATTTCTATCCTCTCATTTTCTTCCGTCTCATTTCTATCATCTCATTTATTCCGTCTCATTTTCTTCCGTCCCATTTCTTTCGTCTCATTTCTATCGTCTCATTTTCTTCCGTCTCATTTTTTTGTCTCATTACTATCGTCTCATTTTCTTCTGCAAAATGTCTCCATTTATAAGGATCATAACTTTTGACTCCGATGTCCAAAATTTTTATACTATATACCATTGGAAAGATAAAAGAAATATTTAAAACTTTCCAGAAGGTGTCTTGGCTAAAATTTCTTTATATCAATCCCAAATTTGCCCCTAAAATTTGAAGATGAATTTTCCCTACGCATACCAACGTACTGGACTAACTTCATAACTTCATGAAATTTTGAGACTTTTAGAGACAGAACTGAAATTCGATATCTTCATACAAAATGTAGCCATATGTCTCTAGTTTAATTCAAATTAAGAATCATCTCGTTTAGACAACTAGAGAAAACGTTATGGCTAAAAAACTGAAGTGTATTCAGTGAACATTTTCTGGATTTTCAAACTTTCAATATTTTACATCACCAAAATATCAAAAAAAAATTCAAAACTAATTTAACACTATAACTGAATTTATTTCTTCCCAACCATCAAGTATTTATGAACAAACACGTAAATGCCATTTTTCATGCAGATGACAGTAATTTATCAACTTTATTTTACAAATCCTCAACTCTAAAGGATTTCTTCACCACTTACCTACTGAAAATTCCAAAATCTTCAAGCCCTAACTCCATACGTTTCACGTACTTCACTAAGTACAATGACCAACTTCTAGTTTTTCTCAGGATAGAGGACACAAATGGCAAAGTAAGTTTGGTGAAGGAAAGGAAAAACACAAAAGTCTCTTAGAAAGTATTTGATGGAAAACTATGTGTTTCAAAAGGAAGTTTGACAAAGATGACAATAAAGAAGGGACTTGGACAAGACTTAACCTGTCAACTCTCAAAGAATAGTAACATACTTCTAACAAGAGTACAAAAGTCTAAGTGACACTTGTCACTTTCCCCATACCTAAGTTCTAACTTAGTTTCTTTTGAAACTAACTCCCTTGACTGTCATCTTTACAATCCAACTATCTCTAAAGTTTCTTTTAATTTCTTGTTCCCTATTATATATATATATATTTACATTGGAAATATTATATATATTTCTCAATACTCCATAAATTCCAAAAGTAACTCCTAAATTCACCAACATATACAAATACGATATTTCCACCAATCACTAATATTTCCAATGTAAAAATTTCTATAACTCTAAAATCCATAGATCATTCCAATTATACCCGGAATTATTCATGAATGCATGTACAATTATTTTCATGTGCAAATACATTCACTATTCATCTATAAGTGCATGGCATTTTTATGCATGAATATGGAAATGCATCTCTAGCTCTCATTAATTACTCACATTTACTATTCTAACCCTCCCACAAGTAATGGGATGTTACAGATTCAACAACTGAGGCATAGTACATTGCCACTTTAGACGCAACAAAGGAAGCAATTTGGATCAAGAAGTTCATTACTGAACTTGGTGAGGTTCCTAGCAGTGATGGGCCTATACAATTGTATTGTGACAACAATTGAGCTATTGTGCAGGCAAAGAAATCAAGGTCTCATCAACGATCAAAGAACGTACTCCGCAGATATCATCTGATTAGGGAAATCATTGGTCGAGGTAATGTACAGATAGAGAGAATTCCCACCGAGCAGAATATTGTTGATCCATTGACGAAGTCATTGTCACATAATAACTTTGATTTTCATGTACTCGCCTATGGTATTAGATACCAAGGCAATTGACTTTAGGTCAAGTAGGAGATTTGTTAGAGTATGCCTTAAAGGTAATCGCTTTTAGCGTGTTTTGTACAAAGTTATTTACATACTTTATTTTCAATAATAAAGAAAGACATATTTCATTAATTTGGTGTTCATTATTTATGAATTGATATTGATCTATAAGCAAATTAATGAAGTATAGGATATATGACATAGTATTAAGGAAATCATGATGTGATCATAGTATTGAGATTCCTATCATGTGCAATTATGTCAGTATATAAATTATACCTGGTCATAGGATTAATGAGACTGGACATCGTTAATCCGCATATACTAGCACATGCCAAACTCCTTGATTTGATCAAGTAGTGGATCTCAGAAACTTTAAACATAAGATGTTTAGAGTTAAGATGTAGATGCTTGCTAGAAGTAGTAAGTACATTGGATGACCTACCATGAGATCATCACGTGGATGTCCTATTCTAATGTCAGTGATAATCTTATCATATCAATGGTGTAAGTATCCTTAGACTTGAGGTACTCAAGGATATCTTGGATACTGATTATGTGCTTTGACTCCATTCTTTGTTGTCATGGAGAGGTCGCTCATAGAGTGGTGATTAGGTACAACTTGAGGTATTCGAAGGTAATTGAGTTGCCAATAGAGGATTCACCACTTCTGTGATAGCAGAAGATAATACCCACGACTTCTTGTCGGGGTCATTACTTAGAAATCTCTGGCGGAGTACATGTGTCATGAAGAATGTCTTCATTGACATATAGAGTACTGAGTCTCAGAACAAGAACTGATATCACTTGGACTAGATTTGACGTAGTTAATCTAGTGAGAGTTGACACTTTGCCCATACTCATAACCAAGTAGGGTATATCGTGGTGAAAGGATGAATTGCACAGCAATTGTCTATGGAAGGGTTCGTGAGATGGTTCGTGACGAGCACGGGTTCATTTGTCAAACCACTTACTTTCGATCAATTGGGGTTATGATGTATTGCTAGACAACACTCATAACTTGCTTAGATTAAATGTTAATCTAAATTACCAACATAACGAAGAATCTAATGGGTTACACGCATAAGAGTGACTCAGATGATTCATAAAATAGTTTTAAATATAAATCCATTATATGGAGAGCAATAGAACCAAATGGATCCCGATGAGATTGGGAGATGTCTCAATACGATCGCGACATCAATATTGCAAAAATAGTTCTCCGGTGTTTTTCCACACCTAGAACACAATAAGACCGACTCTAGTGTGACTAGGGAAGATGAGAGTCTTCTTTAATAAATTGCATTTATTGTCTTTAAATAATAGAAGACAAAAATAATAAAAGACAAAAAGCTAAAAAGGACATGTTCATAAGAAAGGTTTTTTAACAAGTACATAAAAATCATCTTTCAAGCTTCTCTTTTAAGGTTGATCATCTTTTTCTCTCTTCTTTCTCTTTTAACATTTTTGCTCTCCATAGAACAAAGGAGAAAGTTAGCACTATTATCTTTATTCTAGCTATTTTCGGATCAAAGAGTTTTATTCAATTAATTTCTCCGATCTCTGTGTAGATACCGATAGAGACGGTATATTTTGGTCGTTGTAGTTTGCGACAACCTGATAAGTAAAAGATCGAAGAACGAAGGAGACTACATACAAGATATATGGTTATTATATGAATGATTGACTTATGTAAATGCATGAATTCCTATATATATATATATATATATATATGTTATGAACATATATATGAATTGGAAATATTTAGCTAGGTTTTATAGTATTTCCTTGTATAGGCATATAGATTCTAGATTTCGAGAAAGTCCTGAAATAAAATTTATTTCCGCATCGAGTGTATATGATGCTTGCACGAGAATTTTCCAACATCTTGTGGAGTTAGTATAATCAGTCTTATATGAACATAAGTTGTTTTTGGTGAAATTTGAATTTTGGAAGAATTTTAAGCCCCACTAATGTTATCGTAAAATTAAGTTAGGCGTGCTAAAGATGTTTTAAGTTAAATTTTACTATTTTGAATTTCCATATATAAATATATATTATAAACTTAATTATTGTAACCATCATCATATTCTTCAACAGTGAAACAATCTCTATTAATTTCCGAGAATATAAACACACATAATTAGTTAAGTCTGGTAAAAATTTCTTATATTTTATTTTCTTTCTTTAATTATTCTCGAATCTTCAATCAAAAGCATCAAGTTACCTTGTCAGTATGATTAGACAAGTAGCTGGTTTGGTCTTATACGACATCTAAAATAACATCTCTTAATTCTATATCAGCTAAAATAACATCTCTTAATTTTTGTATGTATTCATGGTTTCTTCTTAATTACTTCAAAAATATTAAAAGTGCTAACTTGTCCAGCACAAACGCACTCAAGCAGGGGAATACACATATCCTAAAGATCTATAAAAATAAACAATCTTCACCCTTGCCATATGAAAAAAGAAAAAAATTTTCATAACAATCTTTTGGAAACATAAAATTACAATTCAAAATGTCAATTTATTGGACCCTAAAGAGTAAAGACAAAAATCAAGAAGAGCCGTTTTAAGCTCTTGGTTAGTTCCTTTCGCAACCCCAAACGACGGAAAACGACCACTCCTGGGATTTGAATTTGACCTTGGAAATAACTCTTTCGCTTTTTAGTTTCCGTGGATGGTACAGTCGGAATTCCAACGTGCGCTAAGTTACTACCCCCTCCTTTCCGCACACTGGAACATCACCTACTCCCCAAAAGCACGTGCAAGCATAATAATAACCCCAACGCCGAATCACCCTCGCACGCGCCGTCCAAACCAAAGTTACCAAACCCGTGCTCTACAACGCGCCAGCTCCTAGTTGTGGGCTACATATTTGAAATCCACTGGAGGAACCCTCCATCATCCCTGACGGACATGCAAACGCTTACCCCTCCATTTCTCTGACGCATGCCGGGTGGCAGAGATCTAGAAGGAGTTTGAATATAAGAAAAGTCGCGTATGCTTGCAGTGCAGTGCAGACCATATTACGTATTTAAATGATTTAGTAACCAAAATAAAAACGAAAAACAAAAGAAAGCTCAAAAAGGCATATTCTACGGCCCAGCCTCCTTCTTTAAAACAGAAAACATACGCCAACATTCTGTCGACGATTCACGCTATCAGAACACTTCTCTCTCGCGTCGCGCTTTTGGCTTTCTGATTTAGTAGTTAATAATCAACGAAGATGCACTCGAATCACTTGCTTCTCGAGGAACCTATAAGGATGGCTTCAATTCTCGAGCCATCTAAGGCTGTGAGTATCTCTTTTTCTATTAGTTTTTACGCTTGTTGTTTTGATTTCCTGATGTGCTCTTTTTGTTGATTTTCAGACCTTTTTCCCTGCAATGACGAA
Organism: Erythroxylum novogranatense; assembly: GCA_029891385.1. NCBI lineage: Eukaryota > Viridiplantae > Streptophyta > Magnoliopsida > Malpighiales > Erythroxylaceae > Erythroxylum > Erythroxylum novogranatense. The sequence continues at coordinate 103,713,538 of CM057232.1, forward strand.
GATTGTGGGCACCCTAGGGCCTAGGTCCCGATCTGTGGAGATTATTTCTGGATGCCTCAAGGCTGGAATGTCTGGTAATTCTTCGATTTTTCTGGTTACTTCTTTCTTTTATTATATAGATGCTTTGGGTTGTGGAGGGATCGGATGGATTTGAAAGTTGTCGATTGTGTGGAACAGTGGCTCGGTTTGATTTTTCATGGGGCGACGCGGAGTATCACCAGGAGACTTTAGAGAATCTCAAGAAGGCTGTCAAGAGCACTAAGAAGCTCTGCGCCGTATGTTTATCTGGATTTTTCCTCTTTCTGTGTTAAAAGTTTTTTTGTATTTCTTGTGATATTTTCCTGGGATTTGAAACTCATGACGTTGGTCTTGTATTAGCATTCTAGATTTGGTGAACGAGTGCTAGTTTGCGCGGGTTATTTATTTTTTTGCTTATTTGTTCAGGTTATGCTCGACACAGTAGGCCCTGAGTTGCAGGTTATTAACAAGAGTGAGAAATCTATATCTCTTCAAGCCGATGCCACTGTGGTTCTAACTCCTGACCAAGGACAAGAATCCTCTTCTGAACTATTGCCTATCAATTTTGATGGACTTTCTAAGGTTTGAAAATGTGGCTGCATTAGAGCTTTAAATTTTTTTTTCCTCACACAACTATTAGACTAACGTTGGGTTTGTTCTCCTAATATTTGGGAGTCATGGCATTATTATGGTAATGAAATCGTGAAGTTTAATTGTTTCGAAGTAGTTTAGTTTGTGATACTTCAAGTTTGAGAAAATTTTGTTTGACAAGGCTTTCCCAAGCATTTGAGTGCTATATTGCCAGACATTGTTTTGGTTTTAGTCTTAATTTTTTATATTATCAAGTAAATGGCATTTTAAATCTGTGGCGTGTATATGTAAATGGATGCCTTAAAGTGATTTCTTGTAATGCCCAGAATTCTAGCAATCTTATTGTTGTTCTATCTTGGGTTTTTCTCATATGTGAATGGTTGATGAGGTTTTTTGTTTTTGGAAAAAGCTGAACCATCCATTTTGATATTGGCAGGCAGTGAAGCCAGGAGATACCATTTTTGTTGGTCAATACCTGTTTACAGGAAGTGAAACTACTTCTGTATGGCTGGAGGTAGGAACAAAACAGGGGAAACTTTATGAAACCAGTTGAATATTTAAGAATTGACTTGTTACATTTTTCCTATTTGATAAGTGATTTGGAAATGCTTATGAATAAGTTACATTTTTCCTATTGTTCCGTTATGTTTTCTCTTGGGTTATAGGGGGCTTAATCGGACTTGTAGATTGTATCATCTTTTTTCTTTTAATATATTTTTGGCAAGCTGACGAAAGTTGATGACAATTTGAATGTTGAAGAAGTTGAGTTCATATTGATAAGTTGGCTTGATGAACAAGAAGACATGAATAAACTCAGTTTCACCTGAAACTTCTATACTTTAAAGGCATATAGGTGGATCTCCTATTTGTGTGTGCATGAGAGAGAGAGAGAGAGAGAGGTTTTGAGAACAAATTGCATTCGTAGGCATTATGGGGAGCCAAATTACATTCATTGATGAAATTAATGTTATGCTGGAGTGGTCAGGTTTCAGAGCTGAAAGGCAATGATGTGGTTTGTGTTATAAAGAACACTGCAACTCTGGCAGGGTCATTGTTCACTTTGCATGCCTCTCAAATTCGTATTGAACTGCCTACCCTTTCTGATAAAGATAAGGAGGTTAGTCCCCTCATCTTTGCTTCGGTCTATAATATCATGCGATGGTTACTTTTAACTGTTAAGTGATTATTACAAGTAATGCAGACCATAAGTTCATGGGGAGTGCAGAACAAAATTGACTTCCTTTCATTGTCTTATACACGACATGCAGAAGATGTTCGCGAAGTAAGATCTTGTGTTTCAATGTTCTTTCACTGCACCATGACTCATTCTATTGGTGATAGTTTCTGCATTCTTGAATTCAGTTGTTTGTTAATTGGTACTGTGATGCAGGCCCGTGATTTCCTCTCAAAAATGGGTGACCTTTATCAGACTCAAATCTTTGCCAAGATCGAAAATGTAGAGGTAAATTCCATACATGTATATCTTAAGGGCTTTGATGTCATAAACTGGATTTTGACTAAATATGTGACCATTACTTCCAGGGACTAACGCACTTTGATGAGATTTTACAAGAAGCTGATGGTATTATCCTTTCACGTGGAAATTTGGGTATTGATCTTCCTCCTGAAAAGGTAGGTGTCCAAATTTAGAAATTAGTAAATTCTTTTTGGGAAGTTCTTATCTAGTATGCATTTTCACATCCTTAATTCTGCTGATGCATCTGTACAGGACGTAGTATGTCATTTGTTGATACCCTCATAGTTGACTTTAAATCATTCCAATTCTCTGTGTCAAACTTTTGTAGGCCCACAGTGAACATTACTTCTGCTAGTATATAAACAACAATAATTGTTTCACTAAAGCCACTTTTTGACTGATCCCTTGTGTAGGAAGAGTTATTTGACTTTTTGGAACTTGGTACCAAAGAAGTTGGAGAATGCTTTTAAATAATCCCTTTGTATGTGCAGGTGTTCTTATTTCAGAAAGCTGCACTTTACAAGTGTAACATGGCTGGCAAGCCTGCAGTATGCACTCGTGTGGTAGACAGCATGACTGACAACCTGAGACCGACACGAGCAGAGGCAACTGATGTTGCAAATGCTGTTCTTGATGGTGTGCTAGTACTCTGGACTGCAAATTTCCTTATGTCTTTGGTTATTTCCATGTTGTATTTGCAATTTTCTTGTCTCTGTGTGCCATAAGGGCTTGCTGAGACAGGCAAACAGATCTTTTGCTTTGGCCTTTTTTTGTATCAATGAGCAATGCATCCATCAGTTTTGTCAATTCTCGTCCAATTGTTTATGGGATGTATATCTTGTACCTGACTTCTCCGTGATTCTCTATCCATGCAGGAAGTGATGCAATTCTTCTTGGTGCTGAGACTCTTCGTGGACTATACCCTGTTGAAACCATTTCGACTGTTGGTAAAATTTGTGCTGAGGTACCAAGATCCTTTGCAATACTCATTGATTTAGATAACCAGTTTCATAAAAGTTTGGACTTCAAGAGTTGACAGAATTGGAACACGAGTATTTTAACTAATTGAACTCCAAACTTTGGTGCCTGCTCTTTTATATGGTTGGTTCCATGTGGAAAATATCATTTGTTATTGGGTTGCCGTAGCTTCCCTAATTAGTACTTGAGAAATTTTAAATTTACTATGATTTTGCTCCATATTTTTCCTAGTCAATCAAAATAGTTGACAAGGTTGGTGTTTCTTTAAAAAGGAAAGGGAAATGCTAGACGATTGAAGGTAGAAAGGATAGTTTACTAGTGTTCTGAGCTTATTCTTGTGTCTTGAAAGATTCATTTTATCCTGACATGTAGGCGGAGAAGGTTTTCAACCAAGATCTATATTTCAAGAAAACTGTCAAGTATGTTGGAGAGCCAATGACCCATTTGGAATCAATTGCTTCTTCAGCGGTATTGTTGTTTGTTTGAATAATTACGATTGCACTGCCAGATTAGTTTAATATGCTAGTTTGGGTTTAGTAAATTCCATTGTTCAAATTTGGTCTGTTCATGAGCACTATTTAACTATTTTCTAGGTTAGAGCAGCCATTAAGGTTAAGGCATCTGTCATTATATGCTTCACTTCTTCTGGGAGGGCTGCAAGGTATATCTCTCTGCTTATTCTGTTCCTATCTTTTTTTTCCCCTTTTGAGTGTTCAAACAAGTCCAGAATTTGATTTTACACTCAATTCCTTTTTTCATAGACTTCATATTGCCTTTGTAAATGCACTAATTATTGTAAAATTTTACTGCTAAAATATGCAGATTGATTGCCAAGTATAGGCCAACCATGCCTGTTTTGTCAGTTGTTATCCCGCGCCTTAAGACAAATCAACTAAAATGGAGCTTTAGTGGGGCTTTTGAGGTATTTTTAAATTTACTATGCTTCACTTATTTCACTAAGAATTCATTCTCTTGCTACTTCTGTTATTGTAAATGATTTGCTTTTGTTGTTGAGGGGACTAATATTCTCAGATATCTTGCTGAAATTTGAACGGTCATTTTCTGAAATATTCCTGGGATTGGTAACACGTTACCATCCAAGTAGTAGGATATAGCTGTCCATCTTAACAAATTTCCTGTGATTATCCACCTTGTTCATTCATAATTTTAGTTAATTGTTTCATGAAGTCTAAAACAAGCTCTCTTTTCCTGTGATATGTGATGCACTTTGCCATTGCCTTATAGGGGAGCAAGGAAAATTCATTCAATGATTGAATGTAACGGTCAATTGTAATAACGTTGCAGATTCTTGTTTGATATTACATTTGGTCTTGGTTAGGTCTATGTCTATATTTTGTCAACGAATTTCTTATGTGATTGAATTAGGCATATTCTTGGTTAAGCTTGCCCCTTCATGTAAACCGTCTTGGTAGCGAAACTGATAGCACTTTGTTTTATTCATATTCCAATCCAGGCTAGGCAATCTCTTATTGTCAGAGGTCTCTTTCCTATGCTTGCTGATCCGCGGCATCCAGTAAGCTCCTACTTTTTTCTGCACAACTTTTACAATATGCTTTTGTTTTCTGATGATATTGATGAATTGGGCTAGATTAAATATTACTCTTGTAAGTTTAATTGCTATTTGATTTTTGATTGAAGAAGCTGCGGCGTGGCTTTTAGGTATCAGTAAGTGCAAAGAAACAGCATGCTCATTGCTACAGAATAGGTCTAGGCTAAAGTAGAATATTTTTGAAAGAGATGAAGCTTTGGAGCAGACTGTTTCTTAGAATATGGATTATGTTCTCAAATGATGTTCTAACAGGCTTTTATTGAATTCATTCCCCATATTTAAAATAATTTATTTGTTATCTTTGATTTTGTCAGGCGGAATCAACAAATGCAACAAATGAGTCTGTTTTGAAGGTTGCTCTTGATCATGGAAAGGCCTCTGGAGTGGTCAAGCCACATGACCGTGTAGTAATATGCCAGAAAGTAGGGGATGCATCGGTCGTCAAGATTATAGAGCTTGAAGACTAGAAATTTTTAAGAGCTAATCCTAAAATTTTTTTGGAAAAGTTATATATCTCCTAGTTTGTGGAGACTTTTGCTCGTGATATAAAAACGCGTCAGAAAATGTACACTGTTTAATGTTGTTCGGAATGCCATATTCTGTCATGGTAGGTATGGCCATGACCCCATTTTCAGTTTGGAGATTGGAAGGCAGTTTGATCAAATTACAAGTTCAACGTGGTCGTTTTGTTATCTATTAATATTCCATGCGGTTTTGACTTGGTCATGGAAGAAAGACTAATCTTCTGTACGCTTATATCTAGAAGCCAAGGGCATTTTAATAAATTTTGAGTAGAGAATCTTGCATGTTTTACTCGGCTATTATTTAATGAAGAGTGCCGACGCCAACCATCTTTTTCTTATCTTTTTATGGATCAACGTCAGAAGTCTTGATGATGTATGTTAAGATGCTATATTGCTTCGTTCTTATTTTCTGTTTTGATGCTTAACAAGAGTGGAGGAATGCTCTGTTGACCTTTCATGAGTTTTATAAGGGAAACAGGAGGCGTATGAATATGGAGTGTCTTGTGACTTTTGGAGCCTTGGAGCAGTCCTTAGAAGAGTCATTTAAGTAATTGGTTGATCCTATTATTAATTAATTTTATCAAGCAGGGCAGCTCTTGAAGGACTTCCAATTAACCGATACATACACAGTTACGAAGGTATGAAATTAATAAGCATCGCATACTTACATGCAGTTAAAAGCATATGTGCATCTGTATTCGGAAAGACTAGTAGTACAAAATTCAATGGAACGAGAAAGAAATACAATCCATTTCATCCAGTGATGGAAGATGGATCGCTCCTTTTGTTTGAAGACATTTGTTGTTGATGACTATGATGATGATGAAGCAACTCCAGCTCCTTCTGGCGTATGCAAAGCACCATTTTATCATTCTCAAGCCGACTTCTCTCGTTCTCCAACTTTGCTCTCTCCATTTCCCTCTCCTTCTTGCTGCTAAATTTCACCCACTTCACTCTTTGCTTTTCCAGCTCAATTGCTTGGTACTGATAGCTCACTTGCTGCTCTTCCAATTGCAACAGCTTCAGCTTCATGTACTGCTTCTTCTCCCATAAACTTTTTGCCCCATCTTGGATCACAGTCGTCAGTTCTCCATTAAGCCGCTGCATCAAAGATGATAATAATAAGGCTTCCTTTCTTGGCCTTTTATGTGAGGACTTTTCATCATGATCATCTTCACCATCGCTTACATGCCTATTTTGTCCCCTCCCTTCTCTCGCCTCGTACCCATCCTCATCATCGTCCGATACATCATCATCCCCCTCACTGTTATCGTCATCCTCTTCATCATCTTCATCACGTACTCTTCTTGCTTCCATTTCAGCCCTGGAATTCGTCATAATGTGGGCATTTTCGGATGAATGAGAGCACCTTTGCTGTTGTTGCTGCTGCTGCTGCTGTTGGAGTGTTGCTTGTGGGGGCTGAGCGTGAGACTGGTCTGTAGCTACCTCTGGTGAGTGATTGTTACCAGAAGCAACGCCAGTTGTGCTATGACCACAACTATTGTGATAAGCACACATTTCTCTGAAAAACAAGTGCTTGGAATTAAGCAATTTCTTAACTTCATCCTTCCTTTTTGGTGACAAATCCATTGTATCAAGCAAGTTTTGATTCTCCACAACCTTGCAAGCAGTTCCTTTCCCAAGGATATCGTTAACCCTCTTATACCTCTTGTTCAAGTCATTGAATTTGTCCTCGCATTGCTGTGGGGAAACATAGAACCCCTTCTCCATCATTGCCCTTGAAACTGATTTCCATTTGCCTTTCTTCTGTGACAACCCTCCTGCCTTTTTCTTGCCAGTAGGGTCAATCGCTTCAGATCCCACCTCATCACCAATGTAATAGACTGCCATTATAAGAAGCCTAACCATGCTATCTGTCCACTTCATTCTTTGCCAAGGAGATATTTTCCTTTTGCCATCACTAGTGCTATCATCTCCAGTGAATCCAGGCTCATCTTCATCACTCAATGATGATTGCTGTCTGGGTTTTGCGGAGGCATATGAGAAACCATGTTTTGCAGATTGTTGAGGATGAAGATCAGATTCATGGTGAGGATAGGCCACCATTTGGGGATGGTGCAAATGATGAGGGTTCTGTTGGTTTTGAGGATTCTGAGGGTTTTGTTGTTGTTGGTGCGGCACTGCCACTTCTAGTCCTAACATACTTGATCCTACTCCTGAAAATATCCCCCCAGGCAAACCATTACGCTCCATCAAACTTTAGCGACTGCTTACACTAACCTTAAATCTTCACCTAATACCTAGGAAACAATGCAATTAGGGATTACACTATGTTTTGGATTCCAGTTCTTGCAGCCAACAACTCCCAATGACATATCAAAACAGAGTGAGAGAGAAAAAGCAAAGTTGGGGGGCAGTAGATGTGTGAAACAAGCTTACCCAATAGTTGTACAAAATTTCAGCAAATTGTGACAAAGCAAGAGAGAGGTTGAAATTGAAACGTAGCACCAACAGGTTCAATACCCAGAAAAGAGAGAACCAAAAAGATAAAACCTTTAGAACTTTTTCAGACTTGGGATGTAAAAAGATGGACACAGAGAAGAGAAACATGGGTGGTTTTGAGAGGATGAAATTGGCTGGGGAGTTGTGCCATTTAAACAAAGAAGAAAGATATGGCACATTGAGACCGCTTAGCAACTGGTTTTAGTTAGGGCGGGAACAGACGAGATGTTTTGTGGTTTTGACAGGAAACGGACCATGGTTTTGCTCTCCACCGCCTTTCGTATGCTTAAACCCACAGGTTTTCTGAAAACCTCGGAAACGGCACTAGTTTTGTCTCAAAACCTGTTTGTCTCAGTTTAAGAAAAATTAGACAAATCTCAGTTTAAGTAAAGTTGAGGACTGCTATTATATCCAACGAGTTAACCCTATCTTTCTATTTTTGTTTTTGATTTTTGATTTCAATTTTTTAAAATTTAATTAAAAATATGTTTATTTTATTTTTATTTTCTTCTAATTTTAAAATTTATAAAACTGTAAAAGTATTTTATTTTCTATTTATATATTTTATAATCTTATTTATTATAAGCTAAATATATATTATTTAATATTAACTATTAATAAGAATTAGAAATAATTTAATTAAATATTTAACATTAAATATTAAATAAAACTATGAAAATTTTAATTTTATTTATAAATAAATTAAATTTCAAAATTAAAATATAAAATAATTTTAATTGTACAGTTATTAATAAATGTGATTTAAATTTAAAATACCTTCACAAATATAATTTACTTTAATAATTAAAATATACATTAAAAATAAATATTAATTTATAAATAAAATTTAATTATTGAATTAAAATTTTATTAATAATTTATCGATAAATATTATATAAAAGTTTTTAAATAAAGTTTATTTATTTATAAAATTTTATCTTTAAATTTTATCTAATATATAATTATTATTCGTGTTAAAATATAACTACAATAATTAAATAAGTCTTATTTTATTCTAAAACTAAAATAAGAAACCAAAATTAAAAACTTCAATGACTTGCCCACTAAATTGATTGCCCATTTCTTCACTTAAATTAGGGAGACCTAACGTATACCCTCGTCCGTTGTACATCTATTCCTAACGTCAATTTAGGCCTGGTTCTGTTTTTTTATTTCATTTTCTGTTGTTATTTTTATAAAAACAAAAACAAAAACAACTCGTTACAATGTGTTTGGTTGAACATTATTGTCATTTTTTGGTTTTTCAAAATAAGAAAACCATACAAACTTTAAAAAAACATTAAAAAATATGTTTTTCTGTGTTTTCAAAACCAAGTTTTTTGGTCATAAAAACGTCACATCCCAATTTCTCCACCGTCTTTTTCTGGAACCAAGATCCTCTGTCCAATATTACCATGTTTTATTCTGTCTCATAAAATTTTAACTATTTATTTTGTGAGACTCACGTAGGGTTCACGTGGGACCTATATAAGATCCATATAAATAAATGACAGAGATTCATTAGACACAATAAAACATCATAATATTGGATAAAAGATTTGGACTCTTTCTTCTGTGTTCTTTTTCAACTTCGTTTTGCCTTCTCTTCTTTGTGTTCTTTTTTAGCCCGTGTTTTTAGCGTCTTTTGTGCTCCGATTTCTCCATTTGAGGTACCATTTTCCTATTTCAAATACTTCTTTGTTTGTTCCCTCATTTGTTGTTTCATTTGCTGCTATTGCTTTTGGGATTTTCTTGTAAGCAACTATGGTTCTGTTTGACAATAAACTAATTGTATTAACTGTAGTTGATTATATCAATTAATTATCAACTAATTTGATTAGTAGATTATATTAATTTTTTGTCATTTGATGTTTGATAAAATTAGCTAATTTATGTATAAAATAATTTATGAAGACATGACTTTAAAAATTATAAATTTATGAATATTATATATCTCAATATTTTGTTGAATATTCTTATACAAAATTTAAATTTTAGATATTTAATTCTACATAAATTAAGTTATAACTCTAATAAAAATATAAAGAGATAATAATAATAATAATAATAATAATAATAATAATAAGTCGAAGAAGAAGAACACCAATAACAACGACCTTTAAGGATTAATTGATGTGAGATTTTCTTGTTTTTTTTGTAAATCAATAAAAGTCTTATAACTCATAAATTTATTACTTTCTCTTTTTGATATATTCTCTGCCAATGATTTAAACTTTAAGATGCATTGACCTGGATTATGATCTTGTTGTATTTTGTTGTATAGGTGAGTTTATAAGAGAAGTAACTTCAAGCGACTGATTATCAAGGAGACTTGATGCATTTGTATTTGATGAATCTACTAGCTGATCATTCCTATCCAGATTAGTACCAGTCTTCACACTTGTATCAGAAGTTTCATGCACACTGGTTTTCTTTCTTTTTTTTTCCATCTTGGGTATTTCCTTATTTTGAATTACATGACTCTCCAAATTATTTATTTTGTTGTTGTTGATCATCTCTGTTTGAACTCCATTACTAACTAACAAGGGATATGTGTTATTTGTGCCCTTACTTCTTCCTCAGCTTTGCTTTTCTTAGGGATCCAGATCTTGGCTTTGTTCGTCACGTGAGGCTTCCACGTACAGGTGAGATAATTGTATTTTGTCTTCAATCAATTTACCACCTTCATCATTCCTCATTATAGGAATGGTTTCAGGCATGCCACTCAACTTCAACACATAACCTAGCATAACCCGCTCTCTTAATGTTTGCAGTGTTCTCGTCCGTGGCAAGAAGTGTGCCAACCAAGTAACTTAGTCCTTCCGAAGACTAATACCCAAGAGGAACCTTGTGCATGTTAATTTATATAGATGAAGTTCTGATCTTTTCTCTATCTGGCTTAAAACCCAATTCCCATTTTCTAAAGAATAAAGATTTACCTTGTATGTGCAAAGGTCCTAAGTCCGTCACCCTAGTCACCATTTCAACTAAAAATAATCGAAAGATGAATAGGTCATCATCTGTGATGAGTGTGGTTTGGAGACTCCATTTTGTTCCAGTTGAGTTCTGCCCAATGTTAAACACTCGGGTATGCCATCCTCTTATCCAGAAATTATCCTACAAGGGACAACAGTCATTTGTTACCTCCTACAACACAGTTTCTAGTGGGGACATAGGTCCCTCTGCAACACCAAGAACAAATCGCAAGCTTCCAAAAGTTTATGGATCTCCTACAACCTAACTCTACACAGTGGACTGTTGGGTGGGGAGGGTGTGGGGCTGGCAGATAGAGGAGGAAAATCTATCGCCATTGGAGGAGATGGAGATAAGGATGAAGACCCGGGTAACATTTTAACATTAACGATAAATTGTCAGAATTCGATGCTTAATAAAAAAAAAGCAGGATGGTAAAAAAGGCAAAAACCTATAGCTCATACCATATAGAAGAAGTAGTTTGAATAGGAGAGCAAATGTAGTAGAAGAAGAAAAAGGTTAGCAAGAGAAACAAGAGGGTAGAGGCAAGGAGATGTTGAGCTGAATTGTCTTGTGAAACCTGAACTATTAAGAATAGTAGAGGAATTGGCTATGTCAGTGAAAATCAAGAAGAAGAAGAAGTTGAGAGGAAAGCAGAAGGAATTCAGATGCAAATGGAAGCTAAATATGATGATGGTTGATATAATTCAAAAGTGCATGAATCGGAAAATGCAGATCAAATTCGATGAAGAAGAATGCAATTCAAGATATAAAAGGAGGAAAATGAGAAGAAAGTAGCAGCCATGTTGAATTCGGATTATGCGAGAATGAAGGCGAGAAATACTGAAAGTGCAAGAACATAGAGAAGAAGAAAAGCGAGAACAAGGAAGAGGTGAGATAGAAATAAAACAGAAAATTCAAAAGATTAATCAAGCAAATCAAGCTTAGAGGAAGTTAATTGAGATGGAGCATCCTAATCCTATCACTGAAATTCAGTGTGGAGTATCATATTTTGTTTCTTGAAGAATCAAGCAACTTCTGAAGGTTGAGATCAAATTCCACAATCGAAGGCTGTGTCACTTTTGTTTTGCCTAATGAAGGAGTTTTGTCCTATGCTCTTGTCTAGTTTGCAAGAGTTGATTGCTTTTTTCTGTAATGTTTGATTCAAGAGAAGGTTCGAAAGTTTACTTTTATGTTTGTGTTTTATGCTTGTGCTAAACTAGGAAAGTTTGTACTAGCCTAGTCATTACTCATCGATCTATGTTTTTATTTCCTAGTTCTAGTTGGTTCAAATGTTGGGAGAGCTAATATAAAGCTCACCTTCATCGTTTTAAAGAGAGTGAATATTATCAATCAAGCTTGAAACATTTTCAGTTCTCTGTGTTTTAAGTTTTATAGTAGTAGTAGTAGGTTATGGTTACGGAGTGCAAGAAAGTTGAGGAGAGATTCTACACTTGTTAAACACTTAAACCAAACCCATACACAAAATTTAGGAAGGCGCACTGAAGCTTAACTTTGCACAAAGCCAATCCATTTCTCACATATAAACCCCAATCAAACATACCTTTGTTTGATGGGAAGCTACTCACATACATCACACACTTAGTCTCAAATTTGAGATTGACGAGAAATTCAAAGAAATACAACAATTTACAAGAACTTACTTGGTGTTGAAGCGATCGTGGAGGATCCAACTTCCAGTCCTCAAGTCAAGCTTTCTGTCAAGAAAGAGGAGAATCTGGATCATTCATATCACACTCTCAGACTCACAAAGAAAAGAAGAGAAGAGCAGAAGAAATATGTAGCAAAGGAATTACCTTGAAGTGAAGTAGAAGGTGCTCGGTCTCCATTCTTCATCTTGATTGGCTAGCAGAGGAGGGCATCTTGAATCTTTAAGGAGTAACTTATTACGGCGCGATAAGGAGAAAGGAAGAAGATTTCACTGATTCCTTCTTGATCCCTAACCAAGCTGCTACCAACAAAGAAGGAGATTTCACCTTGAGCCCTAATTTCCAAACTCCACCATCTAACACATAGAGTAAGGATAAGTTAAAGGGTTAATTATTGTTTAGTTTAAGTTGGACGGGTTTTCACGGTCCACATTACAGTGGTATCGAGCATCCTTGGTTCACCTAGCTTTGGACCAAAGCAAAATGGCAGTATGAATCCTACATTAATGAATTCTGAGAATGTTCAAGCAACAATACCGGTGTTAGTAGGAGAAAACTATAAAGCATGGGCTCTTAGAGTGAAGGATTGTCTTAGAATCGGTGATTGTTGGAATGTGGTGATTGATGGAGTAGCAGAAGATATAGGAGCTGCAACACAAGTGATAGAAAGAGACTTTAGAGCACTTGTGTTTTGAGGTCGATAGTTAGTGAAACCATTTCTTTGAGGCATGCTAGTTGTAGAAGTGCTAAGGAGTTGTGGGATACACTTAAAATGGAGCATGTAGGTTCAGCTCAAACATTGAGACTGAGGAAGCAAGCTATTGTGAGGAGTTTTGAAAACTTTGCAATGAAGGATGAGGAGAGTGTGTCTGCAGCTAAGGTTAGATTCTTGAGTCTAGTGCAGCAGCTGAAAGAATTTGGTGAGAATACCAAGATCTGAAAAGGCGGTGGACAAATTTCTGAGTAGACTACCATTGAGGTTTGAGGCAAGCATTGCCCCTGTGGAATGGCAGTACACAAATGACCCAGGTTCGGTTACATTGGAGCAGGTTTTTAATGTTTTGGAGTTATATGAGGAGAGACATGGGAATAGAAGAGAAGGGGAGGAGTTTGCATTAAAAGCTGAGAGATTCAAGAAACCAGAAAACCCTCCTAGCTATAACCGAAACCTCCTAGCTATAGCCGAAACCAAGATTCAGCTGAAACAAAACCTACACAAGTCCAAACCCACCAAAACTCACCCAATCTGATCCATAACAGTTCGGTCCCTCACCAAATCAATGCCTACACTCAACAACAGCCATATCTAAACCACTTGTATCCTCAAACACTAAACCCTTCCCAAATGCCTTACCCAAATCACCAAAATCCTAACCAATGTCCTGCTGGAAATAATGATATCCGAATGCAAAGTGGAGCAAGAATGAATAGATGGGGAATGTTTGTTAATTGCAAATACTGTGGAAGAAACAACCATTCAGCTGAGGAATGCTACTGGAATGCAAATGTAGAGTGCAATTTCTGTAGGAAAAGAGGACACTCGAGGAGGGTATGCTATGAAAGATGGGTGAAAGAGCAAAGAAAATCCACAAAGTAGTATCTTTGGGAAGCCACCTTCAATCCATCCACTACATAGATCAAATACCTCACCCAATATCTTGTCTACTCATTTACAACGTACCAGCCCACTCTAACCCACAAATGCATCAAGTACACTTCATTGGAAAACCGAAACCTTTCAAACACCACAAGTCCAATCTATACAGCAAGCTGTACCAATACCTCAACAACAACTTTTCCGACCTCACTTGACTCAACATACCTTGATCCCTCGACCTTATGCTTACCACCCTCAAATGACCCAACCTAATCAATCTCAATCAAGCCTAATGTATCGAATCTTCAAACAATCCAACAAACCTTACCTAGCCAATCAAACCAACACCTACAAGCTACAAACCCAATGGCTGAATCAGTGACATTTTCCCAAACCCAAACACACTTAAATTCCCAACCCAATACATCAACCATGACAAGCACCCAACTGGACCCTCACAAACCAAAAAACCATACCCAAGAGAGTGTATTTGTGGCGAAATCTGCAAAACTTGGAAGAAAAGTCGTGAGAAAAGGCTTGTGATCTTGAAGTGATAATTGAGAAAAGAAGTGAATGGTTGATAGATAGTGGCTGCTCAATCATATGACAAAGAAGAAAGATGCATTTGTAGAAAGAAATAAGGGAGTTAGTCTTGTTGTTAAGATTGGAAATGGGAGATTTTGCCTATAACCTGGAAAGGGACGGTGAATTTGGAAACAAAATTTGGAAGTACTACACTTGAAGAGGTATATTACATACTGAACTAGATCGAATCTTATTAGTGTTGGACGACTTGTGGAGAAGAAGTATAAAGTCCATTTGAAGAAGAAATGTGCAAGATTTTCAATCTTTGAAGGAGAGTTGATTCATCGATTCCTATGGTGAATAGAGTATTCAAGCTAAAGATGGCGAATTTGAAGGTGCATTTGCTGCAACATCAATGGCTGAACTTACACAACTATGGCACAAGAGGTATGGGCATGCTAGTCTTGATTACATACTTGAAATGCAAAAAAGGAGTTGGTTTTGGGTTTACCTCAATTGAGCTCTAAGCTGAAAGGTGTATGTGAACCTTGTGCCAAGGGAAGAGTCACATCTTACCCTTCCCATCAAGTGATTGGAGCAACAGAAAAACCCGACTTGTGCTGCTGCGATGTTTGTGGACCAATGAGAACACAATCGGTGGAGGAAGTAGATACTATGTTGAGTTTATAGATGATGCTTCAAGGTACTCTTGGATTTACTTCATGAAAATAAAGACCAAGTGTTTGGCATGTTTAAACTATGGAGGCGTTTGAAAGTCAAAGTGGGAATAAAGTAAGATGCTTGAGGAGTGATAGAGGGAGAGTATACTTGGTGAGATGAAGAATTACTTTGAGAAAGAAGGATCTTTCATCAATTTTCATTGCTTATTCACCTCAGCAAAATGGGGTTTGGAAAGGAAGAATAGGAGTATAATGGAGATGGCAAGATCAATGATGTGTGGGATGGAAGTACCTAGGAAATTTGGATGAAGCATGCTACAATGATATACTTGTAAGCAGTTGAAAACTAGAGCATTGGATGGGAAGACTCCATTTGAGGCTTGGTTTGGAGTTAAACCAAAGGTGCAACACTTGAGAGTCTTTGGTTGTATAGCCTATGTACACATTCACGAGGTTAAAAGAACCAAGTTGGATGAAAAGGCATTTAAAGGAGTCATGATGGGATATAGTGGAGACTCAAAGGCACGAATTCTTAATCCAAGACCGGAAAGATCTTGATCTCAAGAGATGTGAAGTTTGATGAGTATGAAGGATGGAAATGGGCGAACAGTTTGGCATGGATTACGGTAGAGTGAAGCTTGAAATTCCATTCAATAATGCGGATTATGATGAAATAGTAGTGATAATGATGATGGAAGCACCAATTCGGATCTTGGTGGATCTCGGGAGGAGTTCTACATGGATTCACCAAATCCGAAGTTCATGAGTGATGGAGGTCGGGAGGAGCACTTGTTCACTCCAAAATTGGAAGGATGAGTTCGATTCCATGAGGGCTCATCAAGCTCAACAGTGCTCACAAAGGAGGGACTTGGTATCTATTTATAGAAACACTAACACTATTTTGATTTCAGTGCAGAGGAAGCGAAGATGAAGAACATGATGCAACATTGCCAATAATTGAATCAGCCCTGAATGTTAGTTCAGAACCGAAAACATTCAGGCAAGCAACTAAGAATGAAGTATGGAGAAGAGCTATGGATGAAGAAATCAAAGCAATTGAAGACAATCAAACATGGATATTGATGGATCTGCCTTCAGCTTAAACAAAAGTGGTTGACTCAAAGTGAATTTTCAAGGAGAAGCTCAATCCGGATGGCTCAATTAACAAGTACAAGGCCAGACTAGTTGTGAGAGGATACAAGCGAGAATATGGGGTGGATTACACTGAAACTTATGCTCCAGTTGCAAGATTGGACATAGTGAGGATGCTTTTAGCTTTGGCTGCACGCAAGGGGTGGAGAATTCATCAAATGGATGTTAAGAGTGCATTCTTGAATGGAATGCTGAATGAGGATGTGTACTTGAAGCAACCAGAAGGTTATGAGAAGAAAGGAGAAGAGCAGAAAGTGTATAAGCTTGTAAAAGCTTTGTATGGGCTGAAACAAGCTCCAAGAGCTTGGTACTCAAGAATCAACACTTACTTGATACAAAATGGCTTTGAGAGGAGCAAAAGTGAAGCAACTTTGTATGTAAAGACTAAGACAGAAGGTAAATTGATTTGTTCTTTGTATGTTGATGATTTGATGATTGTAGGGACAAATGACAAGTTTGTGAGTGATTTCAAAGACTCCATGAAATCAAATTTCAGATGGTGATTTGGGAGAGATGAGGTACTTCTTAGGTTTGGAAATTCAGCAAGGGATGAAGGCATCTTCATTCATCGGAAGAAGTATGCGAGGAGTTGCTTGATAAGTTTGGAATGAAGGAAAGTAGTGGAATCGACACACCAATGGAGCATCAATTGAAGCTAGAGGCAACTAAACCGGTGAAAACTTTGATGAAACCTACTATAGAAGCATAATAGGTTCATTAATGTACTTAAGTGCCTCTAGACCCGATATTGCATGTCTTTGTAAATATGTTAGCTGCCTATAATCACAATCCATCAAGGTATCATGCTTTGTATGCTAGAAGAGTCTTGAGGTATGTTAAGTATTCGATTGATCATGGCATATGGTATGGAAGGAAGGAAAATGTGGAATTATATGTGTTTAGTGATGCAAGCTATCTTTGGAAATGATGATTGCAAGAGTAGGAGTGGATATTGTTGTAGCTTGGGAGCTGGAGTGTTTGCATGGAGCTCAGGAAGCGGAAGATAGTTGCTCGATCCACTGCTGAAATTTGAGTATGTGGTCGTTAACTTAGCGACCAAGCAAACTCAATGGATGAAGAAGATTTTGATGGATGTTGGTGAATTGGAAGATAAATGTGTGACTATATATTGTGATTCGAGTTCAGTCATAGCCATGGCTGAAAACCCTTCGGATCACATGAGAAGTAAGCACATGAGGTTAAGTACCACTATGTTAGAGAGTGATTGAGAGAAGGAAATTAAATTGGCATTTGCGATCCAACTTCCAACTTGCTGATGTTTTCACTAAGGCATTACCAAGATGGAAGTTTGAATCGTTAAGAGAATGATTGATACGGGCTCCACAAGACAAAGGAGGAGCTGTTGGTGAATTGTCTTGTGAAACTGAACTATTAAGAATAGTAGAGGAATTGGCTATGTCGGTGAAAATCAAGAAGAAGAAGAAGGTGAGAGGAAAGCGAAGGAATTCAGATGCAAATGGAAGCTAAATATGATGATGCTTTATATAATTCAAAAGTGTATGAATCGGAAAATGCAGATCAAATTCGATGAAGAAGAATGCAATTCAAGATATAAAAGGAGGAAAATGAGAAGAAAGTAGCAGCCATGTTGAATTCGGATTATGCAGAATGAAGAAGAGAAATACAGAAAGTGCAAGAACATAGAGAAGAAGAAAAGCAAAACAAGGAAGAGGTGAGATAGAAATAAAACAGAAAACTCAAAAAGATTAATCAAGCAAATCAAGCTTAGAGGAAGTTAATTGAGATGGAGCATCCTAATCCTATCACTGACATTCAGCTGTGGAGTATCATATTTTGTTTCTTGAAGAATCAAGCAACTACATAAAGGTTCAGATCAAATTCCACAATCAGAAGACTGTGTTACTTTTGTTTTACCTAATGAAGGAGTTTTTGTCCTATGCTCTTATCCAGTTTGCAAGAGTTGACTATTTTTTCTGTAATGTTTCAGTTCAAGAGAAGGTTCTGAAAGTTTACTTTTATGTTTGTGTTTTATGCTTGTGCTAAACTAGGAAAGTTTGTACTAGCCTAGTCATTACTCATCGATCTATGTTTTTATTTCCTAGTTCTAGTTGGTTCAAATGTTGGGAGAGCTAATATAAAGCTCACCTTCATCGTTTTAAAGAGAGTGAATATTATCAATACAAGCTTGAAACATTTTCAGTTCTCTGTGTTTTTAAGTTTTATAGTAGTAGTAGTAGGTTATGGTTCTGGAGTGCAAGAAAGTTGAGGAGAGATTCCTACACTTGTTAAACACTTAAACCAAACCCATATACAAAATTTAGGAAGTCGTGGAAGCTTAACTTGATACAAAACCAATCCATTCTCACATATAAACCCCAATCAAACATACACTTGTTTGATGGGAAGCTACTCACATACATCACACACTTAGTCTACAAGTTGAGATTGAGAAATTCAAAGAAATACAACAATTTACAGCAAACTTACTTGGTGTTGAAGCGATCGTGGAGGATCCAACTTCCATCCTCAAGTCGAAGCTTTCTGTTAGTAAAGAGGAGAATCTGAGATCATTCATATCACACTCAGCAGCTCACAAAGAAAAGAAGAGAAGAGGAAGAAGAAATCAGAGCAAAGGAATTACCTTGAAGTGAAGCAGAAGGTGCTCGGTCTCCATTCTTCATCTTCGATCGGCTAAGCAGAGGAGGGGCATCTTCGAATCTTTAAGGGAGTAGCTTATTCTAGCCAGCAGTAAGGAGAAAGGAAGAAGATTTCACTAATTCCCTTCTTCAATCCCTAACCGAAGCTGCTACCAACAAAGAAGGAGATTTCACCTTCGAGCCCTAATTTCCAAACTCCAGCCATCTAACACATAGAGTAAGGATAAGTTAAGGGGTTAATTACTGTTTAGTTTAAGTTGGACCGGGTTTTTCACAGTCCACAGCCCACAGGAGACATTCAAAGAGAGCAGGTTTCATTTTTTGGTGTAGGCGGAGGATTAGAGAGAAGGGCAGACAGAAGGAGGAGAAAACTCATGGCTATAATGTGAAATGTTATCTTAAAACATCTTTGGTTGAAAGTACATACATGCATTGCATTGGTTGTGATTGCATATATGAAAATAGGTTGGAGTTAAAGTGCAATGAATTGGAAACGTTGCAAAAATTAAAGGATCCAGGACTTTTGTACTGAACTTGCAGTGAAAGGGATACTAGTCGAGACTCCATGGTCTATATCCAACCAACAGAAAGCCTAAATGTCTAGAATGGAATGATAATTTCGTAAGGCAGCTAACCACAGGGTTTAGAAACATGATTATTGTTATAAAGGAAGTTCTCGAAGTTGTAAGGGGAGGCTACTCCCTTTTCATCGTAAGTTCACATCAAACTATCTTCATCGTTAGTGATTATTCTTTGATGTTGAAGTTTCTCTAGGATTGAATATAGGAGCTCAATCTCCATTCTCGAAGATTTATTATGTATATTAGTCCAAATTGACAAGCACGTCTTAGAATTTTCAAAAGCCTCAACCACTTTGATGTTATTATTATTAGACAGAAGCTAAAGCTTCGGGAACGTTGTTTTAAGATTTGTTTCTCTTGCCCAATGTGTCATTCCGCGAAATAACAGTGTTACCATTGCTAACTTTCTGTTTGAAAGATGAGGAGTTTAAATAGGGCTTTAGGCTAGGATTTTCATGTTCCGGGGTAACGATCTTCTGTTTAATTTTATAGTGTCTTATTCTGTTCCATAAATCTCAACCATTTATTTGTATGAGTCCTGCGTTTATTTATACGAGACTCACATAAATAAATGACTGAGATTTATGAGACAGAATAAGACATCATAAAATTAAATATAAGATGCAAACTCATGTCCTAGAGTCCGGAACATTTATTATTATATTATAATAGGATGTGCATCCTCTATGAATCCAAATTCTAATCATATTTGATTTTTTTTTCTCATAGAAGGTTCTATTCAGTGGCAAATCTCCGCCACCATTTACCTAAGAGGGTCTCAATTTTAATGACAAAATCTTCCACACCTATTCCACATTGTTCTTTTCTTAAACAAACTAGTTGAAGGGACGTCACAAATTTTCTAGCATTTAAAGCTCCTCCCAAAAGAAATCTGCACCTTGGTTGGTTACTTCACAAAATACTCTTATACTCTTGTAGCTTCTTCACTTGCATTGCATGTTCTTTTGGTGATGTCTCATCAACGCAGGTACAAGCTACAATGATGATAGGTTATAATAAGTAGAATACATAATCACTACCGGGACCAAACATCAGTTGATGCTCCATCATTTCCCCCTTTTTCTTTCTAATTTCTTTACTCGAACAATTAACTTTCATTTAATTTCCAACTTAACTCTTCTATCATTTCTATGCACTTATATGCACTCATATTAGACTATGGTTGTCTCGTGATTATTTTAAACCATGTTTATCATTTAATACTTTATAGAAATTGTTGTTATTGATATCACTTTTATGTAATTACATTTAGTGATGGAAGCATTGAACAATATGAAAGATTTTAATGATTTTGTGGAAATAAATGAAAAAGATGGGGAACGAAATGATACCATAATGATGTATTTAATCTCATTGATGGTTGAAGAAGTAAAGAAGAGAGATCAAATGACTACTAATTTTTCCAAAACTGGTTGAAAGAATATTAAGGCGATTCTTTAAAAAAATTCAATAAAGAGTATCTTGATGTCCAAATGAAGAATAAGTATAATGGATTAAGAGTTAAATTGAAGAATTTTAAGGACTTACTCAAAAAACAAGAATTAATTACAACTCTTTTACGGTGAAGTTAATCATATAATTGAATGTTAGGAAAACCTATTTAAGGTAAAATACATTTTGTTTTATTAATATAACCTAGCATATAATATTTGTTCTTATGTTTACTTTTCATCATTATAGGTGCATAAAATGAATCACAAATTCAACAAAAAAGATGTAAGAAGTTTTCAAACTTATGTTATATTTTTAGAGAAACTACTGCAATTGGTTTGCAAACATAATCTGTATCAAATAGTATATAAGAGGAACATAGAATTAATGTTGATGAAGATTGTTATAAGTTCTCTATTTAAGAGAAAGAAATCTTCTAAGAATATAAAGGCAAAAAAAAACACATTCTAAAATTGTAGAAGAGACCTTCATTTTAATTGGTGAACAATTGAAAAAGAAGAATGATTTAGTTAAGAAAAAACCGAGTGAAATATCATCCACTGTAGAAAATACTTCTAGAGCTTCATCAATCAAGCAAGAGTATAACATAATGATGAAATGTCTTAATTTCTTAGTTGAAATGGGTACTAGGGGTGTGAAATATGGAAAATTGTAAAGGCTTTACATGATTTTCCACTTTATAGGAATATTTTTATGAAGATGGTAGATGCAATGAAGCTGGATTAGATTAAGTTGCTTTAGTTATATTCTCATATTATTGCGTATCAAGTTCTTATTAATTTGACACTTTTATATTAAGCACTATTCCGTAGTTTGAACATTTTAAGTTTATGTTTTGTATGAATATTCAATTAAATGTTAAGTCTATGTTTTATATGAATATTTTAAGTCTATATTTTGTATTAATTTTGTTCAATATTTGATTAAAACTTTTGACTGAATATTTTGTTAATTATTAAATTTTGGCATTGTAGATACATAGATTCTTTATCGATTATGATGATGAATAGACCAAGGTAGTCATCTCTAGCTGGGGAGAGAACAAATATTTTCATTTATAAAAGCAAATGTGTAGAACTTTTACTCTATTAGGTCATGATTGAATATTAGAACCTTTGAATGGAAATCCTAAAAGGATTTATGAAAACTTAAAAATGAGCAAGATAATCTTTTTGAGCTTATGTGATGAGTTGAAGAGTTTATAAGGCTTAAAGACAACAAGTCATTTAATTGTGAAGGAATAAGTAATACTTTTCTTAATGACTATAGGGCATAAAAAGACAATTAAAATCAATGTAGAACGTTTCAATATTCGACGACTTAGACAATTTCGAAGTACTTTCACAAAGTCTTATATGAAGTTAATCGTCTTACAAAAAAAGTCGTCACTCCACTATCATTTACTAATACACCTCCTAAGATTCATCATAATTCAAAATTATTTCCATATTTTTAGTTATATTTATATATTTAATTACTATTTTAATCATGTTCTTATGATTAATAATTATTTTAATAGTATAGTTTAATTTTTAGGATTGTATAAGAGCAATAGATGGTATAAATATTAATGCATATGTTTCGACCAATGAACAAATACCATACAAAGGTTAAAAAAAATTAATACAACCCGAAATACTATATGTTGCTGCTCATTTAACATGTGTTTTACATATGTAATGACTGGATAAGAAAGTGCTGCAAATGAATTTAAAATTCTCTTAGAAACAATGACAAATCTAGTAAATCAATTTTCTATTCCTCCACAAGGTATTATATTATTTTAAATAAATATAATAATTATGATTAATTTTAATATCTTTTTGTTAATATTATGTTCTTTTTATGTTAGGTAAGTTCTATTCGGTTGATTCAAGCTACACCAGTATGCTTAGATTTCTTATTTCATACCGAGATGAGAGATATGATTTATGAGTTTATAGAAGAAGATGAAGACTTCAAGGTCCATAGAAATTGTTTAATAACAAGCATTTTTCATTAAGAGATGTTATTAAAAGATGTTTTGGTATTCTAAAAGCAAGATTTCCTAGACTTTCAAATGTGTCGAGTTATGATATGAAGAAACAAAAATTCATCGTTATTATGCATTATGTTATACACAATTATATTAGAATATATGGACAAAGTAATGAATTATTTGACAATTGTGTTGAAAATGAAGAATAAATTAAGAAAAATAAAAATGCAAATGCAAATTCTGAAGTAGATTATAATATCACTCCAAAGACAACTTTAAAGTATGTCTTAAAAGTAAAATAAAATTGCTAAACAAATGTGGGATGATTAAATTAGTTCAAACTTTTTTTTTTGGTAAATGATAGTACTACTATGTTTTGAAGAATTATAATATGATGGACATATTTTATTGATTAGAATGACTTAATCTAATTTTCTAATTTATATAATTTTATTATATACAAGTAATGTACTAATTTCTTTAATTATATAAATATGCATATATTTTATTTCTAACCATAATGAGAATTAATTAATTTAAAAACATAATATATTTTATTAAAACTAATTAACATAAGAGTATAATTTAAAAATAAAAACATGATGATAAATTTTAATTTTTTAGTTTTATTATAAATTTCAATAAAATAAGTTTTTGTTTTTAATTTTATATTAAAATCTCAATCAAACTGATAAAATCAAAAAAAAACAAACAAAGATGAAACCAAATAGCCTATGTCTTTTAAAAGGTCTAATTATTCTTAAAAAAAGGTGATTCCACAAATACAAGTAGCTTTTGTTTTATAATTCTGATAAATGTTAAAATTATTTGTGGTCGGAAATGCTTCCACCGTTGTGAACCGTGAAGCATTATTAATAAATACTTGTTAAATGTCCATTCTTGTCAATTATTTTCAATCAGATCCTAGCTGAAGTTGAGTCTTCAAATTTTGTAATATATAGACGAAAATAAAGTTCCTAATTAGTGTTAGTTTTCCGATTGAAATTCTTAAAAAAAAATAGGTATATTTAAATTGGAAACTTCACACATATATAATCTGATGGAATGTATTAACAATGAGAAGTAGATTGTGGGGTCTGGGAGGAAGTGATGGGATTCCAAAATCAACAGATTCCATGATTGTTCCATATAATATGTAATGCCGTTGGATTGGGAATTCAACATGCGCTATGATTAAGAAAGAAATCGAAGACGTCTCCTAGGTAAGATCCATTGGTTTGGACGGTCCACTCGGATTGGACACTTGGTCAACTTCCTACTCCTTGGAGAGAAGTAGGAAGTTGCTACAAAGATTTAAAAAAAATCTTTGGAGAGAAGGAAGTTGCTACAAAGAGTTAATAATTTCTGATGTAGCAAATTCTAACTTTTAGATGCTACAAAGATTTTAAAAAAAAAATCGAATTTTTATATAGTCAACATTTAATCTACTAGATGATCATTTCAATGAACAATTAATTGTGCATGTTAGAAATCAATTAAAAATAATCTTAAAAACAAAAGCACTGAAAATAAATTTAATATACAAATGAATGAAACATCTAATAATAAGACCCAATTATCTCCTAATTTACAAAATTCTAAAGGCTTTTCCTCTCTTCAACTAAAGAGGATTAGCCATCAATGGCCATAATTACTACTAACTTTTAATGAAGAAAAGCTACTCTAATGTCTACTAAACAGAAAAAGAAAACAATATGGGAAGTTGAAAAATGCAAATGAAACTTAGGATGATCTTCTTCCTTCTCTTTGACCATATTTATAGTCACTTTAATCCATTGTTTTACAAATTAGATCGAACCGACTAATTAGTTGGAATAAATATATACCAACTTAATTTTTGATCTACTTTATATTATATAATTCTTATGATAAAAAATCGGTTGACTAAGCACTACAAGAAAACTAGCTTTCTTCGACGGAATATTCCGTCGGAGAAATGGCTAGTTCTGTCGGAAATTATATTTGTCG
The DNA here is from genome assembly GCA_029891385.1 of Erythroxylum novogranatense. NCBI lineage: Eukaryota > Viridiplantae > Streptophyta > Magnoliopsida > Malpighiales > Erythroxylaceae > Erythroxylum > Erythroxylum novogranatense. The sequence continues at coordinate 103,738,416 of CM057232.1, forward strand.
ACGGAACGCGACGAAATAAGAAACCGTCGCAAACATGGCTGTCGTTATAGCTTACCGACGGAAATATTTTGTCGTATTTTGTCAACGGATAACCGACGGAAGACGGAATATTATCCGTTGTTGTTATGTTGCGACGGAAATTTTTTTAAAATTACGTCGGTGAAATTAACACATCACCGATGGAATATATCGTCGGTATAAATTAGGGATGGAACCACCGTCACAAATAATTCGAAGTAAGTTATATATTTAACGACGGAATTTTGGACGTCGCCAAATTAAATCCAGATTATGTGCCGACGGTATGTCTATTCCGTCGGTGAATATTTACCGACGGAATTGTTTATTCCGTCGGTGAAAAAAAAAGGTGTAACCCGTTGAGTGCATATATAATTGGACATCCACATATCAACCAGTACATCAAAGTTTTGAATTGGTTCCACACATCAACCAGTACAACAAAGGTTTTAATAATGTCAATTGGAATACAAATGTATACAAACACATCAAAGTAAACATAAATTGTTATGATTGTACCTTAAAATCATGAGTTCGAAAATCTAAAGTTGTGGTGATCGTTGGTGGTCCTTTGGAGAACTTCCCTTCGACTGTTCGGACGGTGGTTGCAACTGAGCCATCTGCATAATCTCTTCTCTCATCTTCGCCATCTGCTCTCTCATTTGTAGCTCCATCCGCTCCCTGATTCGTTGCTCCTGCTCCCTCATCCGTTGTTCCTCCTGCTCTCATTCCCTCATCCGTTGTTCCTCCGATTACTCCGCCCTCTTCCAAATGAGCAATCTTGTCCATTAATGTTTGTCTTGTGGCAGGAGCTCGATGACTTCATTCGATGGCCTAGTGGGCGTTCTTTGTCTTTGGACATGGAAGATTGGGAATAACATGTGTTCCATCTGAACCGAGATCAAATATCACCGCCACGACGATCCTTACCACCCACGGCCTCAAAATACGTGCGAGACACGTCTACTGTTTGTTCCTCCCTGTATTGCAGCTCGAGGTTTGTTGTAATTGGTCTATAAGGTATGTGAAGTTAACATTAAGGCGAAGGATGGGGCGGTGTTTAAAATTAAAAAAGCAATAAGCTGGACATACATTCAGCTCTCGACGGTGATTCTTGATGAAGGTTACACCGTCGTGCTTCTTCGTGTGAGTGTCGAGAAATAAGCGAAGGGGTAGGCCGTGCTTGATGACTTCTCCTACATGAGAAAGACTAAGTCGTTAGATGTGAACTAGAAATCGTTTAAACCTCGGCAGAGGATCGTAAAGTTGAAATATATTCACCTATAGTTGGACAATGAAAATAAGTCAACAACCGTCATAAGTGGCACGGATAGGTAAACCATTATCATTATCCATAATACATCGAAGCTAAATATTGACAAAATTAGTGTAAAGTGTAGATACTTACAAGTCATGCGCATGCTCTTGGTGAGTTATTGAGCCTCCGTATGTACGGAAGACTACGTAGAGCTGGGCCTCCACGCTCATTGGCGAGTTCGTCCCGAATGGACATTCTTTGCGGTGATGCCCAATACACCACCAACGAATCCAAATATCTTCGAAATATAGCGGGGTCGTACACTGCCTTGTTTATCGCGTTAATGAAGTCGCGATAACGTGTACGAGCCCGCCTCTCCCAGAATTTGTATATGCTCCCATCCAAAGTAGCGTCCCAGAAAATGCTTTCTGATTAAAGAACAAAAAAATATATGTTAGTTAATGTCAAACTATATATATATTAATCATGACACTATATATATATATATATATATATATATATTAAATAAATAACAGAAATAATTATTGTACCTCGAACTCATGAAAGTACAACTGTTTCGTAGCTGCAGTGATATTCTTCCATGTATATCCATCGGGTTCAATTCTTTCCTTAAAAGTGGAAGTCATCTGCCTTGATACCATTCCAGACGGTACGAACCTAAAACAAGAAGTCAGTGTAGTGTACAAATAGATCGAAAATAGAAAGGCTAGAAACAGTGCGTAATCCTATCACATTACTTACTGGTCATTGATGTAAGTGATATACTTCCGCCCATCATCTCCTACAGATCCAGGTTGCCGGGCATGTCCTCCATCCCCTATTGTGGTATTGGATGATAAATGAGTTGGCGTAGGGGATGGTGTGGCATTAGTAGCAGCAGGTGATGGCTCATATGCAACAGGAGGATGTGTAGGAGGAGGAGGTGAGTCAGTGCGAGTCCCATACTGTGACGATCCACCTTGACACGGCTACCCGCCAAACATCCCTCTAATCCTCGGCCGCATAACTGTAAGTGATAAGTCGACTTGTACCATGTGTAAGTCGACTTACACATGTTCGGTACCGATAAGTCGACTTGTTCATTGGATAAGTCGACTTGTTCAAATCGATCTTGTTTATTTGTGCCCTAAAGGCAATCCCCTTTAGCGCGTTTTATTCAAAGTCGTGTGCAGACTTTATGAATAAATAAAGAAAAGGCATTATTCATTAATTTGATATTCATAAACATTGTTTATGAATTGATTTGATCTTTAATCAAATTAATGAAGTCCATGATATATGACATAGCATGAAGGAAATTATGATGTGATCATACTACTGAGATTCCTATCATGTGCAATTATGTCGATGTCGAATTCTCCTAGTCATAGGATTAATGAGACTGGACATCATTAATCCGGATAGACTAACACATGTCATATTCCTTGATTGGATCAGCGGTGGATCTCGAAGCGTAAATATGAGATATTTAAAATTGACATGTGGATGCTTACTAGCGGTAGTAAGTTCATTGGATGACTGCCATGAGATCATCACATGGATATCTTATCTAAGTGTCGTTGATAATCTCATCATAGCAATGGTGCAAGTATCCTTAGACTTGAGGTACTCGAGGATATCTTGAATCTTGATCCATGCTTTGACTCCATTCCTTGTTGCCTTCGGAGGTAACTCATAGGGTGGTGCTTGGAGTGCGACTTGAGGTATTGAAGATAATTGAGTAGCCAATAAAGGATTCACCATACGGATTAGCGAAGAGATACCCGTAGCCTCTTGTCGGGATCATTACTAAGGTGGCAAGCATGTATGTCATGAAGAGTGTCTTCATTGACATATAAAGTAATGAGTCCCGGGGCGAAGCGATATCACTGGGCTGACTCGGTCTAGTGAGAGTTGACACTTTGACCATACTCATAACCAAGTGGGGTATAGGATGGTGAAAGGACGAATTGCACGGTAATTGTACATGGAAGGGTTCGTGATCCGGTTCGTGATGAATACATCAAACCGATTACTTTCCGGTCAATTGGGGTCATGATGTGTTGCTAGATACCGCTCATGACTTGCTCAGATTAATTGTTAATCTAAGTGGCCAACATAACAAGAGCCTAAAGGGTCACGCATAAGAGTGTTTCAGAGAATCTGTAAAATAGTATTGGACGAGTTCCAATTATGGAGAGCAAATGGATTAACTGGATCCCAATGGGATTGGGATATGTCGATGAGATCGCGACATCGATATTGCTAAGAAAGGTTTTGAATTTCAAAGATTGGGGGGGCGGAGAGCAGTAGGACCGACCCCAGTTGGACTGGACCTTAGCAAATATATTCTAATTAATTAATTAAGTAATTAATTATTATATATATATATGTCCATGTACGTTGGAAAGTGGAAAGGAGAGGATAACTTTGAAAAGTCAAAGCTTGGTTACTTTAATTCATTAATAAATGAATGGCCATAAAGCCACCACTTGGTTTCTTCTTATGGAACACTTTTAAAGAGTTAAAAGATACATAAAAGGAGGCTTAGAAGGTGATGGTCGACGGTGGTGGCTAGAGGAAATTGAAGATGAAAGCTTAATGGTTAAGCTTCCTTTGAAAAGGGTGATTTTCTTCTTCCTCATTCATCATCATCGTTTCTTCTCTTCTCCAAAGCAAGGGTTCAACGTCTGATCTCAAGCTCTTCAGGACAGAGGTAGGCTCTAGCAGGCTTTAATCTGTTCTAGCTATTCCCGGGTCAAAGGGGCTTGACTCGGTTAGATTTTTTGATCTCTGCGTGGATCACCTTTAGAGATAGTCTCTTTTGGCTATTTAGGTTGATGTCTTCATACGGATACCTGGATCCTGGGATTCGGGAAAGTCCTGGGAACAAAAATTTTTGTTTTTCGCTGCCGGTACATGTGATGTACCTCCCGGGATTTTCCTACAGTGGTATCAGAGCGTCTGGTATCCCGTATGAAGCTATAACCTAAGCGAGATCAGAAATGCTAATGGAATTTTCTGTTGATGCATGCTATCTGTTCAGATTTCGAATTTATATTGTGATATGCTTTTCGAAAATTTTCTGCCCAGAATTGTTCATAACATGTTAGAGAATATGTCTATGAAATTTGAGAATTTATCGATTTGATTTGATATAGTTTTTCTAATTAATTCCCTAAGGTTACAGATGCTGTTTTGTGAAATGATTCTGGAACAGGCATGAGTATAAAATCGAGAATAAATTCTAGAAAAATGGTTTTTCGGATTTTCCTTCACCTACATGTCTCTAAGATGTTTTTGAATGTCTGTGAGCATGGAAATTTGATTTCAAGGTGATTGGATATTTATTCACGAATTTATTCTATGCTGTTGGGAATTGCTGTGCTGATGAACACAGATTTTGAATCGGTTTTGTTATTTAGGTTGACTGAGTTTTTGATGGCCTAAAATCCTGAAAAAATTCATGTAGCATGTTCTGAACATTTACTAACCTATGCAATTTTATCAGAATTTATTGAAATTGTTTCATTGATCATTTCGAGCAATGTACAGAACTGGACAGTTTTGTGAAAATTGTTGGGACTGTTTTGCTTGGCTTGATTGAGTGTGCTTTTTCAGTTCCAATGCCTTGAACCATTTTTAATGTGATTAAAAATGTTTTATCTTGATGTAGTATGATTTCCAAACTGAATTGCTTGAATTTGCTTTTCCAAGAATTTTTGAATGCCGAATTGATCACATTAGCGTCTCGGTAGTATCTTGCATTATCTTGTTTGTTTTGACCGTCATATTTTTATGGCATGTGCTGAAGTAAATTTGATAATGTATGTGCTAGCTAGAGATGCTTAGGTTGATAATTAGGGTGTTCCTAAATTATTTAGAAATTAATGAGTTTTGACTCATTTCAAGCTTTTCATATAGTTTGACTATTTAAGGCATTCATGAATCAATGAAGTGTTCATTGAGGCATCAATTCACAGATATTACCCTAGGTATGATGGTGTTGAGAATTGGAATTGTACTGATTGAGGAATTAGCCGATTAGAGATTTTAGCAAAATTCCTGAATAAGTCGACTTGTATATGGTATAAGTCGACTTATTCAACCCTGGATAAGTCGACTTGTGGATAGAATAATTCGACTTATTCAAGATCTCGATATAAGTCCACTTGTAGTACCTTGTAAGTCGACTTGTTCATGGGCAGATGACATAAGTGGACTTGTGTCATACAAGTCGACTTGTGTGTGGCGAAGCATAAGTTGACTTGCATTTGATGAAAGTCGACTTGTGGCATACATAGGTGGGATGATGGATGATTTTAGGTATAGACTCAATGTGATTGATGAAATGCCCTAAATCATATCATATAGTCATGGTGACTATAATCCTACGGCTTGGAGAAGAAGTAGATGAGACCCGAAATCCCTCCTCGGTATATGAAAACTAACGCCTTCCATTAATATGGTAAGAACCAGAGTTCTTATAGGGTTAGGTTGTTGGGTAAACCCAAGCTCACTCTATACGGATATGTTCGAACCATGAAAATAAGATTTTCGGATTAATGGGTTGGTTTTCACCGAAGCGTTAGTTTGTTGAGTAAACTCAAGGTCAGCGTGATGAGGCGAAATTGGGTAGCATACATCGATGTATGCGCATCAAAAGTTGATACCAATGTAAGTGCATACATCAACAAGTTGATAAGCGATCGATAGTTGTGTCTAAGATGTAATTGGTATATCGATACCTCCCGAGACATAAGGTGGCTTGTTGAGCAAACTCAAGGTCATTCTTAATGTCGGTTATCGATGATACAATTGGTATGACCGATACCTACCGATTGACCTAAGTTGTGGCTTGTTGGGTAAACCCAAGGTCACTCTTAGCAATGTCGGATATCGACCCACTAGGACATTATGTCACTTTGTTTCTCTGGATTCGTAAAGAGGGTTATGGATTCTAGGAAACTAGTGGGAGCCATATGCATGTCATGCAAGTCCTTATGATCATGCAGGCATATCTATTCTATCATTCCTTCTCTCTATCGCGCTAGGTTGATTGAAGAAGTCTTTCAGTGTGAATTTTCGCTCTCTATTCTGGACCGATTTTCTTGATTGGCTGAGGACTCTAAGAATTGTTCTCAGATCTGAGGAACTGGGATATGTCCTAGATGTTCCACTTCCAGTTGCACCTGCTGTCGATGCTTCTGATAAGGATCAGAAGGTATATTGTAAGCATCTAAAGGACAGGGACATGGCTACTTGCCTCGATGTCACCAGAGCTGCAGGAGCAGCACGAGTCCATGGATGCTCACACTATAGTATTTCATCTTAGGGAGCTGTTTGATGAGTAAGCTCGGTCTGAAAGGTTCGAGACCTCAAGGCTTCTCTTCACCATTAAAGATGGCTCGGGGATATCTGGCATGCGGTATGCCACAAGATGAATGGCTATATTGAGAGATTGGCCGTCTTAGGATTTGTAATGGATTATGAGTTAAGTAGAGACTTAATTCTAGTTGGATTGTCTGATGGTTATTCACAGTTTGTGATAAACTATCGGATGAACCAAATATCCACAACAATTCTTGAGCTGATCAATCTGCTCAAGACAGCTGAGCAGGCTATCAAGAAGGATAGCAAGCAAGTGCTAATGGTGGATGCTTCTTCTTCTAGTTCAAAGAAGAAAAATGCCAAGAAACCAAAGGGAAGTGTCATCAAGGAAAAACCAAAGAAACTGCCCCAAAAGGATTTTGCTTTCATTGTGGCAAGTCTAGCCACTAGAGGCAAAACTGTAAAATCTATCTGGAGTCCTTGAAGCAAAAGAAGGCATCAGATGCCTCTACTTCTTCAAATATGTTTGTCATTGAGGTTAATACTATTCCTGATCCAAACATATCGGTATTTGATACGGATGTGGCTCATACATATGAAATGATATGCGGGGCCTCGGGGACGATGAAAGCTCATTCAAGGAGAACTAGACCTTCATGTAGGTAATGCAAGAAGAGTTGCTACATTAGCCGTGAGACACTTATGTCTTGTTCCTCCTAGTGGGCTTATATTCAAATTGGATAATTGACATTTTGTACTGTTTTAAACAAAGAACATATTGTATGTTTTATGTTTAAATAGAGTGATTTCCATTGGACTTTTAGTAGCAATGGTTGTTCTATTAGTTGAATGGAAGGCTCTATGCCATTGGTACATTATGCAATTGAATTGACATATGAGATATGTCATATCCAATTATGAATGTCAATGACGTGAAAAGACATAATCGAGATAATTTAAAATCAACTTACTTATGGCATTGTCGGCTTGGCCATATAAATGAGACACGCATCGCTAAGCTCCATAAGAGTGGATGTTTAGGGTCATTTGATTATGAATCATATGACACATGCGAATCTTGTTTATTAGGCAAGATGACTTAGTTATCCTTTAAGGGAAGGGTAAACGAGTGAATGGAATATTAGACCTAATACATTCGGATGTATGTGGTCCGATGTCCATCCATGCCAGAAGTGGTTGTTTTTACTTCATTACTTTTATCGGTGATTATTCACGATATAGGTATCATGTCGATGAGATACAAATCAAGCGCTTGAAACGTTCAAATAATTGAAATGAAGTAGAAAACTAACTTGGTAAAAGTATGAATACATTACGATCGATCGTGGTGGAAAATGCTTAGACCAATAGTTTTGATTATCTCGAGATAATGGGATTTTATCTCGGTATACTCCACCTTACACGCCGCAAAGACAATGGTGTGGTGAAAGGAGAAATCGAACCTTGTTAGACTTAGTGCGATTGATGATAGGTTTTACGCATTTTGGGAATATCGCTTGAGGCATTTGCTTACTTGCTAAGCGAGTTCCATTAAAAGCGATTGTGGTTACTCCATATGGAGATATGGACTAACCGAAAGCCCTATCTTTCTCATCGAAAGTTTGGGGTTGTCCTACTTATGTGAAGCGGACACGGTCAGATTAGCTTGATGCAAAATCGATAAGTGTTTGTTCGTGGAATATCAATTCTACCTTCTTTGAGGAACAAAAGTTGTTTGTTTCCAAGCATCGCTTTTCTTAAAGAAAGAGTTTCTTTTACAAGAGGACGGTGGGAGCAAAGTTGAACTTGAGAAGTTCAAGATGCTCGAACAAACATAGATTAATCGTCAATCAAAGCAGTAACTCATATAGATGAGGTAACAGTTCAACCTTCTACTACACACAATTTCAGAGGTTAAGTAGGATACGACTGTTCTTAGAGATATGAATTTCTTGTAAGTGAGCAGAATGGCGTATTGCTCATATGAGATGATCGCTACTACTATGAACGAGTTACAAAAGTTGAGTCGGAACATGGCTTTGTGCCATGAAATCTGAAATGGATTCCATGTATGAAAACCAAGTATGGACTTTGGTTGTTACACGAAGGATAAAACCCACGAGGTGCAAAGGAGTTTTCGAAGAAAACAAACATGGATGGTAATTTGATTACCTATAAAGCAATGCTTCGGTTAAAGGATTTCGTCACGCATAAAGAGTTGACTATGACGAGACCTTGATTTCCGTAGCAATGCTTAAATCCATTAGGATACTCTTAGCCATTGCCACTCATTATGATTATGAGATATGGCAAATGGATGTGAAGACGACTTTCCGAGAGGAAATCTCACCCGAGGATGTGTATGACACAACCAGAGGACTTCACTTCCATCGATGGCGAAAAGGTATGCAAGCTTCGTAAATCCATGTTTGGATTGAAGCAAGCATCCAGAGTTCGAATATCCGTTTGATGAGGTACTAAAGAGTTTGATTTTCACAAAATCCGGATGATCATTGTGTGTATAAGAAGGTTAATGGGATGCAATCGTATTCCTTGTGTTGTATGTAGATGACATATCATTACTAGGAAGCGATGTCTCTATCCGCAATCGATTAAAATTTGGTTGTCCAATCAATTTGCGATGAAAGACCTTTGTGAAGAAACTTATATCCTAGGGATATAGATTTATAGAGATAAATCAAAAGGTTGCTTGATCTTTCACAATCATCGTACATAGATGAGATGCTAAAGAGGTTTAGCATGGAATAATGCTATACGACGAGGTCCGATGTATCGTATGCTCTAAGTGTTACAGTAGATACCAATTGGATCTGGTGAGGTCACTAAGTGGCTGTCAAGAATATCCTCAAGTACTTGCAAGTCTAAGGATGTTTCTTGATCTATGGAGATGGAAATCTCAGTGAGCGGCATTCAGATGCTAGTATTTAATCGATAAGGATAATTCGAATCACAATCGGGTTATATACATTCACATTGAATAGCGTGGCGGTCAATTGGAAAAGTTCCAAACAAGAGAGGATGGCGATTCATCAACCGAGGCAGAGTACATTGCCGCGTGAGATCGTGAAGGAAGGCGGTTTGGATCGAAGTTCATTCTTGAACTTGATCGGTCCCTACCGTGATGGGCCCATAGGATTGTATTGTGATACAATGGGGCTAGTCTTGCAGCAAAGGAACCAAGGTCTTATCGACGATCCGAACTCGTACTTACCGATTTGGGAGATCATTAGTCGAGATGATATCCACGATAGAGAATTCCACATAGCAAAGTGTTCTTTGTTCGTTGACAAAGGCATTGTCACGGGAGAATTGTGATTCTCATGGACTCGCTTATGGTATTAGATACTAATGTTAGAGTAGTGCCTAAAGGCAATCCCTTTAAGCGCATTTTGTTCATAGTCATGTATGCACTTTATGAATAAATAAAGCAAGGCATATTTCATTTATTTGATGTTCATTTTATTATGAATTGATAGTGATCTTTAATCAAATTAATGAAGTCCACGATACATGACATAGCATGAAGGAAATTATGATGCGATCATACTACCGAGATTCCTATCATGTGCAATTATGTCAAGATTAAATTATCCTAGTCATAGGATTAACGAGGCTGGACATCGTTAATCCGGATAGATAGACACATGTCAAACTCCTTGATTTGATCAAGCGGTGGATCTCGTAAAGCGTAAATATTGAGATATTTAGATTTAACATGTGGATGCTTACTAGTGGTAGTAAGTACATTGGATGACCTGCTATGAGATCATCACATGGATGTCTATACAAATGTCGGTGATAATCTCATCATAGCAATGGTGCAAGTATCCTTAGACTCGAGGTACGCAAGGATATCTTGTACCGATTACGTACTTTGACTCCATTCCTTGTTGCCTTTCGTAGGTCATTTCATAGGGTGGTGATTGGAGTGCGACTTGAGGTATTCGAAGGTAATTGAGTAGCCAATAGAGGATTCACACTTACATTATAGCGAGAAGAGATACCCATGGCCTCTTATCGGGATCATTACTTTGAAGTCTCTGCGCCGAGAGATACATATGTCATGAAGAGGGTCTTCATGGACATATAAAGTAATGAGTCCTGGGGCGAAGCGATTACACTTGGACTAGATTTGATCCGATCGGTCTAGTAAGAGTTGACACATTGCCCATACTCAAACCAAGTGGGGTATAGCATGGTGAAAGGACGAATTGCACAAGAATTGTCTATGGAAGGGTTCGTGATATGGTTTCATTAGTCAAACCAATTACTTTCGGTCGATTAGGGGTCATGATGTGTTCTTTAGATACCGCTCATGACTTGCTTCAGATTAAGTGTTAATCTAAGTGGCCAACATAACAGGGAACCTAAGCGGTCACACGATAAGAGTGACTCGGAGAATCTGTAAAATAGTTTGAGACGGAGATCCGATATCTGGAGAGCAATAGGATTAAATGGATCCCGATGAGTTGGGATATGTCCCGATGAGATCGCGACATCGACATTCTTGAAAAGGGTCTCGGCGATTTTTACGGCATGGGCGGCGTGAGTAGTAAGACCAACCCAGGTTTATTTGGACCTCTTCAGCAAATATATATATATATATTAATTAATTAAGAATTAATTAATTATATATATATATATGAATTTCGGTGGAGCCATTAAAATGGAGAGGATAAGTTGGTTTGAAAAGTCAAATTAATCATTTAAGTTCACTTTTCAAGGCATATAAAGCCACCAACGTGGATAGCCTCTCCACCAAGCCTTCTTATGTCTTTAAGTAGTTAAAATATACATAGAAGAAGGTAAGGAATGAAGCTTGTACGTAGGTTTTGAAGGAGAAGGTCGAAAGCTTAAGAGTTAAGCTTTGGAAAGTTGTTTTTCATCTTCATCCTATCATCCTCTCCATTGGCTTCTACTTCTCCAAGGCTCCACCAAGATTATTTCATTTGCTCTCCAAGGTTAAGGTAAGAGCTAGCACTCTTTTCTTTAGTCTAGCTATTTTCGGGTCAAAAGAGTTTGTCCCGATTAAGTTATCCGACCTCTGCGTGGATACCGTTAGAGACGGTCTCCTTTGGTTGTTATGGTTTGATTGTTTATACATACACATGGATCCTGGCTTTCGGGAATGTCCCGGGACTCAAAATTTTAAATTCCACACCGTGGGCATGTGATGCCTACCCCGGGATTTTCCTACAGTGGTATCAGAGCCACTTGTGTTGTATAAACAGTCGAAATGATAACTAGGTCGGAGTTCCTTAGTGAATTGAGCTGCTGATGCATGTTATTTGTGTGAATTTCGAATCAGTATAGAGATGCATGTTTTCGAAATTTCTTGCTCAAAATTGTTCATAACATGTTATAGAATATGTTTGTGAAAGATGAGAATTTATCAATTTGATTTGATATGGTTTTGCTATTTAATTCCCTCAAGTTTCGGATGCTGTCTTGTTGAACGTTTCTGAAACAGGTATGCTTGTAAATTCGAGAATAAATTCTAGAAAAAAAATTTTTCGGATTGGTTTTCACCGACACGTCCCTAAGATGTTTGTGAATGTCTCTGTGGATGGAAAATTGTTTTCAAGGTGATTTACTATTTATTTCCGAATTTCTTGTATGCTGCTGGGAATGTTTGTGTTGAAAAACACAGATTCTGGTTTGGCTAGATTGCTGAGGTTCAATGAGTTTTTGTGGGAAATAAATCCTGGAAAAATTCATGGAGCATGTTGGGAACATGTTTTAACCTCTGTAATTTTCTCAGTATTTATTGAAAGTGTTTCAATGGCCATTTTGAGCAAAATGTTGAGCTTAGCAGTTTTGAGAAAGTTGCTGGGTCTATTTTGTTTGGAATGATTGGTTGTGTTATTTTCTGTTCCAATGCCATGAATCATTTTTATAGTGATTAAAAATGTGTTATATTGATGTGGTATGCATGCCAAGATGAGATTCTTGAAATTAGGTTTCCAATAATTTTTGGATGTCGAATAGGTCACTTTAGCGTCTCGTTAGATTATTCCGTTATCTTGGTTATTTTGGCCGTCGCAATTTTTGTGACAAGTGCCGGAGTAATCTTGATAACGTGTAGCCTACCTAGAGATACTTAGCATGATAATTTGATATTCTTAAAATTATGTGGAAATCTAGTGATTAATGGTGGATTAATCAGTTTCAAGTTTTTCCTATATAGTTTGACTATATGGCATGCATGACTTCATGAAAATGTTTCATTAGCACATTAATATAAAGGATAATATACTTGTTATATTGGTGTTGTGAATTGGGAATGCCTGGATTGAGAATTAGCCGATTAAATAGCAATTCCATATGGACAATGAATAAGTCGACTTATATGTTCATAAGTCGACTTGTTTGGTGTATTGTGAGCGAATAAGTCGACTTGCACAATGGTACAATCGACTTGTTCATGCATGATTACACAAGTCGACTTACACATGCATAAGTCGACTTATACAGAGCCATAAGTCGACTTATACATATACAAGTCGACTTATAACATGCAAAGATGGGATGATGGGTGATTTTCGGTATAAATTCAATGTGATTGATGCAATACCCTAAATCAGACCATATAGTCAAGGTGACTATGATCTTTGGATGAGATTAATTTGATGAGACCTAAAATCCCTCACTTAAATATGAAAACTAACGCCTTCCATTAATATGGCAAGAACCAGAGTTCTTATAGGGTTGGGTTGTTGAGCTAACCTCAAGCTCACTCTATACGAATATGTTCAAACCATGAAAATAAGATTTTCGGATTAATGGGTCGGTTTTCCTAGAAGCGTTGATTTGTTGAGCTAACCTCAAGGTCAACGTGGACAGAGGCGAAATTGGGTAGTGTACATTAGATGTACACGTATCAAGTGTTGATAACCCAATGTATGTGCATACATCAACTGTTGATAGCACTGGGCGATAGTTGCATTAAAGATGCAATTGGTATGTCCGATACCTACCGATTGACCTAAAGTGACTTGTTGAGCTAACCTCAAGGTCATTCTTAGCAATGTCGGATATCGACCCACTAGGTCATTGTGCCATTTTGTTTCTTGGATTCATGATGAGGGTTATGGATTCTATTGAAACTAGTGGGAGCCATATGTATGTCATTTAAGTCCTTATGGTCATACATTTAATTCTATTCTAACTTTCTTTCTCTCTCTACGTTTAGGTTGGTTGAAGATGTCGACTAGTGTGAATCTTCGCTCACTTATGGATGTAAACAAATTAACTGGACCCAATTTTCTTGATTGGCTGCGAAATCTGAGAATTGTTCTCAGATCTGAGGATCTAGGATACATCCTTGATTTTTCGCTTCCGGATCCACTTCTGAAGGAGCTTCGATGATGATCAAGGCATATCGAAGCATCTAAAAGACGGTGACATAGCTACCGCATTATGCTTGCATCGATGTCACCGAGCTGCGAATAAAGACGAGTCTATGGATGCTCACACGATAGTGTTTCATCTTAGAGAGTTGTTTGATGAGCAAGCACGGTCCGAACGGTTCGAGACCTCAAGATTGCTCTTTATAACGAAGATGACTCCTGGTTCATCTGCAGTGCAATATGCATTGAAGATGAATGGCTATATTGAGAGGTTGGCCGTCTTAGGTTTTGTGATGGATTCTGAGTTAAGTATAGACTTAATTCTTGTTGGTTTGTCAGATAGTTATTCACAGTTTGTGTTGAACTATCGAATGAACCAAATATCCACCACAATTTCCGAGCTGATCAATCTACTCAAGACAGCAGAACAAGCTGTTAAGCAAGATAGCAAAGCGTTGCTATTGGTGGATTCTTCTTCCTCTGGTTCAAGAAGAGAAGCAGAAGAAGAAAAGGCTCAAGTCGAAAGGAAGTGCAACGAAAGGCAAGAAGAAGACCAAAGAGACTGCACCAAAAGGTACCGCTTCCATTGCGGTAAGACCGGTCATTGGAGGCGAATCGCAAAATCTATCTGGAAGAATGAAGCGAAGAAGGCATCATTGCCTCGACTTCTTCGTATGTTTGTCATTGAGGTTACACTGTTTCGATCATAACATATGGGTATTAGATACGGTTGTGGCTCACATATGCAATGATATCACGAGGCCTCGGGGACGATGATACTCATAAAGGGAGAAATGGACTGCGTGTTGGCAATGGAGCAAGAGTTCTTTGCATTAGCCGTAGGGACTTATGTTTTGACACTCCCGGTGGGCTTGTACTTAACTTGGATGATTGTTATTTTGTACCGTGTTAACAAAGAACATCTTTATCGTTTCTTGTTTAAATAGATTTGGTTTCCATTTGTCTTTTGGTAACAATGGTTGTTCTATTAGTTCAAATGGAATGCTTTATGGTACTGGTACATTATGCAATGGAATTTACATATTAGATATGTCACATCCAGTTATGAATGTCAATGACGCTAAAAGACATAAAGAGATAATTTAAAATCAACTTACTTATGGCATTATCGCTTGGCCATATAAATGAGAGACGATCGCTAAGCTCCACAAGAGTGGAAGTTTAGGGTCATTCGATTATGAATCATATGACACATGTGAATCTTGTTTATTAGGCAAGATGACTAAGTTACCTTTAAGGAAAGGGTGAGCAATGATTGGATTATTAGACCTATTACATTCGGATGTATGTGGTCCGATGTCCATCCATGCCGAAGTGGTTGCCGTTACTTCATTACCTTTATCGATGATTATTCTCGATATGGGTACCAGATTCGATGAGATACAAATCAAGCATTTGAAAAGTTCAAACAATTGAAATGAAGTAGAAAACAACTTGGTAAAAGTATCAAACATTACGATCCGATCGTGGTGGTGAATACTTAGACCAAGAGTTTTGATTATCTCGAGATAATGGGATATTATCTCGGTGGACCCCTCCTTACACACCACAAAGCATAATGGTGTGGCAGAAAGGAGAAATCGAACCTTGTTGGACGTAGTACGATCTATGATGGGCTTTTTACGATTACCAAAATCCTTTTGGGGATATGCACTTGAGGCATTTGTTTACTTGTTAAGCGAGTTCCATCAAAGGCGATTGATGTTACTCCATATGAGATGTGGACTAACAAGAAACCTTATCTTTCTTATTTGAAAGTTTGGGGTTGTCCCGCTTATGTGAAGCGCATAAAGTCGATAAGCTTGAAACAAAATCGACAAATGTTTGTTCGTAGGATATCCTAAAGAAACAAGAGGATATCAATTCTACTTTCTTTGAGGAACAAAAGGTGTTTGTTTGATGCATGTTGTCTTTAGAGAAAGAGTTTCTTTTAAAAGAGGACGATTGGGAGCAAAGTGGAACTTGAAGAAGTTCAGATGCTTTCGGACAGACGCAGATCAATCGCTCAACTCAAACCGTATCTCATCTGGATGAGGTAACAGATTCAACCTTCTACTACACACGAAAGTCGAGGTCAAGTAGGATACGTTACATTCACGAGAGATATGGATTTCGTGAGTGAGCAGAATGACGTATTGCTCATAGAGGATGATGAGCCTACCACCTATGAAGAGGTTCTGAAGAGTTCAGAGTCTGAAAAATGGCTTCGTGCCATGAAATCTGAAATGGATTCCATGTATGAAAACCAAGTATGGACTTTGGTTGATGCACTGAAGGATAAAACCTATAGGTGCAAATGGGTTTTCAAGAAGAAACCGACATGGATGGTAATGTGATTACCTATAAAGCAAGGCTTGTGGCTAAAGGCTTTCGTCAAAGACAAGGAGTTGACTATGACGAGACCTTCAGTCCAGTAGCAATGCTTAAATCCATTAGGATACTCCTAGCCATTGCCGCTCATTATGATTATGAGATATGGCAAATGGATGTGAAAACGACTTTCTGAATGGAAATCTGCCGAGGATGTGTACATGACACAACTGAGGGCTTCATTTCCGTTGATGGCGAAAAGGTATGCAAGCTTGTAAATCCATTTATGGATTGAAGCAAGCATCCAGAGTTGGAATATCCGTTTTGATGAGACAATCAAAGAGTTTGGTTTCTCACAAAATCCGGATGAACACCGTGTGTACAAGAAGGTGAATGGAGCTGCGATCGTATTCCTTGTGTTATATGTAGATGACATATTGTTACTAGGAAGCGATGTCTCTATCCGCAATCAAGAAAATTTGGTTGTCCAAACAATTTGCCATGAAAGACCTTGGAGAAACAACTTATATCCTTGGGATAAAGATCTATAGAGATAGATCGAAGAGGTTGCTTGGTCTTTCACGGTCAGCGACATAGACAAGGTGCTAAAGAGGTTTAGCATGGAGCAATCAAGAGAGGGTTTCTTCCCATTACTCATGGGATAACACTCAAGTCCATGTGTGTCTAAGACGGGATGAGAAGATGCGTATGAATATGATCCGTATCGTCGTAGTAGGATCTATATATGTACGCAATGCTATATACGAGACCCGATGTATCATATGCTCTAAGTGTTACGAAAGCGATACCAATCGGATCTGGTGAGGGTCATGGGTGGTGTCAAGAATATCCTAAAGTACTTGCGAAGAACTAAGGATGTTTTCTTGATATATGGAGATGGAAATCTCCAGTGAGCGGCATACAGATGCCAGTTTTCAATCGATAAGGGCGACTCGAGGTCCCAATCAAAGTTATGTTTTCACACTAAATGGCGGGGCGATCGGTTGGAAGAGTTCCAAACAGAGACGATGGCGATTCAACGATCGAGCAGAGTACATTCCGCATCGACGCAAAGAAAGGAAGCGGTTTGGATCAAGAAGTTCATTTTGAACTTGGTGTGGTTCCTAATTGTGATGGACCCATCTGATTGTATTGTGACAACTTTGGGGCTATTCTTGAGCAAAGGAGCCAAGGTCTCATCACGATCCAAACACGTACTCACCGATACCATTTGATTCGGAGATCATCAGCGGGGTGATGTCCCGACAGAGAGAATTCACAGAGTAGAACATTGCCGATTAGTTGACTAAGCCGTTGCCACGTAAGAATTTTGATTCTCATGTACTCGTTTATGGTATTAGATACCAAGGCGATTGGCTTTAGGTCAGTGGGAGATTGTTAGAGTAGTGCCTAAAGGCAATCCCTTTAGCGCATTTTGTTCATAGTCGTATATGGACTTTATGAATAAATAAAGCAAGGCATATTTCATTTATTTGATGTTCATTTTATTATGAATTGATAGTGATCTTTAATCAAATTAATGAAGTCCTCGATACATGACATAGCATGAAGGAAATTATGATGCGATCATACCACCGAGATTCCTATCATGTGCAATTATGTCAAGATTCAAATTATCCTAGTCATAGGATTAACGAGATGGACATCGTTAATCCGGATAGACTAGATATGTCAAACTCCTTGATTTGATCAAGCGGTGGATCTCGTAAAGCCGTAAATATTGAGATATTTAGATTTAACATGTGGATGCTTACTAGTGGTAGTAAGTACATTGGATGACCTGTTATGAGATCATCACATGGATGTCCTATACAAATGTCGGTGATAATCTCATCATAGAATGGTGCAAGTATCCTTAGACTTGAGGTACGCAAGGATATCTTGGTCTCGATTCATACTTTGACTCCATTCCTTGTTGCCTTTCAGAGGTCGCTCATAGGGTGGTGATTGGAGTGCAACTTGAGGTATTGAAGGTAATTGAGTAGCCAATAGAGGATTCACCACTTCATTATAGCGAAGAGATACCCATGGCCTCTTATCGGGATCATTACTTTGAAGTCTCTGGCGCCGGAGCATACATATGTCATGAAGAGGTCTTCATGGACATATAAAGTAATGAGTCCTAGGACGAGAACCGATTACACTTGGACTAGATTTGATCGATCGGTCTAGTAAGAGTTGACACATTGCCCATACTCAAACCAAGTGGGGTATAGCATGGTGAAAGGACGAATGCACAAGAATTGTCTATGGAAGGGTTCGTGATATGGTTTCATTAGTCAAACCAATTACTTTCCGGTCGATTCGGGGTCGTGATGTGTTCAGATACCGCTCATGACTTGCTCAGATTAAGTGTTAATCTAAGTGGCCAACATAACAAGGGAACCTAATCGTCACACGCGTAAGAGTGACTCGGAGAATCAGTAAAATAGTTTGAGACGAGATCCGATATCTGAAGAGCAATAGGATTAAATGGATCCCGATGAGATTGGGATATGTCCCGATGAGATCGCGACATCAACATTGCTGAAAAGGGTCTCCGGCAATTTTTCGCGCAGCGGGCCCGATAAAGCCAAGAAGACCAGATTTGATGGACCTCTTCAAGAATATATATATATATTAATTAATTAAGAATTAATTAATTATATATATATAAATGAATTTCGGTGGAGCCATTAAAATGGAGAGGATAAGTTGGTTTGAAAAGTCAAATTAATCATTTAAGTTCACTTTTCAAGGCATATAAAGCCACCAACGTGGATAGCCTCTCCACCAAGCCTTCTTATGTCTTTAAGTAGTTAAAATATACATAGAAGAAGGTAAGGAATGAAGCTTGTACGTAGGTTTTGAAGGAGAAGGTCGAAAGCTTAAGAGTTAAGCTTTGGAAAGTTGTTTTTCATCTTCTTCCTATCATCCTCTCCATTGGCTTCTACTTCTCCAAGGCTCCACCAAGATTATTTCATTTGCTCTCCAAGGCTAAGGTAAGAGCTAGCACTCTTTTCTTTAGTCTAGCTATTTCCGGATCAAAAGAGTTTGTCCCGATTAAGTTATCCGACCTCTGCGTGGATACCGTTAGAGACGGTCTCCTTTGGTCGTTATGGTTTGATTGTTTATACATACACATGGATCCTGGCTTTCGGGAATGTCCCGGGACTCAAAATTTTAAATTCCACACCGTGGGCATGTGATGCCTACCCCGGGATTTTCCTACAACTAAGGCGATTGGCTTTAGGTCAAGTGGGAGATTTGTAAGTGATAAGTCGACTTGTACCATGTGTAAGTCGACTTACACATGTTCGGTACCGATAAGTCGACTTGTTCATTGGATAAGTCGACTTGTTCAAGGTCGGTACTGTTTATTTGTGCCCTAAAGGCAATCCCCTTTAGCGCGTTTTATTCAAAGTCGTGTGCAGACTTTATGAATAAATAAAGAAAAGGCATTATTCATTAATTTGATATTCATAAACATTGTTTATGAATTGATTTGATCTTTAATCAAATTAATGAAGTCCATGATATATGACATAGCATGAAGGAAATTATGATGTGATCATACTCGAGATTCCTATCATGTGCAATTATGTCGATGATTTAATTCTCCTAGTCATAGGATTAATAAGACTGGACATCATTAATCCGGATAGACTAGCACATGTCATATTCCTTGATTGGATCAGCGGTGGATCTCGTAAAGCGTAAATATGAGATATTTAGAATTGACATGTGGATGCTTACTAGCGGTAGTAAGTTCATTGGATGACCGCCATGAGATCATCACATGGATATCTTATCTAAGTGTCGGTGATAATCTCATCATAGCAATGGTGCAAGTATCCTTAGACTTGAGGTACTCGAGGATATCTTGATCTTGATCACGCTTTGACTTCATTCCTTGTTGCCTTCGGAGGTAACTCATAGGGTGGTGCTTGGGTGCGACTTGAGGTATTCAAGATAATTGAGTAGTCGATAAAGGATTCACCACTTACGGATTAGCGTAAGAGATACCCATAGCCTCTTGTGGGATCATTACTAAAAGTGGTTAAGATGTATGTCATGAAGAGTGTCTTCATTGACATATAAAGTAATGAGTCCCGTGACTAAAATCGATATCACTTGGGCTAGACTCGATCTAGTGAGAGTTGACACTTTGACCATACTCATAACCAAGTGGGGTATAGGATGGTGAAAGGACGAATTGCACAGAATTGTTCATGGAAGGGTTCGTGATACGGTTCGTGATGAATACATCAAACCGATTACTTTCCGGTCAATTGGGGGTCATGATGTGTTGCTAGATACCGCTCATGACTTGCTCAGATTAATTGTTAATCTAAGTGGCCAACATAACCGGGAGCCTAAAGGGTCACAGGCATAAGAGTGTTTCAGAGAATCTGTAAAATAGTATTGGACAGAGTTCCAATTATGGAGAGAAAATGGATTAACTGGATCCCAATGGGATTGGGATATGTCCCGATGAGATCGCGACATCGATATTGCTAAGAAAGGTTTCCGAGTCGTTTCAAAGACGGTTCCAAGCAGATGGGTAGGACCGACCCCAGTTGGACTGGACCTTAGCAAATATATTCTAATTAATTAATTAAGTAATTAATTAATTAATTATTATATATATATATGTCCATGTACGTTGGAAAGTGGAAAGGAGAGGATAGCTTTGAAAAGTCAAAGCTTGGTTACTTTAATTCATTAATAAATGAATGGCCATAAAGCCACCACTTGGCTTCTTCTTATGGAACACTTTTAAAGAGTTAAAAGATACATAAAAGGAGGCTTAGAAGGTGATGGTCGACGGTGGTGGCTAGAGGAAATTGAAGATGAAAGCTTAATGGTTAAGCTTCCTTTGAAAAGGGTGATTTTCTTCTTCCTCATTCATCATCATCATTTCTTCTCTTCTCCAAAGCAAGGGTTCAACGTCGATCTCAAGCTCTTCAGATGAGGTAGGCTCTAGCGAGCTTTAATCTGTTCTAGCTATTCCGGTCAAAGGGTTTGACTCGGTTAGATTTTCCGATCTCTGCGTGGATCACCTTTAGAGATAGTCTCTTTTGGCTATTTAGGTTGATGTCTTCATACGGATATCTGGATCACAGGATTCGGAAAGTCAGGAACAAAATTTTTGTTTTTCGCTGCCGGTACATGTGATGTACCTCCCGGGATTTTCCTACAATAACCTCACGTGGTCTCTTAGGTCCCATATTAATGAATGAAATACAAAATTTATCGAATTCTGTACAAATATAACAATCTTAAGAGCAATCGTTTAATGAAGTTATTTACATATAAGCCAATGTCATTGAAAGTTAACAAACAAGTTAACAACAACAAATCAACGTCAACAATTATATAATTATGACTGTGTTTACCAGATTCAAAGATATACAACAACAAACATCTTTTCAACTTTGCCGAATTATGTCATGCATGAGTTAATTATTCCGTCGGATTCCATGTGACATGAGAGTCCGTATAAGTAAATGAGTCCCCCAGTTTTAGATTTCCGATAAGCATCCTGGCACGTTCAAACGAAGCTCGAGAAACAGTCAGACTTCTCCCACCAGGTGAAGGCCTTTGAACACTTTCTCTCAATAACGTTTTGGCTATAGCCATACTACGTGAGGAAATTGTAAATGTTTCGCGCTCTTGAGTACAGAGGACTAATTGTGGGATGAATTACTACTGAGGGGAACAACAATTGATTTGTCATACCGGTCATATGTCGTAGTGTCATGGCTCTGGCCGCTACTGACACTTATTTCTTTGTTGAGAATACTGGACGCTTTGAGCAACATGAACTTAAAACCATCACATTACTATTATGTTATGGGGACTTAACATAAGGAAATAAGATGTACAGAATAAGAACACAGACGTAATAATCATAGCAAACACCTTCAAGTAGAAGATCGGTCATGGATTTTTTAAAAATGATTTTTAAAATCTAAATTGAAGTATTTGTTCAATTGATAGATTATCACAATTAAAAAATTAACTTCAATTGGTATTTGTTCAATTGATAGATTATCACAATTAAAAAATTGAACACTAATTAATATAACGATACTAGTTTTGTTCTACAATTCCTAATACATTTCATCAAACACCTTGAGGTCAAAACCATCTCAACCCTATCTACACACAAATCATCCTCCTCTTTCCATTCAATACATCCACAACAATCACACAACACAAATCAAAACTAAATTAACAAATCAAATGAATGAAATCAGTTCAAATCTATACAAAATTCCACCGCAACCCACATGCTTTCGGATTTTACCTTCGGATAACGTCAAGGGGAGAGAGGGAGCAGCACGTCGCCGGAGAAGGAGAAGGAGAACGTCGCCACGTCGCCGGAGAAGATGGAAGGAGAAGGAGAGTCGGTCGCTGGAGGAGATGAGAGAGAAAGAGAAGAGGAGAGTCGGGGAAGGAGAGAAGGAAGACAATTTGTGAGGATTTAATTTTATTTTAGCGACGGAATTAATCCTTCGGTATAATTAAAATAAACCGTCGCTGAGTTAAACCTGCTAACCTAATATACCGACGTCGTTTTAAAATATACCGACGGATTATTTCCGTCGGTGAAATTTCCCTCTCACAAATTTTGCCAATCGAATTTTAATTCCGTCCCTGTTTACAGACGGAACATTTTTCATCGGCATATTTCCGTCGCCGACTAATTTTCCCTCCACCCTTGGCAACAGATTTGATGACCGTCGGAAAAGTTCTTCTTTCATATAGCGACGGATTTGTTATCGTCGGTGAACCATTTCTAGCCGATAAGTTCGCCGATCGAAAATTTTATTCCGTCCTTATTTACAGAAGGAATAATCTCCATCGGCATTTTTCCGTCGCTAAAAGGCCCCGCAAAAATATCCCTCCATCTTTGGCAACGGATTTCTCGACCGTCGGAAATCATCTTCCTTTAACCGACGGATTAGTGTTTCCGTCGCAATTAACAGATGCTATATGGTCTGTCGGTATATTTCCGTCGCTATATGACGATTTTCTTGTAGTGAAGTAATAAATTAAAATATTAATTGTTATCTCTTTGGACACGTGGGATTCACCATCCTTTTGAGCATGCGAACCTACCGCGACTTACACTTAGGAGCTATTTGTTTATATTTTTTTCCTATTTTTTGTTGTAGTTTTTGTAAAAAAAAAAGGTAAGTAAAACGTGTTTAGTTTACTCTGTTGCGATTTTTTATTTCTAAAAAAGTACAACAGTTTTACAGAGACTAGAAAACATCGTTTCTCTGAATTTTGACAACATGTTTTCTTCAACAGAAAATCAACATATCCCTGTTTTCTTTCTAAAATAATAATAATAATAATAATAATTATTATTATTATTATTAAAATTAATAATAATAATTATTATTATTATTAAAATTAATAATAATAATAATAATAATTAATAATAATAATAATAAGATAATTAATTTGGTATAATAAAATTAATAATAAAAATAATATTATTAATTTGGTAAGTATAAAATTTATAACAATAATTAATAATAATATTATTATTAACAATAAATAATAATAATAATAATAACAACTTATTAAAATTAATAATAATAATAATAAATTAATAAAATTAATAAAAATAAAATTAATAGGAATAACGTAATAATAATAATAATAATGAGTTTAATAATATAATAATAAAATTAATGAGAATAAGAATAACATAATAATAATAATAATAATAATAATAATAATAATAATAATAATAATAATAATAATAATAATAATAATAATAATAATAATAATAATAATAATAATAATAATAATAATAATAATAATAATGAGTTTAATAATATTATTATTAATTTGGTAAGTAGAAATTTTATTATAATAATAATAATAATAATAATAATAATAATAATAATGATAATAATAATGAGATTATTAGAAATTTCAACCAAACATGTTTTTATTTTCAGTTTTATATTACAAATTTCAACCAAACAGGTTTTCATTTAAAAAAAAAGAAACAAAAATAACAAAAACAAAAGTGAAACCAAACGGCTCCTTTTGATGGGAATATTTCATAAATCTTTTAAATTTTTAATTAATTTTTCTTTTAATTTTCATACATTTTAATTAATAAATTATATTTTTCAAATTTATATTCTTCATTTATCTCTTTATATTTTAATTTTAAATTTTGTTTTAAATTATTATTGTTAAAAATATATTACTATTTTATACTAAATTTATTTAATCATCATCATCATCATCACACCCAGTTTGAAGTCTTGCAGTGAGACGGAATCTGGGGAGGTCTTATCAATGAAACGGATACCGTTCTGTTCCGACCTGAAACCGGTACCGAAACGGGCTCAAAAGTACCGACTTTTGATTCCGGTCGGTTTCGTCAATACCGGTATTTTGGGAAACGTTTCGCAAAAAATGAAACTTTCAGGGAAAAAATTAAACCTAAAAATCTACCGGCGGTCCGCAACCCCCCGACCTTCTCTTCTTCTTCGGTTTCTCTCCTCCCTCTCGTCGTCGCTGCTCCTCCGTCATCGGATCTGGTGTCGCCGTTGTCGGATCTGGTCGTCCCTCCTCCCTCTCTCCTCGGATCTGGTCGTCCCTCCTCCCTCCTCGGATCTGCTCGTAGCTCCTCATAAGTCGGATCTGCTCCTCCCTCCTCACCGCTCCTCACCGTTCCTTGCCGCCTGCTCCTCCGTCCTCCTCGACTGTCGCCTCCTCCAATCCTCCTCGACGCTCGGCTGAAAAAACTGGAAAAAAAACCACAAGGAAACTAAATCAACTGCAAAGAAACTGAAACAAAATCAATAGCTAATAGAAGATGATTGCGGCGGCTGAGAAGTAGAGTAGAAAGAGAGAGAGAGAGAGAGAGGGGTAGAAACTAAAAAGAGAGAGTGAGCGATGCAGAGAAGAGTCGAAAACCTAAACCTAATGGCAAGTTTTGTATTGTTTATATATATATATATATGTATATATGTATACTTGTATACTTGTATACAATATAAATTAATTAATTCAATTAAATCAAAACTTATTATTAAAGTTAATTAATTTATTATTTTTAGAAAAGTAGATTTACTGAAATTTTTATATATTAGAAATCAGTAATTTTCTTTTATTAAAAATATTTTAAATTAAAATATCTTAATAAAATTCTATCATAATTGGATTTCAATAAAATTTTCTGACGTAAAGATTACGATTTTGAAATGATTATATGTTAACAATTAACGTTAATGCAGTTTTGCTTTATTTATTTAATAACAATATATTTTATATAATTTCATTAAAGTCCATCTTTTTCTAGTTAAAAGGTGTTATAGAATGTAGAGTACATAAAAGTGCTTATAAAATAATTAAAATTATGTGGTATAAATTAAACTCTAAAATTAATGGAAGTCAACTAAAAATTTTAGATTAGTTAATTTTGAATTTAAATGAATATTTTAAAAATATTTAAAACAAATAAACTCTTTTAAATATTTAATTTTGTGTAATATTAAAATTAAAATTATACTTTTCATAAAAATAATTATTTTAATTTTTTTATTTTAGTGTTGAATTTTTGAAATTTTATATTTAATAACTTAATTTTAAAACTTTGTATAAATAAAGTAAATAATATTTGTATTATAATGATGAAATTGTATGATTGTAATATTTTAAATGCTTTGTATTATTCTTAGTTTTATAATTGTATGATGATGATTGTCTTTGTTTATATTAATTGTAGTTATTATTTACATGTAAAATATTTAAAATTATTGTTATTTCAAATTAATTGTCATTATTATTTATTATTAAGATTTTTGAAAGCATGGTTGATGTAAGCAATAAACTAGTAAAGTGTACAAGATAATCAGTATAATATATCAATATGGACTATTTTTAATTTTTAAAAATTTAGGGACTATTTTATAAATTTAAAAATATTCGAAGCAGATCTTGCATCTAAGCCGATGCACTGCATTCAGCCTGCCTCAGAGCTCAATCCGCATCGAGTCTGATGCGGTATTCATAATATTGAGTCTTATAATAAGCACCTTTATCCCTACGTAGTAAAGAGACTGTTATTTTTTAAATTTTTAAATTTATGTTCTTTATTTATCTCCTTATATTTTAATTTAAAATTTTCAAAATTGTTATTTTTAAAAATAATAATTATTTTATTATGAATTTTTAATAAATTACATTATTAATTATTATATATAAGTAATTTTATTTAAGATAATTTCATAATGTGTTAAAATAATATTTAAATTATTAAAAAATATGTTTAAAAGATATTTAAAAGAAGTTAGAATAAAGTTAGTCTTTTCTATTAACTTTCTTTAAACATACTTCAAATTTTGCAAGCTAAAATTAAAATGCAATTTTCATTAACTATAATAAAACTATATACAAGAGTTCTTCACTGCAGAAATCCAAAAAGTATATTACAATGGCATTACACAAAAATATGGCAAAAGGACCGAGGCAAGCGAGTAGCCATTTTTCTTCCGTTGGACAAGTTCTGAAATGCATACGAGAGCTTTGATTGGTATTCACTGCTAAAATATAAAATATTATTTTAAAAATGATAATATAAAAACACAGTTTAGTTTATTTTAAAATTTATGTTAGATTCAATGTTAATTTAAATGATTAAATTTATTATTAGTTTATTATATAGGAAGTATTAGTGCATTTTGTTTCAATAAATTATTTTATTTTATACTATAAATTTACTTATTTTATAATTTTTACTCTTATTTATTATGTACCGATTTTGTAGTAGTTTAATATCAGTTGAATCTTTAAACATTAAATTTTTGTCTTTAACCAGTTCGATGTCCTATTGTTATATGATCTGAAGTGATCTATTGTGAAGAAGAGGAATAGAGACAAATAATGCTTATTTATTTCAGCTTTTAGGAGATGAATAAGAACTTTTTTTCACCACAAAAGCTGTTAAAAAAAAAAGAGTGTTTGGCTATAAAATGCAAAAACGTTTTTTCATAGAAATGACTTTTTTAGAAGTTAAAATATAACTTTTTGAAAAGCTCAAATTTAGAGCTTTTTAAAAAAGTACTTTTTCAGGTAGATTTTTCAGATCAATTAATGAGTCAATTTTTTAGTCCCTTTATCCTTATGTTTTTACACATAATTCTCACAATACCCACAAACACATTTTCACTTTTATTTTGATATTTATATAATATTATTTGACTTTTTATATGTTTTAATATTTATTTTGATATTAGATTTACTTATATTATAATCTATATAAAAGTTTTGATTAGATATATTTTATTTATGTTTCATATATTTAAAATTATATAATAATTAATATATTGTGCTTTGCATATTGTTTAATATATTTTAAATAATATTTATATGCATAAATAATTTTATTATAAAATAAAATATAGTTAAAATTAAAAGTACTTTTTATTTTTATGTTGTTAAGCAGTTTATTGTATAAAACTCTATTAAAAAAACTCTTTTTTAAATGACAGCCAAACAGTTAACTGATTTCTTAGAAAAGCTCTTAGAAAAGTTCTACTGAAAAAAGTTCTATTGAAAAAAGTTCTATTGATATAAACCCATCTAAACAGGTGTATAGTTGTATTACTTGAGTTAGTAATAGCACCGATATGATAAAGGATGTACTAAGTGAATTTAACAAATTTATTAGCAAAAATAGTGATTGTCTTCTCGGATGATGAAATAAGTATAGTAGTAGTAGAAATAAGAATGTAACATGAGTTGAATGGGATTTATGAGCTCGATTTTGCAACTTGCGACATGGGAATTTGGTTTAGCTTGACTTATGACAATATTAACAAATATTTCCTCTACATCTTGAATCCTATTATCTCAATTTCTTGTCCTTTCTCCTCTATCTTTTCTTATGAGATGGCTTTCTGCTGTTAAATCCATTATTTTGATGAATAAGAGCAATGAATATGAGTAACAAATGCATTGTGTTGCAGAGTAAATCGGAGAAGACGATAAGTAATAAGAGATGACGAACGTTAACGTTTTTGGAGATGGGAAGTAAAGCGCAACATTTAATTAATTGGAGGGACCAGAGTAATAGAATAAGTGTGAGAGTAGAGGAATGTAATAGCCGGATTTAAGCCAATTGCATGTGGCTTCAACGGCATGGTATACAACGTGTTGATTGTAATCTTCTCTCTCTATCAAGGAATTATGTGTCCTCTCTCTTCCTTTGATGTGCGTCTTCCTCTCCTGACAAATTCCAATCCACATACACTAATACCGTTAAAATCTTTTATTTCCCTAACAAATTGGTATTAGAGAAGTCTATTATGTGAACACCAACCATGGCGAACAACACCAGGAGTGCAGAACTTCGCAAGATGGAAGAAAGCTTGAAAACTACGATGGAGAGGATGTTTGTGGAAATTCAAAATAGAACGAAGAAAGTAGAGAAGGAAAAAATCAAGTGAGGCGGGCACGACAGAAACTATACCACAGGGGAGTTCAGTTGCATAAGAGCGCGAAGGAAGCACACCCACAAGGATGAGTTGGATTGAGTTTCCGCCATTCAACAATGAAAATGTCAAAATGTGGTTATATAGATGCGAACAATTTTTCACGTTAGACCAAACCCCTGAGAACATGAAGGTGAGCGTGGCTGTTCTGCATATGGACGAAAAGGCTCAGGAATGGTATCACTTATACATGAGGAATCACAATATAACAAAAGCAGTCGTATGGGAAGAGTTCACTAAAGCGCTGAAACAGAGATTTGATGCAGAAATATTTGACGATCCGGTAGGAGACTTCAAGGAGCTTAAGCAACAAGGAACGGTGCTGGACTATTGTGCGCAATTCGACCACCACTCCAACAGATTGATGCTATCAGAAGAGTATTTGGTGGGATTTTTTGTGAAAGGCTTGAAATCGGAGATTAGTGTGATTGCATCAAGCCTACACATTAGCGAGGAAATAGGAAGCCATCCTGAGTTCCACAGGGGGCGTGACACTTAAGCAAGGATCGTTGATGAAAGGAACGAGCGATTACAGTAAATTTTCGTAAGGTGCACGTGTGTCGCAAACAACGAATATCATGCGCAGATCGTTATCTGATGGCATATTGCCCACCTCTGCATCATCGTTGCGGTCTCCATCCTCAATAGGAACGTCGAAGAGTCAGAGGCGCTTTAGTAGTCAAGATTTTGATGAGAAATGGGTGAAGGATCTTTGTTTTTGGTGTGATGAAAAGTACAACATAGGTCACCAATGTAAGAAACAACAGCTCCAGTTTTACGTGGTGACGGCCGAAGAAGACAATGGAGGAACTTCACTGAAAACAAAGGAGGACGATTTAAAGATAAGTCCAGTCGAAGAAAATCAACCGATAGTCTCTATGCAAGTGATGTTGGGATTATTAGGGAATACTGAGTATAAGCAGATGAGAGTGATAGGGGAGCATCAACGGAAGAAAATATACATACTGATTGATAATGGAAGTACTCATAACTTCATCGACCCCTCGGTTTTCTAAAAAGGGGATTGTCAGCTTCGAGAGATGGAACCAATCTTCATTACAGTAGGAGGAGGACTACAATTGAAGTGCCACCAGTATTGTGAAGGGTTCAAGTGGACAATGCAAGGGGTACAATTCTCCATGGATGCGATGGTATTGGCATTGGACAGTTATGATGTGGTCCTTGGAGTATAATGGCTGAGTGGGCTAAATGAGGTTCTCTGCAACTTTAAGCACCGAACCATGGTGTTTAGGTAGGAAGGGCGTATGGTAACGTTGAGTGGGAACTCAGAGGGACGATCCAAAATAATTTCCAGTAAGGGATTTCAAAAGCAGCTACGTCGAGCATCGAAGAGCCAATTATGTATGATGCAATTGTCAACACTTACAGATTTTCAGCTACAACAAATGAGAATGACGGCAGACCAGTGGAGCTCTTTTGATGAAATCAATGTCGTCCTGTCAGAATACGCTGATGTCTTTCAAGATCCGACCGAACTGCCTCCAAACCACCAGCACAATCATCAAATAGTGTTAAAAGAAGGGGTGGAAGCCATTAACTTTCGACCGTATAGGTATTCGGGGGTTCAGAAGGACATCATAGAACAAGCGGTGAAGGGCCTTCTGAAACAGGGTTTTATTAGACAGGCTATGGCCCGTTCGCATCACCGGTGGTTTTAGTCAAGAAAAAAGACAATTCCTGGCTAATGTGTGTCGACTACAAGGAACTGAACAATCAGACGATGAAGGACAAATTTTTGATACCGTTAATTGAGGAACTTTTGGACGAGTTGCTTGGCGCGGGATGGTTCACTAAACTAGACCTACGATCCGATTACCATCAAATTAGAATGCAACTGGAGGATGTAACAAAGACGGCATTTAGAACCCACGAAGTTCATTATGAGTTCCTCGTAATGCCCTTTGGCCTGACGAATGTGCCCTCGACATTCTAGCGATTGATGAACGAGCTGTTTAAGCCGTGCTATGTCGTTTTATCTTGGTTTTCTTCAATGACATCCTTATCTATAGCGCGTCCCTACAATTAAACGTTTAACATATTTCCACGGCCATGGAGATGCTGAGAAGAAATCAAATATTTTTGAGAGGGGATAAGTGTGTATTTGGAGCGCAACAGGTGGAATATTTAGGGTACACAATATCGGAAATGGTGGTTGCTACGGATCACCAGAAGGTTAAAAAGATCATGGAATGGTTGACACCTAAAAGCATTAAGGAACTCCGGGGATTCCTAGGGATTACGGGTTACTATCGGCGGTTTATTAAGGGGTACAGAGTGTTAGCTAAGCCACTGACAGAGTTGCTTAAGAAGGACCGTATGAACCACTAGGAATGGAGGAAGGAAGAGCAGAATGCCTTTGAGAAATTAAAAATGACGATCATGTCTACTCCAGTACTGACATTATTGAATTTTTAGAAGACGTTTATTATTAAAGCGGATGCCAGTGGGCAGGCCAATCGGTGGAAATGTGGGAACGTTGGCTACAACCAAGAAGATATAGAGTATGTTCTTTTGGAAAGGATTAGCGAGGGATGTGCAAAGATACATTCAGGATTGCATGAATTGTCAACAAAACAAGTATGACAATGCAGCATATCCAGTACTTTTACAACCGATTGCCATTCCAGAGGGAAGCTGGAGAGAGATTTGTAACATCCCATCATCGATGGGAAGGGTATATTGGTAAATTGGGACAGGCTAGTAGGTCCATTTTGCAAATGGTGATATGTTCATTCATTTGACCTCTAATTTTAGAGGAATGAGACATTTTGCATATGCACATATATGTACATGCATTCATGACATTTCCCGGTATTTAATTGTGAATATGATTTGTTTGAGAATTATGGAATTATTGGGTTTGAATAGTCGAATTGGAACTGTTTAGAGTGATTGTCAGTTGATAGTGACCCTTAGGAAATTTCTCGGGAAATTTTGAGAGTGCATGTCCGGACCGAAAATTTTCTGAGTGACGGACTGATTGATTTTATAGTACTGGAATAATAGTCAAATGACCATGAGAAGATTAGACAAGGTTTTGGGAATAAAAATGTTCAACCATCGGAATTTGGAAATAACCTATACTAGAAATGAATTTTGAAAAGTGAAAAGAAAAAGGAACTTGGAAAAAAGGTAATTGAGGAAAAGAGGAGTAATATGTCTTGAGCCTTAGATTAAAAAAAAAATTGTTAAGAGAGCTACCCTAATACCTTAATTTTTCGGTGGTTCTAGAAGAAAATCACTTTGAGAGCTACTTGTATCCTCCATCGTAGGGCATGCGATTTTCTTCCAGCGATTGATCATCCTCCTTACTCGATTTCTGGTGGTTCACTTGCTTGCTTTTCCTTGTGCAAAGCCAGGCTTAAACCCTTGAGAGGATGATGATTTGTGAGAGTTTAAGAGATTGTCGTGGGTGTTAGAGAGAGGTGAAGGGGTTAGAGGAATTTTGGGAGTTCGAAGAATTGGAAGTTTGATTTGGTAAGTAAGTGGCTTTTATGTTGGTTATTTGTTAGTTAAATGCATTGATGGGTTGAAATGAGAAAGTTTGGGATAGTTGTGTGGAGTTATGGATGGTTTTAGAGTGAGAATAGGTGGAAAAATGTTCGGAGAAGACGACCTGGAGGCCGCACGTCGCAACGTGCCTGCGCCGTGACGCGGCGAGAATTTATGTTAAGTTCTCGCCACGGCGTGTGCAAGGGCCTCGCTGTGGCGAGCTTTTGGTTGCACGCCGCAGCGAGATTCCGTCGCCGCGGCGAGAATCTTTTGGCCGCAGCGAGACTTGTTTTTCTGAATTGATATAGTTTAGTTTTTGAGTCATAACTGATGGTGTAGACCTCCAATTGAAGTGATTTTTGTTTCGTTATGAACAAGAGAAAGAGGTCTACAATTAAGGTGAAGTAAGAAAGTTCGAATTCAGGTTAGTAAGATCTATCATATTGAATGAAAGTTGAGTATAGATTTCTAATTCGGCCTAATATTTGTTTCTTGATAATTGGGGGTATAATTTGGAGACTTCTGAAATAAATGAAATGCTTTTAGGATCTTAGAAACTTAGTAGAATGGGTGAATTTGACCAAATGAATAGTAATTTTGGCTCTGAGGTCTTCCTTGAGAATAAGGGTATTGTCTAAATCTTGTGTTATCTACAATATAAAAAGTTGGTTTCGTGGCATAAGATAGTGAGATTGGGATATAGTATTGGGAATGTCACGAGTATGTATTGTACATTTTCGCATTTCAGCATGTGCATTTGTGAACCTTTCTAATTGTGCATTTGATAACATGGGTTTACTTTGACTGTTATAGAGGCACCGTTGGAACGACATTCTACGGATATTGCTGGAACTTCCAGGTAGTAGCTCGGAAGTTACAGGTGAGTAACCTAGTTGGTTCCTCAATCTTTTATTGTTAAATGTTCTGTGGTTAGAATTTGGTGGAGAATAATGATGAGTATATGAGAATTGTTATGTTTGAAATCTCAGACTGAAGGTCCGAGGGATTGAGCGCTTTGACATTGAAGTGTAGACTGTTTGTGAATGTGAAATGTTCATGCTTCAATGTAATAAATTGTGAATGTATGGTAATGTGTGATTGAGAACGATATGACTGTTTTCGATAAATTGGATATGATTGCATTGTGATAAATGAATTCCATGAACGATTGATTAATAACGGTTGTGACTGGAGCTGCCACCAAGAGCTACAAGCTCGACTACTGGAAAAGAGCCTCGAGCTCGAAATGGAATAGTGCATACCCAGAGGGCTCTCCTATCTCTAATACGCGTGAGAAGTAGTGCATACCCAGAGGGCTCTCCTACCCCTAAGACGCGTTTAAATGTTTAATGAGCTCGAAAGGGACAGTTCAGAGCTATATGCTCAACGCTTAATGAGCCCGAAAGTGACAGTTCAGAGCTATATGCTCAACGCTTAATGAGCCCGAAAGGGACAGTTCAGAGCTATATGCTCAATGTTTAATGAGCCCGAAGAGGGACAGTTCAAAGCTATATGCTCAATGTGTAATGTGCCCGAAAAGGGACAGTTTATAGCCACAGGCTCACTGATTAATGAGTCCAGATTGGGACAGTGCAGGCGTTCAGTCACAAAACGGAATAAAATGGGAAAAATATTATGTATTCATTACTTATGCATTTGATTGAATTTTGAATTGGGAAAAAGGCAGAATGCCTTGCAATGATGTGATCTTCTGAATATGCTATTGTGAAATGATCTGTAAACTGCTATGTGATTTTTCGAATGGGCTATTGTGATAATCTATACGCTATTTGCATTGTTGTGATAAAATGGGAAAATGTCATGTATTATGCATCTGATTGAATTGTGGATTGGGAATGAGGATAATGCCTTATACTTGAGTGACAACTGTTATGTGATATTTCTGAATGTATTATTTCTGAATGCGTGGGTATCGTAATCTGTAAATTGGTCACAGCAAAGTAATACATGGAAATGTGTTACATAAGTATTGCACCTGTATTTGGTTAATTATTGGATTTGGGTGAAAGGCGAAATGCCTCATACTTATGCAAAAAAAATAGCTATATGGTAATCCTAATTGTATTACAGTGTAGTAAGCTATGAATTGCTTGACTATGCATGAGTTGAGTGAACCATCGATGATGGTTTCTCACTGAGTTCGCAAAAATCACCCAAAATTTGCATTTATTTTTCAGGATTTGAAGAGTACCCCGTTAGACAAACGGGAGTATGCTTACTGCATACAAGTCCGAGATTGAGGTCGGGTTCAGTTCACGTCTGCATTAGTACCATTCTGTTATTGTGTAAATTTGTATTTCTGCAATTTCCGCAGTGTATTGTTTTTTTTCAGTGTGTCCCAATTAGCTAATGTCGTGTTTGTAATGCGATCACTGAAAGCGTTCAGGAACAAAGTTGGGCCCAATTTAGTTATGGATTTTTGTACATGAAATGGTTAAATATTGTTGAGTGACTGTTTATGTCTGAAATTGTGTTATGATCGAAAATGTTTTCGCATTAGAGCGAGCCCAAATCGTTTACTAATTTCTGCATATACAACTGTGTTAAACAAAAGAAAATGTCATATTGAGTTTTTTGAACTATAATTGAGTGCTCTAGCATACCACCCTCGTGAGGTACGGGCTCGGATATCACCCTCGATGTCAAGTTTGGGTGTTGCGGGAGTGGGATGTTACAAGATTAGTCTTGACTTTATTGAAGGGTTACCGACATCAAAAGGAAGGTCAGTCATCCTGGTGGTAGTCGATCGTTTTACGAAGTATGCTCACTTCATAGCGGTGAAGCATCCTTATACGGCTAGTGACGTTGTTGAATTGTTCCTTACAAACGTATTTAAATTGCATGGCATGCCGAAGTCGATTATTAGTGATAGAGATCCTATCTTTATGAGCAAGTTCTAACAGGAGTTATTAAGGTTACAAGGGTCAACTTAAATGTTACACCGCGTACTACCCACAGACCGATGGCCTCACCGAAGCGGTTAATAAGATCTTAGAGACTTATCTGCGGTGTTGTTTTGGTGAGACTCCATAGAAATGGAGTGAGTGGTTGGCTGTGGTAGAGTGGTGGTACAACACTACCTACCATCCGTCTATTGGGTGTACTCCCTTCGAGGTCTTATACGGCTATTCACCACCTGTTTATACACCCTACATTGCAGAAGATTCCAAGGTGATGGAGGTGGATAGGGTGCTTAAGAACCAAGAAGTGATCATCAATGTGACAAGATTTCATTTGCAGAGGGCACAAAATAGGATGAAGCAATATGCAGACCCCAAGCGTTCAGAACGTGAATTCGTAGTTGGGGACATGGTGCGACTGAAATTACAACCCTACAGGCAGTACTCACTACAACAGAGGAGTAACCAGAAGTTATCTCCCCTGTACTACGGACCGTATAAAATTATACAGAAAATAGGGCGAGTGGCTTATAAAGTCGAACTTCTAGCTACCTCCTTAATCCATCCTGTATTTCATGTCTCGCAGTTGAAGAAGGTAAGAGGGAACTAGGCCAGAGTTTCATCAGAATTGCTAGAATTCATCACCTCAGTGGAGCAAATTTCGGTAGCCATACTAGATCGACACATCACCAAGAAGAATAACCGAGCAGTAACGCAACTACTGGTGCAATGGTCGGATGGAGGAAGCACGGAAGCGACATGGGAATATCTATTTGATCTCCAGAAGCGTTATCCGAAGATTAACTTGGTGGACAAAAATGTTAAGGGGAAGGGAATTGTTGCAAAGTAAATAGGAGAAGACGATAAGTAATAAAAGATGACGAACGTTAACGTTTTTGGAGACGAGAAGTAAAGCGCAACATTTAATTAAATGGAGGGACCAGAGTAATAGAATAGGTGTAAGAGTAGAGGAATGTTATATCCTGATTTAAACCCATTGCATGTGGCTTCAACGGCATGATATACAATGTGTTGATTGTAATCTTTTCTCTCTCTATCAATGAATTCTGTGTCCTCTCTCTTCCCTTGATGTGCGTCTTCCTCTCCTGAAAAATTCCAATCTGTATACACTAATTCCGTTAGAATCTTTTATTTCTCTAACACATTGATATTTGTGAGAAGTATCAAGATGAAGCCCTCGTGAATGAAAGAAACCATGTCTGAAGTATCAAGATTTTAGGATCAACCATATAGGAACATTTGAGAAAATCATCACTAAAGAGTCCATATTTGCGACGATTTTGAACATCGTCACCATATATGGGAGCCTAAGCACACGAATCTCTTCGTTGCTTGGAGAAGTCGAGTTTTCGTCCATGATTAACTCGGCAACTGATCTTCTGTTCCTTTTTTTTGTTCCCTTTGTTCCAAAGCTTTCTTGACCTTTCCAATTTTTTTATTTATTATAATGAAGGGATGAAAACAGTTTAGGAACATGGGAATAGAGATTATGGAACAAAAGATCTGGGTGGATTAACACGGCCAACAAACATGATTTTATTTTTGGCTTCTCATTTTACCAATTGCTTCATCCTCCACTGGTCCACCGTTACCACCAACACCACCCTCACCCTCACCTTCCCCATACCCTCCTTTTATTGGATCATAGGCCCTATCTAAAGATGCTCCTTCTTTATCCCCTATTATTCTAACTCAAGATGCCCTAAAAAATTCACCATTTACAATTTCGTCGAGTTCGTAGAGTCCGACATGGTTGTTGGTCTAAGCACCGGCTCCACCATTAAGCACGTTGTTAATCGTATCACTGATCTGCTCCATCAAGGTCAGTTGAAGAATATTGTCGGCATACCAACCCCCAAAAAAACCGACCAACAATCTCAGTCTCTCGGTCATCTTACTAGGTTAATTGTGAATTCTAAGTTCTTTTTAATGGATTTGGCTTTTTGTCTTTTGGGTTTCTAGGATTCGAATTTGGTAAATTTGTGAGTTTTAGAGTTTTGATGACATTGATTTCCAGGGTTAGGATTGGTGATTTATTTCAGATCTGGGTTTGTGATTTATTCAAGGGGACGATTTTACATTTTGGTTTAAGGGCACTAATCTTGTCAATACATGGCTAAATCCTTCAGTCCAAGGAAGTTATTCAACTCCACAACCTTGGTTGAAGCGTTTTAATGGCATCTTTTTTATCTGAAATTTGTCGCTCAGTCTTCATACGAGTTTGAAGGTAAGTAGGTAACAGTTTTCACGATTTCTGGTTGTTGGTTCAATAATTGATATTTAACCAATCATTTAGAATAGGGGTTCTAGGATTTACATAAATTAGAATTTTGGATCTTGCTTGTTGAAGATTCTCATTTTTGTTATCTTTCTTTAATATTCCATCTCGACAAGCCAATTGGTATTCTTTTTCTTCATAGAGTTGGTGTTTACTTGACCTTTTATTTTCTTCCTAGTTGTTTCATCATATATTCCTCTCTACATTAGTCCTTTTATGATTTATAAAGGTTGCCTCAGTATACTGGTTTACCATCTATCCTCTCTTTACTAATTTACTGTTAGGCTTAATGACAATAGCAATAAGCCTAGGATATGGACAGTGTACTCAAGGAAAAAGAAAAGGGAGCTGAAGGGGAATGATGTCAGAGTTAGTTAGGATTATGGGGGGCTGAATGGTACAAGGAAAATAACAGAATGTACGTAGGGGTAGCTAAGAGGGGGAGAGAAGAGAGAGAAAGACATTCAGCAAGAAATTAGTAAGAAGTGAGATTTTAGACAGAGAGAGCTAATATTCTCTTTGAGGAGCAAATTCCTGCTCTGGTATAAGAAGTGGTCTTCGGATTCACTTGTAATAACTGTATTTATCACTGATTATACTCAATAATATACTAATCTCTCTCTAGCATACTAAGCTAGAGTTTCTAACATTGGTCCGACCTGTCGGATTTTCCAATCCCAGGAGAGAGGATCAACTCTTTCTTTTTTGGAGACTAGAGAAGTTATCGCAACTCACCTAGATGCCACCTAAGGTGTCCGATAGGGTGGATGTGTTGGAATCCCGTATGGTGAATCTGGAGGCTAGGGTGGAAGATATTCAGTCATCCATGCGGATGGCAATAGGGGAAGTGCAACGAAACTTACTGCTGGAGATGAGTAAGATGATGGGCAAACGATCGAAGGAGGGACAAAGTAGTGACGATGCCTCAGGAAGGGGGCCTAATGTGGCAGGAGAGAGGAATCCATATTCGGGGCAGTCCAACCCGACGGAACACTCCTATAACACCATGGAAGAGTAGAATGTCGGTTCGTAAAGTGGAATTACCTATGTTTGATGGGTCTAATCCCGTAGGGTGGATTACTAGGGCGGAAGTGTATTTTGAAGTGCATAATACGTCTGAACTGATAAAAATGAAGTTAGCTCTATTGAGTATGGAAGGTTCCACCATACATTGGTTTAACCTTTTTCAGGAGACAAAGGAAGAGTTAGATTGGGAGAAGTTCAAGCGAGCTCTAATTGATCGTTATGGAGGGAGAAGATTTGATAATCCCTTTGAGGAGCTGTCGGATTTGAAGCAGATGGATTCGGTGGAGGAATATATTGAGGCTTTTGAGTTTATATCGTTGCAGGTAGGGCATCTACCAGAGGAGTAGTTTATGGGATACTTTATGAGAGGCTTGAGAGTTGATATTCGAAGGAGAGTACGAATGTTTGGACCTATGAACAAGTACCAATTGATGAAGATAACGAGGGTAGTAGAAGAGGAGGTAAATGGCGAGCTGGGTGGTGTAGATGGTTCTGGTTCTCGAACACGCATCTGGTTTCCACATCGAGGGAATAATTTGAGGGGCAACTTTCGGGTCAACCTGACCCATCATCGTGAGATGGAGACTCCAAACCCGATGGGTCGAGGGTGATATTCGAGCAGTATTGGAGCTGTGAGACATCGGGAACTTGTAGGAGCTCCATCCGACCAACATGCGTAGCATCAAATGGCCACCCCCCAACGACGACATCCACCAGGCGGTCGAAAAGTGATAGGAGGGGATTGACAAAAAAATAGGGGGTTGCGTCATCTGTCCTACCAGGAGCTCATGGACCGAAAGGCAAAGGGCTTATGTTTCAGATGTGGGGAGAGGCTTCATCCTCTTCATCAATGTGCTGAAAAACAGTTGCGGTTACTGATCTTGGATGACAATGAAACCTTGGAAGAAAATGGAGAAGCAATTGTATTGGAAGCAGAAAATGAGGAGGAGAATGAGATAGGTTTGGAATCTCGAACCATGAGGGTGTTTGGAGTGAATGGAGCACTTATACAGAAGAATAAAACTACACGTTTGGCTGGAAGGCTACAGGGAGTACCAATTGCTATTTTAGTGGACAGTGGAGCCAGCCATAATTTCATCTCTCCTGAGTTGGTGAATGGGTTGGGGTTGACCATAGGGACAAGCAAGGCATTGGGAATCAGACTTGGAGATGACCATCGGGTGACTACTCAAGGGAAGTGTTGGAAATTCCTATTCAGGTGGGAGACTTAGAGTGGAAGATTGATGATTATGTCTTAGATTTAGGGAGAATGGATGTGATCCTAGGGGTTGCTTGGCTACGAACTCTAGGAAAGGTTATGGTGGATTGGAAGGAGATGACTATGCAATTCCAACATGAAGGGCAAAGTGTTCAATTACATGGGAATGCAGGATTTTAGTCACCACCATAGAGAGACAGTGTGTATCTTGAAGATTCAGTGAGCTTACATGGTCTCTTTGCTATCTTAAGAGGTGAATTCTCTTCGGTTGATGGGGTACCAATCATGGAAGAACATCAGATGCAACTTACCAACAGTAAGAATAGGGAGCTGAACCTAGTGTTGGATAAGTTTCCAGGGGTATTTTTAGAGGTGCAAGGGCTACCTCCAGAGAGGAACCAATCACATGCTATTGTGTTGTAGCTGGGGCAAGGTCCTATTAGTGTGAGACCCTACAAATATCCTCATCATCACAAGGATGAGATTGAAAGGCAAGTGCATCAAATGTTGCAAATGGGAATCATCCGTCCTAGCTCTAACGCCTATTCCAGCCCGGTGATCTTGGTTAAGAAGAAAGATGCTTCATGGAGAATGTGTGTAGACTATAGAGCACTCAATCGGGTCACCATACTGGACAAGTACCCTATTTCGGTGGTGGATGAATTGTTAAATGAGTTGAATGGTGCGGGATTCTTTTCGAAGTTAGACCTCAAATTGGGTTATCATCAAATTAGGGTCAAGAGGGAGGATATTCACAAAATGGCCTTCTGCACACATGATGCCCTCATAATGCCATTTGGACTGACCAACACTCTAACCACATTTCAGTCAGTTATGAATGATATCTTCAAACCTTTCCTTAGGAGGTTCGTGTTGGTTTTTTTTGACGACATTCTCATCTATAGTGCTGATTGGGATACTCAAATTTTGCACTTGGCGAATGTTTCAGAGGTTTTACAAGCTAATCACTTTGTAGTTAATAAGCAGAAATGCAGTTTTGGAAGAAGAACCATAGCTTATCTGGGTCATGTAATTTCTACACATGGAGTAGCAGTTGATCCAATCAAGGTGTCTTGTGTGGTGAATTGGCCTGTGCCTCATAATGTGAAGGGGGTGAGGGGATTTCTCGAGTTGACAAGATACTACCGCAAGTTCATTATGAACTATGGAAAAATAACCAAACCTCTTACTGAATTAACAAAGAAAGATGGGTTTCATTGGAAATCAGCAGCATTGGAGTCATTTGACACGTTAAAGAGGGCCTTAACTACATCCCCAGTATTAGCTCTCCCACACTTTTCTCAGATTTTTGAGGTGGAGTGCGATGCTTCGGACAAGGGGGTTAGTGAGGTATTGATGCAAAACAGAAGACCTATTGCCTACTTCAGCAAGGCTTTATCTGATGATAATTTGTTCAAATCTGCTTATGAGAAGGAATTGATGGCACTGGTTTTAGCAGCACACCATTGGCATCATTACTTGTTGGGCAGACTCTTTGTTTATTTGGATAAAAAAAAGTCTCCATTATTTGCTTCAGCAAAAAGTTTCCACTACAAACCAACAATGTTGGATGGCTAAGTTACTTGGGTATCATTTTGAGGTATTTTATAAGTCGAGCCCCAAAAATAAAGCTGTTAATGCTTTGTCAAGAATTTGTGAAGAGGCTGATTTGGGGAGCATTACCTCATACCCATTGTGGGCTGATAGTCAAGTTCTTCAACAAGACGTGGAAAAGGATCCTGTGCTCAGTGGAATTATAAAGGAATTGTAGCAAAATCCAGCTGCAAAGAAAGGGTTTCTTTGGCACCAAGGAGTTCTCTTACACAAAGGGAGGTTAGTAATTTCAACCCAATCCACTTTCATTGCTGCCCTTTTAAAGGAGTTTCACTCATCACCTATAGGAGGCCATTCGGGTTTTCTTCACACATATAGATGAATTGCTCACAATCTTTATTGGATTGGCATGAAGAAGTCTATTCAAGACTATGTTAAGTCTTGTGATACATGTCTAAGACAAAAATATGCAGCAACTTCTCCAGGGGGCCTGTTACAACCCTTACCGATTCCAAATCAGATTTAGGAAGATATCTCCATGGATTTCATCACGGGACTTCAAAAATCTAAGGGATATGAAGCAATCTTGGTTGTGGTGGATAGATTATCAAAATATGACCACTTTATTCTTTTAAAGCATCCATATATTGCCAAAAGTGTGGCTGAAGTATTTGTTAAAGAGGTAGTCCGTTTACATGGAGTCCTCCCATCAATCATAAGTGATCGTAATCCTTTGTTTGTGAGTTATTTCTGGATGGAATTATTTCGACTTCAAGGCACTATGCTTAAAATGAGCTCATTCTATAATCTGAAGACGGATGGACAAACCGAAGTTCTTAATCAATGTTTAGAAACCTATTTGTAGTGTTTTGCTTCTGAACAACCCAAACATTGGTCCCATTAGATTTCTTGGGCTGAACTATGGTACAACACTACCTTTCATGTATCCATAGGTTCCACTCCGTTTGAACTAGTTTATGGCAGAAACCCCCAAGCATAGTTTGATACTTACAAGTGAAACCAAGGTAGAGGCTGTGGCACGGGAGTTGATTGATAGAGATGAGGCTTTACTTCAGCTGAAACACAATCTTCAAAGAGCTCAGGATCAAACGAAGAAATTTGCAGATAGGAAGAGGACTCCATTATCCTTCACGGTGGGCGAATGGGTATTTTTCAAGCTCTGTCCCCACAAAAAACTTACTATGGCCCAACGAGTTAATCAGAAACTAGCTGCCAGATACTTTGGCCCTTTCTAAATCCTGGAAAAACATGGTGTTGTTGCCTACAAACTTAAACTTCCACTACACTCTAGGATCCATCCCGTGTTTCATGTGTCTCAATTAAAGAAAGCTGTGGGACACTACACAGTTGAAGAAAACTTGCCTGAAGGTATGGAGGTCAAAGTAGAAGATGTGGTGGAACTAGAATCTGCACTAGCTAGCAGAGTTATTACAAAGGAAGGTCCCTCAACTTGGCAGTGGTTGGTTCAGTGGAAGGGTAAACCAACGGAGAATGCTACATGGGGAGACGAATTTGTCCTTCGGAGCCAATTTTCTCATTTCAGCCTTGGGGACAAGGCTGCTCTTCGGGAAGGGGGCAATGTTAGGCCTAATGACAATAGCAACAAGCCTAGGATATGGAGAGTGTACTCAAGGAAAAAGAAAAGGGGGGTTGAGGGGGAATGACGTCAGAGTTAGTTAGGATTATGGGGGGCTGAATGGTATAAGGAAAATAACAGAATGTATGTAAGGGTAGCTAAGAGGGGGAAAGAAGAGAGAGAAAGGCATTCAGTATGAAATTAGTAAGAAGTGAGATTTTAGACAGAGAGAGCTAATATTCTCTTTGAGGAGCAAATTCCTGCTCTGGTATAGGAAGTGGTCTTCGGATTCACTTGTAATAGTAGTGTTTATCGCTAATTATACTCAATAATATACTGATCTCTAGCATACTAAGCTATAGTTTCTAACATTTACATCAATAGGGTGATTATGGAATGAAAGGTTCCTTTGTCACTCACGTTTCGGATCTATCGATCACTACGGGGTAAGAATTATTCATGACTTCATCAACATGTTTTTTGCCTGTTGTCTTTCCTTAGCTATCTTCTGAGATGCCTTCTTTTATATAGATATGGTATGCCATTGCTCGTTCATTTAACAATGCTGACTTGGAGTTCTTCTCCTTCTTCAATAAATAATCACAAGCCTTATCATAGTGTTAATTTTGTTATTGCGCATGACGGGTTCACACTATCTGGTCTAGTTTCCTACAATTTTAAGGTAAAAGTAGACTTCAAAAAATGAATTAGTCAGCTGCATCCAGTGGCTGACTTGATTGTTCGTGTTGCATAATGATGCTAATGGAGAAGGTGGAAACAATGGAACCAATGACACTTTAAGCCGGAATTGTGGCTTTGAAGGTAAGTTTTCATGTTTACTATGCTAACATGAAAACCATAGTTAACATGCAGCATAGTGAATGTATAGAGAACAAAAAGAACACGAAAGCCTATTACCTCCACTTTCAATCTTGAGTGTGCTTATTTTTTTATATTAAAAGAACCACGCAAGAACTGGTAGCCTATGTTGGGGAGCAAGATCAAGTTAATGTGAAGACAAGTTCATATGCCACTGTGAATTCAAAGTTAGACTATGGCAGCTCATTTCTTCTTTGTGAGGTAATATCAGTTATTGGTTATTAGCTTTCTTATTCATATTTGACTAACATCAATTGTTTATAATCT
Source organism: Erythroxylum novogranatense (assembly GCA_029891385.1). Taxonomy (NCBI): domain Eukaryota; kingdom Viridiplantae; phylum Streptophyta; class Magnoliopsida; order Malpighiales; family Erythroxylaceae; genus Erythroxylum; species Erythroxylum novogranatense. The sequence continues at coordinate 103,782,535 of CM057232.1, forward strand.
CTGCATTTAAAGGAAATGTTCAAGAATATGGTGAAATGGAAAGCTAAGGTAGAGCAACAGATGCTACATATTTCAAATTTTGTTATCACATTGAAGGTGTCAAAGAAAATATGGTAAACGAAGCTTATGAAATCAAGATGTAGCAAATAGGAAAGAATAATCTTGGTGGGGTAACTAGCTTTAGTGTTAGATTAGATTGTTTGTAAAGGAACACATATTTTTTTGTAATCTCAACATTTATAATTTGTAACTGGTCTCTGTATTTATTATTTTATTTATAAGAATAGTTAAGGTTGTAATTAAAATCTTATATACAAAGAATATACTTTTGTTGGTATAATTTAATGATATTTTACCTTTATATACAATTTCTCAAATTATCAATTATTTTTATATACTAAAATTTAAAAAATTCTAAATATTATATGCAATAATATAGATTAAAAATGCCACAAATAATTATAATTAACATGGTATAATATTTTTAAAAGATACATTAAAAATTCCCAAGCATTACCTTTCTCTCTGAAATATCCTACTCCCCTCAATTACAAGCCTACAGCTTAAGAACTAATCTAGGTGTCTCGAATGCCCTTATTGGATCAAACTAAACCTTCTCTTTAAATCTTTATAATCTTCATTGATATGAATCCATAATCTATATGGAAGCTATAATATTTATTTGTGTTCTTCTACAGATCCACACAAGAGATGTAAGAGGAGGTCCAACCTGCTTTTGCTATGAAAATAATTTAAATTTCGATTTAGGTCTTAAGAAGGTAGCTAGCAGCTGTAGATCTGCTTGGACACCTTTTCTTTGCAATAGAGTTCATGTCAAGCATCCTTTCCTTTCTTCTCACTAGTTTGTCATCCAAATTCATCATCATCTACTTGACTTTTATCATCATTGTATAACCGTGTTGTTTGCGCAAACCTGTCGGGTGACCGCTCTTCCTCCTCAAGACCAATAAAGCTTTTCGCTCTTTATTTCCTTAAAATTGTGAGCTTTATCCATCAGTAAAGACTTCCACATGATTTGAAGCCTCCATAAACCTTTCTCGTATTCTATATCCACCATATAAGGGATGAAATTTCAATTCTGTGTAATGTTGTAAAGTTTTTCCTAACATCTGGACAACATCGAAAACAAAGCGCTAAAAAATCTCAAGGTCTGCGCTTGTTGCTTACAAAATGTGACTCAAAGAATGACTTTAATTATTTAGATTTTGAAGTGATATTCTCTTGTTGCCTGTTTTAAATGTGGATGGAAAAGTGTTAGGTTCATCCTTTATAGTTCACCAAACACAATATTCTCCTTATACATAGCAAACAATCCTACAACAACCTTAATTTATCAACTCAGACACATAACGAAAAAATCAACGGTGGTAATGGAAATATTACTATTTAACTCAGTGTCCAAATAAAAGACAGTAAACATATGAAAATAAGAAGACCAACCAATCCTAGACTACAACTCTCTAGAATAATCTCTCTCTCTCTTTCCAATTTCCTTTTATGATTTGATTGTTTGTCCTTCCCATTCATCCTCCTATCTTTCTCTCCCGTGTGTAGTTATTTTGTAACTGCCTCAGTAGATTGCTCCATCTAAGCATCATTTACTATTTCCCTATTTTGCCCCTTTTTTTCTTCTGTAATACACTTTATGAATTGGATGCCTAACAATACACCCTAATGATAGCCACCTTGTCCTTATGGTGAAAGGTAAGGAATTACGCCTGGATAAGGCCAAAAGATTCCCATGTGTTTTCCCAAATTAACAGCACTTTCCATTGGATCAATACTTCTAACACACTAGAAGAGTTAGTCTAAACTTCTAATACATGTTCTCATTATAGCAATAATTCTAAGTCTTTGATGAGGCATTATGGGAGAGGTTGGCTAGAGACCTTGATATCGATAACCTTTTTGAATTGTGATATGTGAAAGATTGGATGGATGCGGGCATAAGGGGGAATTTTCAATCTATAAGCAACTTTCCCAAGTTTTCAACGACAACAAAAGGTCTATAGTATCACGGACTGAGCTTCTCGTTAGGGTGGGAAGCTAAAGAACGAAACCTATAAGGTTATAGTTTTAAAAATACAGAATCTCCCACTCGAAATTCAAGTTCACGCATCCCTAAAGCCAAAAACTTCTTCATTCTTTCTTGGGCCTTCATTAGATTTCTTTTGAGTTCATCAAGTATTTAATTCTACTCCTTAGGTTGTATATTTACCTCTTCCACCATTGAATCATTCTCTCCAAATCTTAATAGAGTAAGGGAATCACGTACATATAAGGCTCTAAAAGGGGTCATGTTGACAATCCCCATGATAAATACTATTATACCAAAATTCTGCCTATAGAAGTCATTTTGTTCATTATTTTGGCTTTGTTCTAGAAAAACATCGTAAATAAGTCGATAAACTTTGATTGACCACCTCTATCTATCCGTCAGTTTTTGGATGGTAGGCAGAACTGAGTTTAAGAGTTATACATGAAAGGCGAAACAATTCAAACCAAAATTGACTTACAAATACCCGATCTTGATCTAAAATGATGGTGTGTGGGTACTTGTCCAGCTTAACAATCTTCTGAACAAATATTTCAGTCACTTGTTTTACTATGAATGGGTGTTTAGGGGGAATGAAGTGGCTATACTTAGATAGTTGATCCACTACAACGAATATAGTGTCGTAACCATTGGCTTTGGGCAATCCTCCCATGAAATCTATGCATATATCCTCCCAAAATCGGGTCGGTATTGAAAGATGTAATAAACCGGCTGGTCTAAGGGCTTCATACTTATTTCTTTGGCACACCTCACATGTTACTACAAATTATCAAACATCCTGTAAAACTTCCCAAAACATTATGGCTACTAGCCTTTTGTAAGTTCTGAAAAATTCGAAATGAGCCCCGGTTGGTGAAGAATGGAAGTCATGCAGTAGTGTTGGCATTAAAGAGGATCCTTTTGGTATTACTAATTGCCCTTTATAAAACAAGGTTCCTTGTCGTAGAGAACACCATGAGTGGGCATTAGAGCCCTTTAATAAATCTAGCATAATTTGGTGTAGCTAGCATCTGTCGCTACCTCTTTTATAAGCCCCTCAATTTGTGGTGTCTATATTGTAGATATTGCTACCAACTTTACTCTTTTAGATAATGCATCGACAATCCCATTTTCTTTCCTGAGCCAATACCGGATTTCAAAATTATATCCCATTAACTTGATTGCCCATATTTGCTAGTCTTCCCCTAGCAACCCTTGCTCCATTAAAAATTTGAGACTTTTCTCATCAATTTTTATTACCAAACGTCGTCCCATTAAATAATATCGCCATTTTTGAACTACAAACACTATGGCCATCAAGTGGCTGATATAAGCTAATGGACGCCCTCTTTGTATTAACACAACTCCTAGGCCTAACCCAGATGAGTAAATTTCCACTATAAAAGGTTTTTGGAAGTTTGACATCACTAATACAGGCACAATAGTCATAGCCCTTTTTAAATTTTCAAAAACTTCACCTACTTCCAATTTCTATCCAAATATGTTTTTCTTCAACTGCTTTATGAGAGGTGATATGTGTTTAATTGTCAATATTTTTAATCATTTACATTTAGCAATTATTGACATAAAAATGCTTAAGATACTCACTTTAATTCATATTTAATTTTAGGTATAATTTGGGAGCAAAGTAATTAAAGTGAGTTGGAAGCATTACATTTGGGTCATTTTTCGAAGATTTATTTTTGCTTGTCATTATGGAGCAAGAAGAAAAGAAAAAGAAAAAAAGGAAAGACAAGAAAAATAAAATACAAAACGACACAAGCCTAAGACCCAAATCGATAGCAGCCACAGGAGGAAAAACAAATTAAATGGGCGTTTTGAGCAAAATGTTGTGCACAATGCAGAAACGTTGCGCTGTGCGTAGCGTGTTCAGCGTTTAATAAAAACGCAAATGATGCTACACTAGGGGAAGACAGCACGCAGGAGAACGATGACGCTTCAACAGACGCATAAGAAGGATTTAAGAGCAAAATGCAGCGTCCAGGGAAAGCAACAAAGAAGGAATACAAGCAGAGGTTTTTAAGGGTTAATGTGTGACCTTTATTGGTCACATCACTAAACAGTAGACACAGCACAGGAGAGAGGAACAAGACAGGAGCTGCGCGCAGGCGCAGCCATGGAGACAGCTGCAGCTGCAGCTTGGGCTTGCAGCTTGCAACTTAGGGAATCAGCTACAGTAAGGAACCAACACAGTGAAGGAACAGTGGACGCGAGAGTGCAGGGGCTTGAAGAGTGCAGTGGACATAGTGAAAGGGGATTTTTGGTGGGAGATAAGATGAGAGCTGAAGCAATTTTCTAGAAAAGACCCATGAAGAGCTAAACGTTCCGATGCTGGTTCGGAGGTGACATCGACGTCGATGACCCAATTTAAGTAATTTTATTATCATTTTGTTTTTTCTTTCTCTCGTTAGGAATTGATTGTGTTATCCTATTTTAATTGATTTGGGTTTTGTCCATGGATAATAGGATTTTTGTTATTATTCGATTATTTGTGTATGAACCCATCGAGTATTGTGAATTGATGATTTTAATGCGTTCATTGAATCGTTAATTTCAAACCCATTGCTAGAATTTCGATATAATCTGTAATTGTTATGTTGAAATTCATGTGTAACGATTAATGATTCGTAATCATTAGGAATAACATGAACTAGGTTAAATGATGCATCGTATGTAGTTGTTGCCTTGATTAATTGATTTTCCTAATTTGTAATGCTACTGCCTAATTAAATCTAGGGATCGTATCCTAGGTTGTTTGGTAGTTAGGTTTAATTAACGATCGTATCTTGATTAAACAAAACCTAAGGGAAAACTCGGGTTAAGTTTTAACCTACGATTAATAATTTCTAGGAGAGGTCAAAGAACAAAAAATTAATAAAATATGCTTAGTCAGGGTGTAGGCCGAGATTGAATCAAAGAACTGGGTCCCTATCGAATTCTCCACATTTATCATTTTTGCATGTTTTTCTTTAATTTGTTTTTATTAGTTAGTTTTATTTTATTTTCTTCTTTGAAAAATCCAAAACCCTCCTTTTTCCTAAACACCAATTAATTTCATTTCATAAACTTTTCACACACTCTCTGTAGGATCGACCTAGACTCGCCACTGCTGCAGTAGTAGTCTAGTTAATTAATTTTGATTTGTGTTACGACGCGCGGTCAAGAGACTCCACTATCTTTCTATAGCCTTTAACAAAATTACAGTAATAATCAATGAGACCCAAAAATTCTCTTAACATTTTTACATATTTTGGTACTAGCCAACTTAACATGGACTCCACCTTTTCTGGATCGGCTACCACCCCCTCAACTGAAATTATATGGCCCAAATATTCAATCCTTTCACTTCCAAAAATACACTTTTTTTAGTTTATCACTAGGTTGTGTGTTTGTCAATCTGAATAACATGACTCAAAATTCGCAGTGACCACTGTGGGTGCAAAAAGTTATCTTCTCTAGCAATACGAATCTGATAATACCCTAACTTAAGATTCAGTTTTGAAAATATCTTTGGCCTGCCTAGTTCATCAAGTAATTCATCAATTGCTAGGATTGGAAATTTATCTACCACAATGATCTTATTCAGAGCCCATAATCTATATAGAATCTCCAACCACCTTCTTTTTTTTGAACTAGTAATACCGGGCTTAAGAAGGGACTACTGTTAGGCAGAATTGATCCAACTTCCAACATCTCTTGAATTATTTTCTCAACTTTGTTCTTCTGATAGTAGGGGTAATGGTATCACAGTAACTTAAGAGGTTGTGTTCCTTCCACCGGTCTAATGGAATGGTCTCTAGCGCGTTTTAGTGGTAGTGTGTTTGGGTTGGTGAATAAATCCCAAAAGTTGTATAGCAGCTCCAAAATCTCACTTTCTTTACTCGTTGATTCCAGCACCTTTGTATCCATTACTAACCTTAATTATACTACAAAACCTTGCCCAATATCTTTCACTGACTTCATTAGAGTTCTCTCAGTGACTTCCATATTTGACATAGATGGGCCACATCAATTTTAAATTTTAAAGTAAGCAATTGTCAATTTGTTTTTACTTCTTCCAGTCGTGACAACCACTCTACACCCAATATAATGTTAGCATTTCCTTATTAGAAAGGCAAAAAATCCTATTTAATCTCAATCCCTTGAACCTTTAGCTTTATACCTTTACATACTCGTTGTTCCTTAATCTGAAACTCATCTCCTATTATTACTCTAAATCCTTTAATAAGCTCAATTTTCAAACCAATATCTTTAAGTAGAAACTCAGAGATGAAGTTATGGCTTGCACCACTGTCAACTAGAATGCGTACCTCAAGACCATCTAATTCACCAGTTAACTTAAAGGTCTTATACTGGCTGATTCCAGCCATTGAATGGGCTGACAACTCAATTTGGGTCCCTTTTATAATCGTCTCAGTCCTCATTTCCTTAACCACTTAGGTCCCAAAAAAACTAACAGCTCCCCATCTACGTCTTCCCTTTTGACTACCAATAGTTGTAGTTGACGATTCCGGCACCTATGATTTAGCCCAAAAGGTTTGTCACATAGGAAGCAAAGGCCCCTCGCTAACTTATTATGAATCTCTTCATTTGTCAGTTGATGATAAGGTGGTGGTCGATCCCTCGCTATTGACTATCTTGATCCTTCGGTAGAATGGTTGGTATAGGGGGAAATCTAGCTTGGGTTGGATTGAAGGGAGTTCGTGTTTGGGTGTTATCAGTGTGGTGATTCGAGTTGGTTAGTTGTGTTTGATGGGTAGAAGTTGGGTGAATTGAGTTTTTAATTAAAATGGGTTGGTTGGGGTTTTTTGGGTTAGGAGTTGAATGTTGGGTGGAGTGGTAAGAGGAATGGGTTAAGATATATGTGTGGGGCTAGTGGATTGAAATGTTGAAGGAAACAATTTGTTTTGGGATCCATTTAGATAACTCATAGTGGAATTGGGTCTCCCTATGGACTCTCTCATTAATATAAAATTTGGGTTCTATCTTCCACCTTTTGGGTTATCCCCATTAGTTGAGCCAATGTATTAGGCTCTAAAATTCTTAGTTCAACCCGGATCCCCTCTTTTAACCCATTAATGAAAGCCCCCTTCAACCATTCTTTTGATAGATCGATCAATGGTGCTGTAAACTTCTCAAACCAACTTCTATACTCAATAGCCCCCTTCAACCATTCTTCTGATAGATCGGTCAATGGTGTGTTAACTTCTCAAACCAACTTCTATACTCAACCACCATGCCCCATTATCGAAGTGACAGTAACTCCTTATAAGTCGTCCCCTCATGTGACGGTCAGAATCAGTCTAGTAAAGGCTTCTTGAATTCGTCTTAGTTTTGTGATAGGACTTCTGGGTCCACCCATTGCAACCACGTCAAGGCTAATCAGTCCATACAGACTGCGACAACTGAAGTTTTATCTCTCTCCACAATACGATTCACCACAAAATAACTCTCTACTAAAAAATCCCCCCTATCATATCTTTTCTAATGAACGCTGGTAGATCCAAACGTCGTGGTTTTTGCTACAATCCCACCATCGTGTATGGGGGTTCATTTCCCCCAACATGATGTTGGTTTTCCAACAACCCCATCTCTGGTTCTCTCTGCCTCTGATTAGCGCCTTCATTCCTTTCTTCATGTTCTCCCTCACCTCTCTAAGCCGTTGAATGCTCAGTAAGATCTTTTCCCTATCTTTGTTGCTGATTGTTCTGGTAAACCAGTGTCACTAGATCCTTAAGTTCATCGACAACTTCTCATATTGTTCGAATGTCATTCTCTATCCCCCTATTTTTCCAATTAGCTCTCTTTCTACTTGCTCTATCTTTGAATCCATTCTAATACTATCACCCAGTCCCAGTCGAATCTGATACCAAATATGTTAGATTCCTCCTTCATAGTTCAACAAACACAATATTTCCTCTGCACACAACAACCAATCCTATAGCAGTCCTAATTTATCAACTCAGGCACTTTAAGAAAAAATCAACGTTGGTAATGAAATTATTGTTATTCAACTAGTGTTCAAATAAAATATAGTAAACATATGGAAATAGAAAGACCAACTAACGTCGTCGGAAATTCCCTTTAGGCTACAGCCCCACCTCCTAGACAAAATGCCCCACCCCTCCCTACAACTCTAGAATGATCTCTCTCTCGTTCCACTTTCCTTTTATGAGTTGATTGTCTATCATTCCCAGGGACGGATTCAGAAATTATTTTGAGTGGAGGGAAAATATTTAAAGTACTCTTATATTTGACAAACAAAAAATTACATCATTGTCTTGTGCTTCTTACATATAATCTATTACAAACGTTCCCTGCGAATCCTCATATTTTGATTGAAGATCATCTAAATTGACTTCTAAATGAGGATACTTTAAAGAGTTGGGGCTAGAATCCTTATTTGTAAGAGGCCTTTTGAGAAATTTGTCCATAACTGAAATCAAAGTTAAGTAATTAAAGACAAATTGAATACAAAATAAATAAAAAATTATCTATTAACAAAAAAGTCACTAATTAAAACTATTTGACAAACACTTTACACATATGCACATTTATGAAATTCACCAACAAAAAGTAAAATTTTCATATATACTACGATTGGACTTGATATGGAAAAGGATGTACTATACTACTTGGAAACTTTAAACCAATCATCTATTAGCAATAATAATAATCTATGTTTGTAAATTTTATCGTCATTAAGAAGGGATGTCATTTTGTTTTGTCATTTCTACTGGGTCGTCCATTATTTACACCTTTAAATTTAATGATCATGTTTCCTTTACTTTCTAAAGGGATAGATATAACGAATTTTCATTGTGATAGGCTTGAGTTTACCAAATATATTTATACGTCTTTTCTCCACTTATCAATATAAGAACTTCTACTATTTTCAATTTAATTCATAAGGGCATCTAGGGGACTTATTTTATCCTTATTATCACCAGTGCTAGATAGTTTGTATTGTTTTTGTGCATTTTTACGACTTTATATGCTACGATTTTTCATCTACAAGTTTGTATTTTCTAACAATTTCATCCTTACTTTGTCAATTGTCAACCTTCAATTTGCTATTTATTATAGGCTTACAACTTTTTACTTATGAAAAGACCAAGACTATCGGATCACTTTGTTCAACTCTCCTTGATATTTTCTTCTCTCTGTGTAAAAGTTTCAATGAGAAATCTTATCTTACGTCTTCACTAAAAATCTAAAAAAATGTAAAGATTAAAACTGTACTAACTTTATTACAATTTATAAGAACACATTTCTAAATTATACGTATTACACATTCTTCCAAAGAAAAGAAGTGAGAATTTACCTATTAACATTAAAACGGGGTGGGGCCTATGGAAAAATCATTTCCACAATTGCATTCAACATAGATTATTGTTTTTGGTTTTGAGTGTAGTAATCTTTGTGGAGTTAGGGGAAGAAAAATCCAAAAAAATAAAAAATAGTGTGATGAAAAAGTCAAACGGGTAGAAAAAATCTGAATAAAAAAAGTCAATTAAGTGTGTAATTTTTATCTCTCTATTTGAAGGCTTTCATATAAAAAATTTATGAGCTCAAATAATAGTAATTTTAGTTAAAAAAAAAAGGGCTCATGTTTTATTTTTTATTTGATATTTTAATATATTTATAATTATTATTATTATTTTTGTCACCGATTATATTAAAGGGGCAAAATTTTAATTTTTATAAAATTAAATTTTAAAATAATAATATTAAGTTAAAATTTTGTAGATTCAGTGGGAGCAAGTGCCCCCACTGTTCCATGATCACTCCCATTCATCCTCGCATCTTTCTCTCCCACATGTAGTTATTTTGTAGCTATCTCGGCAGATTGCTCCACCACAGTATCATTTACTACTTCCCTATTTTGCCCCTTTTCCTCCCATAATACACTTTATGAATTAGAGGCCTAACAGAAAGCTTTGCATTTTACTGCATCTAAGATCCCATATAGATCCATAATTCTGAGTAATACAATTTGCATAGAGGATCCGTCAGATCATTGTATGCTTCATGACTGGAAGCTTGGGTTTTGGCAATGAGTGACCTATTTAGAACAGTCGAGGTGAAAGAATTGTCCTAGTCAGATCCCGTTGATCTTCATGTGGTGTCGGAAGGTGGGGGACAATGCACTATCCTTCTAGGGATGTCCCCCAAAATCAGTGGTGTGCTGGTTTATCAATAGTTCCCCTAGAGTTCGAGTGTTCCTTTCTTGCACCAATTCCCAATTCCGTCAAAACGATTTGCAAATCTCATAGACATCAAAGTACAATTTCTACAACAACCCATTGATGAACTTAATAGAAAAGTTTTCCTCATTTGTCAAATAAGAAATGAAACAACTAAAAAAGAGCACAAGAACAAAAAAAGACAAAAGTAAAGCATTCTCTCTTATCCTACCTACAGAAAAGGTACAAAATGAGCAAAACTGGATCAAATACACGAGGGAATTACATTATTGTTAAGGACAAATGCCTACTTCAAAAACAATCTATCAATGCCCTCTCTAAAACATCAAAAGCCATCATAAGTATAAGCTGTATCACGAAAAACGGACTAGAAACTTCTTGGATCTCACTGACTACCCTATAATATATCACCTGCTATTTCAGAACTCCATTTCTTTTGCACTCTTTCAGATTGCTGGGAATAATATAAACAGAATCTACACATAGCCCACCTTTGGAATGTGTGCAATCTATCTGTTTCATGAAAAACCTGACTTCAGTGGCGGGTTCCGAGTCAGTAACAATAAATTCACCTACCTTGTATTCTATCCAGCATCCTCGCTTATGATTACCATTTACTTCATCTTGTTCAGTCTCATCTAAACAGCACTCTGTTGATGCTTGCTGACCATCAGAAGTAGAAAACTCAAATTTTACAGGCTTTATATCCCAACCATGGGTATGTTCAAAGTTGCAAACACGTCGTCCCAGCCTTTTGGCAAATCTTCCGAGGTGAAGTCTGAAGGATACAGTATATATATCAGGAGGAAATGGGAACTTTACAACCCCATCTACTTCAAACCACCATACTTGCTGCAAATATGCTACAACATGGAATCTGCAAATTAAGATATAGAACTGCTGTTAAGTCAGTAACATCATCTTATTTCCAGCAGGAAATGCTTCAAGTACACCATTCATACAAACAGAAGCGTATATAAGCATGTAAAGATCACAAGAGCCAAGAACATTACACAAGCCCTTCCTGAGAGCAAAATATACCTATCCTAGCACTGGGAAGTACAATAAAACATCCCTGCCTCTTGCTAATTGCTACCGATATGACATGAATCAAAAAGGTAGGTAGTGTGCAACCCTTCATCTATAAAGTTGCAGAAAGAGGCAGGTCATATTCATGTTGAAGGAGGATATCTAGCAATCATCACTTTTTGTCCTGCTCAGATCTTCAATTATGAAGGGAATATTCTGCAAAGGCAACCGCCTAAACCGTGGACTTTCTGTAGAGTTTAATTTGTGAGGAGAAGAGTGCACAGATACCATGCACTGAAAATGAATCAAGTTATGCAATCAGAAAGGTAAAATTAGAGGTTGAACATAGCAGCATCGCCTATTGTTAATCCAACATAAAAAATAGAAAAAATGCTATGCTCATATATCACGATTATAATCTTCGCAGGGAATCGCTCTTCCATTCAGTTATGCGTAGGATCAAACTAAATAGTTGACTCCAAATATCTACGCAGTTAACATGCTTACATATGAGAAGTAAGAACCTTGGCATCTCCGTTCAGACTTCCCAGACAGTTTTCAACATCAAATTCATTTCGTAAAAGCGAAATTCAAAAAAATAAAAAATAAATAAGAAACAACACCAACCGACATCATTCCCAACTTTTCAGCTATTAGTCATCGACCTATCCACGACGAATCCGCATATATGTCTAACACAAACTTCATAAAGAAATTAAATAAACAATCATCAACCAGTATTCCCAAATCAGGAATACTAAATCCTGATCCTAAAACAACAAAGAGATCCTTTATCCATTCACAGAAAACTCACCGAGATTCTTCTGTTTGTACCCAATTCCAATACCTCCGATCCTCAATTCCAGTTATAGCCATTCCTTTGGCGGATATTGACATGCACACCCTTCCTGTTACCCTATCCAACCATACCTCCTGCACCAAAGAAAACAAAAACTTCTCAATCTTAAACTAATCAAAACTCAAAAAATAAACGCGCACACACCCACAAAACTCCGAAGTGTCTTAAAAGCAGAGACCTTGTTGTTATCGTCGAAAGGCACAGGTCGTGAGAGCAGGGCAAACACATCCTTCTTGCAGAAGTTTTGATACCGTTCTTGTGGGACCAAGTCAAGCAGATCATGGTAATTTGGCGGCAACTTTTTCTCCCAAACGGAGTCCGAAGACGCCGCGCCGCGAAACGCCCTGTTCAATCTCGCAAGGTTGCAAATCTCCGGTGGCGTCAAGTAGTTGAAGACGCAAGCCACGCAGTTCTCCGGGATGTCGCCGAGACCCGGGCCCACGGTGGCGTCGTCCGTTAGGCTCGATAGCGACGCACCCATAGCCCCCCTGCCGCTTCACAATTAAAAGACCTGACTGTGTCCTTGAAAAATACAAAAAAGTGAGTTTTGGTGTGATCGCTCAAAACAATATTTCAGGGCATTTTGGGAGTTTTTGGTTGGTGAAAGAAATAATGCGTTGTTTCAATTGAGGGGGAGGAGAAGCGAGGAATTAAGCTGATCACTTTTTCTTTTCGCGGAAAGTTGTTTGGGATGCGGGAAAGTGAGAGAAAATAGGAGGTGGTAAAAAGTACGAAAGAGGAAGGGGTTAGGTGGGGTCAATCTTGATCAACCAGCTACCTGTGTGTGGGCGTTGTTTTTTCTGAAAACAACGTGTACATTTTTATTCATGCTTCTTAATTTCTTCATTTTTAACTAATATACACGCAAATAACAGTTTCATATTAATTCATTTTAGCACCAATAATAATTAATTCTATAATTATTTCTGCACTCAAATTCGTTAAATTACATTTTTTAACAATTTGATATAATGAACCAATATTAACACTTCAATAAATTTTTATAATTTTAATTCACAAAATGGTCATACGAGTTAATGAAATTTACGTCAAGGATGACAAAAAGGACCCACTTGACCCGGATTGACCGGTTTATGGACGCACTATGATCGGCCCAATTGAGCCACAAACTAGCTTATTTAAAAAACAACGTTACTTTTGACTATTTTTAAATATATATATATAATGAGTCGGGTTTGTTAGCTCGTAATTGATCCGAACTACGGGTTGATATATTCTATACCATTAGGTCACGAGCTAGATAGCCTAGGGTCAGGTCAGGCTGGCTAGGAGCAGCCTTGACCTAGTCTATTGTGCACAACTCACATGTAAAAATCATATAAAAGATAAAGGCGATGAAAGACATCGAACTATCCACAGTATGGTGAGGCCTCATGATTCGACAACGACGACAATTATTATCGGTGCGCCTACTCTCGAGCTAATAGTCCGTCATGCGGGCCTCCCGTCGGGGGGCCGCTATGCCAAAAGGATAATTTGAATTCCAACTAACTATACGTATTGATCAATTGTTGAACTTAGAATCTATAAAACATGCTTAAGTGTCTTGTAACGTTATCTTTTCTTCTTTCTTTCTTTTTTTCTGCATGAAAATTAGGATTATCAACTTAAATCGTTCGACCTGATTTTAGTTTAAATCGATCAGATCATGGATCAAAATTATTCGACCCTATCAAGTCACCGGTAAAACACGAATCAGCTGGACCAAAATGTCAAAATTTGACATTTTTTAATTTTTTAAAAAATATATAAAATTAAATTAAGTCAGCCGACCTATTGAGATCGTCAACGGAGATGTCGTTGGGCCCGTGCCGCCAAAAAGTCAAGAGGTGTTTGTTTTGAATAATAATGATTTTTCTTTTACATGGCACTTTGAGAAGACAGCCTAGGTTTGATTATGTTTTGCAGTTTGTCAGGGGATTACAATTTTCAGACAAAAGCTGCAATTGTAAGAGCCCAAGGATGCTCAGCGCTAAACGTGTCAACAATTGTCTTGTCACTTAATTTCGATGGCTTACTCAGACAATTTTATGGTTTCTAGTCTAGTCAAAATAGATTAACGACATGTTTTAAGGAAAGAGGACGACGTCTCTCTTTCTCTCTTAGTTATGAGTGGATAAGGATTCATACAAGGTCGAAGCCAGATTAACATCAACAATATATATCAAACACGTGTGACGTTGCGTTTATTCCTTACCCATTTTAGGATAACGACGCATAACTGGATGATGGATTTTCATTTTGTAACCCTCGGAAATGACCTAATTTGAGATGAGCCATTTACTACATTATTTTGGAATGTGGTCACCCTCGTCCTCGAAAGACAATTACTGTCTTCTACTAAAGCATCGATTAGGCTAGCTAATGTTGAGGAGTAAGTTTGATTTGACCTCAGTCTCCATCTCTTTAATTGAAGACTTGAAGTGGTGCATGCTACCCTCTGTTAGCCAATTTACTATAAAGAGAAGACTAAATAACCTTCTCTTTTTATGGATAAATTATTGTACCTTGTCTCGAACTCATACCGTATATTGAAATTCATATAAGAGAATGAGAATGGTCTCCTTTGATTTGCACAGGACGCAACTATCTTGAATATTGAGGTAACTTATCTTGCCTTTAGTGTTTAGGCCATTCATTAATGCTAGCCATATAGGAAGGAAATTTTAGGAATAAATGCTTTATACTAGACAATTAGGTGCTACTCTACCTAATTCCTTAGGTCCTAAATAGCTCTTTGCAGGATCTATTAGTGAAGCTATCAGAGCGATTTCTAAGCCATCTTCGGTGTCTGTTTTGTTGTTGTAATTAATGATAGCTTGAGATATAGCAAATGGGAAATTTCTCCAATTATGCTCATGTACCATATTTTCACTCAGACCTTTATAGGGAATTTTTATAGGAGTTAGTGCTTGATTGGATGGACTTATATCAGTAAAGTTTTTATCAATAGAGCTTTTTTAAAAAATCAGTTAACTGCTTAATTAGCTGTTATTTAAAAAAGAGCTTCATATAATAGACTGTTTGACAACATAAAATTAAAAGTATTTTAATTTGAAATATATTTTATTTTGCAATAAAAATTATTTATGCATATAAATATTACTTAAAATATATTAAACAATATGCAAAACACAATCTATTAATTATTATATAATTTTAAACCATATGAAACATAAATGAAAACATATCTAGCCAAATCTTTTATATGGATTATAATATAAATAAAACTAATATAAAAATAAATATTAAAACATATAAAATGTCAAATAATATTATATAAATCTCAAAATAAACATGAAGATGTGTTTGTGAATATTGTAAAATTATGTATAAAACATAAAGGTAAAGAGAACTAAAATATGCTCATTAATTGATATAAAAATCTACTTGAAAAAGTGTTTTTTGAAAAGCTCCAAATTTGATATTTTCAAAAACTGTATTTTAGCTTCCAAAAAAGTCATTTTTATAAAAAAAAGTACTTTTGAATTTTACAGTCGAACACTGATTTATCTCAAAAACAGCTTTTGTGGTAGAAAAACTGCTTATTCATCTTCTAAAAGTTGAAATAAGCAGGCACTTAATCTCTAAATGGTGAATGGATTAGGGGACCAACATTACTCTAGTTGTCATAGTATATAGAAGCCTTTCTATCATTCCCAATCCTACATTTGATGAAGTTGCATAGGGTTTCCTTGGCTCTTAGGATGTGAGATAGGAACCAGGAGTGTCTTGTAATAGTGGTTGGCTCCCAAATGCTCTTATTTTATGAGAATATAAATATGCATCCAATATGACCATGTGTTTATGTCACCAACAATGTCCAAAGCCCTTTAGTAACAAGGAATTTATTTATAAGGCTTGTCTCAGTCATCCCCAATCCACCTTCTTCCTTGAGCTTGTACATATAATTCTATTTGAAATTTGTTAAAACTTTTCCTTCCTTTGTGCCACCCTATATGAAATTTCTCATAATTTTCTCAATCGTATTGATAGCCTTTTTAGGGAAACATGAGTGAGTTAGACAATAAATGCGAAGGGAGTCAAGAATAAAATTAATTGGCATTAACCTCCTTGTATAAGACAAGTCTTTGTTGACTCAGTGGTTTAGTCTTTTATGGATTTTTTTCAATAATGGAGCATACTCCCTAAACGTTAATTTCCCTGTGATATAGGTAAACCTAAGTATTTGATAGGATGTTGAGTTGTCTTAAAACCTAATACTTTTGAGAGCCATTATGTATCCTCTATAAAACTTAGGTCTTTTTTGTAACAATTAATAAAGAGGTAGGAATGGGAATGCAACATTTATTCTATAATTTTTACTTATTTGGTTATTAAAATGGATAAAACAAAATAAAAATTGGAATAAATTATGAACAATACTAGATTTTTATTCCTAAAGAGGTCTGAGTATAAGATGCAATCAAATATTCTAAATAAGAAATAAGAGATATTATTGGAATATTATCATAATATTGTCGGATGTTAATTCTTATCAAAATATCTTCATTAAAATAATATATTATAATCTTTATATTAATACTTTAACAATTATTTTTATTGATACTTTATTCTTATCATAAAAATTATTTTAAAAATTAATAATTTTATAAATCATTAAAAAATTGTTAATTGTTTATAAAATATAAAATATTTATAAAATTATATAATAACTAAGTATGAGTAAAAAATTCTCATTATCATTCCTAATATTTGATACCAAATACTAGCATAACTATTAATTTTGATTAATCTCATATTAAACATGCATAATCAGCAATTTTATTCATATTTTGATTCTTACTTTCTATTTTCATTTTTTTATTCCGATTCTTTTATTACTGGTTATCAAAAGAGACATATGGGCTAACATTAATTGGATTTTGTTAGTGTTAGCTTCTAATCTAGAGAGGTCACTAAATACCTTCAAGTATGATATAATTGTGCAAATGGTCTATCATTGGCCTTGCAAAAGATAAGTAAGTGATTTGCACAACAAATTTTAGTAAGACCAATGTCATTACATTTGTAGTGATAATCAAAGCTCGAGCTTAAGGAGAAATAGTGGTTGATCTAACTAGATAGGGCCTTTATGCATAACATGAAGGGGTAGGGGAACAAAGAGTCTCTTTGCCTCAACCCTCTACCTCCTTTGAGAAGTCTTATTGTAACATCCCACCCCCAATTGGAAGGGTAAAATAGTCAATTTGGCATAGGATGAAATGGATCGGAATGACTTAGGACTATCCATGCATACTGGTACTAGTAACCAGTGAAATCTGTGCACATGAACTTATTGTACATGCATACATGACATTCCCGGTAATTGGGCCTAATGCAATTTTATTGGGATTAACGTGGTTAATGGGCTTGAAAAATTATTCTGAGTACGCCATAAATTGTTTTCTATTTTAAGGGATTTTCAGGAATTTTACGGAGAAAATTCCCCGGACCGGCAAAATCGCCGGTAAATAGCCTAAATGTGTTTTAGTTGTGGAAAATGTGGTTTTCGTGTTTGAAAAATTATTGGGAGTGGACTGTTATATGTTTTACAATTTTGGGCAATTTCGGTAATTTTCAAAAAATTAATTCGGAGAAATTCCCGGAAATTCTCGGACCGGGAAATAATCGCCAAGTGGCGAACCGGTCGATTTTCTACTGTTCATTGGCACTAAACTATTAATTATTTGGTGGGACCTAAAAGTAGACCCTTAAAATTAGTTGGAACCGAAATTGGCTTGAATTATTGGTAATTGTTGTATTTGTTTTTAAAAAGTTTGATTGGCTTTGACTTTTCTTCATTCTTCCTCCTAAGGCCAAGTGTCCCACTTAAATACATGGTTATCCTATATAAGTCGGCTACTTCATTGCTTAGTAATAAAAGGGAGGCTTTTTAGTGCTTTAGATAAAACCAACCGAAACTTTCATTCTTTTCAAGCCCTCCATCGTTTTCTTTCTTCTTCCTTAAGAAAATCCTAAAATCTTAAGAGTTCTCTTTCTTGCCATCAAGTTACTTCTTTACTTGATGATGATGATGCACATACATGGTGTTAGAAGTGTGTTGGGAAGGTGTTAAGTGAGCCTAAAGAGAGAATTGAAGGTTGGAAACTTAAGTAGGTAAGGTTTTAAGTTTGTTTTAAGGAGGCTTTACTTATATAGTATTGAATCATGGTTGTTAGATGTATTGAATTAGAGTTATGGTGCATTTATTATGATTATTGATCCATGATTTGAATGAAAATTGTAGATGGAATTGGTGGGTATAAGGCTAGGTTAAGTATGGTTTGATAAAGTGAACATGAATGATGTGGTTTAGAAGTATTTTAGCTTGATTTTGATTGAATATTGATGATTAATCTTGCATGGAAATGGAGAGATGAGGGCTGCCAACTTAAGATGGTAGTTCCTAGTAAATGTATGAATATTGTAGGTACTGATTTTGTGTTAAAATGAGATGCCTATGGTAGTAGGAATTGAATTGGTATGATAGGAAGTGAATTGGTGAAGTAAAGCTGAAAATTGATTTTTGACCTAGTATACTGATTTGATCATAACTCATTGTTTAGATATGCAAATTAGGCACGGTTTGTGCCTACTTAAACTTTGGGATGTTGGCTACAACTTTGTGTGAAATAGGTGTTGTTAAATTGTAATGTTAGAGGGGTGAATTGTTGCATGGAAAGTTACTGTTTTATTGCCTGTGAACAGTAACCGAAACCATAACCTATGAGTTTTGCTGATTTTTCTAAATTAATTGAGATGGAATTAGGGAGAATGGTCTTCATGAAAGTTGTAGAATATTGAGTTATCTTTCCATTTCCACTGATCTTGCTATTTTTAGAGGTGTATATTGAGAGATATGAACTGTTTACTATGGACTGGTTTTGGGCATGTTGATGAAACCTAGCTTAAGTGTCTGACTTGTGAGTATTCTGCTTGGAAGCAATTTTAGCCATTTTTGTGGACTGAATTGGTGTGAGTGATCTTCTGCAAAGTTGAAGAGGAAGAAATTATCTTGAAAATGAGGTATGGCATATAATTTTTAGAGGTCAGAGTTGGGAGTTATGATTTTGCAAAAACTGATCCTGCATTAGGATGTGAATGGCTGATCATGGCAGTAACTTGCAAAATAGTTTTGAAATTGTTAGAAATCGAATTGGAGTGTGAGTTCTTCATGAAACTTGAAGTTTGAGATCTTATCTTTTCAGGAACATAAGGTAGTGAAATTGGTGACATTTGTACTAAGAGATTTGCTGTTTGGAAAATTACTGCCCAGATTGATTGATTTCAGTAGACTGATTATTTGTTGAATTGTTTGACTTAGTTAGTTATGGAATTTGATTTTTAGTTGTCATGAAAGTTTTAGATAACATTGTGATCTTGATGAGTATATTTATTGTGTAATTGTTGACTGAAGAATCAGAGAGTTATGGAATTTGCAATGTACTGTTCTATTTTAATGGAATTTGAGTAGGCATTAGCTTTGATGGGATATTTGACACCCTTAGAGGTGAAATTGATTTTTATGGTCTTCTTGAGAATTGTAGATCTTTTCATGACCTTTCCAACAAGGTATAGTTTGTATTTTTCCGAATTGTATGCTAAGAATTATAAAGATTGGAAATTTGGATTGAAAACTGAAAAAAGGGGAAAGGGAATGAGGAATCACGCCGGGTCGCTAGGGCGACGCCTCGCCCTAGCGACAAGGCTCGATAAGGACGGCATCGCTAGGGCGACACCTCGCCCTAGCGACGAGGCCGATCGATATCCGGCCTCGTTAGGGCTACGTCTCGCCCCAGCGAGGCTGGTTTGTTCCTTTTTATTTTATTATTATTTTGCGATTTCTTGTTTTTTTTATCAATTACTTTTCCGTCCGACGTCCGATTGACCTGATTCTTGAGGCATCGGATGCATAGAATATTGAATTTCATTTTGTGAGAAATTGGGAATTTTTAGACGGAAAATTGACGTGGCCCTGGGTAACGGAGCCTTTAATCACTGTTTTATTTGATTGGGGACCTATAGAGGTCCGAATTGCGCACCATCAGCGCCAATAGGTTTCTAATTTTTAGACGAATTTTTCTGAAAAAAAAATGAATGAGATTAGGGCCGGGAATTCATGAACATGCATATTTCACCTACATGTGCACAAATTGCATCTTTAGTGACTCGTTCTTTCTCTGTTTCTTATAGAGGCCCAAGTGGAGCGTAGTCCGACCGACGGGGCGGAAACTTCCCGGCATTAGCTCGGAAGTAATAGGTGAGTAACCTAGTTGGTTTCTCAACCTTATGTGTTTATTAATTATATGCATTGATTGCCATGAGGAAGCAAGGATGGATATATGTGATTGATTGATTTGATTGATTTCGGACCATGGGTGTTCGAAATATTGGATTGTGATATTGAAGTGCAAATGAGAATAAGTGCGTGAGAATGCATTAGTAAATTGGATTGTAAATGTGGTAGTGAAACGAAAGGTAAATGCATGGGAATGAAATACCGGACTGAGAGTCCGAGGACATTGGAAAATGATCGGAAATAGTAATTAATTGGAATTGGAAATAGAAATGCGATAATTGGAAATTGAAAAATGACATGTGCATTCATGCATAGTAAATGATCAGATAATGGCAGTTGTGACCGGTGTAGCCACCGATTTCAGAGCTTTAAGCTCAACGCACAGGGCCTCGTGCCCAACGTATTCCGAGCCTCGACTCGATGATCAGGGCTATGCCCAACATTTCGGGGCTTTAAGCCCAATGTTTCAGAGCTAATGACTCAACGTATATGAGCTCAGGCGCACGGTCACAACAACGAAAGAAAATGAAAGAGTCACATGCACACTGCATAAATGAATGTTTTATGTGAATTGTGTGAAAGGCTTATTGCCTTATAAAATGTGAAATTGACTGCCTGTGATTTCTTGTTTATGATATATATACAATATTGTGATTGTGTGGATATGCATGAGTTGGGTGAACCATCGATGATGGTTTCTCACTGAGTTCGCAAACTCACCCAACATTGCATCTATTTTTCAGGAAATGGAGAGTACCTGTTGGACACACGGAGTACGCTCATCGCTAGCTAGGCAGTAGTATCGGGTCGGGATCAGTGTCGTCCGTATCTGCATTAGTGTATTGATTTGGTATTTAGTAGGCCCAATTGTTTACATGTAATTGTATAGAGTGACTGAGCACTAATGAGTGCTAATAATGATTGAAATTGTTTTATCAGTGAAATGGTTTTATATTTGAAAATGTTTTGTTATAATTGGGCCAAGTCAATGATTGTTTTCATGACTCTAATGTTTTGAAAGAAAAAGAAAATGTCATACGATTTTTTTTAATAAGGTAATGAATGTTCTAGTATGCCACCCTCGCGGGTCACGAGCTCGGATATCACCATGGATATCGGGTTCGGGTCTCGTCGGGAGTGGGGTGCTACACTTATTGGTTCCCCATTGATTAGAATGCTACATGGAGTTGTGATGCATTACTTGATCCAATATTTAAGCTTATTAGGGAATTCATAAACCTGTAGCTGCTGCAAAACAAACTCCTAGTTAATAAGATCAAAAGCCTTAGTGAAGTCAACTTTTAAGGCACAATTCTTAGATGCTCCTTTCCTAGTATAGTTGTTTAGTAGTTCCTGCACTATTAGGATATTGTCCCTTATCTCTCTTCCTTTTAAAAAAACACTTGTGAATCACCAATAAGTAAAATTAGGGCCTTTTTATTTTTATAGCCATAATCTTAGATACAACTTTATAAATGAAGTTGCAATAAGAAATATACTTGAAATGGGACAAGGAACATGTTTTCTTGGAATCAAGCAAATATAGGTTTTATTTACCTCTTCAAGTAGCTTCCCACAAGCAAATAAACTTTTATATTGCTTCAATGAACATTTGTTTTATCATAGGCCAAGCTTTAAAGAAAAAGTAGCCATTAAACAAAGTTAATATTTATTAGTGAAGGACTTGAGTAGGTAGAGGATAGACCAAGTAGTGGTTTGTTGTCTCAATGAGCTATAAAAGTAGTGGAAGGCTTCTTTTTTTACTCTTGTTGTAAGAAAATTCTTGATCCATCATCTTTAATGAGGAAAAAAATCTTATGGTCATAGATCTAGCTTTTACAAAGTTGTGAAAATTATGTTTCTGTCCTATTTGTGAACTAGTTGATACTATATCTTTGTTTCAATAGGGAATTATGAATCTTTAAAGTTCT
Source organism: Erythroxylum novogranatense (assembly GCA_029891385.1). NCBI lineage: Eukaryota > Viridiplantae > Streptophyta > Magnoliopsida > Malpighiales > Erythroxylaceae > Erythroxylum > Erythroxylum novogranatense. The sequence continues at coordinate 103,804,961 of CM057232.1, forward strand.
GTTATGCTCTTTCGATACCCTTTCCTCTTCTACGTTGATTATAGGATCTTCAGGATTTGAGTTTAGTGAGGTTTGTGTGTGTATCAGTTTGGTTTTTGCAATCTCCATGTTTTCTTTAATGTTGTCTTTTGGCATTAAATTTCTTTATTTCCTGTTTAATGAGGTCTAGTTTCCTTGCACATATGTACATTTTGGTTCCTTTAATTTCCTACTACATTAACTTGGTGATTTCCACCTTAAAGCTTGCTTCTTTCACTAAGAAATTTTTAAATCTAAAGGACCCTTTTCTAAAGTTGTTAGATTCTAGATATTGTATGATTATAAGGCAGTGATCTAAAATTATAAGAGCATTAATACTACTTTGATTATATGGTACTTGTCTATATAGTTATCACTTAGCACGTTCCAATTTCTTCCTTAATAGCCATCTTTGGTTCTTATTACTTGAAGAGAAAAACCATCTTTCCATTTTTAAGATAGTTATGCCAATGTTCTGGACACTGTAGGATCTTAAGCCTACATAACCTTTAATTTCATTCTTGTATAGGACAATGTTGAAATCTCCTAGTTTTGGCCATGGCTCTTCTATTGTTGAGTATATTCCCTTAGTTTTCCCTATAAGACCCCCTTTGAAAGTGGAAATTTGAGGCATAAATGAAAGTAACATTTTTTTATTACCTTGAAGCAAAGTCACATCCAATTGCATCACCTAATTTGTGGAGTCAATCACACTAACTGTTACCTTCTAGGGTCATATGCCACTATTATAGGACCACTATTATAGGGCTAAGTTGGTGATTGGTTAGGGCCAAGTTAGTGATTGGTTAGAAGTGACAAAAAAATTCTTAGTGCTTTTAATCTTATTATACTTTACTACCTAATCTTGTCTCAAGTAGACCTATTAAAATAATTTTAGACTCTTTAGCAAAATCGCATAATGTAGCTAGTTTATTAGGACAGTCTATGTCCCTAGTGCTACACGTAATAATGAACATTAAGAAGTTGAGGAGGTGATAGGGCTCCTACCTTAACTCTTCTCAGTACACCTCCTCTCTTTATTGCTTAAGATTTCCTTACGATTCATCTCTATCGTTAATTTTTATGGCTTTATTTCTTTAGTGGTATCTTTTGTTTCCTCTTGTTATTCCTTATGCAAAGTGATAGCTAAGGATTGCAATGGGACATAAATGAGTGTTTCTTACTCCTTGCTCAACTTTGGCATTGTCTTCTGCACAACCTAATTGGGGTTAGGTTTTACAATAGGTGCAGGATTAGAACTTACTGTAGGAGAGTGTGTAGATACTTCCTCTATATTTGGGGTTTTGTCTTTAAGGTTAACAATTCCTCATAGTCACCTTTGATAAACAACGTACCATTTGGCTTTAAGGTCTTTCCTTGTTGTTTTAGAGAAGGTCTTTAATAATGAGAAAAACCAACCTCATCTTCAATCACTCTGCCTTCCTTACTAAGCCTTATTATTGGGATAACTTTCTTGGATTTCTTGATCTAACTTCACACTTATGTATATCCTGGAAAATTCAATATGTTTCCTCTTTGTTATAGTTTCGTCCATACAAAGGGGTCTGCCAATGTAACTGCCCAATGAGCTAAGCCCCCTCAATAATCCAATATTCTAAGGAATATTATGGATTTCAACCCATAATGGGATATTCTCCTGTTTGACTCTATCTAGCCTAATTTCAAGTCTCTAAATTTGAAGGAACAGTGGTGAGTTGATCATGTGCTACGAACTAGATTCAGGAATAAGCTTGGCTTCATAAGTATTTTAAAAACTAATTCAATAGGATTTGGATGTTTTTAGATATTAAGACTTCATGTAATCCTTTGCATTTGAAAGTTGAGAGATCCATTTATAGATTGCATGGTTGGGGGCCTATGTTGAGAGCTCATTAGTTTTGTTGATGTGGAGCGTCATCCTTACTAATGTACAAAGAGAATCTTTAACAATTTAATTGTTGTTTTTAATTAAAAATCAAATGATTAAGAATAATAATAAAAATTGATTAATTACTTATATATCATTATCAAAAATGACTTCAAACTCCTAAAATTTTAATTTACTAAATATTTTATTTATTAGAATTTTACGTATTGCACGACATGAATGGATTCAACTAATGTAATGGGTAAAGTTAAAAGGTAGGAATTAACAATGCATTATATTTGTAAAACAATTAAAAATATTGACGTTTGATTAATAATTTTTTATTTTTACTAATATTATAAAATTAAAAGTTCTATATTAAAATATAATTTCCATTATTATTGTTATTATTATTATTATTTTGATTCTTGAAAATAATTAAAATTTTATATTTTGGGTTTAATTCTTTAAAAATATCTATTAAATTGTTAAAATCTTTTAAAACTCTATTCCAAAATATGATTAATAATTTATTAGTTATCCAGAATTTAGACTATGAAATCTATCTTTTACTTCATAGGTTAAAAAAGTTAAATACAATGGTTTTGCATATGATTTAACTATTTTTTACTATGCCTCGAAAATTTAAAAATGTAAAATCTCCCTTATACTTAACTATTAATTTCAAAGATTTTTATTGTCAATCTCCTTTAAGTATTTGATAGCATTTAGCAACTTGTAAGTCCCATAACAACCATATAATGAAGATTACATCATTTTAAAAAGAAATAACCTCTTGCATAATATTGTTACATGTTAATTAAAGTTATCGTGCAAGAGTTCACTTCTCTATATTTAATAAAAATGTCTTTTCTTATGTGACAATTGTTAGATATAAAAGTTTTACATGTGCTAATTAGGTTTAATATGGTTTCCTTTTGTCTTATGAGAGAAAATTTCACAGCGACTGATGCTAGAGGCACCTTGAAATCAACAATTAAGTAGGAGGACGTATTTATATTTTAAAATTTAAGGAGTAAAGTGAAAAAGGGTTAAATCACAAGGGTTTGGTATATTTAACCCTATTCTTTAATTAACATGGTTTTGATGCCAAAACAGTCCTAAATAAAGTTACTATGCTTCTAGTAAATTTTTTTAATGCCTTTTAATTTTATTTCTTTAATAACAATATCACAACTGTATACATTATGCAATTGTATATTTCGTACAATTGTAATGGTACATATGCGAACATAATTGAAAATATGCTTTAATTATAAGAAGTTAACCTCAAAGAACTGAGAACACTCTCAATACTCACATGATGAAAGCACTTATGATATTTTTCTCTCAATGTTTTGAATGAATAACATAAGTGGATATTTTTAATTTATATGTGGAGTTATAGTAATGGCATGGTTTACCTTTACAGTTTGTACCTGACTTCCCTTTTTTATAAATGTTTGTCTTTTTGCATAATACATCATCTAATAGTCAAATCTTTCTTAAGGTTATCCAAATAGTCGATATATGGGTTCTTTGTCTTACACTCCTTCAATTGATATTAGGATCATAAAATAAAACATAAAATGATCTTGATAACTTTTTAAAAGTTATTCATCTACTAATATTTAATTTTTAAAAGATGTTTAAACAGAAAAATATTCTTAGAACATAAATTTTAAACCATAATTTCATCCAATTTAGATTTTTTGTTTTATTTAAACTTGATTCTATTAAATAATCTTAGAACATAAATTCTATTAATTTTAATATTTCCTTGATAAATAACACATCCTAAAAACTAATGTTTTATTGCTCCTCTCATATGGTTTCTTTTCCTTACTCTTAATAGTTTAGTTATTGGCTTCTGATTGACTGGAAAAAGTTATTTGGAGTATTTTAGATAATAAACAAGACATAAAAGAGGCTTTTACAACATAAGAAATTGCTAAAGTATGTTCCTTTAGCTCAAGTTCTACACTATGATTGTTCGTTCTCTTTATTCTGCCACATTTCTTAGAATTTCTAAGTTTATTCTAGCATTCATACATCAATATCATTAACTTTCATCTTTTAATATAAACTTAAGGTTGGAATTTGACTACCAACTTCGTTTCCATAATGCATTCTTGATTAGAAATGCCAATCAAAGTTATTATTATGTCTTGATAATCACTATATTGTTTCCCAGAATGTTTAAGCTATGCTTTCTTCCAATGTTTTAAAAACCAGACCGGACATTAAACCGGTCGAAGGAAATGTTTAAGGTTTAGAGGTTCAACCGGTAGTGAACCGCTATAAAACCGGTATATAATAAATAAGAAGTAAAACTTATAAGAATAAGTAAAAATAAAATATATTATTGAAATAAAAATTCATCAATGCCTATTATTATATAATGAATTAATAATAAATAATATAAGTCTAATATAAATATTAAAATAACAATAAAAATTAAAATTATATTTCTGAAGAAGGTTATGTATCATCATCGTCAAAAGCTCCAGATGCTCCAACGCTATTTAAAAATTCGTAAACTACGCTTTTATCTAAAGTATTTACATCAACTTCTTCTACTGCATTAAAATAAATTACAAATTAGTAATGTATGAAATTATTCTCAATTGTAAACTTGTAATACAGTATAATTTTAACTTAAATATGATCAAAATAAGGTATGAACTGACCATCAATAGAGTTCTAAATATTTACCTATCAAATTTCACTGACACTTGTTGTTGTCCTACTCCACGTGTCTTCGTCTTCTTAAAATGATATAATCACTGGCCACTTTTACTTCAACCAAATCCTCCATTGTCGATCACTTCTTCCTCTGAGCATAGTTAGCGATGGCCGAACACCAACTGGGACCACGTGATGAAGGCATCAAAGGCGTGCTTCCTGAAAGGGGTCCTTCATCTTCACAGGTTTTGGCCGTCGTGACTTTGTTACGGCTCGGTGGCTTCTTCCTCCTCCTGGCAAGTCTAACCCTCATCGCAACGCTCATCGGACTTTCGGTTAGCTCCCCAGTTTTCGTGATTTGCAGCCCAGTTTTGTTGCCTGCGGTTTTGGTTATTGTTTTTGCCGTGTTAGGGTTTATTGCTTCAGGAGCTTTCGGGGTCACTGCACTCTCTTCCATGTCGTGGATGGTCAACTATCTCCACCGTCTACGGTTCCCAGAGCAAATGGAGCATGTAAAGCGACGGGCACAGGAAATGGCGAGGCAAATGGGCCAGAGGGCTAGAGAAACGGAACAGCATGTACAAAGTAAGGATTTAAAACCGGACCGGACCGAACCGTCCGGTCACACCGAAAAAGGTTAAACTGGACGGTTTTTATACAGAGAGGTTAATAGGTGAAACCGAACCGGACCAATGAACGGTTCAAACCTTTTCCGGTCGGACCGGATGGTCCGAACCGGTTTTTAAAACATTGCTTTCTTCACATCAATATCTTATTGAAAATATTGGTCTGAACATCAATTGCATATGAATCTTTGCCTTTTCCATATGGAGAGATAATTTCATGCTATTTCATGTCCTTTTGTAATATGATTAAATGCTCTCTTTCTACTTTTACAGATGCTAAATTTGGAAAATATGGATAAAACCTGTTCACTAGAAAATTGTTCGTTGTAGTCCATAAATTGGTTTAGAATTTAGAAAAAAACATATCAACTATTAAATGATGGTTTGAATCTCCATTGATGTAGGTAAGAGCAATCAATTCCTAGTAGGTTTTAAATAATTCTGGGCATAGCTAGAGGTTTGTAAAATATCTAAGGACTCACAGTTAAGAATTGTTCACAGAGACATAAAAGCTAACAACATTCTTTTTAATGATAAGTTCCAGTAAGGATTAGAGACTTCGGACTAGCTTATACATCTTCTATTCTCTTGCCAGTTACAAAGCCCAAAGTATGTCATTAGAGGAGAGTTTTTTGAAAAACAAACATCTACAGCTGGGGATGACAAAAGAGTCGGGGCTCAGGCCTGGTAACACAAAACAATGTCATTTCACTTTTTTTAAAAAAAACTTGGGCTGACCCTGCCTTGGCACCCTAGGGCCCCTGTTTGGTCAAGCAACTTCACGCCTAGTCGAGCCTGAGCCCGGCCCAGCCTATTGCCATCCCTATCTACAACCTTGTGAAGGATATTAAAGTGCCATACATATTTGTTTTTTTGGGTATTTTTTTGGGTATTTAATTGACACACCTATAATCCATATGAATTAGATGAAGATAATATAGGTGCATATTTTAGCTAATAATGTTTGGTTATTATATTTTGAATATACTAAAGGTTGAATTTCATTAAGTCCATATAGACTATATGATAGCATATATAAGTATACTTTTTGGTCATTGACATTTGGCAGTATATATTTTAGGACATATATTAATGTATGTATGGTTATTTTCAATATTATATATTGTTGTCTTAATGACAATTAATATATATTATTGCGAATGAAAGGAAAAACTGTTATTTTGTTATTAGATATTGTTGCCTAAAAATCCAATTAATTGCCTTATAAAGATTCAAACTATTGTTATATCCATTTAACATTGTTGTTATAGTTTGAAACTATTATATTGCCATAGTCAAAATTTTAGGTAACATTATTCATTTTATTGCCTAATAATTTTTTTGGTTACTTTACACCTATAGCATCACTACTTTATTTAACGGTTTGAATTATATTGCCTTAATAGAAAGACAACAATAATTGTAATTATAGTTATGTTTTTATTTGTTGCTTAAATTTTTTCTGTAGTAAATATTGAATTCAATTTCCATGATATCACTATACAATCCGTACACTTCCATTGATCAAACTCTTTGAAATCTTGATCTAGCATAGGACATTTTCCATATATAAATCCAAGCTTCACCTTCGTTCTAAGAGTAATTTTTATCATCCTACTCCAAGTAAGATAGTTGTTTCAAGCTAGAAGAATAGTCATAAAGATAATTGTTGAATGGTTTGATCCTCGGAGAAGTAATGAGTCTCAGTGATAATGATTAATTCCAATATCCTTCCTTTTTAGATTTCTCTTATACTTCCTTAATCTTTTAGAAAATTAGAAGGAAAAAACATAGCTAAAATATTATCTTGATAGAAAATCATATAACCTCCTAAAAAATTCTATTAAGGGATAATTATCCTATAGTTGCACCTATCTAAATATAACTATCTGCATTTGTCCAACTAGAACCACATGTTATACCTTTAAGGAAAATTATCAAAATTAGAATGAAGCCAAATTACCTTAATGATTTTGTTTCCAATATTGATTTTTCTTTATCTTTGTCTATTGCCATTGTTGATTATCAAAATACTTGTTCCTAATCACACAACTCACACCTAAATACATGTTATTTTGACAAAGTTATCCAATATTCAAAAGCCTCTGTCCTATATTCAAACAAAATGTAGCATTTATTAGTTGCAAGCCATGCAAAAAGAGTTGGAGGTTTTGAAACCTAATTAATCTTGGGAGGCTAGTCAGCTACCTAAGTGAAAGAGATTTATATGTTATCGATGGGGTGAATAAAATAAATATGAAACATCGTTTTAAAGCTAAGCCAGTGGAAAAAGTTTACAACTAGATTGAGAGTGTTGATTATACATATAGCTTCTCTCTAGTGGCTAAAGTTATGACTATATAGTTGTTACTTATTTTAGCATCTTCATAAATATGGCATCTTTATTTCGTTTCAGCTTCCTCATAAATACGACGTCTTTATTAGCTTGATGTGAATAACATACTACGTCACTACTTTAATAAAGAGGTATACATTATGCCTCCAGAAGGATACCTTAAAGCTAAACTAGGTGACATATGTTGATTACAAATCATTGTATAAGCTTAAACAAGGTGGTCGCAAATGGAACTATGAATTCACTTTAATCTTTACTCAATTGGTTCTATACAGTCAACATATGACAATTATTTATTTATGATCTACATCAAGCTCTTTTATAGCTCTTGTTGTCTATATGGACGATGTTTTCGTTACAAGTTCATCCGAGCATAAGATAGTTGATGTTAGTTGTTTCTTAGTGAAACCTTTATTGGATGCCATACTACAGCAAAAAGTGCTTTAGGCAACAAACAAAAGCATAGTTGTAAGGTAATATTTATTTAGAGGTTTATTAATGGAATGAAATTGAATGAAATGTAATATTATTCCATCTTTTGGAAGGAGGGTTTATAATAGAATGGAATAAAATAGAACGAAAGAGAAAGGTTTAATATTACATCTCATTCCATCTTAAGCAGTAAAAATAAAAATCTCTTATTTGTAGACTTTAGGATAAAATGTAAAATGATAAATAACTTTACACTATATTACATTATATACCTTTCATCCAAACAATATTTCACTGTATTACATTATGAATCCCTCCCAAACAACAATTTTCTAATATTACATTTATTTAATTTCATTCTATTATAAACCATTCCATTATATTCTATTCAATTCCATTCCATTAAAAACCTTAGGTCTAACCAAACATAACCTAAGTGCAATTATGTTGTTTTTTTATTAAGGCAACATAATTCATATAGTTACAAGAAGTGGCGTTGCAATAATTATAAGACAACATAATTTTTGGTTGGGTAACAAAATAAAAATGTTGCTTTAATTTTGACTAAGACAATACATTAGTTTCAAACTATAGCAGTAATGTTAAATAAGTATTGCAACAATTTTAAATCTTTTTAGGCAACAATGTTAAATAGATAAAGAAACAAATTTAATTTTTTATGTAACAATTTGTAACAATAAAAGCAACAATTTATTCTTTCGTTCTTAATAATATTCAACGTAAAAGTAAACTTTTGTCATTATGTAGGCAACATCTCGTATATACATTAAAAGCAATATATAAATACTAATGTGCATCTTAATTATGTATGTATTATCAAATGTAAGTGATCAAAAATTGCATTTATATATAATATATAGCCCATAAGGACTTGTAAAATTCAACATTTAACATATTAAAAATACAAAAGCAAATTACCTGTGTTTTTATTGTTACAAAATACAAAAGCGAATTCTACAATCCTCAACAATTGCAAGGAAAATTACATGTGCTTCATCAACTCTTTATCATTTATAGAATTTGAAGTTGGTTTCAAGCTTCTTCACATTGGCTCTGTAACTTTTCTCAAAATCCTTTAGAAGTATAAGGTACTTGTTCTTTCATACTACATGCATTCCAACTTCTTGATAGATAGTTGCAATCTGTGAGCAAATGTCCAGTTATGATATGATATGGACAAAATTCTATCTCATTATTAAGCATTGGGGGTTAAAATTAAATTCTGAGAATTATTACAGACAAATATTCGACAAGATAAATATAAGAGGTGTGCGCTTCATTTTGTTCAGGCCACATGCTTCTTGTAAGCTAATGTATTAGTATCAAAAAGAAAAGAAAATCTTGTAGCTTTCCTTGCACTTTTCACATTCACTAATAGAAAGATTGAAAACCATATACAATAATCACACGATAACTACATAATGTGAAGAGAAATCCAACCAACCTTAGCAGCGCGAATTTTATATGGCCGAGAAACATAGTCTTCCAAGTCCATCTCATCACTTAGATTTATTTTAGAAATGCAAACCTGTACAAAGAAAATTAATAATTTCATTTAAGACAACAAAAGGTGCAAACTCCCTATTGTTTTGACTTCATACAAAGAGAAGCGAAAACTCAATCCACTTCTTTTGTATAATTTACACCACTCCATAGGAATCAATTTTCAGCCAGATTGATGTTGGTTAGTTTTAGGGCAGTATTAGTAAGAATAATATGTTAAACGAAGAAAAGCATAAAAGAATTAACTCTAATGGGAAATGGCATCGTCTGCTTCTTTGCTTTGTTTTATATGACTACTACTAAGGTTTGGACCACCACAATAGCCAGAGAAATGAAGAGTGCAACATAATAAAAAATTAATAATATAATAAAGGGGACTGTTGGAGTAGTATCAAGAGTTATTTCACCTATTTTATTCACAACCTTTGTGTCGGTTTCATTGTACAAAAGAAGCAACTTGACAATTTGCACAAATACATATAAAAGTCAGTTAGTCCTTATTTCCACCAATATAGTACATTCACTGGAATATAACATCGAGTAGGAGAAGAAAACCTCAGCAACTTGGTTTGTGAGCAAATTTTATGTCTTAGTAATTAGTTGAGTAATCTAAACAAAAATCTCTTTATCAAAAAGCAATCCAAGTTTGTAATAGCTTTTCACAGTCGAATATTTCTTTAGTTTTCTTTCTGTTGATAACATCTTCCAGCTTAATAGTGTTCTATCATTTGATGACATGTTCTTAGCACTTATGTTAATTATTCATGCCACCAAATTTCTGACTAAAAGAAGCCAAAATTGGCATTTCGATCAGAATAAGACTCACTTTTGTAGGATACTGAACAATCCATAAAGAAACATATGACTCATAACAATTCAATGTTAGTAAGCTTATAAATGGATAATTCACCTCAGATCGTCCTTTTCACGATGCTATGTGCAATGCTAAATTGTCCTTTGAATCAACCATGTTTATTAATGAAGTTTCTGCATTAATCAACACCACCACTTCATTACTCTGCCCTTTTACAGTCATATAAAGTGCTGTCTGCACCTTCTTATCTGTCCTGGTTGCTATCACGAGTCAGCTGTCAAAAGTGCTCTCACAACCCCCAAATGGCCATCTCTAGTAGCCAAATGAAAGAACCATCACTATGCTCTCACAAACCCCAAATGAAAGAACCATCAGTAATTTTCATTTTGATGAAATGGTAAGATCTCCCTGAAATAAACACTTTGATCAACACACAGAAATAAAGATATATTGCAAATAAATAAGAATTTGTCTCAAAGGAAGTACCACAAGCATTTACCTCTCCAAGAGCAATAACCAAATGGAAGTAATTAAGAAAATTCTTGAGGCATAAATCCAATATAAAACATCGAACAATACTAGGCAAACCTACCTATTCATGCATGTAAAAACATTAGTGAACTAATCTGTAACCTAAAGGATCTATAGAAACGAAAAGTACCCAAGACCCAGATGAGCTTTCTGAAACACAAAATCAAACAAGAAGGTAGTGAAGTGAATGAGCTATACCTTGAGCTGTTACAGAATTCATACAACCTCTCTATCATGTAAGGTGATGTGTCTCTTGTATGCATGGCAAGATAGGCTGGTGAGAACCATGCATATGTGCGTGAGTGATGTTGAGTACTGAGTGGGACATGTGTGTGCGAGAGTGATGCCGAGAGTGTGTGCGTAGGACACTATTACATGGAAGAGATGGAGTGAAAGGCGTGCATAATGGTGTACGTGGTGTTGAAATAGAAGAATAGTGGGTTTAGGATATTCGTTTCTTGATTCTCAAGACATTTTGTTTCCTTGTTCATTATTGACTATAAATATAGTTATGAATATCCACTAAAAGGGATCAAATAGATTTCCCAGATTCCAACTCTCTCACTGATTTCTATTTCTCAATGCATTCTTAGGGGGCGTTTGGTTTGAGGGTTTCGGAATAAGGGAATGGAATAATAGTATTAAATATTGTTTGTTTTGGGGTTATCAATTCCAAGGTAATGGATTTATCCCATTAAATTTGGGAATCCACTAAACCCTTCAAAATAGGTGGGTATCAAGTTTTCATTCCAAGTTTACTCATTTTCTCACCGTCATCGACTGCTGTCTTCTCTTATTGTCTGCGTTGCCGTCTGCTCATCTTTTCCTGCTCTCTTCTCTGATCAGTTTCTTGGCTAGGTATCTACTCACACTCACGCTCTATGTTCCTCTCAGTCCTTTTTATCTATGTCTTAAGTTTTTGGGAAGATTTTACTCTCAGTCGTTCTTATCTATGCCTTAAGTCTTCTCATATTGTCACGTTACTCACGCTCTGTTGTCTTCTCTTATCTATGTCTTAGCTATAAAGTAGGATGGGTAGACAATCATAAGGCTTATAGGCACTTGACGTTATTTGACTGGCTTTTGACAATGATATAAAGTTGTTTTTATCATATATATATAACATGCTAATCTCTGACAATGGTCGGAGCTACTAATTTCTTGACATGCGTGGCTTTTGACTATGATATAAAGTTGTTTTTGTCATATATATATAACATGCTAATCTCAGACAATGGTGGGAGAGTATAATTTCTGACATGCGTACTATTACTTGCTTTATAATTTTTCTGATGAACCGTTCTCGTTATGCCACAAACATAAACTGGCTTTTTGACTACACTTGTTCTTTAGTTGTTGCTGGGAGCTTCTCCCTTTAGTCATGTATATGTTTATGTTTAAGACATGCTAGTTATTTTATACATGATTAACACCGAAACTAGCATGCATAACACATTAGAGACATGCAGTGGATTTGTTTATTCTCCCTTTAGTCATGTATATGTCATGTATTTGTTTTTCTTTTAATTTTTTACAATAAATCCATATTTATAATATTCGTTAACGTAATAGCTACCTTTAATTTCAATGTAGAACATTATGGCACGTACCCCTATCATAAGTAGACGACGCAAATTAATTTGAAATACTCGGATTATGGCAACATTGGTTAATGTATTCAATCTAGTTTTTGTTACTTGGTATCAAATGTTGTTGATGCATTTGCACATTACGAGACCCCCATTGAAAACCAAAGAAGAAATCAAACATGAGAGAATGAAATGGATGTTTAGGCTCACAAAACAATCTGATACTATTTGTATTAGTCAACTCTGAATGGATAGACGTACATTTGGTATATTGTGTGAGATGGTAAGAGATATTGGAGGGGTAAAGGACATTAAGAACTCTTCATTAGAGGAAATAGTTGCTTTGTTTTTATATGTGTTGGCTCACCACAAAAAGAATAGGACAATTAGCTTACTGTTTCATCGAAGCGGGGAAACTATCAGTCGGCACTTTAATAGATGCCTTTTAGCAATCTTGAAATTACATGAAGTATTGCTTAAAAGATCTCAACCTATTACGGAAGATTGTGAGGACAACCGTTGGAAGTCTTTCAAGGTACCATCTTGTTATTTTTTTTATTATAGGTTTGCATTTTTTTCAACCATTTAGAGTCTTACTTTTTATTTTCAAATGACAGGGTTGTTTAGGTGCTTTAGATGGCACGTTAATTAAAGTGACACCTCCATCTGATCAAAAACCACAGTATTGCACTAGAAAAGAAAATATCGCAACAAATGTGTTGGGTGTGTGTTGTCCAAATATGCAATTCATATATGTTTTGCCTGGTTGGGAGGGTTCGACACATGATGGTCGTGTACTTCGTGACGCTATCAATATACCTGATGGACTTAAAGTTCCTCGAGGTATAATTGCTTCACACACATAGAGAGATATGTATATATTAAAAATTTCATTCAAACTCTAATCTATGTATACCTGTGAAGGTTGTTATTACTTGGTGGACTCTGGTTACTGCAATGATGAGGGGTTTTTGGCTCCATTTCGAGGTCAACGATATCACCTTAATGAGTTTCATGGTCATCGTCCACGGACACCACAAGAATATTTTAACATGAAGCACTCCAAGGCCAGAAATGTTATTGAGAGATGTTTCGGGTTACTAAAAGGGCGATGGAAAATATTAGCTTCTCCTTCATTTTTTCCAATTGAAACTCAAGTGCGCATCATTTTGGCTAGTTGTCTCCTACATAATTTGATAAGGAAGTACATGAGTTTTGATCCACAAGAGTTGGAGCCTGTTGAAGAAGATGATTTAGCAGATGATGACCCTTGATAATGAAGACTATGTGTCATTTATTAACCCAACACAAGACTGGGTTACCTTTAGAAATTATATAGGAAATCAAATGTTTAATAGTTGGAGAGAGAGATTGAATCCTTGAATGTGTACTTGTTTCAACTTTTTGTATAAACATAATTATTACTGTTGTATTTATTTGAGATGTACTTTAGAAAGGTGTACTTGTTTGTACTTGTTTCATTTTCTTATTATTGTTGTCTCTAAATTATGTTATTTTTATTATAGTTATTTGAATAACTGTATGAGTTATTGATTCTTGAACAAGTTTACGCTTTCTTTCATAGGATGGATCAAGAAGAATATGGTCGAGGTCGGGGAAAAAATAAATGCTTTTGGACAGAAGAAGAGGTGCAAGCTTTGATTCAAGTTCTTCAAGGAATGGCGTGCAATCCTTCATGGAAGACAGATAACGGGTTTAAGAGCAACTACATGACTGAAGTACGTCGAAGAATTACAGAAATAATGCCAAATTTCTCAAAGAAAGTTAATCCTCATCTTGAGTCAAAAATCAAATGGTTGAAGAGCAAATTTCATTGCATCAATTATATGTTAAGGGAGAGTGGTTGTCAGTGGAATGATGTGGAGAAAAAGATTGCATGTCAGAAGCAATGGTTTGATAGTTACTGTCAGGTGAGCTATTCATACTTTTTTCTCTTTAATGAAATTGGTGGACATGTGACCTGATAGAATGCAAAAGTATACTGATTTAAGTTTCATTTTCTGTTTTTCTATATTTTTTTAGACGCATAAAGAAGCAAAAGGAATGTGGGAATTTAAATTCCCATACTTGAATCAACTTGAATCAGTTTATGGAAGAGATTGAGCTACTGGGTTGAACGTTCAGGGATATGTGGATGCTGTTCGAAATATGAAAAATGATCAAAATATAGTAAGTGGTGGTGAGTATGTTGGTGAATATGATTTATTATCTGACGAAGAAAACAATGATGTGTGTTTGGATTCGCAAACAACTCCAACTTACACAAGCAACGCAAATGTGATAAATGTGAGTGCAAAGCAGAAACAACCATCAAGCAGCAGTGGAGGGAATATAGCAAAAAAGAAGAAAATGTTGCCTATTTCAGCTTCCTTAGATGTTGGGGCACAACTGTAAGAAATCAATTCTGGTTTTCGTACTTTTATGGAAGGCTTTAATAGCAATTTCGCAACCATAGCAAATGCTATTGCAGATGAAAATTTACGTGACAAAGCTGCTTCGGAAAAAATGAAAGACATAATAGAAGAGTTAATGAAAATTGGCCTTCCAAGTGGTGATGTCTTTAAAGCAGCTAACATTTTCAGCTCAAATAAAGACAAGATTGATGTGTTCCTCAACCTTCCCGTTGAGATACGAAGGCTTTATGTCTTAAGTTTATTTTGATGTTCTTTTGATACTTTATGTTTTAGGTACTATGAGAAATCTTGCTTTATGTTTTGATGCTTTATGTTTTAAGTTTATTTTGATGTTGTTTTGATGCTTTATATTTTAGGTACTATAAGAAATCTTGCTTTATGTTTTAAAGTTTATTTTGATGTTTTATGCTTTATATTCCATTTTAAATATGATATGAAAAATGGTATTATATCATCTTTCATTCCCATTAATGCAACAAACCAAACAACATTATTGGTATTATTCCAGAAACCCAAGTTACAAATCAAACGTCATTTTTAATTTTTCATACTCATTCTCATTCCCTTCTACTATTATACCCAACCCCAACCCCAACCCCGTGCTCAAACCAAACGCCCCCTTGCTTTATCTATCATAAACTACCCAAATTGAACACACCAAAGGACATGAAACTTGCAACAAAAATCGATCGCAATTTTGTTTCAGTTTTGTGGGAGAACAAAATTTGAAGAAATATGATGATAACAAAAAGGGGCTAACGGATTTTGTGAGAATATTGCTATGATTTTGTCAGAAGGAATAAAAAGAACATCAATAGTAAGAGAGAGACATATATTCTATTGATTAGAGAGAGAAGAAAAAATCATATACAAAACTTTTCATGCCATTGAAATCATTAAGATTCGACTCTAATACAATTAATATTATATTCTAGTTATACGTCCACAGTAGTAACTTTAGAATTTTATTTAAACACTGCGCTCTACTCTTCTCCTAACGTCGATAACGCCTTCCGTCATGTTTTATTATGTATCGTCTTCTCCATCTTTCTCCGTAATAATCCCCTTCTCCTTAATATTTTTGTCCACCAGATTGATTTCCGGATAGCGTTTCTGAAGATTGAAGAGATATTCTCATATTGCTTCCGTATTCCCTCCATTCGACCATTGTATTAACAACTAAGTGACTGCTCTGTTATTCTTTTTCGTGATGTGTTTGTCTAATGCTGCTTCTTGAGGTTGTTCTATCGGGGAAATAAATTCTAACAACATTAATAAAACTCTACTCTGATCTAGTTGCTTTGTTCAACTGTGACACATGGAGTACAGGATGTATTAATGAAGTTGCTGGTAACTTGAGTTTGTAAGCTACCTTCCCCATTTTCTATATCACCTTGTAAGGCCCGTAATACAGGGAAGACAATTTCTGATTGTTCCTCTTCTGTAGAGTATGTTGTTGGTACAGTTGCAGTTTGAGCAACACCATCTCTCCCACTTTAAACTCACGCTTCAAACATCTAGTATCCGCGTACTATTTCATCTTGTTTTGAGCTCACTGTAAGTGGAACTTTGTAATGTTGATCATAGTTTCTCTATCCCTGAGAACACGATCCTCTTCTATCACCTTCGAGTCCCCAGCTATATATGACATATATATTGGTGGATGTTAACCGTATAACACCTCAAAACGTGTAGAATTGATTGAAGGCTGATAGGTGGTATTATACCACCACTCCACTAGTGGCAGCCATTCACTCCACCTTTAAGGAGTTTCACTACAAAAACATCGTAAATACGTGTCCAAAATCTTATTTACTACTTCGGTGAGACCGTCAGTCTGGGGATGGTAAGCGGTGGAACATTTAAGTTACACTCCCTGTAATCTCAGTAGTTCCTGCCAAAACTCACTTATGAAAATTGGGTCCCTATTGTTGATAATCGACTTCGGCATCCCATATAGCTTAAACACATTGTTAAGAAACAATTCAGCTATTTCACCAGCAACATAGGGATGTCTCACTGATATGAATTGAGAGTATTTAGTAAACCGATCAACAATCACCAAAATCACCGATTTCCCTTTGGATACAAGTAACCCTTCAATGAAATCAATACTGATCTCCCTCCAACTTCCCTTCAAAATTTTTATCGATTGTAGAAGGCCTAGATAGGTGGAATTATTGTGTTTGTTTCTTTGACAATCCATGGAATTTTTGACGTACCTCCACACATCCCTTTCCAAACCCTTCCAAAAGAACATATTTTGCATTTTCTTTGTTGTAGCTACCACTCCTGTGTAGGAAAATCCCGGTGTGAGCATCACATGCCCACGGTGCGGTAAACAGCTGTCTCTATTGCATACCCCCAAAAGGATTTTGGTAACTTTGCAAAGCCCATCATCGATCGTACCATGTCTAACAAGGTTCGATTTCTCCTTCTGCCACACCATTATCTTTGTGGTGTGTAAGGAGGAGTCCATTGAGATAAAATCTCATTATCTCTGAGATAATCCAAAAATTCTTGGTCTAAGTATTCCCCACCACGATCAGATCGTAATGTCTTGATACTTTTCCCAAGTTGGTTTTCTACTTCATTTCGAATTGTTTGAACTTTTCAAATGCTTGATTTGTATCTCATCGAATCTGGTACCCATATCGAGAATAATCATCGATAAAGGTAATGAAGTAAAGACAACTACTTACGGCATGGATGGACATCGGACCACATACATCGAATGTATTAGGTCTAATACTCCGATCTTCGTTCACCCTTTCCCTTAAAGGGTAATTTAGTCATCTTGCCTAATAAACAAGATTCGCATGTGTCATATGATTCATAATCAAATGACCTAAACTACCACTCTTATGGAGCTTAGCTATCGTCTCTCATTTATATGGCCGGCGATAATGCCATAAGTAAGTTGATTTTAAATTATCTCGTTTATGTCTTTTCGTGTCATTGACATTCATAATTGGATGTGACATATCTAATATGTAAATTCCATTGCATAATGTACCAGTACCATAAAGCATTCCATTCAAACTAATAGAACAACCATTGTTACTAAAAGTCAAATGGAAACCAAATTTCTATTTAAACAAGAAATGATATGTTCTTTGTTAATACTGGTACAAAATAACATTCATCAATTTAATTACAAGCCCGGTGGGGAGTGACAAAAGTAAGTGCCTACTACTAATGCAGAACTCTTGCTCCATTTCCCACACGCAGTCTAGTTCTCCTTCATGAGCGCGCCATCGTCACGAGGCCTGCATATCATTGCATATATGTGAGCCACAACCGGTATCTAATACTCATATGTTATGGTCAGAAACAGTATTAACCTTAATGACAAACATACCTGAAGAAGCTGAGGCATCGATGCCTTCTTACGCTTCAATTCATCCAGATAGACTTTACAATTTCGCCCGATGGCGGTCTTGCCCTGATGGAAGCAAGTTCCTTTAGTGCATCTCTTTGGTTTTCTTCTTGGCTGCACTTCCTTTTGGTTTCTTAGACCTTTTCTTCTTTAGATTCTTTTTCTTTGAACCAGAAGAAGAAGCCACCATAAGCACTTGCTTACTATCCTTCTTAATAGATTGCTCTGTTGTCTTGAGCAGATTGATCAACTCAGGGATTGTCGTAGATATTTGGTTCATCCGATAGTTTAACACAAACTATGAATAACTATCAGACAATCCAACTAGAATGAAGTCAACACTTAATTCATAATCCATAACAAAATCTAAGATGGCCAACCTCTCAATATACCCATTCATCTTCAGTGCATACTGCATTGCAGATGAACCTGGAGTCATCTTAGTAGTGAAGAGTAGCCTCGAGGTCTCGAACCTTTCAGACCGAGCTTGCTCATCAAACAACTCCTAAGATGAAACACTATGGTATAAGCATCCATAGACTCATGCTTTCTACTGACTCTGGTGACATCGAGGCAAGCATAATGCGGTAGCCATGTCACTTGTCTTTAAGATGCTTACGATATGCTTTCGATCCTCATCAGAAGCATCGCAGCAGGTGGATCAGGAAGTGGAACATCTAGGATATATCCCAGTTCCTCAGACCTGAGAACAATTCTCAGATTTTTCAGCCAATCTAGAAAGTTGGGTCCGATTAATTTGTTGGAGTCCATAAGTGGCGCAAGTTCACACTTGAAGTCATCTTGATAACCTATGGGAAAGAGAGAAAGAATGTTAGAATAGAATTACATGCATGATCATAAGGACTTGAATGACATGCATATGGCTCCCACTAGTTTCAAAGAATCCATAACCCTCAGTATGAATCCAAGAAACATTATGACAAAATGTCCTAGTGGGTCGATATCCGACATTGCTAAGGATAACCTTGGGTTTACCCAACAAGCCACCTTAGGTCAATCGGAAGGTATCGGTCATACCAATTGCATCATAGATATCCGACATTACTAAAATGACCTTGGGTTTACCCAACAAGCCACCTTAGATCTATCGGCAGGTATCGGTCATACCATTTGATTCATAGATGCAACTATCAACTAGTGCTATCAACTCGTGATGTATGCACACACATTGGGTTATCAACTCTTGATGCGTGTACATCTGATGTACACTACCCAATTTTGCCTCTGTCCACGTTGACCTTGAGTTTACTCAACAAATCAACGCTTCTAGTGAAAACCGACCCATTAATCCGAAAATCTTATTTTCATGGTTCGAACATATCCGTATAGAGCGAGCTTGAGTTTACCCAATAACCCAACTCTATAAGAACTCTGGTTCTTCCCATATTAATGGAAGGCGTTAGTTTTCATATGAAGTGTGAGGGTTTTCAGCTCTCATCTTCTTCTTCTCCAAGCCGTAGGATTATAGTCACTATGACTATATGGAATGAGTTAGGGTATTTCATCAATCACATTGAGTCTATACCTAAAATCATCCATCATCCCACCTCTGCATGTTGTCGTAGTCGATTGGTGCATGTTCTAGTCGACTGGTGCATGTGCCAGTCGACTGGAACTTATGCTAGTCGACTACTATAGGTTACTGTGCATTTTCAGTCGACTGGTACATGTTCCAGTCAACTAGGATGGATTATTGTGCACTTTCCAGTCGACTGGTGCATGTTCCAGTCGACTGGAATGGATGTGCCAGTCGACTGGTACATGTGCTAGTCGACTGGTTTTTGGCCTGCTCTCTAATCGGCTAATTTTTCAATCCGTGTAGTTCAAATTCACAATACCAAGTGTAATATCCTTTATTATGATGTACCAATGAAACACTTTCATTGTACCATGCTTACCATATATAGTCAAACTATACATGAAACTTGAAATTGATGAATACACTCTTATTCATTTAGATTTTCAAATAATTTGAGAATATCAAATTATCACCCTAAGTATCTCTAGGTAGTCTACACTTTATCAAGACTATTTCGGCACCTGTCACAAAATTTGTGACGACCAAAACAATCAAGTTAAGGGAATATACTAACGAGACGCTAATGAGACACATTTGACATCCTAAATTGTTTGGAAACCCGATTTCAAGAAAATCATTTAGGAAAGCATACAACATCAATATAAAACATTTTTAATCACATTAAAAATGATCCAAGGCATTGGAATTGTGAAATACACAATTTATCATTCCAAACAAAACAGCTCCAGCAACTTTCTCAAAACTGCCAAGCTCTGTATTTTGCTTGAAAAACTCATTGAAACAATTTCAATAAATTATGAGAAACTTACAGAGGTTACAACATGTTCACAAAATGTTCCATGAATTTTTTCAGGATTTATTTCCAACAAAAACTCATCCAACCTCAGAAACAAAGCCAATGTAGAATCTGTGTTCCTCAACACAATTATTCCCAGCAGCACACAATAAATTCTCAAATAAATAGTAAATCACCTCGAAAACATTTTTCCATTCTCATAGACATTCATAAACATCTTAGAGACATGATGGTGAAATAAAATCCGAAAAAAAAAATTTAACAATTTATTCTCGAATTTATAAGCATGCCTGTTCAATGAATGTGCACAAACACAGCAACCAGAACATTAGGGAATAAATTAGCAAAACCATATCAAATCACATTGATAAATTCCGAACTTCCACAAACATATGCAACAACATCTTGTGAATATATCTGGGTAAGAAAATTTTGAAAACTATATTTCTATACTGAATTCAAAATTCACATAATCAACATGCATCATCGTCACAAGCAATAGGCAACTCCGATCTAGTCATGGTTTCTTCGTTATATATGACACAAGTGGCTCTGATACCACTGTAGGAAAATCCTGGTGTGAGCATCACATGCCCACGGTGCGGAAAACAAAAATTTTTGTTCCGGGACCTTCCCGAAAGCCAGGATCTATGTGTCTATACAACAAACTCAAACTATAACGGCCAAAGGAGACCGTCTCTAACGGTATCCACGCAGAGATCGGAAAACCTAACCGGGACAAACCCTTTGACCCGAGAATAGTTAGAACAAAGTAAAGAGTGCTAGCTCCTACCTTGGTCCTTGGAGAGCTTGAATCAACGATAGAACTTGGAGGAACTTGAGAAGAAGATGAAGAGAGCTTGAAGAAGATGAACTTCTTTCATCCAAAACCAACACTTGGGTTTTTTAAACCTCTCTATCAAAAACCCACGACATCCTCTTTCTCAAACCTTCTTTTTATTTATCTTTTAGTCATTTAAAAGACAATAAAAACTAAAGGTGGATGGTCTTCCACGTAAATCACTTTATATATATATATATATATATATAGTTAAAAGGATAGGCTTCCTCCTCCACCTTCCACGTATACACATATATATATATATATATATATATTAATTAATTCTTTAATTATATATATATATATATATATATAAATGCTGAGATGGTCCGATCACCTTTGGGGTGGGTCCTACCGCCTACTGGGATCCCATGTATGAGAAAACCTCCGAAAACCTTTTTCAGCAATATCGATGTCGCGATCTCATCGGGACATATCTCGATCTCATCGGGATCCATTTAATCCGATTGCTCTCTATATATTGGATCTCTATCTAAAATTATTTTACAAATTCTCCGAGACACTTTTATGCGTGTGACCCATTAGGTTCCCGGTTATGTTGGCCACTTAGATTAACACTTAATCTGAGCAAGTCATGAGCGATATCTAGCAACACATCATGACCCCCAATTGACCGGAAAGTAATTGGTTTGATGAATGAACATGTATTCATCATGGACCATATTACGAACCTTTCCATAGACAATTACTGTGCAATTCGTCCTTTCACCATGCTATACTCCACTTGGTTATGAGTATGGGAAAAGTGTCAACTCTTACTAGACTGACTAAGTCAAATCTAGTCCAAGTGATATCAGTTATTGTCTTGGGACTCATTACTTAATATGTCACTGAAGACGCTCTTCATGACATATATATACTCCTGCCAGAGATTTCCAAGTAATGACCGTGACAAGAGGCCATGGGTATCATCTTCTGCTATCACAGAAGTGGTGAATCCTTTATTGGCTACTCAATTACCTTCGAATACCTCAAGCTGTACCCAAGCACCACCCTATGAGCGACCTCTGTAAGGCAACAAGGAATGGAGTCAAAGCACAGAATCAGTATCCAAGATATCCTTGAGTACCTCAAGTCTAAGGATACTTGCACTATTGCTATGATGAGATTATCACTGACATTAGAATAGGACATCCATGTGATGATCTCATAGCAGGTCATCCAATGTACTTACTACCTCTAGTAAGCATCCACATCTCAACCCTAAATATCTCATATTTACGACACGAGATCCACCGCTGATCAAATCAATGAGTTTGAGATGTGCTAGTCTTTTGGATTCTGATGTCCGGTCTCGATAATCCTATGACTAGGGATAATTTGAATCTTGACATAATTGCACATGATAGGAATCTCAGTAGTATGATCACATCACAATTTCCTTCATGCTATGTCATATATCATGGACTTCATTAATTTGCTTATAGATCAATATCCATTCATATTTAATGAACAACAAGTCAATGAAATATGCCTTTCTTTATTTATTCATAAAGACTGTACACAAATTTGTACAAAATGCGCTAAAGGCGATTGCCTTCAGGGCACTACTCTAACATCCTGCATGTTCGCCCATCACCTCATCATGGCTAATTCTGATTATTTGTTGCCTTAGCCCCTTGTTATCACCCACTGCCAACCCGACCTTTCCACCTTAACAATTTGTTTTTCCAGTCATACATACTGGACTTCAATGTACCATTTCTCAACTTACTTATTATCTCCTACATCATCTGAACCTCCTCCCAACTCTTTTTTATCTCTTCTAGTAATTCATCATATAGCTGTGTTACCAACAACATCATCATTTTTGCACTTGTGATCGTTGAAGGTCGTCTGCGGCATTGTTCTCCTTCCCACTTTGGTATTATACTTCAAAGTCATAGCCCAGCAATTTTGGAAGCCATGGTTATTGGAATGGAGTTGTCAACCTTTGCTCCAACAAATATTTTAGACTTCTATGGTACGTTCTCACAACAAACGACCTACAACTCAAATAATGATGTCAATGTTTAATGGCCTTGATTATCACCATGAACTCTTTCTCGTATGTTGACAACCCGTAAGTGTCTTCTTGTTAACGCCTTACTGAGGAATGCTTTAGGGTGGCTTTCCTACTACAGTACTGCTCCTATACCTTGTCCACTGGCGTCTGCTTCAATGACGAATAACTTAGAGAAATCAGGTAATGTTAACACCAGAGCTAAAGTAATTGCCCCTTTTAATTTCTCAAAGGCCTTTTGTTGTTCTTCTTGCCATTCTGAGCTTGTCATATGGTCTTTCTTCAATAACTCCGTTAACGGCTTAGCTATCATCCCATATCCTTTGATAAACCTCCGATAATACACTGTAATCCCTAAGAATCCTCTAAGCTCCTTTATCCCTTTGGGTTCCGGCCACTCCTCAATAGTTTTAACCTTTCGGTGATTAGTCGCGACCCCCATTTCTGAAATGGTGTACCCTAAATATTCCACTTGCCTCGCTCCAAATACACACTTATTACTGTTAAGATATATGGTCTATATCTTATTATTTAGTTTTGGCATTTTTCAATAATTGGATATCTAAGATAATGTTGAGGAGTTCAAAATTGGCTTGTGGTGTGACTAAATAACAATTCTTGTTCAACTTGGATTTTTGGGATAATGGTTTAAGTGTGATAGAACTCTATCTTGAATTGGAAGGGGTATAGATCACGTCTATGTTGTTAGCCTCACCTTATAGACGTCCTTGCCAATATTCTATCGTATCTTCATCACCATTCATAATCAGATCTAGAGAATTTAGGGCAACTAAGAAGAAGTGTATACTTTTGAGGGTTCCATCATATTTAAGCACGCATGCACTGCTGATTTGTTATTAGATGTACTCCATCTTGTGAAGACTTTTTGAGTACTGCTAATTGGATATTAGATGTACTCCATCTTATGAAGACTTTTTTAGTATCACGTGATAATGGGCAAAAGTTGCTGCTGCTGTGATTTTCTTTTGGGTGTGTGTGCGGCAACTAGGTGTATGTGCATGCATGAGACAAGTGTGTGAGAACAACAGTGCAATGCATTGATGAGCAATTTTTTTTGTTATTCTATGATATTTAGAGTGTGTGTGTGAGGTAGATTTGAGGAGAGTTAGTTGTTTAACAAAACGGTGATTGTTTCTGTGCATGGATTGGTGAAGATTGCAAAACACCATGGGTTGGAAAAAGGGACTTGTGGATTAAAAACACTGTGAGGGATTTTTGCTGGGAGTATAGTATATGCCTTTATTTGATGGCAGTGGGCCTTGGATACATATGGAGCTTTTGGGATTATGGCTTTGAAGTATAGGAGATAACATTGCTAGAAGTTCTGGTGTAATTGGGTGCTGCAAAATATACAGCTGAATGTGTGCACGTGTTCTTGGTTGATATACATCGTGATTTAACTTCTGATTTTCCAGACTTGCTCTTTCGGTTTTGTGCGTGAAACATACATGGTGCGTCTGGTCTCCCATATGGTTTAATTGGAGTTGTTGAAGTTGCACTTCCAGATCTATTTCAGTGGAGTGGAACTCATCGGGAAGTTATTCTTTTATATCTCAAGTGTATTATTGTTTTTGTTCGTAGTTGATTAATCACTTGAGTTATTTGCTTATTGTTCTTTCATTAAAAGTTGTTTAGAAAATCCTCTGTTGAGGTTAGTATAAGGCGGTCATACTATTGGGTATAAAATTCTTTCACGAGAGGTGAGGTTGAGAGATAGTGTCAAGGGTTGAGTGGTGTCGGCTCAGTAAAGCCTTGGGTAAATCTATTATACTTTGGTGAAAGTTATTAAGTTGGGTGGGGGTCCTATAGACGTAGGTAAGATGTACCGAACTGCGTTACCAAATTTGTGGTGATGATTTATTTTTTTCTCTTAATTTTTCTGATTTTTTTGTTTGCTAGAAATGAATAAGAAAGTTCACGAAATTACTACCCTCTTTAGTTTTTCAATTACCTTTTAAGAATAGTTGATTCCTCTGCAGTATTTCCATAGCCATTGAGATGTGTTGAACATGTAGCTGCAACGCCAGACTATATATTAAGACGTCGTCGAAAAATACCAGGATAAAATGGCGCAGGTGTGGTTTGAATAGTTCATTCATCAGCCTTTGAAACATTAAAGGAGCATTTGTTAGACCAAACAGCATGATGGGGAACTCATAATGTCCTTCATGCGTCCTAAATGTTGTCTTTGAAACCTCTTCTGGGTGCATTCTGATTTGATGATAGCCAGAATGTAAATCCAATTTGCTAAACCACCCTACCCCATGCAGCTCGTCTAATAATTATCAATCAACGATATCAGAAATTTATCCTTAACCGTGTGTTTGTTTAATTCTTTGTAATCCACGCACATTCTCCACGAATAGTCTTTCTTCTTTATTAAGACCATCGGTGACGCATACGGACCATAACTCTGTCGAATAAACCCTTGCCTTATGAGATCCCGAACTAATTGTTCGATTATATCCTTCTGTGCTCTTGAGTATCTATACGGACGGGCATGGATGGATTCAACTCCTTCCTTCAGCACTATCCTATGATATATTGGCGGTTTGGAGGAAGCTCGATCGGTTCCTAAAAGAAGTATGCGTACTCCGACAGAATCACGTTGATCTCATCGAATGCGCTCCATTGATCCGAGGTCATTCTCATTTGCTGTAACTAGAATTCAATCGGTGTAGATAGTTGCATCATGAAAAGTTGGCCCCCTATTGCTCGGTGTATGTGTTTTTGGAATTCCTTGCTAGAAACGATCTTGGATCTTCCTTCTAGATTCCCACTTATAGTAACTATACGTCCCTCCCATTTTAACATCATATTTTTCTTCCTGAAGTTGCATAAAACTTCATTTAATCCGTTAAGCCATTGCACCCCTAATACAACATTGCACCCACCTAAAGCTAGTACCAGTGCATCCATGGTGAACTGCACTCCCTACATTGTCCACGTGAATCTTGTATAATACTGATGACATTTCAATTGTAGTCCTCCCCTTACTGTGATGAGAATGGGCTTCATTTCTTGGAGCTGACATCCTCCTTTCCTTATAACTGAATTTTTCACGAAATTATGGGTGCTCCCATTGTCGATCAGTATATGTATCTTCCTTCTCTGGTGCACCCCAACTACCCTCATCTGCTTGAATTCGATGTTCCCCAATAACCCTAACATGGCCTTCATGGAGACCATCGAGTTATCTTCTTCTTCAGGATTCCCTTCCAGTTCTTCCTCTTCTGCTTCTGGAGAGTTCTTTCACTGTCATCATTGCCTGTAATTGCGTAAAACTGCAGTTGTCTCTTTGTACATTGATGGCCTATACTATATTTCTCATCACACTAGAAACAAAGACCCTTCACCCTTTTTTCGTCAAAATCTCGACTACTGAAACGTCTCTGAGGTTGAAAGGTTCTTACCGATGATGATAGTTGTAATGTTGATGTAGGAGTAGGTAGTAACCTGTCGGATGGTGGCCTCCACATGACATTCATCGATTGTGAACCACATGAGTTAGGGCTGAAACTGCCATTATCAATCATTCCCCTTCATCAACAATCCGTGTTTAAACATCATCATGTTCCCTGTGGATCTCAAAATGGTCTCCTGTTTCCTAGCTAGTGTGTAAGCTTGATGCAACGAGTGAGGCTCATGCGACTTCACCGTCACTCCAATCTTTGGTTTCAACCCTTTAATAAAAAACCCCCCACCAGGTACTCTTCAAATAATCTCAACTTGTTGGAGTGGTGTTCAAATTGCGCACAATAGTTTAACACTGTCCCTTGTTGTTTTAACTCATCAAAATCACCTACCGGATCATCAAATATTTCATTGTCGAAGTTTAACATTCTCGCCATCAAATGGCGGAAATTTGATCCAGCTCATTCTTGTAGGTCTCACGTTCCCCTCTCGCTCTAGCCCTACTGAACTATTTAGTGGTGCGGTTTAGTCGCTCCAGCCTCGCCTCCTGATTTCTGAAAACTTTGTAGAAATAAAGTTCGTAATCCCATCATCTCTTTTTCTACTTTTTTTGTCCTGTTTTGAATCTCTGGGAACATTCTCTCCATTACACTCTTCAGACATTCTTTCATTCTTTTTAACTCTACGCATCCAGTACTTTCTACCATTGTCGTTTTTCACAGGGTCGACTACTCTGATACTAATTGTTGATAACAAAATTGGGCTAATGGATTTCGTGAGAATATTGTTATGATTTTGTCAAAAGGAATAGAAAGAACATCAATAGGAAGAGAGAGACAGATTCCATTGATTAGAGAGAGGAACAAATCACATGTAGAACTTTTCATGTGGTTGAAATTGTTAACATTCGGCTTTAATACAATTACTATTATATTCTAGTTCTACGTCCACAGTTGTAACTTTGGACTTTTATTCAAACGCTGCACTCTGCTCTTCTTCTAACGTCAATAACGCCTTCCGTCATGTTTTATTATGCAACGAACAAAACATAGTTGTTCCCTTTCTCAGCAACCAAACACCACAATTTTGAGATTCCTTATTCAAAGAATCCAGATCTTCGAAAACAGCTGGAGCCTTATTTAAAAACTAAATTATATTTTTAGTTTTTAAATAAATTATTAGTTAAGTTACATAATTTGATACTGATAAAGTATTAAAGTAGTCTAATAAATGATCTAAATTAATTAGCCAAAGTTCAGGTGGAAGATAGATTTCAATTAGTGTGAACCAGACTCATATCAACCTTGTGATGGGGAAGCTTGATATGGAAGCTATATATGAAGGTTGAGATTTCCTACAGTTGCTTATATCAATCGTAAGTATAAGGATTCTCTGACCTGTTAAGAGAGCTTATGTTTTGAGAAAACTGTAAAAAGCCTTTGCCCGTGTTCCAAAGCGGAGTTTCTGTAAATACGATGATAGATTCACGCTCGTTTTGACTTCAAAAAGCTCGTTTGAAGTTATGGAGGCCGAAATCAGGTATTTCCGCATTTCTTCATTTCTTGTCCTTTCACGTTCGATCCAGGATACGTAACTAAGATACCGTTACATATTAGACGTGGTATCAGAGCGGTGACGTGATCAACCGATTAAAAACAAAGATTTTTGGGTTTTCTCTCCATAAGATTTTCGGAGATTTAACGTCTTTTTCTCAAATTTTTTCCTTACTTTTTATTGCTTGAAAGTAGTATACATATGTATAGCCTTGAGAAACGGGGTGAAAAAGAGCTCGTGAGCATGAAAAATCATCCTAAAAATTGCCAAAAATCAACAATTTCTGACAACACACGTGCCCGATGGTGCACGGTACCGTCCCGAGGGGCGGTACATCTAACATGTGTAGTCACAAGTAGACATGTGGGTGGCATGTGTTATAGCACATGTTGCACGTGCCATCAAATAAACGAGCATGGGCGTACGTGGGACATGTGCTGAGCACGCACCATTTATTGTTGGGCGCGTCATTAAGCAGTGCATGTGTCAAATGCGCCGCAAACAATGCGCGACTGA
Organism: Erythroxylum novogranatense; assembly: GCA_029891385.1. NCBI lineage: Eukaryota > Viridiplantae > Streptophyta > Magnoliopsida > Malpighiales > Erythroxylaceae > Erythroxylum > Erythroxylum novogranatense. The sequence continues at coordinate 103,833,943 of CM057232.1, forward strand.
CGTCAACGTTACAATGCGCTGACACAATGCTGATGTCAGCGTACATATTTTTTTACAATATTTAAAAAAACACAAAATTTCAGATTTTCCATTAGCAGTTCATCTTAAAATTTCAAATTTAGGACGAACAACTTACTGACTTCAAGGGTCATTCAGTTGATCAATCAGTTCATAACAAGGTTGTTTTCTCCCATCTAAGTCTTGTATTTTGGGTCTGACAGGTCAGACGCAGTAGACAACGTTGTGCTTAAGTATTTATCTTTCTGTCTCTCTCTTATGAACATAAGCATCGAGTGGGATCATGGTAGATAAGTATTCCCATTCAGTCTATGACTGACTATACTGGTTTGGGAGTTATCAGCACTATTCTGGAGAGAGGATGGGTTCAATACTAATGGAGCCACACCAAACAAGCTCGCAACAGAGATCTCCCCCGACTTGACCTGCATGGCTCTGATCGATCCAAGCGAAATCATTGCCGAGTGTTCTATTATAGCTCTAATACCATGAACAAAGTGGGGAATTAATTTCTTGAATAGAAAGTATATAGTCATATATAGGCTATTACAACTAGAAGTTTAAATCTAAAAAGTTATCCAGATCTATCCAATCTAATCTAATATAATCCCTTAAATTAAGGGATTTCGAACTTATTCTATATTAACTATATACAATCTATCTATATCTCAATATAATCTAGTTACAACTGTATAATATCTTGAGAGGAATATTAATCATAATATCCTACACAATATATAATCCATGCCATAAGTAAATGTCTTCCTTTCTTTGGTATATGTATTAAGGAATAGGTAGAATTCTCAACTCTTCTGGGAAAGAGACAAGTTTCTATTTTGAATTAATTTTTGAATATTGGCTTTCTTAAAGAACCTAACCAGTGAATCCCTTGCTAATTGATTATGTATTGGAGCCCCTTGACCAGTCCAGTTGTCATAACAAACTAAAATCCTATCCCTTACCCCTCCTCTATAAGTGATATATTGTTGCACTTCTTCTCTTAACTTAAGAATTTGGTTGAAGAACCAAAAGTAGCAGTCTTTAATTCTTATTGCCCATAAACTTTCACCCCTTAAGATATAGTTGTGAATCCATTTGATCCACAAAAATTCCTTTTCACTTAATATTCGACAGATTCTCTTAATCATTAGAAATATGTTTCCCTTGATGAGTGTCTCCAACCCTAAACCTCCAACTTCCCTTGGTTGGCATATGTGCTTCCAATTCACTTTAAGTATTTCTTTCCCTTTACCCCTTAGAAACTGTTTTATCAAGTTTTCCACTGTTTTAACTAGTCCTTTTGATAAGAATATATGAGAGCACCAATAGATTTGCATAAACATTATAACAGACTTTAAAAGTTGAAGTTTACCTCCATAAGAAAGAGTTTTATTTATCCAGGACGTTAATATTTTTTGTATCTTATCAACAAAAGGTATACATTCTCTATATCTTAGTCTTCTCGAGGAGATAGGAATTTCCAATTGCAAGAAAGTAGGATCTTGTTTTTTCATTTCAGTGGCTTGTGACAAGGAGTCTGAGAGGTATGTTACACTTTTTGACAAATTGAAATAGCTTTTTTAAGAGTTGACGCTTAACTCATATATCTCCTTAAATCTTTGTAGAGCATTCATTAGTATAGAAACTAATGATTTTTCGCCTTACTCTGGATAATAAAATCATCTACAAAACATAAGCTTGTTAGTGATAGCAACTTACACTTGGAGTGATATTTAAAGTTAGAGGTGAATCAGTAGGTTGTTTTATGTGTTCTAATAGGGGGTAATTTGTAGTAGCTATGTTTTAGTTATATTCCATAAAATCTTGTATGCACGTTATAATTAAGTTTTTAAATACAATTCAAATATAAATTAATTAATTAATCAAGTAAATTATTATAAATTAATTAAGTTTTAATACAATTCAAATATAAATTAATTAATTAATCAAGTAACTTATTATAAATTACGTGCATACAAGATTTTATGGAATATAACTAAAACATAGTTACTACTATGTTTTAGTTATATTCCATAAAATCTTGTATGCACGTAATTTATAATAAGTTACTTGATTAATTAATTAATTTATATTTGAATTAATTAAGATTTAATATTATGATCAACTTTTCTATTTCTTAATTTTGACCGTAATATATAGAATATTATAAGAAGTTCTAAGTTTTTGTTTTTAGAAAATTAATTATATCCAAGTCGATGATCTAAAGTATAAATCTTATCTTAACGAAACTTCAAATCAGTCACCTTATAATTAATTTCTAAAGAATTTCTTTCTTTTCTAGATTTTCATGTACAAAAGAGTAAGAACTTTAGAAAAGAAAAGAAAATATAACATTTTACTACTATCATTTCTACTAAATTAAGTACATAGACATAATTCCTAAAATTGATCACATAACCATGTAATTTATTTTTAAATAAATTGTTGTCTATAATGTGCCTTGCTACTTTTCTTATTAAAAAGTAATAAAATATAATATATTTTAATATTTGTTTCATAATTATGCATGATCTTTTAAAATTTTTATTGCTTAAGATATTTGAATAAGCATTTATATTCTATTCTATGAATGATTCCTAATAGTTAATAATTTTGTGATTTTGCATATCACATTTGAAGATTTACTAATAATCTATTTATTCTAGGTACTATAAATAATGTAAAAGATGACTAATAAACAAATGTGTAGAATTCTTTTATTGTATTTTCCTTTCTTCTCTTTAGACTTGATATTTTCTTCCTTTAATTTTGATTATCTATTATTCATCTCTAATCCACATTTTGGTATCATAACCTGTTTGTTGAAAACAATTAATCACAATTTTCTTATCCTATTTTTAATGGAAAAAACTATAAGATTTAGATAGTAATAATGGATACCTACCTAAAAGCTTTATATCTTTGAGAAGTTGTGGAAGAGGATTATGAATATCCTCTATTTCCAAATAATTCCACCATAGTCCAAATCAAAAGTCACAAAAAAGAAAAACTAAAAATAAAAGGTAAAGATATGTATTTTTGTTATTATATCAACAATCTTTTTGCGAGAATTAGGTCTTAAGACAATAAAGAACTTTGGGATTATCTAAAGGAAGAATATTAAGAAGATGACAGGAAATGAGGTATGCATGTGCTAAATTTAATAGAAATTCAAGTTGTAGCAGAAGAAGAAGTTTGAGACAATTAAATTGTACTCAAATAGATTTCTTAGCATTGTTGACAATGTAAGGTTACTTGAAATCAAAATTATTGATTCTAGATGCCAGAAAAATTCTTGTAACGGTTTTTGAAAGACATGAAATATTTATAATGGTCTTGGAGAACACAAAGGATTTGTCTAAGACCACGTTGATAGAGTTACTAAATGCCTTAAAAATCTAAGACGAGTGAAGGCTTACAAGGCAAGATCTGATGGTTGAAGGAGCCCTAGTAAAGCACCAAGAACCTGGAAAGAATAGGATAAAAAAATTATAAGAAAAACAGACTTAAAGCAAGGAAAACACTATAAACAGTTAGATTCAAAGCAAAGTATAAACACAAAGAAAAACTATCCACCTTGTCAACATTATGATAGGACAAGTCATCGACCATTCAAATGCTAGAAGAGAGAAGTATAGTAAGTGCAATCAACTTAGACATGAAATTGTGATTTGCAAAAGCAAATTTCAAAGGCATGAAGCATATGCCAAGTTATCGATGAAGATGAATCTAGATTTTTATGGCAATATGTTTTTCATTCAAAAGATATCTTTTTTTTATTCTTGAGAAAATTTATATTTTTATGAATCTTCTTTGTTAATGGTATGGAATAATACGATCATTGGAGTGAATAAATAAATAAATTTAAATATAAAAATTAGAATAGCCATGTTAGTCCAGATGGAGAGAAAAAAAACCCTAAATAATGTCGAATTATAAGTACAAAAAAATTTGTGCCAAATGACTTGAATTTTATTACAATGAATTTGGAAAATTCTTTGGTATTTCTAGAACCCACATTTTCTCTTATTGTTAATTTTTGTGTTGTAAAACTAAAGTAACAAAAAGAGAGAATTGATTTTAGAATATTGGTTGATTAACAATGGTTATACAAACCACATAAGTTATACTACTAATCTCTTCAATGATTTGAAGTCTAGTAAAATTATGAAGGTTAGAATAGGGAATGGTGGTTATATTCTTGAAAAAGGAAAATAAACCATCCCAATTACAATAGCTTCAAGTACAAAAAATATTTTCAATGCTATACATACTTGTCAATAGATAAAAAAATGATTTTAAACATCCTTTGAAGATTGGCACTATCTTATTTATGATACTATTGTAAGAAGATTTTGAAGGTTAAAATAAGAGATAGAAAGCTTCTCATTTGATGCAATAGAGGAGACAACTTGTTACAATAAAGTTAATATCACGAAATTTGACATAAAAGACTTTGACATTGTCATCTTAAAAGAATGTTGAAAATAAAGGACATTATGAGGGGTTTATTAGTGTATGCTAATCATTGGAAAATTTGTAATGCTTATAAATTTAGTAAATCATTTTCTAAATTCACTTGGAAAGGCTCTCAAAAACTATAACTAATTCAAATGTAGCAGTAACCTAAATAACGCCATCATTATGAGGTAGCATATACTATTTTCTTTCCATTAATGATTTTCTAAGAATATGCTAGATTTTTTAAAATTTAAGTAAGATGTGGCTAGAGGATTTTGGAAGTTTAAAAAAATAGTAGAAAATTAAAGTGGTTGTAAGATTTAATTTTCTAAGGCCTGATAATAGAAAAGATGGTACATTAGTAGATTTTAATTTATTCTATAAAGGTGATAATATCATACATTAGCTTACAACTTCTTACACTTCAAAACAAAATAGAGTTGATGAAAGAAGAAATCGATTGACAATGGAGATGCCCAAATATATGTTGCATAAAATATTTTGGGCAGAAGCAACTAACACAATTTTTTTTTTCTGCAAATGACTTCTAACTAAGACCATTGAAGATAAAACTTCATTTTATACTATATGAATATAAAACTTCACTAAGTTTCCTTAAAACATTTGGTTGTGTATGTTTTGCTCATATTGCACAGGGTAAGCGTGAAAAACTTGACAAAAAGGCAATTATAGACATCTTCATGGGTTATAGTTGAGTTTAAGCTATTTCATCTGCAAATAAAAAATGGCCATCACTAGAGATGTACACTTTAATAAGATTAGATACAATTATATTGTTGCTAGCATAACAATACATAAGACTTAAAAGTATGTTAGCAGCTATCAAATTAATTTTTAAATGGTATCTTACATGAAAAAGTTATATAGAGAGCATTTAGATGGATCTATGAAATAAGATGAAAAAAATAAATAAATCCTACCTGCTTAAAAAGTTCCTATATGGTTTAAAACAAGTGTTAAAAGCCTAATACAACATGATAATGTTAGTTTATGCCCTACAACTAATCACTTTGGTTATAGTCTAATGACAAAATAGTTAAAGGCACTCTTTATCTTGTACATATTTAGATGCATATGATAAAGTTCATGAGATAATTATGCATTACAAATGAAATTATAACGAGATTATAATAATGAGATTCATATTGCATTTATGTATTATCCTTAAATTGTACCTACTCATTGTTCTATTAAGACTAGATATAGAACGCAAAAGACTAACATACATTATGTTTTTCCTTATAAAGGAAGTAATCAATCTTATAAACTAAAGTTTGGAGATACTTAAACCAACGTGTGTGTGATTGTTAGAAAATAAGCTCACTGAATTGACCCGATATGAGAAATCTATTTGGAATGTTACTTATATGTATATGAAAATTCTCATTATGATGATTGTATAAGTGATTCTTTGACTTATAGGTCTCTAAAGTTATCTAGTATAGAGATTGTTATGTTTTGATACTATTTATGATCTATTTTGATCATAGGGCATTCATTTGGTAGTCATTGGATGTAACATGAACTATATGAGGGTAATTGAGTAATCAAGATAGAATTCATCACCCTAACGTAATAAGGGAGAATGCTATGGTGTTCTCAATTAGTATTGATTCGGGAATCCTTAGCCAAGGTACAATGATATTTTATAAATAGTTTGTAAATGTTATTAATTAAATCAATAACTAATAATGAAAACTAATATAATTAGACTCAAAATAGAATAAACATTAATTATATGCTTTATATCTAATCGAATATTGTATGATGAAATGATTGAATTATATGAAAAATCCATGCACAAAAAGTTAGTCAAAACAAGTTTCACATTCCTAGATATTTTGGTGATCATAATACTCGCTAATCAATATTGATCTATGATTATAAATTGTTTAATTGGAGAATTAAAGATAAATTAAAAGAGTTTGAATTTATCTAATTCTAATTATGAATTATAATTATAATATATAATCATTGTCAATATATTTGAAACCTAATATGTCTCATATAAAAAGCAGTTTGAAGAGAACAAAGATATTTTAATTAAGTTAGATTTGATTACAAAATTTAAGAAATTTTATAATTCAATATGAGATATTGAATCTTATTTGGGCATAATTAATATTTAATTATAACTATTTGTAATTTTAATTAAAGTATAATTAAAATTAGAATTTAATTTCAATTGAATTACTAAAATGTTAACAAATTATTAATTGCTTAACTTTCTTTGTAAGAGTTACAGAATTCTCTCAACCTATTATATGGATACCGTTAGAGGTCGGACACTTGTACAGCTACGGTGGTTGAGATAGATCAATTTTAAAAATGACCTGAGGGATACAACAATAATATGATCAAGATTCGAAATAAGGTACTAATTAAGGTTTATGAATTATTATGATTTATGTGTTTATCATTTTATAGAATTAAAGTGATATTGGTGTTTGAGAAATTAAAATATGAAAAAAAAAATATAATTATTCTATTGTGGACAGGATCAGATCCCATCTTGATTTTCCACTCGATAAATGGATATTTGTTAAGCCTAAGCTCTATTGAAAATTATTAAGTCCGTTCTTTATGTAAAACATAAGGACGATGACTTTCTGATAGTATTTCTCCATGTTGATGATCTTTTGATGATTGCAAATAGTACAAAGCTAAATGAGGAGTTCAAACAAAAAGTGATGTAGGTTCTTAATTGAATAACATATCTTAGTCTTATAATCTATTTTCTTGGAATAGAAATCAAATTAATGAAAAATGAAGTGTTCATCTTCTAAAAGCAATATACTAAGAAAATACTGAAGAATTTAGATTAATAGGTGCGTAATGATAAATGCACCAATAAATCAAAAGAGACTATAAATAACATCAGACTAATAAAGTTGATGAAGGTTATTACAGTAGTTCGACTGTATACCTAATATATCTAATTGCACTAAGATCAGTTTGGTGAAAGTCTCTTATCTCAATTTATGCATTATCCAACTGCACTGAATTTAAGAGTTGTAAAAATAATATTAAAATTTATAAAAAGTACAATTAGTTATGGCATCAAGTCGTTAAGTTGTGTGGCTTCTTAGATAATAACTAGTTGGATCCATTGATGACATGAAAATACTTTAGGATATTATATTAGTCTATTTTCTGAGTTTTCTCATAATGCTGCTAAAAAGCAAGAGATTGTAGCTTAATCCATTATAGATATGAAATGTATAACAATAACATCAATAGAAAATCGAGTTTTGTGGTTGAAAAGGTTATGTATGATTTATATAGAGAAGAAGATATAACACATCAATTTTTGACAATTAAGCAGCAATTTCAATATCAAATAATACGACATTTTACGAGAAAATAAATATTTTAAGAATGAATTCTACTTTTCGAGGAAAATATAATAAAATAGAGAAATAAACTTTAGTTTATTGCTGGCAAACTGGTACACAAAACTACTTTCAATTAATAATTTTGAATTTTTAAAGTAGAGAATTGAAGTTGAAATTTCTAAGGTTATTAGGAGAAGTGTTAGATATTTATTTTAAGATTGCAAGTGAACTTTTATTGTTTAAATTTTAAATAAATATTTTAATCAAAATAAAAATAATTTGTTTGCTTGTGATTTTATTTTAAAGATTTAATAATTTTTGTTAGTATTATAAATGTAAAGAACAATTGATAAATAAGATGTGTAAAATTCTAGAATTGCATTTCCTATCTTGGTTTTCTTTAAGTTTTTCTCATTTCAAACTTTGATTCTATGCTTTTCATCTCACGTCCACAAAATTCAATCATATTTCCACTTCCTATTGAGTATCTCTTTCTTTCTGTTGAAACTTGAAATCCATCATTGTCTACAATACTATGGGATCTATAAGTGCATAGCAGCTGTATTAAATATGAGGTGTTGTTATCAACAATTCAGAAATCCACCTTTAATTAATGCAGAAGAAAAGAGTTCATGCATACATGGATACAGAGAAAAGGAAAGTATGCATGCATGCTGCAGTCGACGGCTGACCTCTGTCGTCTCATCTCTTTCACTCTTTTGGTCTACCGTTATCCTCGATCTTGAGATTGTCTTTCTCATCACAAGATTTTCCCATGAAAGCTGCTTTCGCCCTTTATAGCCTATACGGCCATTGTTATTAAATGAGGAGGGGGGTCAGGTCTAAGAGGGCCATGTACTGTATCAAGAGAAGAGAGTTGGAGGTGTCAGCTTTCATCTCTGCTATACTACTGCGAGTTAATTAAGTACGCAAGTATAGGATGAGCCCCATCAAGGTCTCTCTTTGATCTTCTAGTCCTTTATACTGGTGCAGTAGGAGACGGCAGGTTTTTTTTTTTTTTCTGTTTTCTTTCGGTCTACTGACTGTACTTATAGCCTTCTTTTCATTTTTGTATCTGTATATTCATCTCCCTCTCCTTATGTCATCTTCTTGAACATACAAAGTACATCTCTCCAATTAGTTTAGTTTAGAGCATTCTCATATCGACTTGGATCATTTTATTAAGTAATAATCGATTGCGGTGACTGGAATAAAGCATTAGTCTATGTCTATAAACTAGGGCTTCCCAATGTATGAGGCACTTGTAACAACTATGTCATAATTACAATTTTGTCTGAATTAGCTGTAAACACTACAACAAGTTCGAATACTTATAACAGGCAACTAAATGTGATAAAGAGTTAATGGAAACAGTACATTTCGACTTTTGCCATACATGTTTGATGTGCTTACAGGGAACCTTAGTAGTACTTAGGGGTAGGCCAGGCTAAGCAGGAGGTTGCAAGGTGAAGGCAAAATGCCAGTTGTCTATAGAACAAAGTCTTTGCTTTGCTGAGGACAGTTTGGACTCTTTCTCAAAATTTCCTTGGAACCGAACGAAAGTTACACAGTGTTCTCTTATATATTTATAACATCAACTTTGTTGCACCCCAAAAGTGAAGTATGAGTGTGAATGATTTAAAAGTACCTTCTTATAGTTGAAATCTACCTAGAACACCTCGTGAGCAATAAAAAAAAAGAATTATGGAGAACCTTCTAGCTATTCATTTCTCATATAATTCACTTTGTTGCACCCCCCAAAATTGAAGAAGAAAACAACCTCACAAAACTTACCTCCCTTATCTGTGGCCACGCCTCTGCTCTACTTAATTAGTGTCTCTGATCAGCCACCAGTCTGTTTCTTTCCTTGTGGTCCATTTCCCAATCTTCATATAATACAGACAATTTTTTAGTTCGGTTTTTGGAAGGAAGAGATAAAGGAGAGAGTGCGAGCAAGAGGCTGGAAATATGGATTGGTTTGGCGACTTAAGAAGCCTTGTTTCTCGACCTGAAAGTTCCCTTAACTTGCTCTACAACAATAGTTTAGACCACTATCCAGGTATGTATAAATCTCCTATCACTGATTCTTCTTCCCACTTTCTCACCGATCAAACTTTTTGCACTTATTTGAACTAACAATGTTCCTAGAAGGAAAGATAACTTTTAAGGAAGGATTGAAAACAATGTTAATTTACTCCATGCGTCTAGTCCCGTCACTTTGTTCAGGTTCTCAACACTGTGCTTCTTTCAAGAAGCCTATCCTATCTAGATTGTGATCACAAACCTAGCTCAACGTTCTGTGTTATTATATGTTTCAGCTCTTCTTTACTACCTGAATGAAACCTGTGCAATAGTTAGCTTAATCGCAATGAGCTTACTATATTCTGTGCTAATTTATGTTTTTTTAGGCATGGACATTAAACACACAGATATGCCAGAAACACCTAATGGACTCGTCTCTGGTATGGAAAAGATGAGCTATGAAAGCCAAGAGAAGAAGAAAAAATTGACAAGTTATCAGCTGGACTCTCTTGAAAGGAGCTTTCAGGAGGAGATTAAGTTAGACCCTGATAGAAAGATGAAGCTATCTCGAGAACTAGGGCTCCAACCAAGACAAATTGCTGTTTGGTTCCAAAACAGACGAGCTAGGTGGAAGTCAAAGCAGCTTGAGCGATTATACGATGCCCTTAAGCAGGAATATGATGTTGTCTCTAAAGAGAAACAGAAACTTCAAGAAGAGGTACCTTGGTGCAAGTACATTTCTACCGCATTCTTCTTAGCAATTTCAATGTTCTAGTTGGTTTATGACGTGTTGAGTTAATGTGCAGGTTATGAAACTGAAATCAATGATCAGCGAGCAATCCACCAGGAACAAGCAAGTGGCAAAAGTGTACCCGAATATTTCTGGAGAAGAGATAGTGGAAAGCACTTCAGTTGCAATGCGAAGCTCTGCCAAGGTGCGAGGATCAGCAATTCACTATCATCAGATTCCAGATGGCAGCAATTTTCTCAATGTTGAAGAACATAACCCTATGCCATCATCTTACTGGGCTGTTCTACCATCTTATCCATGAAAAAGCATGCTTCCAAGTATATGCCTGTTTATTTCTGGTGCCATATATGTTAGGATGAGTTACTCTTATTCATAAATATGTTAAAGCATATTTTTTGTTTAGTGAGGATGTTATTATAAACCATAAACCTTGTTTCGTGTTAATTTTGAATAGTTCTCTTGACCAATAGTTTCAATAACTAATTACAAGCGCTTCTAGTCTGTAGGCATCATCTAACACGTCTGTTTGAATAAACTCTTATTAAAGAAATGTTTCCTCCTGCTTTCTTGTTATAAATAACAAGAAAAATAACAACAATATTATTTTAGTAAAATCCAGCTAAATACACGGAGTTTAGAAAAGTTTAGAAGTAAATATTCTTACTCTTAATCGGTAAAAAGTAGTTTTCAGCAAACTCACATAAAAAATATTTAAATAATTAAGTAATAATAATATAAATAAACAAAATATACATAAAAGATAATAATAAATAAAAATAATTATGTATAAATAAAATATAAAAATAAGTAATACAATAAATAAAAGATAAAAGATAAAAAAGTAAATAAATACACAAACTAAAAAGAAGACAAGTAAATAAAACAAACAAATAAGTTATTATAAGAAAATATTTAGACTAAGAAAGTAAATGCTTAGGCTAAATAATTGAGAAGGAACTACTGCATATTAAATGTATAGGCTAAATACAAGATATAAAACTCGAAATAATATATTTAAAAGCCCTATGAGAAAAAGAAGAACTTCTCTATGTGAGATTCTTTACCTGTATTTTAGTATGCTAAAGTTTTTTATTGAGGGTTACGTACTCAGCAAGTTAGAACAGGGTCATAATTTTTACTCACCTCTCCCCAGTTTTTCTTAGACTTTCATTTTTTCCTCGTACAATTCTTAAATACAATCTTTACTCATCTTCTCATTGGGACATCAAGATGTTTCTCTTAATATGTCCAAAGTACTTAAGTCTTGTCTATCTTAATTTTCCATTGACATTAGTCACCTTTAATTTGTCCTTTATCATGACATTCTTGAACTTATCTCTTCTAATAAGGTCGCATACATCTGTCGAAACATTCTCATCTCCATCACCGTTAACTTATAATTATGCACATGTTTGATAGGCAAATACCCTACTCTATAGAGCATGACTAACCTTATCACCAGATAGTAGAATTTATTTTGAGCTTAAGTGTCTTCTTGTTATATAAAACTTCTGATTTACTTTTTCATTTAAGTGACCCTAATATGATATGGTGAACTATGACTTTATCTATCTTTCTGTTACTTTAGATGATAGATCATAGTTATTTAAACATTCTTTCTATAGTATAACTTCTAAATCAATCTTTACCTATATATTAAAAGCCACCTTATGGCCCGAAAAATTACACTTTAAATATTTAGTCTTAATCTTGCTCAATTTAAGGTCCTTCAACTCTAATGTATTTTTTTAAAACTCTGGCTTAACTTGACACTCTCTTTTGCCTCATCGACTAAAACAATGTCATTAGTAAAAAACATACATCAAAGCACATCCCTTTAGATATTCTTGATGAATTCCTCAATTACTACTGCAAACAAAAATAGGCTCAATTAATATAGCTCAATATCGATAGAAAAATACTTTGTATCTTCTCCTATCATTCTGACTATATTATTTACACGTTCATAACATATCCCTAATAACTTGTATACAAGTTATATAAACTCTTTTAACTTCTATACAGCTCCACATAATTTTCCTAGGATTATGTTGCAAGTCTTCTCTATATAGGAACTCTTTTAACTTCTATACAACTCCACATAATTTTCCTAGGTATTATGTCATAAGTCTTCTTTAAGTCAATAAAAACTATACGTAGGTTATATAATTTTTCTAAGTATTATGTCGTAAGTCTTTTCTAAGCCAATAAAAACTAGATGTAGGTTATATTGTCTTTCTCTGTAATGTTTTATTAATCTTTTAAGGAGTAAAGCTTCTGTCATGGATTTCTTGGCATGAAACTAAACTAATTCTTCAAGATAGGTATATCCTTTTTTATTTTGTTCTCAATCACCTTCTTCTATAACTTCATAGTGTTACTAAGTAGTTTGGTGTCTCTATAGTTGTTACAGCTTTGGATTTTCCCTTTCTTCTTATATATAGAAATTAGCATACTAAGTCTCCACTCATCCAAAATTTGACAAACTTAAGGATCACATTAAAAAATTTGACTAGCTAAATAAAACTCTCTTCACCTAGGCTCTTCCGCACCTCTATAAACGTCTCATTAAACCTTATTGCCCTTCCACTCTTCATCTCCCTCAAGGCTCTTTTAATTTCTTCCCCTATGATATGCCAATAATAAGTAAATTTACAATACCTCTCCAATGTGCTATGATCCCTTAAAGAGATAATGTCTTCTACATTTTCATTAAACAGGCTATAAAAGTATCTATATCATCTTCTCTTGATGACATTTCCAACCATGAGTACCTGTCCTGCTTCATCTTTTATACAACAAACTTGATATAAGTCTCTAGCTTTTTGTTCTCTAGCTCTTGTTAACTTAAATATATCCTTTGCTTCATTTTTAGTTTCTAATAATTTGTATAATTGCTCATAAGCTTTGCTTTTCGCTTCTAAGACTATCTTCTTCATCTCTTTCTCTGCCAATTTATAACTTTCTTTATTAACTATCCTCTCTACCTCTGTGCTGCTATTCAGTAGAGCTTTATAGGCAACCTTTTTTATCTTAACCTTTTCTTATACATCTTTATTCCACCACCAAGACTCCATCTTACTACCTCTAAATCTTTTAAAAATACCCAAGATATCTTTAGCTGCATTCCTTAAAAGAGTTGCTACTCTCTCCCACATTTGGTTATCATCTCCTTCCAATTTTCATTCTTTTACATATATTATTCTATCCCCAAGTTATTTCATCATATCCCCTTTCAGATTTCACCTTTTAACTTTGGTACACTTCCTAGGACTTCTTTTCTTCATTTAGCCCTTAATTATAAGATTCATAATTAACAATCTATATTGAGTTGACAAGTGTGTGTTAGGTATCACCTTGTAATCCTTACAATTAGGTCAATCACTTTGCCTTATGAGGAAGTAATCAATTTGAGTTTTCGTAGTTTTACTCTTAAAAGTCACCAGGTACTCCATGTTTTTTTTTTTTAAATGAGTTAGCTATCACTAACTTAAACACTACCACAAAATTTAACAAAACAGTCTCACTCTCATTCTTATCACTGTACCTAAAATGTCGTGAGTTCATGAATATTTGTTCGAGTTTGCTCCTATATGACCATTAAAGTATCTTCCTAGAATAACTCTCTCGTCAAGGGGATCACCTCATTTAGTTCTTTCCATAATTGACACTTGAGTTGTTCGCCCAACTTTACTTGAGGTGTATAAGCACACACCATACTGAAAACAATACCTTTCACTATAATCTTTACGGATAAAATCTTATCATTAGTCCTCTTTACCTCTACAATATGTTGTATAAGTTCTTTGACAACCGAGATACCTACCTCGTTCAATTGCCTTAAATTTCCTGAGTACCAAAATTTGAAACTACTAATCTCTTTTACTTTAGCCTTCCTCCACCTGGATGCACGTTATATAAATCTTATATTTGTCTAAAATCTCCACTAATTTAAATGTCTTTCTTGTAAGGATCTTGATATTCCAAGAACGTCAACATCTTTTCTTCTCCTAGACCTAAAATTGTCGAAGAACTAACCCTTGTTCTATCACCAAAAGTCAAAGCTACCACTCTCACCCTAATGCCCAACACAAGTTGTAGAAGACAAGTTTAACAAGTCCCTAAGATTGCTCGAGAAAGGGAACAAATATTGATACTAAATCTCCAAATAGGCATTGCAATAAACGTATATAAAAATCATAAATACAAACGACCGGAAACAAATTAAAATTTAGATGGTCCAAATTTTGAACCAATAACAGTTTTTTCTCAATTTACTTTACCACCGACTAGTGTAGAGAGTAGTTTGTATAAATAAGTAGTGAACGAGTTTTTGCATAATGCTACAACGTAGCACGAGATAGTTAGCAAAGGACATTCAAAATATTGACAAATATAAACAAAAAAGAATTAAAAACTTTCAAAAGCTAAATCCCAATAACCAAAGAACAACGAATCAACCCAAATACAATCCGAAACCAATCAAAAATGTGTCCAAAAGAGAACAAAAATTTATGAAATATCAATTAACCGAAAAAGGAAACAACCAAACCGATTCAATTTGTTCGAGATGTCACACCCCAGCTTTACATATTCTAGTCGTAATTAGCACTTCACCGTAAATTCTTCCTGGGGCTCACTCCGAATTTGCAAAAGCAGAAAGCAAGGCTAAAAATCAAATGAGAAAACGTCTAACAAATGACTACAAATCAACCCGATAAAACCCAAACTGATGACGTTGGGCAAAAAAGAGATGATAGTTGGCAGAGAAGGAAAGACGGTCAATAAAGCAAACGATATGCGATAGAAAATACAAGGTAATCGACGAGATCTTCTCTCAAGAACAAATTATCGGGATGATATCAAGTGATGTCTGCTCTCAAGAACAAGAAAAGATTGAGCATTGCAATTGTACCTGAGGGGCCCTTACCGAAAGACGTCAGAAATCAGATTTCGTACACTTTCTTTTTAGCTGGAGAGTTTGAGGAATGAACAGTACTGGTGTGTAAAATAGAGGCAAATGTATATGCATGCGGATGCGAGAGAACCGGGAACAGGAAAAGAATGTACGGCTAATGGGCAAGAGGAAAAAAGCATGTGCCATTGAAAAGTTTTGCAAGAGCCATATATGACTCCTTGTGATAGAGATAGATCATCGAGTTCCCCACCGAATTTGACCAAAAACTACAGAAACAAAATCAATTAAAAGAAATTGCCCCACGAGTAAGTTCCAGAGTAAGATCTTTCTTTTATCTCTCTTTGGTAAAAATAGAGTAAGAAGATTGATCCATGGCCAAATGTCTACTGCGAAACCACTTCTTTTTCTCTCCTCTTTGATCGTCTCTTAATTACTTAATTTAAGTGTTCAATAATGGCTAAATAACACAAATCGCTTGGGCAGCTTGTATGAATTATACAGGGCAAGTGCCCCACAGTTTCAGGTTAAAGAATCTCAAAATGCATTCGAAGAGCTGAGTTCTGAAATGATTAGAAAGACTAGGCTCTTTGGGCAGCTTAGATTTCGGGAAACAAAAGTAGTTGAGGAAAGCTTACTCTTCAGGGCACTCAGCTCGTAAAGCACTAACATAACTCATTGACTGTAGCAACATAATGTAATTTATGCAACAAAATCTTTTGAGCCGCTTAAAGGAGAAAATATCCTTAAGCCGGACAAGCAGCCATCCAACAACATTTATACTTCTTGGAAAGCAAATTATGCCTCGAGAGTAAATAATCGTAGACTGTTTCCATACCCAATTATTTTTCTAAGTTATTTCGTCTCATTTCATTTCATTCTATTATCAACCCTCCTCTTAAACGATTAAATAATATTATATTTCATTTCATTCTATTAATAAGCAATCAACTAAATATAACCTAAAGCATCACTTAGTTTCATCCCACAGCATCCGGATTAGATACTTCGCAGTGTACTCCAAAAGTCCACCTAACTTTCTAAATAATAAGGGTGCAAGTAAAACAGGATTTCATTATCTAAAGGGCCAAACTCAAGGTACAAATCCAAAAGATAGTAGAACCAAGATCCAAAACATAACTTGAAATAGCTTAACTTCATGCCTAAGAATGTAATATAAAGTAAAACAAAATTATCATAAACAAGATTATGCTGGCCATTTAATCCGTACAGAGCTAAAAAGCACAAACATTCTCGCTGCTACATTCATCTGCAAACACACCACATGTGGACCCTAAAATCGACAGTGATTTGCAGAAGAACATATAACACGCTAGCACCTCAACGCTTTCCACCTCCACCACCAAGCTTAGGACCCTTTGATACACCGCCCTTGCCCACATTACCTTTGACTTGTGTTTTCTGCGATTTAGCCATCACTTCTGCCTTCTTTGCTTTCTTTTCATCCTTGGTTTTCTTGATCCTTTCCTTAATTTCACTGCATAACACATTCAGCAATCCGTATGAAGTTGCATTGCATGAGTTTGGGAGCTAAATAATCAAGCTACTATAATACAAAGGAAATCAGGCATGAACACAGATCACACACCGTAGAGCAGCCTCCCTGGCAGCATCACGAACTTCTGGTTTTTCAGTTCTCCTCTTCTGGATAACCTCCAAGGTGGCACCAACAATGGATCTGGAGTATGGCTTCTTAGTGGTACGTCTCCTCTTCTTTACTGCCTCTTGAGCAAGATCCTTCACAAATCAAAGTAACACATGTAATTGAAACTTCGAACAAGCTACAAGCAAAGTTCAGGAGAGTAAAACTATCAGCTAACTTAAGCTGGATTAGAACAACATAAACAAAGAAATTGGGAGATCAAACTCTGACTCGTCAAAGATCTTAACAGGCTAGCGAGCAACAGGAATCAGGTTGCACATTCCACACCACTAGCATCACTTAAGGTAGTAATACATAGCATCCAAACATCAAAAGCCGTAAATGAAAATAGTATTCCATGTTGCCTAAGCAAGTTCACCTTCTTATGCTGTTTCCTGTACATCGCTGTCCAGGTAAGCTTGGATGGCTTCAATCTGTTGTGGAAGTATCTTTTGCATTTTGAATTGGCAAACAGGAAAACCTAAACAAAGATACACCCACATTCCACAAAATAATCAGTACCCTACCCTACAGAAATCAGAGCACAATTAAACAAAAAGATTAAATCTAAAAGGTCAAAGCTTTGCGATAACCTGAGAGTCGGAACGAATAAATCTGATGCCTTTCCCAGGATAAATTTTGGCTCCACTGAAACGACAAAGCTCCGTCCTGATACGAAATTAGAACCCAACTAAGAAAATGAACTCGAAGCATTTGCGAAATCTTGCCCACCACATGCCTTATTCTTTTGAACAGAATCAAATCTACATATAGTTTCTTCTAAAACAAAATTGAATTGATCATGCAGAGTTAAAGAAAGAGAAAGAGAGAGTACTTGAGAACCATGGCTACTTGCCGCGATGCTGTTGTTGCTGGTGCCGCTTGCTGTTGTACAAATAAACCCTAGAAGAAGATGATAGATATTCTTTCTTATATAGCCTTCCTATTATTTTGGTAACTCCCCCTGTCTTTTCAATAAATCACGGAACTACCTTACCACTCAAGAACTGACCGGCCCAGTAGAGCAACTTGTGATGACTAAGGCCCAAATTGATAACTTCAAGCCCATGCCACTTGGATTCTTACAAAATTTGAGTTTTCATGACATTTGAGATAAGATAAGGAAATCACTTTATACTAAGGGCGTTTGATACTAATTTTTGTTGTTGTTGTTGTTATTTTTAGTTTTTTATTTTTTTTTCTAAAAAAACGAAAACCTGTTTGGTCGGAATTTGTAATATAAAAATTGAAAACAAAAATCTGTTTGGTTGAGATTCCTAATAAAAGCGAGAATAAAAATATGTTTAATTTTATTATCATGTTTCTATTCTTTACAATTATACTATTATGTGTAATAATTCTAACATAATACACAAGTCTAAAATTTCTTACATCATTTTTCTTGAATCTGTGAGCCATTTTATGCTTCTATAATGATGAAAAATATAAATGAGAATGAATAGTATATAATATGATATATTAATAAAACAAAAGACATATTCTACCTTAAATAGATTTTTCAATATTCATTTATAGCATTAACTTTACTAGTACAAGAATTGTAACCGATTCTGTTTCTTTGAGTAAGTTCTTAAAATTTTCAATCTAACCCTTAGTTTATTATACTTATTATTTACTATTCACTAAATATATATTATTTCATCATTAAATATATTAATTATTAATAACAACAGTAAATAATTTAATTTTATATTTTATATTTAATTAATTAAAATTAATTATTAATATAAAATATGAATAATTTAATGTTACTTAATAACTTTATTTAATTTTTGTAATTAAATTAGATAAATTTAATTTAATAATTATTAACAAATATAATTAAATTTAAAATATTTTCAAAATATATAAATTTTAAATAAAATAATTTTGATTAATAAATATTATATAAGAGATTAAAATAAATTTATCTAATAATAATAAATATATAATTATATTGATATTAACATCTAAGCAAAAATTTTATTTTATTTAAAAAACTGAAAATAAAAATTGAAAACTACTAAAAAAAGTACCTAAACTTTTAATAACAACACAGTATGCACGCTTGGCCTGATGATTTCCACTAGAGATGGATATGACTTGTATCAATTATTGATACTCATTGTCAATTATAGACATTATTACTTAAAATGTAAATTTATGTTAAAGGCTTCAATCCCAAATATATAATGTTGGCTTTATTCACAAGCAAGAAGCAAACTAAGCATTATGAAAACCTTCATCTTACACCCATTCCCAATATTATTATTAAGTTAACAACGATAATACTTAATAAAAATATTGTATTATAATTATTATTTATTTATTTATTTGGTTTAGTATTTTCTTTACTGATTATTATATACATTATATATATATATATTTTGTCTGTTTTTAATGAATTTGATTCTGTAACTTGCATCATTCATATATTGTCTCATTTGTATGTGGGTTCACTAGAAACAGCCTCTCTATTATGTAGAAGTAAGGTTGCGTACTATCAGACTTTTCCAAACCTTACTTCATTGAGGAATTTCAGACTGAGTGATGATAATGATGATAAGATTTTAAGAATCTAATAATACACAATCTTATGTTTACCAGTAAAATAATTGTTTCTAAATAACTAATATACAACTAATCATGAATTACGAATCCATAAATTAAATTAACAAATTGAATCATATTAGTTAGGAGTGTTTTGAAATATCAACTTTTGTCGCTAAATAAAATAGGAAAAACAAATTTCTCTCTCTCTAAGTCTAAGGTACTAATTATCCAATTCCAAGCCCCACAAGAAAAGGGGAATATGATGAAGAATTGAACATGACGCCTCACTCGAGTTGAGCCTAATACATTTACATGAATGAACCAAGTCCTGCTCAAAGATTTAGACCCGAACCCGCCACCCGTTTCGGACGTAGCGAAGAAAAAGAGAGAAGCGGAAAACACTTCCCAAAGCCCAAAAGCTGATAACTGAAACCAAAGCACTGTTTAAACTAGAAATTTCCACTCCGCCGTGCCCTCGCCGCCGGAATCCGAAACTTGGATCCGTATTGGGCGAACACGAGCTCCACAAGCCTTTGAACCTGCAAGTACCGAGAAGAATGGATGAGAAGAAGCAAGCGGTCGTGGCGGAGGAGGAGCCGGAGGATCGGAGCAGCGAGAGCGGAGATTACACGTCGGAGGACGAAGGGAGCGAGGATTATCGACGAGGTGGTTACCACGCTGTTCGAATTGGCGATACTTTCAAGAACGGTCGTTATGTCGTTCAGAGTAAGCTCGGCTGGGGACATTTCTCCACCGTGTGGCTTGCTTGGGACACGCACAAATCAGTACTTTACTCTCTTTTTCTTTTCTCACTCACTACTCTTTTTTTTCAGAAGTTTCCTGAATTGTGTGATGTTTGTCCTGCTATTTGTGTCATTTGCAACTCTTGTTTTGTTCTCTATTTGGCTGATTTGGGAGTTTTGCGTTTTGTAATTTTGTTTGGACAAAAAGTGAGAGGATTGTACTTTTCTTTGGTAGAGTACATAAATTAGTTCGGTTTTGTAGTTCTATGAACTTCCGGTGGTTGTTTACTGTTATAAACATGGGAATGTAATTCTTGATCTAGGTGAGCTCACAAAGGAGGGTATAGTTAAATTTTGATAAACAATCATAGATAATAATTTTGTTACTAGCGACATGGTCAATTAGAAAAAAAGAATGAAAAAACAAATTCCTGTGTTAATTTGATTAAAATTCGTGGAGATGTCAACTAATCTTTTTCCGAGTGGTAGGAATTGGTGCCGGTGGGCTTTTGCCATTGCTCATTCACTATCATTAGCTTGTCTCAGAACCCATTGTTTGTGCTCAATTCTAGTCTAACTGTGATTTGTGTTGAGGTTTCCTTCTTTTCCGCTGGGATGGAACATAAATTGTCGATATGTGGTCGTTCGAGTGTTTGGATTGTGCTACTTTATTTTGCCAAAAGAATATGTAGATAGCAAGTTATGAAATTATCATATTGAAGCTTTCAGATATCATCTCTTGACCCCAAAAGTACATTCGGGGTAGTGTGTCAAACTGACTTAGTTGAGTTCAATGTTTTTATCATTTTGAAAATGAAAACTAAAACAGAAAAAATAATTTAAAATATAATGAAAGATTTTTTTAAAAATTTTGTAATTATATCTCTTAGTGCAATGGATTTTGAAATCTACGCCTGTTTTTAGGGTTGTACAGTCAATAAGTGATTTCAGAAATGGACCATTCATTGTAAAATCTGTCCATTGCATTCTTTAGGAAGGAGAGATACCGACGGTTTTGGTGAACAAATTGGAACATCAATTTTCCTTCCGTAACTGAAGGCGGAAAGAGGAAACTAGTTGTTCTTTTGTTATGGAGGGAATTACAAAGTTGAGAGCCAGACTATGTTATATGTGCATATACATTTTTTTTCTTGGCAAACTCTGAAGCTGCCTCCAGGGGTTATTACACTGCTTTAGGACCATGAAAGTGTTCATTGTTTGATATTTGATAAACAGGCTAAGATGCTAGATCAGTAGACTTTTACTTTGGATGCCTGCTATTCTTCCATTGCACTGAAGCTGTGTATTTATTCCAAAAACAGGAGGGTGAAATTTCTTACATCATTATTACCAGGAAAAAAGCTTTTTTTCTGTTGGGTTTGAAGTTTTTTATGGTTGAAAGGAAAATGTTTAACGATATCAATCTTCAGATGTAAGAAAGCTTATTGTCTTGGGGAAATTCTATGGATCAGTTTGAAGGGTTGGAAGATTGAATGAATATAGCAAGGAACCATGTTGAAATGACCTTTTTTGTTGTGAAGGCCTTGATATTAATTTATTTTCTCTAAAAGTTTCTTGTTTCTGAGGCTTCCAACTTTCAAAATTTTAGGTACATAGGATGGGACCCTGAGTACCTCTTCAACCCAGCATGCTTTATGGCTTTCATTACGTCAATTGGAAAAGAAATAATGCACCATTTTTATTTTCTTTTCAAAATTTAGGTTGGTTTAATAATTTTGGTAAGTGTTCTTTAAGGCATATTATCTTGTCCCTAACACCGATTCCTTCATTAACCTTAAATATGCAGCATTATGTAGCATTGAAGGTACAAAAAAGTGCTCAGCATTATACTGAAGCTGCTATGGACGAGATAACTATCTTGCAACAGATAGCAGAAGGAGACCCTGAAGATAAAAAATGTGTGGTAAAGCTTTTAGATCATTTTAAGCATTCAGGTCCTAATGGACAACATGTTTGCATGATATTTGAATACTTGGGGGATAATCTTCTAACCCTCATCAAGTACTCGGATTATCGTGGAATGCCCATTGATAAGGTTAAGGAGATATGTTTCCACATCTTAGTGGGATTGGATTACTTGCATAGGCAGCTTTCAATCATACATACAGATTTGAAACCAGAGAATATATTGCTATTATCAATGATAGATCCATCAAAAGATCCAAGGAGATCTGGTAATCCTCTTATTCTTCCTAATAGTAAGGACAAGAGTACATTGGAGTCTGGGATTACAAAATTAAATGGGGACTTAACTAAAAACCAGAAGAAAAAGATTCGAAGAAAGGCTAAACGAGCAGCTCAAGGGTGTGTGGGGAAGGAAATTTCTGTTGAAGCTGATGCTGATCAGGAATCATCTGCCGCAGAAGAGTCTCCTGCAAATGTAAAAGGAAATGCAGGTTCTGCTGACAACCTTCCAACTAGTTCTGACAATATGAATAGATCATCTTGTGCTGATGGGGGAAAGGACCCTGGGTCAGGAACTTTGGCTAGCAAGAGGGGAAGCCGCTTGACCAGGCGGAGGCTTTTGGCCTCAGTTGATCTGAAATGCAAATTGGTGGACTTTGGAAATGCATGCTGGACATACAAACAATTTACAAATGATATACAGACAAGACAGTATCGGTGTCCAGAGGTGATCCTTGGATCTAAGTATTCTACATCGGCAGATCTTTGGTCTTTTGCTTGCATTTGTTTTGAGCTTGCAACTGGTGATGTGCTGTTTGACCCACACAGTGGTGACAACTTTGATAGGGATGAGGTGAGCTTTTGTGGTGGAACTCTTCGTGCTAAGCAATTGCTAGAAAAATAATGTCTATTGCATGCCAATCGTTACTCACTGCAAGATACGTATATGTTATTTCTTCATGTCCCTGAACACTGCATCACTTCTTTCCATCAATAGCTTTCATTTCTCTTTGTAATATTCACTAAATGAATTTCAGAAAGAAATGAAAAAAATATGCAATGTGTTAGTTCTTGCTGTAGTTTATTCCTTTAGGAGCAAAATCCCTCGGCTTGAGGAATCTGGAAATGCATTATTTCTGAAAGTATTTGCAGCACTCTGGCCTTCTCCCTTCCCCACTATGCTAGGTGACTGGCTGATACAGATAGGAGGAGGGGGAGACCAAGATTTTGTCTTGTATTGTCTAAATGATTTTTTTCCTTAGTTAATTGAAGAAAAATTATTATCAAGCAAGTGATTTGATCTACGTACAAGTTTTTTCCTAACTACAAATCTGCTGGAAGTCTGACTAGAAAACTAGGCATTACATAATAAAGGAAAGATATTTTGGGAAATGTTTTATAACTTGCAAATGCAGAGATGTAAATATGGACAAGTCTACCTGGTCAAAATTAGAGATACTTCAGAGTTATGATTTGATCCCGATAGAGCCACAATGCCAAAGCTGTTGCCCTTAGTGAAATGTTTTGAATTTAGTCATGCAATTGGTCGGACATCCCAGTTAAATGTCTGTAAGTAACCTCATATGTCTTCATATAATGAAGCAAATGTGGTATATTCTTGCCGGTTATGTGATATCTACCACGTATGTACTTTCTAGCATGTTTCAGGGATGTTGTGTTACAAATTTATATTCCCACCTTCCACTTGACTTTTATCCTCTTGTTATCTTCCACTTTTTGTTGTTGTGGAATGCTGATGATTTCACTTTTCAGATTTGTTTTGAGCATGTAGTCCTGCATTGGTTGTCTACTTGTTTTGATGGCCGGTATACTTGATTTGTCTGCTGATCGGAAATGGGCTCATTTACTTCATCTCCATTTCGAAAATTTTAGTTTTCTTTTGGCATCCATGACTTCTCATTGTCATGTAGCTATTATCCATTGTTGTGCATGTCCATACTTTCTTTTTCCCAGATGTAGTTACTCGCGGCAACTGTCCATGGGGACGAAATAAGTTGCCATATTTTGTGTAAACCTCTGTAGCAGCAAAGTAGCTGGGAACATCCATCCACACGAATTATCATGAGAACTAAAATTTGTAGATGTAGTTGCATCCTACAACTGTCCACAAGGAGGGAATAAGTTGGCTTATGTTGTCTTTGTAGCAAAGTAGCTGGGCAACATCCATCCACACGAAATATCATGAGCACTAAAATTCTTCTACTACTGACTGACATATTTTGGCCGATCTTTATCAAATTCTTGCTTTCACGTCTTTGTCCTGTTGAGTGAATTTTCAGATTTAATGTCCTTATTCTGATCCTGGACCCTAATTAACCTTGATGGTGATTAATAAGGAACAATTGTGCCCACCAAATGCAATATCTACGTATTATAAATGATATCTGTTGATTGATGGAGAATTTCTTAGAATCTTAACCTAATGCCTCGATAACTTCTAGTGTATTTTATTCTTGACTTTATATATTAATGAACGATATTGCATTGAATGTCTACTTTGTTTGTTTTGCCAACAATGGATATGAAGCTTAAAATTTGGGATGATTCCTCTACTTCTGTAAATCATGAATGCATTGGAATCTAACATTCTCATGCACATGGAATCCTATGGTAATATGTGCCTCTTGATTTCCTGCTAGTTACTCTATGTTCTTTCTGCTGCTTAATAACTTTTGCCTCCTTGGTTCTTTTATATGAAGAAGACATAAACTCTGATGTGGAGAGAGAGGATTTCTTTTGGAGAATGAGTTGTTGGTATAATATTGAGGATCAATCATTGATATCTTATTGACATTGGTACAATCACAGTCAATAGTTTTGTTCAGGCTTAGTGGCAGAGTTCAGTTGCTTTAATTGCCGTTCTCTGGAATCTCAGATACTCCTGTATTGATCTTTCTTGAGGGATGCTTGTACTTAAAGCGTCCTTTGAGATTGTTAACATATTGACTTGTATCGTATATGGCCTTAAATGATTTTCCATTCATGTAATTACTGTTATAGTGCTTCGTTAATTCTAGTCAGATTTAAGCATTTCAGGATTACAGGCTTCTCTTCTTTATCTGTTTCAGGACCACTTGGCTTTGATGATGGAACTTCTTGGTATGATGCCACGTAAGGTGAGACACATCCCATATAATCAATTTAAATCATCTTTTATGAAAGTTGAAACTATGTTAAGTGTGAAATGTTGGCAATTATATTCAGATTGCCTTAGGTGGTCGTTATTCCCGGGACTTCTTTAACAGATATGGTGATCTGAGACACATACGTAGATTGCGTTTCTGGCCATTGAACAAGGTTCTCGCTGAGAAGTACGAATTTAGCGAGAGAGATGCAAATGACATGACTGACTTCTTGGTTCCTATTCTCGATTTCATTCCCGAGAAGCGGCCAACTGCGGCTCAGTGCCTCCTCCATCCATGGATCAATGCAGGTCCTCATCTTTTGGAGCCATCTGCACCTTCTAATCGAAACAATAATGTGGAAAGTTTAAGTGATAAAAAGAAGAGGGAGAAAGATGAGAGGGAGGCGATGGAGTCCGGAGTGGGGAACATTGCCATCAATGCAGATTCTAGAGCAAGTAAAGATAGCCCATCTGTTAGTAAACTTTCCAAGGCAACCACAAGTGGTTCATCAAAGTAGAACAGGATATTGAATGACTAGCAATTCACCCGTTTCCTGTTATGTCCGTCTGAAATTCTTCGCACCAGCAGGTAGTGTTCTTGCGAGGCATGACATGCCTCCCGTTATCAATTCGATTGGATTTTATATTAGATTGCGGGATGGCAACCCTTTGGTGGTATTGGGACCACAAGGTCATTTTCGTTGATGATCAATTACTGGAGTAGAGGCCTTTCATAGCCTCATGCAGAAAGGTCCACTGAAGCGGCCCTTACAAGTTGTCATTGCTTGTCTCGCTATTATTGTTTACTTGCGTGATTCATGTAACATCCTCGATCCTGGACTATATAGGGACATTTTAATACATTAACGCCCTTTCGGGCGAGACTAGCGTTATTTCTCATTTAAAGATTGGTTTGCAGTTATTTCTCTGCCCTAGTTCCTAATTTTTGTCTCATCCTGTTGTGGAGTCTGCTCTAGGTGGTTACAGCAACTTAATACGGCCTACATCACTAATTTATTGAATCTCATTCAGAAAAATTAGGAAAGAAATGACTAACCAAGAGTTCCTTGTGAAGATGAGGAAGTGTAATGATGAACTTTTCTCATTGCATCTTTTTTTTATTTTCATTTTTGTTTTGAATAGTTGTCTCGGACTAGTTCTACCAAACTTACAAATTACAAATTGAGTATTAGGTGATGTAAGCTAATTGTTTTATTTGAGCTTAAATTGTTATTTAAATTTTTTTTAATGTTGCTCTTTTTGTTAACAGTGTCGATTTTACCTTGTAAGTGACATAATATAGAACGTGGAATTGTTGTATAGATACATACACGTGTTAAAAGTCCGTTAAATGTCACATTTCATAAATGAAATTTGTCAAATTCTTCCATTAATATTGTTGTATTAAAGGATTATAATATGTGTATTCATTCAAATAAACAAACTTTAGGTTAAAATATTCACTTAATTTCCATGTCATATTTGTCACTTCCAAAGGTTTGTATTATACACATGAATGCACAGTGATCACTTCAACAGTGAAGAACATGGAGCAATAATAATAATAATGCTTGTCCTTTCCTACATCCTGGCAGCGAACAGCCGTCTCCTCCTCATCGCTGTTTTATGAGCGTAGGGATGGTGTGGTTCAGGTTCTTAAATTTAATAGAACATTTGGGTACCATATTCAGCTCTCAACCCTAAACTATTGAGTGCCTCTTTGTTATACTCAAGAGGAACAAAAAGAGGACAGCATTTCGTTTCAGACATTGACATGCAATCTTCTACGATAGGATTTCCAAATATTGATCCAGAATGGTGGCTGCCTGCCCACACAGGTAGCCCAGTTGATCATTGAAAAGGAAAGTGAATTTAAGGTCTCAGGTTTGAGTCTCAACAATGGCAGTGTGGGAGCTCATCTAATGTGGTGACTTCTTATGCGCATCAAACACTGAGCCGCCTTTTCAAGAAGTTGGCTGAGATCAAACCGTAATTTACATCCCTCACACAATATCGAACTTGAGTGTGGGAGCGCCTAAGATGGACGTTCCACCTCTTGAGTC
The DNA here is from genome assembly GCA_029891385.1 of Erythroxylum novogranatense. Lineage (NCBI taxonomy): Eukaryota > Viridiplantae > Streptophyta > Magnoliopsida > Malpighiales > Erythroxylaceae > Erythroxylum > Erythroxylum novogranatense. The sequence continues at coordinate 103,861,559 of CM057232.1, forward strand.
CAAGAATAGTGGCTGCCCACTGCCCAGTGCCTGCCCACCCATCTCCTAAATGTCACGTGCATTAAACTAAATTTAGCCTTCTGTTTCAAAGTGTTGGAGTTGTTCTAACCTTATTTCACTTAATTTTGTCTTCTGAAATAGATTCAATAAAATAAAATAAAAATTGATTAATCAAACCCTGTTAGTTCGTAGGCACGTGTTATTTGCAAAATGTTTTTTCTATTACGAGGTACCTTTGTAAGTTCATTTTTGTTGTCCCCAAGGTTTTGTCTTAATTGTTGTCCTTCTTATTAAAATTAGGCGGTGGCCAAATACATGTGCCTTACTGCTTCAATCGACCTACTTTCTTTGACTTGACATACTACAAATAATAGTTGATTTTCTATGTCGTTGACTCAACTCGATTCATTTACAAGGATGTGGATGTTATATTGGAATCATGCTTGTCATAGGGTAAGTATATATTTATCTATGCATACATAACTTTTCTAATAGTTAGGTTGAATCTAAACCGTAAAAACTTGGTTCAAAGCTATAGATGGATTTCACCTTCAAATGTGTCCCAAGTAAAGTACAAATTATGAATTGAACATTTTCGAAATGGTCTCATCAATTCATTTGCCTGACTGACAAGTGTATATGTACCATGACTTGTCGCGCATATATTGCAAGAAGCTGAAGAGAGATGGGGACCATTGCCTAGCAATAAAGAAGGAAGTTTTTACAAACCAACATGGGATGCTGGAACAAAATTCCTAGAAAACACGCTTACAGAACATGAACTACGTGTCATGTCCTGCTGGAAGTTGTCTTCTTTCTCCAATTATGCACGACCGCTCCTTGCAATGACGGCCTCTCACTTTCATCAGTTAAGACAATCTGTTTCAGTCTATTATGTGCAAAACCTTCAATTATAAAGCAGACAGCAACAAAGCCAGCCCATAATTTATTACCTGACAGAAGTAGAGGTTCTTACGAACTATCATTCCTCTACTTATTTTCTATTTAGGTGGCTTCCTGAATAACGCATGAATGTGATCTTACTAGTGAACCTTTGGCCTTTGTGCCCAACTTGCAGTGACTAAATTCACATGTTGATATTACGTCTCTATCTTCTGCTTGCCATTTCCAAGTTGGCCTTTTCTTTGAAGCTGGTCGAAATTGGTGGGTAGTGCCTAAATTGTGGCCAAGGTAACAGGTGTACTTTCAGATATTTTCTCACCTTTTTGTCATTAAGTAACAAGATTCCAATTTGTATACGGTTTAAATTTGTAAACTAAAGAGAAAAAGAAAGGTATGAATGACTTGGTCCCCACCTCCTAATTATGTTGGAAGTGAAGTTAAAATTCATATCCCCTTGTGTGTGCACTCTTCCTCCAACATGGAACAAAGGCAGTACGAACTATCTACAATAGTTCTGAGACCAAGTTAATTGTAGATTTTTGCTAAGTTTAGAGGAAGAAAGAAGAATATGATAATATAGTAATTTATGGTAAAATTAAAAGGGTGAAGAGAAGACTTAAGCATTCATTACAATGGTAGAACTAAAAATGTACTGTGATCATATAAAGTGATAAGGTGTGCTCTGGACAGGACAGTGTCAGCGAGGTTCTAACACAGTCGGGATCAGAACGCAGACGAGCAGCAAACTGACACTATTTATTTATATAGGACAACTAGGTGTTGGCCTCCAATCCTATTCCAAACGATCCAAGCCTATAGCTTTTCAACATGTTCATCTATATTTCTTTCCTCATGTACTATCTGCGATTTGTTGTGGTGCCAATCATCATTGACTGCTGCAAATTCCTAAGAATCCCATAAACTCGTGATTCTGTATCATTATTAGGCTCCTTTCTATTCCAATGACTCCTGTAAAACATTTCCATAATGCAGAACAGATTAATAACGGTCGTTGTTGGGTAAGGATCGTGGATTCATTAATTATGGGAAAATGTTTTCAAGTAGAGTATTGGATTTACCCATTGTGATCGCACTGGCAAAGATGACACCGGAGAGGATAAATACAATAAGCGAAGCTCTTCCCAGAACTGTAATCATCTTTCTCACCAAAAACTGTCCCCAGAAACCAGCGAAGACTGACACTGTCATGAGGTAAAGTGCTGCAAGAAGACATCATATCCAAAGATCACACACACACTTCATATTGCATCGCGTTGGAGAATTCTTTTTCTGTTTTGTTAAAAAGATGATTAAAAGCTATACCATATGGTATGGGAAATCTATTCAGCAAATAGAACTCCACCACAGACAAGGATGATGAGAACATCATAACAAATGTTGCTGTTGCACTAGCTACCTGTTGAACAGAACAAAGGTTTCATTCTTCAGGGAAATTTGTCTTCTTGACAGGAAGGATGGAAACAAGAACGATAAGCTTGACGATTCTTATTCTGTCAAACAATGGTAATGACAACTATACCTGTGGGATGACTCCTATTTCAAGGAGAAGAGGACCCAATATGAATCCGCCACCAGATCCAAGTAGGCCACCAACAGTCCCTCCAAGAATGCCACAAAGTGCACAGAATGCAATGTGCATTGCAGTCCAGTCAATTGAAGCCTCACAAATTGATTCTGTATTGCCTACGCTAATCCTCTTAATATGTTCTTTGTATAATTTAATGGCTTCATATCCAAACACTGCAAGTGCGATCGGTAGCTGCAACAGACAACCCAAGTTATGAGGACCAAAATTTATTAACTTGGCAAGTATTAGAAAAATGAAGAAGATCCCACTAGAAAAGAGAGCAATCAAATTCCTATTGTTGGTACCTGCAAACAGAAAAGGACCCAATACCACGTACTGCAAACTGCTACGTCGTTCTGCAAAGCAGGTAGGAATAAGAAGAATGATCTATGTAATTTGTTCAAAGCCAAAGCAAATGGAAGAGAACCTGTCTCAACTTGCCTTGATGATTTGCAGGAGAAGGAAAAGAACCCAAACAAGTATTAGCATCAAAAGGTTCTTCCATCTGAGGTTTAAGCGCATTATTTGCTGAAGAAATAAAAAAAAGGACTCAGTTAACCTCACAAGTGAGGATGGTAACTGCAGAAGTTATATCAGTTGGTTCGTAGAATCACCATTGCTGTTTTCTTTTCTTGTGGAATCAATGGCTCATATTCTGTGTTAATGAGTACTGCACATCTCAACAATAAAATGAATTAGAAACTGTCCAAGCTCAAGATACAGTAAATGAAACTTCCATACAAAATAGCTTATATGTGAGAGTCTTACGTTCATCGTGGGACTTCACCAAAGTTTCTTCTTGCCGGGCCACTTGTTTCTGCGTATTTTTGACATTGAAATTTCCAGAATAGTTGAGTATAACACAGTTCCAATTATATGTCCAAGTCAATGAAGCAGCAAATTATTACCTTTAGAATTGACTCCTCCTTCCACATTTCAATTCCCTTACAAAAGGATCTAGAAGATGTTCCTGGTCACAGATCTTCATCAGCATAAACATGGCAATCACTAAATAGCAATATTTACAGAGAAAGAACCTGCTGAGACAGTACCTAGAAAGAGAATTATGATGAGGACAGTGATTAGCCAGTAGGGGAAGACAACACTCAAAGCAACCCCAATGGTGATGCCAAGCATTAGCATGGGCTGGAATAAAAGAGCCAAGTCATAGTCTATAATGGGCACTTCCTTTGTTGGATGGGGCACTCTTAGGTTGTACCAAACTGATGAAGCTGACGCTCCCATTATCATACCTGCACCAATTGAATACACTCATCATCAAGTCGACAAGTAATACTCTTTTAACGAAAAACTCCGATATCTGAGTTGAGCTATTATGTGCCCAAGTTGTAAACGCCAAGGTCATGTCTAAAAGCTAGAAAGAAAATTATAAGAAACATTATCAACGAAAATTCTAGTCGGCAGACACAAAATAAATCATAAGAACAATCTCCTGCTCTATCGAGATGACAGATTCAAGAGAAGTGTTGGACAGAAGACTGTATTATAAAATAAACGAACAAAACGAAAACCAAAAAGCTAACGAATGATTACTGAAAATACATTTGGAAATAGCAGCAGCAGACTTGGTATCGAATCCAACAATCAAAGTGAGCATAGGAACGAAAATGCCTCCGCCTCCAACACCGCCAACGGTTCCACATGCCGATCCCAGAAATCCTATCACAGTCGCCAACACTGCCCTCCAACTAAACGCCAATTTCTGCAACACCAAGAACACCATCAAGATTCTTCCTTGCACATGAACTAGACATACAAAGCATCAGTGAAACGACAAAAAAAAAAAGGCCACTAACGATCAAACCGAACCAAACAAAAGAGGAAGGGAAAGACGTACTGGCCAGACTCTTTCGGCGGTGGACACACGTAAGGAGTTGGAAAGATTGGAGTTGTAAGGCAGGGCATTGCTGTTGGGCTCCGCGATGAAGACAACGGAGAGAACGGCCACAGAAAAACTGCCCAGCAGATAAAGAACCAATCTTTTTGTGGCCATTAAGCCTCCAGAGTTGTTTAAGTTAAAAAACAAGGAGATACCCGAGAACAACAACAGAACCAAAAACGTCTTGCCTCCTAGAATTATTTGTTTTCCTTCTCTAACACGACCCTGTTTGGTGGTTCGGAGCTCACCAAGATTATATGTAGACACAAACACAATAATGAAAGAAAAGACAAAAACCTGAGCAGGGAAGGGAAGGACCTTGTTGTCGTTTTTATAGTCAATGAATGGTCACCCCCAGTTTACCTTTTCAATGTCCTGTAACTTTACGGCATTACTACTAAATATTTTTTAAAAGGGAATAACTGAACGGTGGATTATGCGGTCTAATTTGCGTAATTTCATTATAAATCTATATATTTATGGTTTTTTTTATATATATATTTCTCATTAAAAAACACCAAAGCATTCTAATTTAGTCAAACAAGAAGTTCCCCATTTATTGTATGCTCAATCTTCACATTAAGAGGCATAGATTTTATCTTAAATTATATATACCAATATCACATTTTTTTACCATTTTAATAATAGTATTAATATTTGCAATAAGTTTAAGGCTTAAAAGATTCAATTCATATTACACTGTCATAAAATTGATTAAAATTAAATAAAATTAAAGAACACGAAATATAATTGAAAATACTGTCCTTACTTATTAAAGAATTTAAAGTTTAATTGAAAATATATTGTTAAATGAAAATTAATTTATTTATTTTAGTTTATAAAATTTATTAATTTAAAAAATTGATTGATTAATTAATAAAATGATCGATTTTTAACAAGAGTTATTAAAGTAAATTGAACAAGAAAGTTAAAAATTAAACCAAAAATTAGATGATTAAAATTTTTACATTTAAATCGATTAAATTTTTGATCATTAAATAATAAAATTTTGGTAATATTTTACTAATAAAACTAGTCACTTTAAACTTAAAACTTCCACAAGTGCGAAATTTCAGGAGTAATATATTAACAAAAATATTCATAGTAGTGGACAATGTATTTAATATCGTACCGTTTCGGAAAATCGGTACCGAAACTGTCGAAAATATTTCGGGCCGAAAATTCGGTGGGTATCGGCCGATTTTGGTCGGTACCGGCCGGTACCGTCATTACCGCAAATTTCGGGATCGTTCTGCAAGAAAAAAATTATGTAGGGACCAATTTGCAAATTAAAAAATTTCAACCCTAAATTAATTAACCTACCCGGTCCCCGCTCCGACTCGACTCTCACCTCACTCTCTCATCGTCTTCTTCTCTCCACGCCGACGCTCCCTCTCTCTTCGTCTCTGACTTCCGTCGGCCTGCCTGGCCGCCTACCTCGCCTCTGGCCTGCCTCGCCTGGCCTCCGGCCTTCAACTTTCGTCCACGCCCGAAGACGTCCGCTGCACACCTTCTTCGTCTCACCGTGACCACACACCGCACGCCGTCTTCTCCTCCTCGCGCACACCGTCCGGCCTTCTCGCGCATACCACACATCGTCTTCTCTCCGTCTTCGTCCTCCTCGCGCTCACCATCCGGCGTTCTCCACCGCAGTACCACACACCATCAGGCATTCCGGCCTTCTCCTTCGTCCATCGGTGAAGACCGATTGATATTTAAATTTTGTTTAATTTTTCATGACATTTTGATTGTTTGATTGTGTTGGTTGTTGATTATGGTAGATTTGAGGTGAAAAAATGGTATTATTGTGTTGGATTTGGGGAAAGTTTGGTAGTGGCTTTCGGTGGAGAGTGGCACTATCACCGAATGGATTTGGGCAAAAATAGGGAAGTAGATTTCGGTTGTATTGAAAATTGTCAGGGTTTGGAGATGTTGTTTTCAGTAAGAGTTAGTAATTTTTGTGATGTGTTTTGTGAGTTATTAAATTTAATCCGAAAGTAGAAGATTGAAATTGGATTTTGGAAATAAATTTTAGCAAATTGTATTATGGATTATTTTGTAATTTTTAAAAAATTTAGGGACTATTTTATAAATTTTAAAATATCCCAAAGCAGTATTCGATGTAAATGGATTAGAATCTGATTTAGATTCAGGTTTCAATTCGGTGTCGAGTTAGATGCAGATTCATAACATTGGTAGTGGAGGAGTAATTAAAGAAAATAAATGACCTTAATCAAATTTGATTTTGCATTCTTTGGAGAGATGAGATGCCCCAAGGGGTGGAATCGGGAATCTAAACATCGTGTACGGTGATTGCCAAATGCTCTACAAGCGTCCTCTGACTCGCCAGCCTATCCAAATTTCGAAAATCTTTTCATGACAAAGACCAATGGACCCATTTATGAATATGGCTAAAAACCTGTTAATGGACGGCACGACACTCGTTCAAGATGATGGATTTGTTACTTCCATTTTAGTGAGTCCACGATAAAATAAATACGTGAAAGTGACGACGTTAGCGACGGCAACGGACTTGAAGGCTTCATTCAGAATTTCAAATAGTGCGTGATGTTATCTGCAGAATTTTGAGACGTTTTTATCGACTTCTCGCTTACCTGATTTATGGGCTTATGCAGGATAGAGTTGGAAGTTAATTTGTTCGTGGTACATCAGCTCCTTTTTTTGACGGATACCTGTTTTCAATCTCTCAACTCTATAATTATAGGTATCTTAAAGTTGTTCATTAAGAACTGATCTGTTGTTCATCGATACGTCTATTAATAGAGCAACAGATGCGTTAACTGGGTTGCTACTCAGACTGTCCATTCCAACATTAGAATCACCTATTTTGACACTACACTCACAAGGTACCACTGCATTCTATTAGAGGATCTGTCGGAGATCTGTCTCTCTAGACTTGTCTTGTAATTTTGTTTTTTATTTTCCTTTATAAAAAAAAAAAAGAAAGATGTGAAATGCTTTAACTGACATTAACTTTTTGAAGGCAGATATCTGTGGCCTAGTACATCAAATTTGGAAGGTACAGTTGTAACATGTGCGTCGAGAAGGAAATTGGTATACCGATCGACTAACCTCTCTCACAGTGTTATTTAGTTCATGTTTGCATATGCTTCATGATCCTCCAATAATTGTCATAGAATTACTACACCGAAACAAACAAGGCGCTATATATCATAGAATGTTTTTTTTGATTGTTTTTGATTCTCTCTCCCTTACTTAGGGGAAAAAAAAAAGACGTGAAATACGGACCTAAAGAAAAGGAGAAAAAAGGTTGTTGTTGATATGGAATCGTATGGTCAAAAGGTTAAATATAAATGTAATAATAGATTATCAAAGGAGTTGTTTTAAAATTAAAAAATAAAATAATACACAAGTTGAAGTTTAAGTGTTCAAACCTAAAATCTAATTTTCAGAAATACCAAACAAAAGCTAATTTCTCGACTTGTTAGATTATGTCTTACTTGTTATAATAATTACTTTAAATTGCTAGAGTAAAATGATTATTTCTACCCAAAATATAGCTACGGTTAAGCATTATGTGTCATGGCGATGCCTGAAATGCACTTAAATGCTAACAACTACTACTACAAGGGAAATGATAAATAACGACGGAACAATACCGATGGAATGTAAACCGTTGGAAATAACGACCGAAAAAACATAAACGTCGCAGATATTGGTAGTGCATGAAACTTTTTCCGACCGAAAACTATTCAGTCGGTGAATTTGGTCAAATGTTTTCCGACGCGTAATTTCCGTCGGTAAAGACATCGGTGAAATACGCGCCATTCACTTAAGTTTAAAGACGTTGTTTTGGTGTTAATTTAGGGCTGTGTCTGCCTTCTTCTTCCTCTTCCCGCAGACGCAGCCTTCCTTCCTCTCTCTTCCTCTCGATTCTTCGATCCGTCTTCTTCCTCGTTGCTGGCCACCGCTTGCTCTTCCGCCGGTCGCCGGTTGCTGCTCGTCGTTCGCCGCACGCCAACGTCGCTCCTCCTCCTCCTCTCCGACAGCTTCGTAAGTCATGCTCCCTCCCCTCTTTAATTTCTCCGATGTTTGTCAACGGGAATGTTGAAGCTTTTTTAGTTTTTATATGGAAATTATTCCTGTAATTATATGTACATTACTTCTCTTATATACATCTGTAAATTAAATGTAAATTTTTGTTGTAATTATATGTAAATTATTGGTGTTATATGAATCATAAATTATATGTAAATTATATGTAAATTGTTCTTTGTAACTTTATGTAAATTATTGCTTTTATATGCATGTGTAAATTATATGTAAATTATTGTTGTAATTATATGAAAATTATTGGTCTTCTATGCATCTGTAAAATATATGTAAATTATTTACATTATTATTGCTCTTATATGCATATGTAAATTAAATGTAAATTATTGCTCTTCAAATGCTTTTAAAAAAATGAAAGATTTGAATAAGAAAATTAAGAATTTGTGTACTACATTGCCAAAACTTTCTTTAGTTTTTGATGATGATGATTTAATTCTTAAAACTAATACTTCGATTATGTATGGAGTGAGTATTAAAAAGATGAATTATGATGATTCTAATATAAAAAGATATATCAAATATGATTTTTTATGTAAAATATTAGTAAAATGAGTTTAACCATAAAGGCCCTTTTCAATTAAATTCAAACTATTACTTTCTTATAAAACAAAGTTAGTGTGTACCACATCTTATGCATGTTAAATATAATGTTTTTGTCAAACATTTATTTATAAAAATTCTTACTATTAACACTTAGTTACAATTGGAAAAAGAACTTTCAATACAATACATGTATATTAAATCATAATCCAAACAAAATTGTTTCTATTAACAAGTAATATAAAGTTTCTTATTTAATTCAATTTTAAGATTAGAGATGTATTATCATATAAAAGTTTTAAAGTCATGTTATAGACTATTAACTATTTTGTTAGAATAAATATCAATAAAAATTCATTACATAAAATCTCAAAAGTAATATAATATTCTAGAGTTAAATTATAATCAATAGAAATGCTAATGAAAATAAAACTAAGTTATTAATATGAAGGAATTATACAAGTCTAAGATAAAATATAATTTTAAGTCACTAAGAATTAAAAGTGAAGATATGATAATGTCCATATACTTTCAAGTAATTTACATTAACAAATTTTAATGAAAAACATTTCACGATTCATTTGTTAAATTTTGTAAATTATTATTGTTTTCTATATTGCTTATATGAAGAGATACTACAAATTTATACCTAGTTGAAGAAGAAGAAAATATATATAATATAAAAACAAAGGAAAGCTAAATTTAGTATAGTTGAGATGTTTATCACTAAAATATGGGGAATATTTTGCACATGTTATCAGTGCCCAATCCCCAACCAATAATTCTACTAAAACATCTAAGGGACATATAGCTAGTATAGGCCTATGTAATTGGTGGTTAATGATTAAATAAATTGATTGATTGATAATTACAATTTTAACATTAAAACACAAAATGTGCTTACAATATACCAATCTTTTTTTAGGTATTAAAAAATGGGAATCAAATTAAATGTGAATTCTATAGTTAGAATATTGTTAAATTGTTTTTAGAATAATATGTGATAAATAAAGATAAGTCCAAAATATGTTTTAAAGATTATTCTAATAACTTAAATTATTTTAGAAGCTATTACAATGAGTTAATTTTATTTACATATTAGTAGTTTTTAAATATTCTACACCTTCTAAATAATTATTTATTTTCTAATAGATATAATCTAAGACTATAAAAGAGAAGGAATCTAACATCAATATAAATTACATAGGTTTGTAACTAAGGAAAACATGAAGAGGGGTTTGGATAGTTTGTAAAAGATTAAAGTAAAGTTGAAGAATTGTAGTTATAAAATATAACCAGTGTGAAAATCGAAAACAAAACATTGTTAGTCTTTTGTTATATGCACTAGAGTTCTATATATAACCAACACAAGACTCGTGTTTGATTCACGCATTGAAAGTTCTAAAACAAAATTAGTATTGATATTGGCTAAGATAAGTGACATATATGTACTTTAATTAGTTAGAGTTTTATTATTTTAAAGACATTATATTCTTTTAGGACTAGTATTTGATTAGTTTTAATTTTCAAGCTTATGTCTAAATAGGGATTTATCATTTTAAAAGTCATTTGTTTCTAATTATAATCTATTAACATTGTCATTTCCTTATAGGAGTCTAGTTCTAAGGATTTCCATATTTTAGGGTTTTATGCCTATATAAGGTCGTGTCATTAATGTAATTTATATATTGTCATTATTATTATTTAATAATAACCTTTGGATAGTTTTGTTCATCCTTATTCACAGAGAAATCCTTAATTTAAGTCCTATGTTAACTATAGTTCTTAAGTAGCTTGCTAGTAGCAATCAACCTTAGAATCTTATCACTCACAAATCTCATCTTTTATATAATATGGCAATTCATATCCTTATTTATGAATTTTTGTGTTATATAAGTCCTATTAGTAAAGATCATTGCACAATTTAGTATCAGAGCACATGTCTATATTCAGGTTTGTTCTTAGTATGATTGTTTATTTTTTTGTTTCTTTGTTGTTAACATTTAATATTCATTCTTGTTCTCATCAAAGTTTTGTTGAGAATACATTATTCTTAAGTTATGTTCCTTATTTCTTCCATTTAAAGTTAATAAAAAGATTATTTTGGGTTCTTGTTTCATGTTTTCATGATTTTATAAGTTAGTAAAAATTCTTATTTGTGAGTTATCTTGTTTTCCCTATTATTTAATTATTCTTATTTAGTTCAATTTGGTTATATCAAAATCAATTTAATGTTTTTGAGTGTTCTCACTCCTATGCCTCTAGTTGTGTTTTCATTTCTTAATTTTTTTCCCAATTTCCTTCTTTGGGAGTTATTTGACAAAGGGAGAATATTTAAACTATCTTTCTTAGTTTATATCTTTTAGTTTGCAAATAAACTGTAGTCAAGAGTTTTGGATTAGATTTGAGTGAAACTTTGAGAACAACACGTGAAGGAGTGGTTTTTCTAGTAAATTGTTGTGTATGTATATGACTCAAACTTGTAGCAAAAACTTGTTGATAATATAAGAAAGTAAGTAAGAAGGAAATAATGTGAGTAGAGTAGGAGGCCTTCATGAATGTTAAGGCCAATATGATTAACTTGTGAAAAAGTTCGGTTAAGTTTGAAGTAAATTAGAGAAACATAAAACTGTTATAGGTAGACTATAAAAATGTTTAATAAAATTTGCATATTATATGGGATAAAAGTATTAGTATATCAATTGAGGTGAGTGCGTATGCTTTTGTTAGCGATCTCTGGCTCCCGATGAATGAGCTTGGTTGTGAACTTATCATAGCATGTTGCTTTGTGGGTATTATTGACGTCTTGCAATGTGTGAAACTTGACAGCACACATGTTGTACGGAGATTGAATTTGCGATGCCATTACTGGTTGAGATAAATGTGTGTTCCTTTTGCTGGGTGACCCTTATTGTTTAAGGGGGTGTCCAAATTATAGGGGAAATGCTGCCGAAATTTCAATAGGATCTTCGTCGTAGATGATGTTTAAACAAAAACATTAGATCATTTATTTTATTATTTGAAGTGACTTACATTGATGAAAATGATTTAGGCTATTAGTTGATTGTTTAATTTTGTGAGGATGAGAAATGACATGCGTTGAGTATGACATGTTCCTGACTTTGTATTGCAACAATTACACGCTGTGATCAGACGATTGCGGTATAACAGTAATAATGCATACATATATGAACCGTCCTCTATGTTGATTTTGCACGGACCTTAATGAATTTGATCCTTAATTTGATGGATGCTTTGTAAAATAGATTTCTCTTAACTTGTAATATGGACATAATTTTATATGCATATGTGAAATTGTATATGTACAACGAATTGATGAGAATAGGTTAATTATTTGAGGCTGATAAATGTCATTCCTTTAGTATAATATATCATGCCTTGCATAATAGTTATTAGAAAATAAGGTATGAACAAATAATTATGTTGGATTTCATTGCAGCTCAATCATCTTCATCGCCTGTGACATTGTGCATTGGCCGTGTCGTACTTCAGGAACATTTCTCGGCATTTGAATTAAGGTCAGTGCTTATGTTTTAGTTAGTAATATTATCGCTTGATTCATGAAATGGCAATAGAACTTCCCATTGCATGTCCCTGAAAACGGTTATTGATGTCGTGCAATATGTGAAAGTTGACAACACACATGTTGGACGGAGACTGGATTTGCGGTGTGATTATTGGTTGAGATAGAAGTGTGTTTCTTTTGCAGGAGGACCCTTAGTTTTTTAAGGGGGTGTCCGAAATATAGGGGACATACTGCCGAAATTTCAATAGGATCCTCGTCGTAGATGGTGTTTAAAGTAGAACATGAGAGCGTTAGTTTAATTATTTGAGGATGCTAACTGTTTAGCATTGAGTATGATATGTCATGCCTTGCGTAAAATATTTGCAATGAAGGTATGACTGATGTCATTGTTGGGTTTCATTGCAGCTCTATCAGCTTCATCGCCCGTGACATTCTACATTGCCCGTGACAACGTGATCCCGGACCTTTTCTTTGCATTTGAATTAAGGTCAGTGGTTATGCTTTGGTTACTAATTTTATTGCCTGGTTCATATGGTTGTTCCACTGACAAGAAACAATTTGAGCCATATTTGGATGGGTGCTGTGTACAATGAATATCTCTTAACCTGTGATATGGACATAATTTGATATGCTTATGTGTAATTATGTATAAACAACGAGTTGATGAGAATAGTACTTTTGTACAATAACATTCAAGCTTGTATGAATAGTACTTTAGCAATAGTATGAAATTTAATATCCATTGTATATCACATTTTGGTCAACCATAATGTGATTACATATATGTCTATCATCATATATGTTGTGTTCACAGTATAAATATTCCAGTAGCTTAGCTCCGATATGAAACGTCAAAGCCTGATGTTATAACACATGTCTATAATGATTTGGTTTCTGGATATGTGGCAAACATAGATGCCTAACTTTGGATTCGATCTTGTAGAATAACAGTTCTCCAGTTATGAGTTTCAGCGATAGATCTTGGATGTATAGACGTTCAACCGCCGATGGTTTCATTAATCCTGAATTTGTTGAGGGAGTTGATGCGTTCATTCATTATGCATGTTCGCAACCTGCATATATGGATGGGTCAAAGACCAGATGTCCATGTAAAAAATGCAAGCACAAATGTTTCCTTTCAATTGATGAAGTTCAGTTGCATTTGTTGAGAAAAGGGTTTGTTCCAAACTATTTCCAGTGGACCCGACACGGGGAACCCTTGGTTGCTAGAACCTCACGGAGAACTGAAGAACATACGTCAATGAACTTAAATGAGAATGACGTTGAGAATGGATATGGAAGAAATGTTGGTGATCGGCCGGAAAACCCTTACAGGCAAATGGTGCATGATGGACTTGGTCATTCATATGAGCCAACTGGGGAAAATGCTGACGAAGAACCTAACCCTCAGGTAAAACAATTTTTTGACTTACTACAGTCAGCTGACCGCGAATTGTGGCCAAATTGTGAGACAATGACTCAGTTGTCATCAATTGCTCGCATATTGAACATAAAGAGTGAAGGTCATATTTCGGATTGCAGTTTTGATAAAATCCTTGAGTGGTACAACGAATCATTGCCAGTTGATCATACAATGGTTGATAGTTTTTACAACATGAAGAAACTTATTCGTGGTCTTGGTTTACTGTGGAAAAATTGGATTGTTGTCGTCTCGGATGTATCTTTGTATTGGGAGACGATATGAACTTAGACCGATGTAAATTTTGTGGTCAACCAAGGTTTCGATCTAGAAAGCGGTCAACAAGCGAAATTAGTTCCATGGAAGCGGATGTATTATTTTTCACGACTCTTAGATTGCAGAGGCTTTATGCCTCAAGTGACCTACATCCAGATGAGATGGCATCTTGAACACGAACAGGAAGATGGAGTAATGACTCATCCATCGGATGCTTTGGCATGGAAACATTTTAACGACACTCATGTTGATTTTGCGGTTGACGAATGAAATGTTCGGTTGGGATTGTCAGCGGATGGCTTTCAACCGTTTGGTCAATCTGGTCAACAATATTCCTCATGGCCAATTCTCATAACTCCTTATAATTTGCCTCCTTGGATGTGTATGAAAGAGGCATATATGTTCTTATGATGATTGTCCTGGGCCCACAATCCAAGCAAAAATTGATGTGTTCTTAAAGCCATTGATAAGCGAATTGCAATGACTTTGGGACTATGGTGTTCAAACTTATGATGTATCTAAGCAACAAAATTTTGTTTCTGAGCAACTTTGATGTGGACTATTAGTGACTTCCCAGCCTTTGCCATGTTATCGGATGGACAACCATTTGGGAAGTTGGCATGTCCTTATTGTGGCGATGATTCTGATGTCTTTTATCTGCCAAATGGAAGCAAAATGTGTTGGTTTGACAATCACAGGAAATTTCTACCTTTAGATCATCCGTTTAGGCGGAATAAATATAAGTTTAGGAAAAATAGGACGGTAAACACTTGTCCTCATCCTATCAAATCCGGTGAAGAGATTTTGCAAGAGATTGAGGAATTAGGCTTGCTGAAAGTAACAGAATTAGAGGCCGATGAAGTAAATTCAACCATTAGTCAGAACTTTGGTTGGCGCAAATGAAGTATATTTTGGGATTTGCCATATTGGAAAACGAATTTGATTCGTCATAATCTAGATATGATGCACATTGAGAAGAACATATTTGACAACTTGTTCAATACCATTATGAACATTGAAGGGAGGACAAAAGACAATGCAAAATCTCGAGCTGATTTGCAACTTTTTTGTAAAAGGAATGAGTTATATAAAGATCTTTACACTGGTAAATACCCGAAAGCATGTTACACTTTGGACAAGAGACACAAGGAGCTTCTATGTGAATGGTTGAAAAGTCTTAAGTTTCCTGATGGATATGTTTCAAACTTGGCAAGGTGTGTGGATCTAAGGAAGTACAAATTATTTGGGATGAAAAGTCATGATTGTCATGTATTCATGCAAAGGCTTATCCCAATTGCATTCCGGGAGTGTTTACCTTCTAAGGTATGAGAAGCTATAATAGAGTTAAGTTTGTTTTTTAAAAGCTTAACCTCAACTGAAATCAAAATTGGTGAAATGGAAAAACTAGAACATGAAATTCCCGTAATTTTGTGCAAGTTAGAAGGCATTTTTCCTCTAAGCTTCTTTGACTGTATGGAGCATCTACCTGTGTATTTACCACACGAGGCAAAACTTGCCGGTCCAGTTCAATATCGATGGATGTATCCATTTGAGAGGTTAGTAGACAAATATTACTGCAATAACCATTTACAAGCTTTATCAACTACATTCTAATAAGTATTTGGGTTCCTGTAAGTATTTGCATCATTTGAAAAAAAAATGTTAAAAACAAATCTAGAGTTGAAGGTTCCATATGTAATGCCTATTTAGTGGAGGAAGTGAGTACGTTTTGTGGGTATTATTTTGAGCCGCATGTTAACACAAGAGGAAGAAAACTTCCTCGTAATGACGATGGGGGACGAACGAGTCATGCTGATGGAAACTTGTCCATCCTCTCATATTCTGGACGAACATCTGGTCGTGCCACAAGGAGAATGTTAACTGAGGAGGAGATCGAGGCTGCACATGGTTATATTGTATTGAACTGTGAAGAGATTTTGCCTTTCGTGCAGTAAGTTGCACATGAATATTTCTGTATTTACCTTTGTCTCATCTTCATCACTAAAAATAGTCATTCTGTATTTAGATTATACGAGACATTGTTACGGGAGATAATGCCGGGTATGACGCAAGATGCTTTAAATAGGGAAGTTGGAAAGCATTTCCTTCGATGGTTTGAGAGATATGTAAGTTTTCACTAACAATTCATCTTAAATATGTTTTGAAGTTATGTTTTACTTTTTCATGAAACTAAATTCTTTGCGATGCTAAATTGATTTTGGTAGGCTTTAGACAATCCAATCGAGAACAAGATGATTTGTGATCTTGCAAAGGGGCCTCTACGAACTGTTAAATCGTATCCGGTGTATTTCATTAATGGCTACAAATATCATACAGAATGTCATGGACATAACATGTCAACAATAAACAGTGGGGTTTCAATACAGGGTGAAATGATGGATTACTATGGAAAAATTCTTGAAATACTGGAGGTTGAATACCTTGCTTTGCCAGTCAAGCGATGTGTGATATTTAAATGTGACTGGTACGACCCCACTCCAAATGTTGGAGTAAAGGTGCATACACAATACAATTTAGTTGAAATCAATCACCGACGAAGATTGTGTCAATTTGAACCTTTTGTCTTAGCTGTGCAAGCTAAACAGGTTTGTTACATCCCTTTTCCAAGCTTACGACGAGATAAGGCAGATTGGTTAGCGGTTTGCAAAGTTAAACCTAGAGGTGTTTACGAATCACATAGAAGAGGAGAGCATAGTCTTGAAAGTGAGGCGTTTCAGGAAGATCTGACATTTATCAATGCATCTGTTACGTATGACGATACTAAACCTTTGAACGATCCATCAAACAAATTTGCCGATATTTCATCTGGAGAGGATGACGAGGGTCTGAGATCTGACGAGGAGCCGGAATTTGATTCTTATTCATCTGAAGAAGATGATGATTGTAATCTACCATTAAGTTATGATAGCGAATGACTTGTGTTTGTAATTGCATATTTTAAGTTAAATAGTAACGTTATTTTCATTTAATTATATTATGTTTGGTTTTTCATTGCATTTCTTTAGAAAGGTATGTCGACATGGCGATTGGTTCCGGACGGCAACAATTCTTTCCGTTGGGAGGAATGTGGCAAAATTGTCCCATTCCATGGAAGCAAAACTACTTCAAGTCTCGCTCCATCATATAGTACCAAACGTTTGCCTTCGATTGCCGATCTATTACTTGAAGGTTTTTAGTATGATCTGCACGTCGACTCTTTCTGTGTTTTGAACCTATAATAACATTTATTAAAGTTATCAAACATATTCTCATTTCATTATCAATCTTACATGTTTAAACTTCCTTTAAACTCGAAGAGGACATGTATGCAGATAAAGGTGACTGCAATGTCACGCTAGCTTATAACGGAATAGGAAGATCGGGTATTGTCAACTCCTCTACTGTTCCGCAAACCTCGTCTGCACAATCACGTATTCAATAATATACCGTTTTCGTTACTTATATGGTTGGTTAATATCACGGTTTCAACATTTCTTCACTGATTACGTTTTAGGTACATTTGTTCCTGTTAGTAGTTCATCCACCGAAGAAGTCTACCATTATAAGATTGGGCACTCATTCACTGTTTCCTCAACAAGTAAAGATATAGCTGCAATGTTATTGCAAGAATGTGATCAACAACGCAATGCTGGTAGACGAAGTTTCACTGTTTCCATTGGTGCGTTTGAACGTGCGTGAACCCTTCTCGGGAACCCAGACATTGGGGACTCTTTCACCTTTACCAACTCCCATGTTATATGAAATCCTAAAAAATGAATAGATCGATGTGCTTATGTACTACCAGACATGTTTACACTTTACCTTCACGTTCATTTATTGTTGTATCCGTAAGACTTTGTTGAACAGTGCATATTTATATAACTGTTAAGGTTCATTTATGGTTGATAACAATTTATTAACCTTCATATATTGCCATAGTTTCTCCTCTATGTGTTGTGTAGAATATTGCATTCAAATTATTAATTGTACATGTAGAGAATTGTGCGAAATTGAATTTCAGGAAAAGAATGGGACCGAAGAGACAACGTGACGTCATGCCACCGAGGTTTCGAACCATGTTCGGGAGAAATTACAATGAAGGTAGTTCGTCACAATCAGCCGCACCTACTAACTCACCTTCTCCAACTCTGGTGCCGGGAGTTGCAATTGAGGCATCACCGAATGCTTCTCAGCCTACACCATCCCCTTCCCCAACGCATATATCGTCCAACACCAGCGTACCGGATGCAGGAGACGTCCGTCAGTCTGGCGCTGAGGGACCTGATGGAAGAAAGTTTGTTTCTATTGTCAATGACCAGTAAGTGAAATCAAAGCATTTCACAATTTGCTTATTATGAACTTTTACTTTTACCAATATGTACATAGGATAACATCACTTGACATGTTAGGTTGGTTCCGTCTGGACCAATTTCAAGAAATATGACTTCCTTGTTCAAGCAAAGAATTGAACCAGAGGGTTATATGTGGAAAAATTTAGCTGACACCACAAAGCAATTATACTTTCAAGAGTTTGAGGTACACATCATAGTTACCTTCTTGTTACATTTCTTTATATTCATAATGTTCATACAACATTTTAACATTTTGTTATTCTTACTGATCTTATTTCAGAAAGAATTTTACTGGGATTCTTGTTTAGACGCCAGCATGTATAAACAATTGGAAAAGAAAGCACGCATACGTTATCGCGACTTAATTAATCAAATACGCAAGGTTGGTGCACGACCGCGTTATATTTCGGAGGAAATTTGGACTTATTGGAACGAATATTGGACATCACCTGCGGCAATGTCCATATCATAGCGTAATTCAGCCAACAGACGTGGAGGGCCGGGGGGTGCGAGTCTTGCAGTGCATACGGGAGGATCAATTACCCACCACGAGCATGCACATAGACTTGTAAGTATCTACTTTCTCACACCAATTTTACATATATTTTGCTTTGCTTTATTGAACATAGTGATTATGACATAAATGTTTGGTGTCATATATGGCTAGGTGAAGTTGTTTTCATTGTTGAACAGGGGGGAAATATCATATATACAAACGAAACTCTGGCGAAATTTTTTAAAATTCTACTTAACATTTGACAATTTAAGTTATACGTGTAGGAAAAGGCATTGGGCACGAAGCCTACACCTATGCAGGTTTTTGTGCACACCCACACGAAGAAACATGATGGTGTCACCTTCATCAACAGTCGATGTAGAGCAGTGAATGTAAGTGAAATTCACATTTTTTTAATATTTTATTAACATTTATACCTTATTTACTAATGTAAAGATTGTTTCCTAATAGGATCAAATACAAGAAAATATTCAGCGACAATCTCAGGAGGAACAACCAGTGGACGAGGCTCATACATATCTTGATGTCGTGGGTGGTTGGGACCGTCGTGGAAGAATATTCGACTTGGGGTCATATGCAAATACCTGTTATTCGCGCTCTTCCCTTTCTAGTACAGCAGCATCTGCTCGGCCATCGCAATCTCATGATGTATCGGAGCTCCGGGCCATAGTGGACACATTGAGGGAGCAGCTAGTTAATCAAAATGAGCAACTGATTACTCAACATCAGCAGCATATGGAGGACATAGCTAAGGTGCGGGAGGAGATTAGTCTGTAGATGAGAGAACAAAGTGAGCGAGAGATGAGTCGGCAGATTGAGGAGGAGATGAGGATGGAGCTAGAGCGAGTTTCAAAGATGAAAGAGTCATTTGGAGCAGATGGAGCAGTAACTAAGAGGAGAGAGGAGCTGAGCGGCTTACTCGAGATGAGAGCAGAGGTGGCGCAGATGACAGTACAAAGACAAAGACGTGGAGGAGATGGCTAAGTTTAGGCGGAGATGGAAATGTTAAAGAGGGGGGACAGTCAGAGCACCCATGATCACCACGACATTAGCATAATTTTTCATTTGTTTGCAATTAAAAACATAAGAGATTTTTCTTTCTTATTTTTAAATATTGAATTAAATTCTTCATGTTTTATTATTTATTAATTTTCTCATAATTCAAACTATATATACAAATGAACATATTATGAACAACTAATATAACGCAACATTAATAAATAAAGTATACATATAATATAACATTATTATAACAACAACAAAAAAACAAAAAACAAAAGTTTCTGTTATTACCGACGGAAACTTTACCGTCCGTAAGTAAGTTAGATTTTTACCGATGGTAAATTAAACTGTCGGAAAAAGTGGTAGAAGATACCTTCCCCACACCGACGGAAAATATGACCGTAGCAAAATATCTCCGACGGAATATTACTTGCCCGTTCCGTCGATAATTACATACCGACAACAACGTCCCGCCATAAAGTCCGTCGCAAATTTGCGACGAAATATTTTGGTCGGTAGTTTTACCTGCGGTCAGATTAACGACCGATTTTTTTCCCTCCAAATTTCGTCGGTGATTACATTCACCGACGATAATGTTCGCATTTACCAACGGTAATGTCCGTCGGTAATAAACTGATTTGTTGTAGTGTACAGAGATGCTGAAGTCGATATTATTAATGGCCAGGTAATACTGGTCTAAGATATGGAGAACTCACTCAGTAATACGTCAAGTTTCACAAAGAATAACAATTTGGGATCGCTTGCCACATTTGAGCCAATTTTGCTTTTAAGCATAACATTACAGTAAAACTTCTATAAATGAATATTTTTAAGATTTGAAAAATTATTATCTTATACGGAGTTATTAATTTATCGATAAATGAATATTTTATTAATTTATCGATAAATTAATATTTATTAATTATAGAATAATTTTATTTTGTACATTATATTTTCAAATTAAACAATTGATTTTTTCAGTAACTAAGAAAAGAAAAAAATTAATTAATGATGATGTATTGTATCTAAGTTTATTAATCTTGTCAAAATAAGTTTATTAATCTTAAGTTAACGTGATTCAAACTAGAGTGCATGTAGGTACATTAAAATATGAAGTGTTAGAATATGAAATGTTGTGAATTGTTTTTAGTACACAGTTTTATATAGAGTTTATAAATATATACATATACTTTAACTTCATATACCAAAATATAAAAATTCATATATTGTATCTTCTCTTCTATAGCTACTCATTTGAAAGATGTAAAAAAATCTACGCTAACTAATGAGATGAGAAAAGCATTATGTGAGTACAAAAATCAGCATCCCTCTTCAAGTCAAAAAGATTTGCAACAGTGGATTCAACAAAATTTTGACCTCTCTATTAGTTAATCAACAATATCAAATATTCTTAAAAGGTCAGCAGTGTATTTGTCAAAAGAGATAACAAATAACAATGTTAAAAGGCACAAATCAGCAAAATATCCTGAATTAGAAAAAGTATTGTATGAGTGGTTTCTCCAATATCAAGAGAAAGTGAACATGGTTGGAGAAATGATTCAAACTAAAGCAAGAGAGTTTCTACAGAAGATATATGGTGATGCAAATCCAAAATTTAACTTCTCAAGTAGTTGACTAGAACGGTTCAAGGCGAGACATGGGATTAAATTTTATAGAAGGTTTGGTGAAAGCGATTCAGTTGTCATGGAGAATATTGAAGAAGCTGTACCTGAAATTCGAGCTAAATTGGACAAATTTTATTGGAGGGATATCTATAATATGGATGAAACATGCTTATTTTATCATTTGCAAGCAGATCATTCACTAGCTACAAAGCAATTAGAAGGATGGAAAAAGGACAAGGAAAGACTTACTGTTGCTGTTTGTTGCAATGGAGATGGTTTAGATAAAGTACCTCTTTCGATCACTTAAGATTTATTATCGACGCCGTTTTTATTCTAGCATCTTGGAACGCTATGAGATGGGAGCAATAAATCCTGAAAAAAATTAATGTTATGGATGCTATCTATTTTATTAACGCTGCTTGGAATATTGATATGAAGGCCACAACTATTGCAAATTGTTTTCAACATTGCAAAAGTCGATCTGAGGAAGATATGCTTCTAGAAGAAGAAGTTGGTGATGTTAAAGGCATTCAAAGATTAGAGGAAGTTATTTCTAATTTACATTATAGAAATGTCATGAATGTAGAACAGATTCTGAATTATCCTAGTAAAAATGAAGCTTTAATGGAATCATCTACGGATGAAGAAATTATTCAAGGAGTAATGCGTATGGAAGATGATGACAATCAAGATCCAAATCATAATAACGCTATACCACATGTTTCTCTAAAAGAAGTTTTTCTTGCCATAGAGATTTTGAAAAGTTACTTGCTTCAAAATGAGAAAAATGTGTCGAATGTAATTTATACCCTCCAAAAAGTTAAAGATGAAATTGAATTCAGTTCGTATGAAAAGAAGAACCAATTAACTATAGATACATATTTTAGGAAAGCATAAAATTTGAAATAAAAATTGTTTAGGAAGTGTTTTATTTTATGAATTATATATGTAATTTTCATACTTATTTAATGAATTATTATTTTATATTTTCAGTGGGCCTCAAGGATTTTTTTTAAAATTATTATTTTATGCGTTTAGCGAGGTTATTATTTTATCCAATTGGCCCAAGTCGGGACTGGAGAAAATTATCATTTAATCGAAATTATTAACTTATCGAATATTCATTTATCGAGGTTTTACTGTATGTTGTTCCCAAACTCGAGGGAAAAGATATCCATAGATTGAATAGAAATGAAGCACTATAAGAGAACTAAAAAATAGCGACGGAATATTACCGACGGTATGAAAACCGTATGGCAGTATCGAAGAAAATAGTATAGACGTCGGTAATGTTGCTTGGAAATATAACTTTGACGATAGTATAAATTTTTGTCGTTAAATCTTGACGAAAAAGTTTATCGACAGATACTTTCGTCGATAAATCGGTCAGTAAAAATTTATTTTAGTCGTCGTCTTTTAACTCTAACAAAACAACGTCGTTTCGGTTAAAGGGTTTAAACGTTTAAATGATTACCAAAATGATGTCGTATAGGTTTAAAACATCGTTTTGTTAAAGTTTTAAACGTTCAAATGATTAGCAAACCTATACGACGTCTTATTCAAGTTTCACACATTAACCTATACGACGTCATTTTGTTAAAGTTTTAAACGTTTAAATGATTACCAAAACGATGTCGTATTGGTTTGAAACCATACGGCGTCATTTTGTTAAAGTTTTAAACATTTAAATGATTACCAAAATGACATCGTATTGGTTTGAAACCATACGACATCATTTTGTTAAAGTTTTAAACATTTAAATGATAATCAAAACAACATCGTATAGGTTTTAAACCATACGACGTTGTTTTGTTAAAGTTATAAACGTCTAAATGACTACGAAAACGACGTCGAGTCGTTTTGTTAAAGTGTTAAACGTTTAAAACTTTAGCCCAAAAGATGTTGTTTGATTTTTAAACCAAAATGACGTCATTTCGGTTATCATTTAAACCACCCGAAGCCCTCCCCCCAGCCTGTGTCCATTCCCACACCTGCACCTGCTTCTTCCTCCTTCGTCTGCCTCCTTTGTTTGCCATTGCCATCATCTAGAGATGCATTGTTGCCGTCAAGCTGCTGCATTTCTAACGTCGTCTTCTCCATCGCTCCAAACTAAAGGTAGTGTCCTCTTCTCCACCCTCTCCTTTCTCCGATGATGTGTGAATGTTGGGTTGAATTTTTTGGTTCAAATGGAGTTTGTTTGTGGTTTTGGTTGTTAATTTATCAAATTTTATTGATGGTTAATGAATTGGTTGGAGAATGATGAAATTTTTTTTGGTTATTTATATTAAATGAGGGATGAATCTTTGACTGCACACCAAGTGTTTGATAAAATGCACTCGTTTGATAAAAAATTGATTTTAAGGAATTTCAATTATTCCCCTAAGTTTGTTTGGAGATTACTAGGTTTTCTTTAAAATTCTAAAACATTTTTCTCTTGATAATTAAAAGGATTTATATATAAAGCATTTTATACGCAATGCCCTACATGTAGAAGATTATCAAATGATTAAGTGGTTATTTATGTAAATGACGAAGATTAGGTATAATAAAATTACAATAATTTTTGATAAAAATTACAATGATTGTTGGAAAAAATAATTTCATTCATTCTTACTCTTACTCTACTTGACTTGAAAATTTCAACTCTTAAGTGTTTTTATAACTAAAACACACCCTTTTAATAATTAGATTTAAAATAATTTGAAAATTTTCTTAAAATTCTTTTAATATTAAATTAATTTTATTTCAAAACAAGTTTTATCGTGATTAAGAAAAGACTATTGCCTTATGATTGTTAAATAAATGGTTATGTAATTATTGAACTTTTAATTGATTTAAATTACCAAGACAAGTTTACTGTAACATCCCGTCACCGATGGGAAGGTCATATTGGAAAATTGAGGCGGGATAAGATATTACCGCATAATATTGACTGAGCATCTTGTTGACCTCTAATTTTGGAGGCCATGAGTCTTTTGCACATGCACATATAGGTACATGCATTCATGAATTTTCCCGACATTTGATTGTGATATTCATAGGAAATTGTGAATTCGCGAGATAATGAGATTTGACTATGAATTATTGAGAATTTTGGTGTATTTGGGTCTAAAAATTTAATTAGAAATGTTTTAGTATGTTTACCAGCTGTTAGTGACTCCTCGGAACTTTCTGGAAAATTTGAGAGGAAAAAGTCCGGACCGAAAATTCTCCGAGTGGCGGACCGATTGACTGAATAGGATTGAAATAATTGTCTTATGGCAATGGAAAAGTTTGATTTATGATTTTAGAAATTATTATGTGGAGTCATTGAGATGTGGAGATGAATTGGACTGGAAATAAAACTGATTAGAGAAAGAGATTTAAATGTTTTGGGAGGAAAATGAAAAGAGGCTTATTGGTTATATATATATATATGCTCTACGTTTGAAAAGGGAAGAAGGGAAAAAGAAAATGGTTTTCATCTCCTAGGGCATGAATCTTTTCTCCTTCTTCGGTGATTTTGTTTTCCTCCTTCCCGATTCTTGTTTGTTTACTACTCCTTATGCAAAGTCTTGCATGATCCCTAAAGGAAGAGGTTGATGGTGAAAGTTTGGAAGCTAAATCGTGGGGGATACGGCTTAGGGATTTTTCGGAGATTTGAGATTCAAGCTTGATTTGGTAGGTGAATTGGTTTTAACGTTGTTTATTATTGTTGTTAGATGCATCTATGGCATTTATGGTAAAAGATTGAGTAGTTTAGGGTGTTTAATGCTGAGTTCAGAGTGTATTAATGGAGGAAAAATCGATCGGGGACGATGGTGAGACTCGCACGTCGCGACATCTGAAAAAGGGCACGCCGCGGCGAGGAGCAATTTTTGATTGGTTGTATTTTTATTTATGGGGCATAATTTATGGAGTAGACCTCAAATTGAGGTGATATTTGATTCGTTATGAACTAGAGAGCGAGGTCTACAATTGGGGGAAAAGAATGAGAGTTTGAATTTAGATTTTTGTGATCTCAATTAGTGAAAGAAAGCTAAGAAATATGATTGTATTGCATCCTAAGAATTGTTTTGAGTAATTGGGGTATAATGTGAGACTTTGAAAGTAAATTCATCACATCGGGAATTTTAGGAACCGAGCATAGAGGATAACTTTGACTTAGAGAATAGTCTTTGTTCGTGAGATAATACCTAGCTAGTATGATGTGATAGATTGATTGGAAATTAGAATTGAAATTGGAAGTTACGTAATATATTCTTGAATCGAATTGAGCCGATATTGATCAATGGAGTGAAAGTTAGATACTAAGTAAAAGAAAATAGGAATTTGGGAAATGGTACCGGGAAAATCATGAATAGGAATAGTACATCAAATATTCAAGGCATGTGCATTGTTGATTATTTTGACTGTGTATTTTGTAATGAATGGAATTATTTGATTGTTATAGAGGCTCCGATGGATCGATAATCCACGGATCGTGCAGAGACTTCCAGGCAGGTAGCTTGAAAGTTCAGGTGAGTAACTTAGTTGGTTTCTCAGCTTTTATGTGTTTAATTTACATGCATAAATGCCATGTGGAGATAATGGATGGATATATGTGTGTCTGATTTGATTGATTTCGGACCATGGGTGTCTGAAATATTGAATATGTGATATTGAAGTGCTATTGTGTATAAATGACCTTGAATGCATCAATGAGATAAATCGCAAATGTAAATGACTGTAAATGGAAATTGGAACATGTGCATTCATGCATCAAGGCATGATCGATAAAACGATTGTGACCGGAGCGACCAGCGTAATGTCGTGGTATCGCTTGCCTCGAGGTGGTGTATACCCGAGGGCTCTCCCACGCAGTGCTCGGATACCACCGCTCATCAGATCGAGGCATTCAGGCCCAACGTATTCAGAGCCACAGGCTCAACGCATAGTGCCCGTCGCTGGGATTATCAGGGCATATCACGCTCAATGTATATGAGAGCTTTAAGCTCAACGTTAATGAGCTCAGGCGCACGATCACAACAACGTAATAAAATGAAAAGAGTCACATGTGCTTTGCATATCTGTATATGAATAATTTGATATGATTTGTGAAATGATAGCGCATGTGAGTTGTATGATCTTGTGATTTGTAATATGTGGTAATGTATATGTATATGCATGAGTTGGGTGAACCATCGATGATGGTTTCTCACTGAGTTCGCAAACTCACCCAACATTGCAACTATTTTTCAGGAATTGGAGAGTACCCCGTTAGTGAAACGGGAGTATGATTCTGAAAGAGAGTCAGAGTTTGAAAGCGGGATCAGTGTCGCATCTGTAGTTGAGTCTTTCTGATTTGTATGTAAATTTGTAATTTCGCAGATTTATACTGATGTTGTAATGGGCCCAATTTGATTTCGAATAATATGTGTCTGAACTGAATTATGGATGAAATTGTTTCTTGAATGAGAACGTTTTCATATCGCGGGCCCAAACTATTTAATGATGCTTGCACACTCGATCGTTTTAAAAAGATAAAGATGGCTTTTCGGTTTTTTAAATTGTTTGATTGCTCTAGCATACCGCCCTCATGGTCACGCTTCGGATGTCATCGTTGATGTCGAGTTGGTCTCAAGGAGTAGAATGCTACATTTGTGGTATCAGAGCCCAGAAGTACAATCTTACATGGGCATTCTGAAACATGAGTCAAGTTACATGCAGACAGTGACAATTGATCCCCAGTCTAGTATATGAGTCATATGCATGAGTATGTCTCAGTCGTTTAAGCGGTTACAAATAGTGAGGAAAGGAGAATGTGTTGGAGTGTGATAAATGGAAATCATGGATATCGAGGAATCGGAAAAAGGTGTAAGGCTCGATCTGACAGATGAAGAGTTAGTGTATTGTTATTGGTGGTTATATTATGAAATACAATATTAGAGTTATATTGGGTATATCCTTGAATGTGAGATAGAAATAAAGTTATAGCTGTGGATTGGTAGAGGAAAATGAAAATAGAGATTGAAAGTGTATAAAGTGGATGAAAATAAAATGTCCTTTGACCTTGAAAAGTTATAATTGGGTTTGATTTCTGTGACGAGAGATATGAATAATGATTTATGACTTTGAGTCAAATTATGTTAATGAGGAAAAATCTAGAATGATTGCATATCGATGATATTGATTTGAGTGTGAATGTACATGGATATGATGGGATAATGAAAGGATTGAAATGTAAGACAATGAAATTGGTAGACGAAAAAGTTGTTCGGGTTTAGTTGTTTTGCCTATGTGAATGCACACCTGATTATGGGAGCCCCATGGCAAGTGAAGTATTAAACTGCAATTGATGAGTAATGGAAAATTTTCTATATGAGTTAGAATAAGAAATGAAAGTGCGTATAATGATCTATCGGGAGTGAATAGAGATTGTATACAATCCTCACGAGCGAGGACGGGTGCAGAAAGGAAAATTGTTGAGTTCAGATTTTACTGTCACTGTAAGTGTACATCCGATAGTGGGATTACCATCATGAGTGAAATTATTAAGCATAAGTGACTAATTGCGTGAATATGATATAGGAGGTAATCGGTAGCCCTAAGTTCAAGATGAGATAGAGTAAGGCATGAGAATGCTTGTAACGACTAAAGTTCCCATGATCGAGAACTGGTATCAGAAAGAGAAAGGTGATCGAGAATTAAATAGGATTAAAGTGTTCTTAGTAATATAAGCTATTAATGGGTACATTGACGTGAATATATTGTCAGATAAGATGTGATGATTATGATGATGTATGTCAAGACATTAGAGGAAATGAAATTGTTTAAGTGCCCTTCAGAAATTGATCTTCACGATTGATGAGGTTTAATTGATCCGACGATTCGATTGGAGAGAAATCATTGAAAGGATAAATTTGAAATGAAGTATAAGTAGATTGTGGAGTCCTAATTCTAGCAGAGACTCAAGCGCAAGAGATAGAATATGTTACTGAAAAAGTGTGTATTACGTTAATGAGATGACTCTGATTATGTAAGAGAATTACTAAGCATCAAGGAAATAGTAATGTCTGATATGAGAAGAATAAAGGTTCGTGTATATTTTGTGTAATTATGTTTTGAAAGTACGAGGTATGATGATTGTTTATCCAAGCCAAGGAGTGATTTATTGCAAATAAATTGGGTTATGTGGAGAAATCAGGATAAGGAACATGTGTCAGAATGTGAGATGATGAAACTGAGAAAATTATAAGAAATTGTGCTCCTCATTAGAGATGATTGATATTTAAAAGAGTTATATACATCAATTATGTGTATGAGGAGTTTATTGTATTACTATTGAAGAGTAAAGTGTCTCATTTGTAATTAAATTGGAAAGTGACTGTGATCATCGACGGTCGATTAAATACATTTGAAAAGTGAAGGAAATAAATTATTACAGTTGAGGTAATGCAAATCTCATAAGAGTGATTCTTAATCTGATTGAATGAATGGTGGATGAATTAGTATACGAATATGGTATATTGAGAGACTTAATGAAGATATAGGTATTAATGCAATGCAATATTTCAAGGGATATGTGTATTCGGATTTGGAGTTATGCTGAATACATTCTGAGATTGTCAAAGATTTTCTGGTTTTAGAAGTTGACAAAATGTTTGAGGAAAATGTGAATGTTATGAGTGATGATTGTAAAGGAGACAATGGAGAATTTGAAATATATACTGAAGTGTTCTAGTAAAGGTTAAGATTCAATCTATTGAAATTGTATAAAGTGAATTTATGTACCGAGGGACAAGTATAATCTTATGGGCTGTATTATGATTGATGATTTGAAATTGGTTATACTAAGTGTTGCTTTAAAAAGCTTGGAGACATTAATCGTATAGAAATATATTGAAGATGTCCATGAATATGTAAATCGATAACGATTGAGATGTTTCACGAATTGGAATGATTATTGAGTGTTAATAGTCGAGCTAGCAAAGGGGCAAAAAGAATGTATTATTAGTTATCGGAATTTCCAAATCAGTTGTGCATATAAGGAATTGGCAAAGACCAAATTAAGGTGTGTGAAATAGAATCGAAAATAACTCCATTGTTGAGGAAAGTGACATGTATAGTCGATTAAGAGAAAGGTGTGGTATCCACTACAGAAACTGTCAGAGAAAATTTGAGAACCAATCACAGTTGTTTAAAAAAAAATCAAAAGATTGTATGTGTGAATGATTAAATGCATGAATAACCAATAGACTTGACTCTCATAAATAAATGTCAACTAGTATTTTGGGGTTCATAGGGATATGAAATTGATACATAGTCTCGATAGATTGAGAATATAACAATTGTTGTATAGGTGACACTAAATGAGCAGTGTATTATGTTGATGAGTAAAATGAATTTGTAATGGGGATTACGAAATCCAAGTAAAAGAGTAATGATTTAAGTATCGAGGCTATTAGAATCTTATGAGACTAGTGTTTTAATTCTAAGGAGATGTGATCTGACAAGCGATAAATGAAATGCTCCGAAGTGTATTGCCTTGGCCAAAAGGCATAGATGGAGACAAAGGTAAATAGGGAAACTAAATTCGTGATTAAATGACCTCTAAGTGTTATTGATATTGATTGTGGTGTGATTGTGGTGTGATTAGATTGGTAAGACGGTTTAAAACCTAAAAGATGATTCGGATCCAAAATGTTACATAGACAGGATTAGGAAATATTATTAGGATCCGATCTAAGTGTTATTGATATTGAAAGTGATGAATTGAGAATAATTATGAGAATTTGGTAAGGCAAAAAGCGAGTGGTTCACTAATTGTTTTGATTTCAGTTAATTGGCAGGAATTATTCGTGTATCGAAATAAGTGAAAATCGGAGAGGCAATGATCGAAAAGACTCCCCTGCCTTCTTGATTAATCGTATATGAAATTTCGAGGATGAAATTTTTATTAGGAGGGGAGAATTGTAACATCCCGTCACTGATGGGAAGGTCATATTGGAAAATTGAGGTGGGATAGGATATTACCGCATAATATTGACTGAGCATCTTGTTGACCTCTAATTTTGGAGGCTATGAGTCTTTTGCACATGCACATATAGGTACATGCATTCATGAATTTTCCCGGCATTTGATTGTGATATTCATAGGAAATTGTGAATTCGCGAGATAATGAGATTTGACTATGAATTATTGAGAATTTTGGTGTATTTGGGTCTGAAAATTTAATTGGAAATGTTTTAGTATATTTACCAGCTGTTAGTGACTCCTCGGAACTTTCTGGAAATTTTGAGAGGAAAAAGTTCGGACCGGAAATTCTCCGAGTGGCGGACCGATTGACTAAATAGGAACGAAATAATTGTCTTATGGCAATGAAAAAGTTTGATTTATGATTTTAGAAATTATTATGTGGAGTCATTGAGATGTGGAGATGAATTGGACTGGAAATAAAACTGATTAGAGAAAGAGATTTAAATGTTTTGGGAGGAAAATGAAAAGAGGCTTATTCGTTTTATATATATATGCTCTACGTTTGAAAAGGGAAGAAGGGAAAAAGAAAATGGTTTTCTTCTCCTAGGGCATGAATCTTTTCTCCTTCTTCGGTGATTTTGTTTTCCTCCTTCCCGATTCTTGTTTGTTTACTACTCCTTGTGCAAAGTCTTGCATGATCCCTAAAGGAAGAGGTTGATGGTGAAAGTTTGGAAGCTAAATCGTGGAGGATACGACTTAGGGATTTTCGGGAGATTTGAGATTCAAGCTTGATTTGGTAAGTGAATTGGTTTTAATGTTGTTTATTATTGTTGTTAGATGCATCTATGGCATTTATGGTAAAAGATTGAGTAGTTTATGGTGTTTAATGCTGAGTTCAGAGTGTATTAATGGAGGAAAAATCGATCGGGGACGATGGTGAGACTCGCACGTCGCGACGTCTGAAAAAGGGCACACCGCGGCGAGGAGCAATTTTTGATTGGTTGTATTTTTATTTATGGGGCATAATTTATGGCGTAGACCTCAAATTGAGGTGATATTTGATTCGTTATGAACTAGAAAGCGAGGTCTACAATTGGGAGAAAAGAATGAGAGTTTGAATTTAAATTTTTGTGATCTCAATTAGTGAAAGAAAGCTAAGAAATATGATTGTATTGCATCCTAAGAATTGTTTTGAGTAATTGGGGTATAATGTGAGACTTTGAAAGTAAATTCATTGCTACTGGGAATTTTAGGAACTGAGCATAGAGGATAACTTTGACTTAGAGAATAGTGCTATTGACTGTGAGATAATACCCTAGCTAGTATGATGTGATAGATTGACTGGAAATTAGAATTGAAATTGGAAGTTCTGTAATATGTTACTGAATCGAATTGAGTCGATATTGATCAATGGAGTGAAAGTTAGATACTAAGTAAAAGAAAATAGGAATTTGGGAAATGGTACCGGAAAAATCATGAATAGGAATAGTACATCAAATATTCAAGGCATGTGCATTGTTGATTATTTTGACTGTGCATTTTGTAATGAATGGAATTATTTGATTGTTATAGAGGCTCTGATGGATCGATAATCCACGGATCGTGCAGAGACTTCCAGGCAGGTAGCTCGGAAGTTCAGGTGAGTAATCTAGTTGGTTTCTCAGCTTTTATGTGTTTAATTTACATGCATAAATGCCATGCGGAGATAATGGATGGATATATGTGTGTCTGATTTGATTGATTTCGGACCATGGGTGTCTGAAATATTGAATATGTGATATTGAAGTGCTATTGTGTGTAAATGACCTTGAATGCATCAATGAGATAAATCGCAAATGTAAATGACTGTAAATGGAAATTGGAACATGTGCATTCATGCATCAAGGCATGATCAGATAAAGACAGTTGTGACCGGAGCAGCTAACGTAATGTCGTGGTATCGCTTGCTCCCTGAGGTGGTGTATACCCTGAGGGCTCTCCCACGCAGTGCTCGGATACCACTGGCTCACTATATCAGGGCATTCAGGCCCAACGTATTCAGAGCCACAGGCTCAACGCATAGTGCCCGTCACTGGGATTATCAGGGCATATCATGCCCAATGTATATGAGAGCTTTAAGCTCAACGTTTATGAGCTCAGGCGCACGGTCACAACAACGTAATAAAATAAAAAGAGTCACATGTGCATTGCATATCTGTATATGAATAATTGGATATGATTTGTGAAATGATAGCGCATGTGAGTTGTATGATCTTGTGATTTGTAATATGTGGTAATGTATATGTATATGCATGAGTTGGGTGAACCATCGATGATGGTTTCTTACTGAGTTCGCAAACTCACTCAACATTGCAACTATTTTTCAGGAATTGGAGAGTACCCCGTTAGTGAAACGGGAGTATGATTACAGCAAAAGAAAGTCAGAGTTTGAAAGCGGGATCAGTGTCGCATCTGTAGTTGAGTCTTTCTGATTTGTATGTAAATTTGTAATTTCGCAGATTTATACTGATATTGTAATGGGCCCAATTTGATTTCGAATAATATGTGTCTGAACTGAATTATGGATGAAATTGTTTCTTGAATGAGAACGTTTTCATATCGCGGGCCCAAACTATTTAATGATGCTTGCACACTCGATCGTTTTAAAAAGATAAAGATGGCTTTTCGGTTTTTCTTTAAATTGTTTTGACTGCTCTAGCATACCGCCCTCGCGGGTCACGGGCTCGGATGTCATCGTTGATGTCGGGTTCGGGTCTCGCGGGAGTAGGGTGCTACATTTACAGTAATAATTGTTACTCATGCAAGACTATTGCCTTTTGATAGTTATATAAATGGTAATGTAATGATTGAATTTTTAATTAAACCAAGACAAATTTAATTGGCTCACCCTAATTTTGTTGAAACTACATTGGATTGAGTTGTCATTTTAAACTCTAATTATAGTTATGCTTGGTTGATAAATGTTTATAGTTAGGGTTGATTGAAAATTTTCTATGAGAATTTGATTGAATACAACATTGCATCGACTTTGATGATTATGATTAGATCTTACCTTTGTGGAGTATGAATGTTATGGATAATGTGATATGTATGAATGTCTATTGGTGTTTGTATTGATACTTATTGGGTTGATTAGGCCCTCTTAACATGTCATAATATTAACCTTAGTTTGCTTAGATTGTTTTACCGTTTAACATGTGAGAAAATTTAATTGGAGCCGTTGATTGAATTACCCATCCTAGAACTAGAATCATCATAATTAGTATCCTCCTATTCCTCCTCTTCAAATGTGTGCTTTCTAAAGGATTTAGGTCTAGATGACGACTTTAAACTATTTAATTTGGTGTTTAGAACCTTAATTTGGTCTTGAATAGCATTCATAAACAACTTAAGATCAAGTTTTGCATGATCTCCACCATTAATCATAGTTAGATCTGCAAAGAAAAAGTTAATAACAAAAATTGGTTTTTCTCAAAACTCCTAAGTGTCTAGACTTAAGATTAGGTCATTTAATCTTTGGATTTCTCAATGATGTTTCCACAATCTTTGGATTTGTTGATGATGTTTCCACCATTCTTGTGTTTTACTACTCAACTTCCCCTTACAAGTCCTTTAAAAAGAACTCTATCAATGGTCCTCTAAAATAGCAAGCAACAATGGAGTTTATATCTTAGGTTAGTAAAATCAATAAAGAAGAAAAAAAAAGAATTAAACAAAATTAACAAGAAAGAATAAAGTAAGTGAAATTAACAAGAAAGAATGAAAGAAGCAAAAATCAAAGAGAACTTATCAAAGATAAAATAAAATTAAGAATCCTTATAATAAGAAAAGGATTAGAACACTTTATGGTACCTTAGAACAATTTCTAACCATTTTCGTAACATATGATACTAGGCTTTGATGCAGTCTTTTGTTTTTGATTTTTTTATTTTACGTATATATGATGTGAACTAACTTAAAGACATTAGAAAAAATGAATGGAATAACTTTGATTGAAGAAAAACATGCAAAGTGAATTTAAATTGAAAAGAATTATTAAAAGGAAAAATTGGATAAGATGGATGATAAACAACAAAATTGTAAGTGAGAAGAAAGAAGTAAACAAATTCTTAAAGGATAGATAGAACTTCATTTTAAAAGTCAAAGATCTAATACTAAATAATAAGCACCTTAGGTCAGGAACTACTTAAAACTTGAATTACAAGGAATTAAAACCTTAGGATCATTTGGATCGTTACATTATGTAGCTCCTACGAACTCACCTCCTCCCCCTCCCAAACCTATAGCTATATCCCCATCCTCAACTCATATATCATCGAATAACGTTTAATCAGATGGTGGAGACGTCCGTAAGCCTGGAGATCAGGGACCAAACGGAAGAAAATATATAACAATTGATGACACTCTGTAAGTGAAATCAGATTAATGACTACTTGTTTTTAATTAAGTTATAGGTTTATCAATCTTTTCATTTTATCAAATTACTTCTTATATTAATTTGCTTCCATCTGGACCGTGTTCCAGAAATATGACTTCTAAATTTAAAAAACGGATTGATCTTGAGGGTTATGTGTGGAAGAATATCTCTCAGGGAACAAACGAATTTTATTTTCAGGAGTTTGAGGTACAATAAACATTTAGTTTTTTTTTATATTACTTTATATACCCTAATTACATAAATATTATTACATGATATTACTTCAAATTTTTTTCTTCTTGTTTCATAAAAAAATTTTCTGGGATTTTGGTATAGACGCCAGCATAGATAGACTATGAGAGAGGCGAGTTCATATACGTTATCGCGACTTCATTGGTATGATACGCAAGGCTGGTGTACGATCGCATTTTATTTCGAAACAAATATGGAATCGATGGCAGGAGTATTGGAGAAGCCTTGCAGCAATGACAATCTCAGGACATAACTCTACTAACAGACGTGGAAGCCGGGAGGAGAGAGTCTTTCTGTACATATGAGAGGATCAATAACCCACTATGAACATGCGCAAAGACTTGTAAGTATCTAGACTTCACACTTATTTTGTACATGTTTTACTTTGCTATATTATAGATAATGGTAATGATATAAATGTCTGGTGTCATATATGACTGTATTGAGTTTTTTTATTTGTTAAACAGGGGGACATATCATAAAATTAGGGGAAACTCTGCCGAAATATTTATTAAATATAGTTCACATCTAAACATTTAGGTTAAATATGAAGGAAAAGTCTTTGGGTCTTCCTCCTACACCTACTCAGTTGTTTTTGCGTACTCAAACCAAGAAGCATGACGGTATGATATTCGTCAACAGTTGATGTAGAGAACTGAATGTATGTGAACTTAATGCCTTATTATTATTTCTTTTATAATCATTTAGTTTCACGATTATGAATAATCACTTACTAATGTAAACATTGGTTTCTAATAGGACCAAATACAACAAACCATTTAGCGGCAGTCTCAGGAGGAACAACCTGTTGATGAGATTCAGACGTATTTTGATGTTGTTGGTAGTAGAGATCGTCGTGGATAGATATTTGGACTAGGTTCATTTGCGAATACTTGTTATGCGCAATTCTCCATGTCCAGTACAACAGCTTCTACCAGACAACCATAATCGTCGAAAGTTACCGAGCTTCGAGCCATAGTGGATACATTGATGGACCAAATGACTCAACTGAGACAGGAGCTGGAACAGTTGAAGGGAGGCGTAGCACCTGTGAGCACTCTCCATTACCAGGACATTAGGATTGTTGCAGTCATTTGTTTTCAATTATAAAGATATGTTATGTAAACTTTAATATTTTTATTATCACTTAACAAATTTTGAACTTTATATTACCAATCAACTTTTGTTTGAACAAATTTAATATATAAACAAATTAATTTAATATGTAAAGATAATTCACAACTGTTGAAATTATGCATTTTTTATAAGATCATCAAACAAAATTTAATGTCGGGATTTTTTTTTTAAATTCTAACTTTCAATTATCGACGGATTAGAGAAAAACGTCCGAAAACATGTTCAAATATTACCGATAGAATACGGTTATTGTCGAAAAAGTATTTCCATATTACCGACGGAACATTGTATACCATCGGTAAGATGTTCGTTTTATTTACCGATCGTTTCTGTTAATCCGTCGATATATTTATGCCGATATTCTGATGGTTTCTTTATATCCGTCAGTATATTTTACCGACAGAAATGCATTTGATATTCGGTCATTAAAGTTACCTACGTCCTTATTAACAACAGTTTTCTGTTATTTAATTCCGTAGGTAAATATTAATACTGACGGAATACTTAGATTTAGCGACGCTTATGTCCGTCGGTAATTTTCTGATTTCTTGTAGTGAAGGATGATTGAGTAGAAAGTTTGGTGTCGTTTTGGTTTACATTCTTTTTATTTTTCCTCTCCAACTTATCTAAATTCATGTAGGAATACTTTAATCTGAAGTCAATTTCAAATCTTAAGTTCATATTTTACTTATTTCGGTAACTCTCATTTATGAAATGGTTGCAACTAATTAGAACTTGGACTTGGATACCATAGTTATCAAATGGTAGGACACGAGCATAATCCACCATAAACAATTACAAGTAGTTAGAGCTGGTGACCAACTAATTTCTCTTATGATTATGCCCTTGGATAAAAAGACGAATGAAATATACAATACGGTTGCCTTCTTTTTTTGACTACAAGAATGTCTATCTAGTTCCCACCATAATATTCAAAGGTGTCTCAAATAATTATAGTTATATTGGCACCTTTTATGCATTGTTAATTAATTATAATCGTAGCTTTAGTTAGAATATTTATCTAGATCGTTGCACATGTAATACCACTATATGGATAGGGCTTACTTTTTCTGACCAAGTTAACTTCTTGAGAGAAAGAGACTGCCCAATATGGAATCGGATATATGTATATAAACATAATCAATTGCAGATTAATGGGTTATGATTTTTTGTTGACAACATAAACTATTGGCAGCCAAACTTTCTTGTTCGTTCTGAATCTTGTTTAGTAATGATATCAGCGTGTCTTTGTAATCAGTTTTCAAGAAAATGAATGCATCAGTAAGTTTAGATGAAACGAAAGAGGCCAAAAATAAATTATGTGGCTTTGAATTTTTAGTTCCGATGACAGCAACTACTAGCCAGTAAAGAGTAAAATTGTCTATTCTAGTCCATGATAATTGCCATACATGACCAAAAACCCCAATAATACCTGTCAACAGCCCACACACGAGCTAATGCATCCACTTGATCACTATTTGACAAACACAATTACCCAACATGTGAATAATCCTTACACACATTGACTGACTCAACTAAGATTATAATATGCAAGCCAGGTGTTGATACATACGATTGGTCGGACCTGTAGACGACCTATCTGTGATTAACACAATCAAAACGAATCATGCCAAAAAATTACTGGTACTTTGCCCAAGACGTTCTAATCAATGTTACATGTATTGAAGTTGAAGGTAGGTGTCTGTCTATCACCCATCTTTGATGTTTATGCTTTAAATGACACCCACCTCTTTTTCCTGGACTCTGTTCAAATCTCATTGTTCTTCAGTAACACCAAAGTAGCATGAGTTATTGAAAATTATATTTTAGTATTGGCTCACGTAATTGGTACGTAGCGGGATTAATTGTTCTATTGATTCTCCGTCTGGTTACAGTAATCCTTCAATTTCACTCTACTTCTTCGTAAACTAAACCCCAAGGCTACACAAAGTTTTGTTTTTTTGGTTGCTCGTGAAGTATTCTAGGTGGGTCTCAATTATGAGAAAATACCTTTAAACCATCGTCTCAATTATAAGAAAGTACTTTTAAGCTATCTACATTAAGACTAATCTTCATTTGAATCAAATAGATCCTTTGCGAAAAGCAGAATGCTCACCTCAAATTTTAAAACAGTTGCATACAAAGATTGTATTTTATCTCATCATAACTGACGGGGCCTGAATAGTAGATGTAATCAGAAAGATCAATTACTCCAATGATGACATGGACCCATGAAAATGGTATAGTAGTTA
Source organism: Erythroxylum novogranatense (assembly GCA_029891385.1). NCBI lineage: Eukaryota > Viridiplantae > Streptophyta > Magnoliopsida > Malpighiales > Erythroxylaceae > Erythroxylum > Erythroxylum novogranatense. The sequence goes on from CM057232.1 coordinate 103,900,319, forward strand.
CGGACCCATGAAAATACATGGTAGACTTCAATAAAATTCAATTTTAGAGGGTGTTATTCAAGAAATGAACGATAATGGGTTACCCAAATTTCGAGTGAGGCCCAAAGAACATGGGAACCCAATTTACAAACATTTAGGACTGATCCACAAAATGTCAAACATTGATTGTTTTGTTTCGAAAGATAAGGAGACAGAAACACAAGGACATCAGGGAAACCGTCATCACTCCCTCTCATCAGGATCCACTCGCCTTAGCTGCAGGCGAGCAACGCCCTCTTCCTCCATCCGTCCAACGTCGTTGAAAGTTTGACCAGCCATCTGATCCGCTTCCCTCAAAGTTGCCGCCACCGAACCTGGACGCGTTCTTTCAAGTGTTATCCTCACTACCTCCTCCTCCTTGCCGATACCCTTGTCCAACTTCTCATCCCCGTGAAGCCTCAACTCCTCCATTTTTCTCCTTGCTTCCTCCTCCGTCTTACCCAATTTTTCCTGAGTTTTCAAGTAAAAGGTGTAAGTCAATACTTGTTCTATATATGTTGGTCCTCCTTTTCTTGTCATTCTCTTAACTTAAAAAATATAGCAAGTTCTGCTACTTGAGACCAGAATGGGCCTGGTGAGTAAAAGGGGAGTAACCCTAGCTGAAGTCAAGCTCAATCTCGGTGCAAGAAGACAGATATTTCTGAGTATAATGGACTAGGAGTTGATGAAAGACTAACCTTGGTTGCCTCTGCAGTCTCTGCAGCCTTCTCATTAGCTTCTTCTTTCTTACTAATAAATAGATCCATGGCCTTCCTCGCAGCATCTTTAGCACTGTCCTTAAGCTCCCCAAGCTTGCTTACTGCACTATCCTTTCCCTCCTTGGCTTTCTCATTTGTATAATCCTCGGTTTCCTTTGCTTTCTCCGCACTATAATCCTCGTACTCATTAGCTTTCTCCAGTGCAGAATCTTTTGTTTCCTTTGCTTTATCTGCTGCATAGTCCTCGTACTCGCCAACCTTGTTCTTGGTCTCTTCAGCCTTCTGCTTGGCAGACTCCTCGGTCTCCTTTGCTTTCTCCGCCCCATAATCCTTATACTCACCTAGTTTCTCCTTCGTCTCATTCGCCTTCTTAGCGGCGTAATCCTTATACTCCTCTGCCTTAACCCCTCGGCTAATTCTTTTGTCTCTCTAGCCTTCTCAGCTGCGTAATCCGTGTTCTCATTCAGCTTCTCTTTTGCAGCATCTTTCGCCTCTTTTGTCTTATCTGCATACTCCTCCAACTTCCCTTTGGTGGCTTCTTTGGTCTCCTTCGCCTTATCTTTTGCACCTTCTTCCGTTTCTTCCATCTTCTTCACACCTGCATCTGTTGTCCCCTTTGCTTTCGCAGCTGTGTAGTCTTTGTAATTCCTACTCCTATCTTCTGTATAGTCTTTATAGTCTCCGAGCTTCTCACCAGCTTCTTGACCCTTTCCTACTACAGCTTGTTTGGCATGGCCAAACGTATCAGCGACAGCCTTTAGGACAGACCCAACGACGCCCGGTCTTTGTTCTTGCTGCTGCGGACTGTCACTTGACATCTTCGCTCGCTCCTCGTATTCCCTTTCTCGGTTAGCGTCCCTTAGATCATAAGCTGCTTGCCACGCTTCCGCTTCAGCTCTCTCCTCCTTTTCTTTCCTTGACGCCCTTTCTCTTCAACTCCAACAATCAACAAACCCCACACAGACAAAGAAACACTGTGTTTAATTCACTTGAAAGATGATTTCGTGACATCCCAGGTCGTTATTATGTTAAAGAAGAGACAAGATCCTCTTTTCAGTATTACTCTGTCTTATTCTGTCCAATAAAATTTCAACCATTTATTTTGTAGGACTCACGTGGGACTCACGCGTAATTTACATGGGGCCCATATAAATAAATGACTAAGATTCATTGGACAAAATAAGACACCATAATATTGGACAGGAGATTTGGACTCGTTGAAGAAGGGTGAGGGATTTAAGTTAACGTTGAGTGACTTGTAGAGTGTAGTAAGTAGTGAGAGCAGATCACCTGTCCAAGTAACTCTGTCCAATTTATGAAACGGCGTCGGATTTGCTCTCAAATCAACTCTGCTCATTAAAAGACAGAGAGGCACCTGTGGCACCTACCCACAAGCGCTATTTTTTCTTGGGTTCCTAGCGCCAGCCAGCCACTATGTTAACTTGGACAACAACGCCGTTTTTATTAACTCTGTCATGTTATCATTTACAAAGATCTTTTTCATTATTCTTATTATGATTATTATTATGATTTAAATATATTATTATTATTATAATAACTATTAAATATTAATCTGAACATAAACTTATTGTTATTATTATTATTATTATTTTAATTTAATGCTATTAAATATTAATCAACATATACTTATTGTTATTATTATTATTATTATTATTATTTTAATTTAGTGCCATTATTATAATAACTTTTATAATTACTTATTGTTATTATTAAATTTATTATAGAGTAATTATTAAATTAAATATAATTATTATTAAATTGGTTGTTAATAATTTCATAAATCTTTTTGCTATATGTATTATTATTTTGTTAGTATTATAATTTAGTTTTTAATTATTTTAATAACTATTGTTATAATAGAAATTTGTTATAATTAGTAATTTTCTTCTTATTATTATGAATTTTATTATTTCGATCAATTTTATATTCCTTATAATTTTTAATGATTATTATTATTATTTTCCAACTTCAGTGTATATACTTATTATTATAAATCTTATTAATCTTTTATTATATTTATTATCAACATTAGTATTATTATTAATAATTTTGTTATTATTATTAAGTGTATATTTATTTTATTTAGTTATTATTATTATTTACTTAAGGAGTAATTAATTTTTAATTAATTTAATTTCTATCATTATAATGAAATTTGATATAATTCATAATTATCTTCTTATTATTATTAATTTTGTTCCTATTATTATTAAATTTAGTGTTCTAAAACAAGCATATACTTTTTCCTCATTATTATCAAGAACAACATTAATATTAATGACAAAATTAGTCATATAATTTAATATAATCAATAACTAAATATTGTAAAATTTTGATAATTATCAATTTTCTACTTACTATTATTATTATTATTATCTTATAATAATTAAGTGTATTTATTTATTTATTTGTCAGTATTCTCAAATGGCTTTATATAACAAAAATAATCATATATTTTTATCCTTATTATTATTAAAACAAAATTAATAATAATAAGGAATTTAATGATATTATTTAATATAATTAATTAATTAATAAGTTAATAATAATAATAATAATAATAATAGTAAGTAGAACTTATAATAATACATAAAATAATTTCTTAAAAACAAATTATAAGGAAATTATAATTATCATAATTTTATATAATATGTATTTATTAGTAATAAAAAAACTAAATGGTCATTTATAATTAATTAATTTAACTATTTAAAATGGGCTTTAATTATTAATTATCTACTTACTATTATTCTTATTATTAATAAATTTTTATTTATTAATAATATCGGGTTTAATTTATAAATATTTATTTATGGATTTATAATAATAATAATAATAATAATAATAGTTATAATTGTAAAAGTTTTATGATTTAATGTTATTTAATAATTTATAATACTATTAAATGTTATTTAATAATTTATAATATTATTAAATATTATGTTATTTCACTAGGCGAGATCCTCATACTGGTGAAATGGCAAATGGCCATTTGCCATTTGTAAATAATAATAAATATATATTATTTATTTAAATAATATTTAATATTTAATAATATTATGAATTATTAAATAACATTATTTAATAAACTATTAGAGTAATCATAAAATTTTACAATTATAATAATAATAATTATTATTATTATAAATGTTACCCCCAGAATTTTTTTTAATGATAAATCAAGCATGATTAGATTAATGGGATAAATTAATATAGTATTTAATAAAGTTAGCATGAATTAGCATATGTCATTAAATGAGTTAGATGTAGTTAAAAGTGCTAGTTGGGCCTTGGGCCCAAATGAAATGAATAAAGAAGAGAGGATACATATGAAATGGACTTAAATGAAGAAGTGGGCTTGAGTAGTGTGAGTTGTGTTAGTGGGAGAATAAGAAGAAGAAGAGAAGAGTAGATGGGCTTAAAGGCAAATGGGCCTAAGTTAAATGAAAGAAGTATAAAAGGAAATGAAGGAAGTGAGTTAGTAGGAGAAAGAAGAGAGTTTACGAAAATTAAAGGAGGAGAAAGAGAGAAGTCGTGGAAGAGGAAAGAAGGAGGAGAAAAAAGAAGAGCTTTGGCTAGGGTTTGATTTCTAAGAGATCAAGAGGGAGTTGGAAGAAAGTCCAAGAGTTAAAAGTGAAGAGGAAGGCTAGAGCTTCATCTTGAACCAAGAAACTCTTGGTGTTGTTGAAGATTTAAGGTAAGCATTTTGTTTAAATGTGAGATTTTAATTGAGTTTTTGGTTAGAAATACTAAGAATGGAATGGGTATAGTGATTTCCAAGTTGATTTCATGAAAGGTGTAACATGGTTTCTCAATTGAAGTGAGATTTACATGGATTTTTGGTTTTTAATGAAGAGAGAGAAGGAAGAGAAGAGGAACAAGAGTTGTAGCAAGGAAACCAAGGATTTAGTAAGTCTTAAAGGTGGGTTCCATATTTATCTTTATATTTATGAGCAATTAATGCAAGTTGATAAATGATACTAATGAATGTTTGTTACTTGTAAGTGAGTATAAATGATTGCTATAAATGCTTGTGTTAGTTGTGGTTAGATGACATTAATCATGAGTTATGTGTAAATGAAAATAATACATGTTGATGATTTGGTGATGGTTGAGTTGGTATTGAATGAAGTAGCTTAAATGAGTATGAATGCACAATACGACTTATGCATGAAATGTACAATATGAAATATGCATGAAAGATAAAATTTTCAAGAAAACAGTGAATTGGACAAGAACAGTCCAATTTTATTGTTATGCATAATTGTTATGTTATGTGGGTAAGGTATAGTCCCAAGAACCGTCACGTGCACATCGACCATGAAAAGGCTTCGCCCGCCTGCCCGATTGTGGCATAGGATGATCCATTATTTGGACTCCTCAAGATTTGCCCATATAAGCTCATAAAATGAAACTATATGGTTGCCATGAAAATGGACTTACCGAGCCATTTGATGTGTTTCATATGTGATTACATGAAATTGCAAGAATTATGAATGTTTGAATTGTGAGAAATTATTTTATGTATTGATGAAAATTGCATGATGCATGTATTATGATTTCATTGAAAGATTGCTTAATGTGTGAATAACTAAATAGACATGCTTATTATATAAATATAAATGTGTTATTCCATGAATAAAACTCACCCCTCAATTCTCCAGGAAATGAGCAAGATCCCGAGGAGCAAGCTTAAAGGCATTTACTCCAAGAGTTTTCTTTTGGTTTTGTAACTGAAATGATTTTGTAAAACAATGCTTTAGTTGCATTTTGAGAATGATATTGTACTTTGAAGTTTCATGTAATTGGACTTAAAATGCCCACTAAAGCATTGCATGAAATATGACATGATTTGATGGAGATGGAATGAATGAGTTATGATTCAAAAGTGAATTTTAAACCCTAATGTATAATGCTTGATTGTATGACCTTTGATCTTTTGAGATGATGCATGAGATGACATGAATATCATATAGGTAGGTAAATGTTATGAGGTTGGGATTGATGGTCATGCATGTGTAACGAAGGTGAGAATGAGACTTGTGTGAGGTTGATTGTGCAAAGTCTTGTAGATGTGTTAAATTGGTTAGACAATAGAAGTTGGAAGTTGAGAGTTAGGATGGTTGAAAGTTAGCAGGATGCATAAGCCTTATTTATGAGGATAGCTTTGATGGTTGCGTAGGAATCTAGGGTTTGATGGACAAATCAATCAAAATTGATAGGATGATAAAATAAGTTGGATGTTTGGAGTTGTTATGAAGTATTTAGTAGTAGAGTAAGGGAATCTTGCAAGATTTCAAGTGTATTTGGTGTTAGGAATAAGTTAGAAAGCATGGGTGAGGGTTTAAGAGGCTTTGGGAAAAATCTCATCATTCTGGTCATTTCTTCCTCGAGGGCGCGAGATCCATACCTCATGGCGCGACCATAGAAAATCGAGAGCCTCAACTTTCGTTCGTTTCTTCTCATGGTATGAACATAGAAAATCGTAAGAGCCTCAACTTTCATTCGTCTCTTCGCATGGCGAGAGAAGTAAATCCCGGCGCGACCAGTTAGAGTGCGAATTTCATTTTTAGGCCTCTGATATGAGTTGTAGATCAGGATGTGTACATATTGATTGGTATAAAGATGACATCAATCCGACATCTGTAGCAAGAGTTATGACGTTTTTACCAAAGTATGTCAAATATACATCGGGTTATGAATATGAACAATTGTTTTGATCATAACTTCCTCATCAGACCTCCAAATGAAGTGATTTTTGAGCCAAGGATTCATGAGACATGTAGGTACGTCCCCATAAGAATTTGTGTCATTTGGAGTTAAATTGAAAGAGTTGGCATGAACTCAAGTAAAGGGTCAGTCGAGAGAGCGTGATCGAGATATGATCACATGTGGGTATTTTGTCGATATCTTGAGTTATAGAACTCCGATTGAATCGATCCTTGTCTTAAATTAAACAAGAGTCATAAGGCTATGATTTACAAGAGAAACCTAATTTGAAATTAGGGTTAAATGAAATAAACCCTACAAGGCAAGATGATCAAGTTTCATATTTTACGGTTCAAAAGTTGGACTCCGGTAACGGGATCCAACAATAAATCTATAAATAAATATTTATAAATTAAATCCGATATTATTAATAAATAAATAATTTATTAATAATAAGAATAATAGCAAGTAGAGAATTAATAATTAAAGCCCATTTTAAATAGTTAAATTAATTAATTATAAATGGCCATATAATTTATTATTATTACTAATAAATACATATTATATAAAAATTATGATAATTATAAGACACCGTTCTGTCTTACTCTGTCTAACTACAAAACGGTGTCGTTTTTTTTTTAATTTAAACGGACGTGTAACGCCTGTGTTCTTCTCCTCTTGTCCAACCAAGCCGCCAGTTTTTAGACAAAGCTGTTTAGTTAGAGCCACATGTTTCTTGGACAGAAGATGTTTTCCTAACAAAATTTACAAACCTTTCTTAAATGCAAGCAAGCAGGCAAAGCCGGCGTTGGACTTTACAAAAACTTTGTTTTTGGTTTCCTTCTTATACAATATTTTATTGTTTTGTAAATATGAGTTTTTGCTTATTCTTAAAATAAGGTGATAAATATTATACCACTATAATATTTATTAGTATTATTATTATTTCTATTCTTATTCTTATTCTTATTCTTATTATTAAATCTGATTTTTGCTTATTCTTAAAATAATAAGGATAAATATTATACCACTATAATTATTATTAGTATTATTATTATTTCTATTCTTATTCTTATTCTTATTCTTAGTATTAAATTATTATTATTATTATTATTATTATTATTATTATTATTATTATTATTATTATTATTATTATTATTATTATTATTATTATTATTATTATTATTATTATTATTATTATTATTATTATTAAGTAAATAACTTAATTGTGATGTGTTATAATTTTGAAATTATATATGGGTTATTATTATTATAATACTAATATTATATATTGGATATTATCGTTACCATTATTATTATTATTATCATTATTATTATTATTAAATTCCTTTTGGATATTTAAGTTATGTTTATTATTATTATTATTATTAGCATAGTATTATAATTATAATTATAATTATAATATTCATTATGATTATTAAATTTATTATTTTAATTTCTATTATTATTATGAAATTTGTTATAATTAGTAATTTTCTTCTTATTATGATTAACTTTATTATTATTATTAATTTAATTATTCCTTTTATTTTTTATTATAAATCTTATATAATAATAATTTTATTATTAATATTAAATTCCTTATTATTATTATTAAAATGTTTATTATTATTCATAACATTATTAAATTCCTTATTAATATAAAGTGTATTTATTTAATTATTTATTGTTATTGTTATTATTATTATATTTATTATTATTATTCTTATTATACGTAAATTTGTTAACTAATTTTATTTATATTATTATAATTACTGTTAAAGATTGTTATTAAATTTCTTCTGTTTATTATTAAATTTATTGTAGATTATTTATTAAATTTATTATTATTATTATTATTAGATTTCTTATTAATATTAAATATGATTATAATTAAGGACCTGTTTGTTCCCATTTTTATTTCGCTTTTTGTTGTGGTTTTCATAAAAAGAAAAACAAATCGTTAAAACATGTTTGGATGAAGATTGTTGTCGTTTCTTGTTTTTAAAAATAAAAAAACTGCAACAAATTTATAAAAACGTAAAAATAACGTTTTCGTGATTTTTGAAAACAGTTTCTGTAAACTTTTTTCTCCCAAAAACATAACATATTCAACTTTTTTTCTTTTCTATGTCGACTTCGTATTCTGAATCTTCAACACCTTCAAGTTTGTTACGAGCAAAATCAAATCTGTAACTCTCATTACCATTGGTACTTGGATTCAGCTTCTCTTTATCTTTACTTTCTCTCGCCGCGTTACTCAAGAAATCGTAGCTGGAACCTCTCATGATATTCCCACTAACACTCTCTCTACCTCCGTCCACCTTGATTAACACCTCTCGCTGGTCATCGGAACTAGCAGAAGCCATGACGCGATATTCGGCGTCTTTCCAGGATACCCGTCTCTTGTCGAACAAATGCCCCAAATTTTCAAAAAGGTACGTGAAATTTGTCAAAAGAAGGTGGAGCGAGCTGAAGAACGTGTGGGGTGGAAGCGTGTTAGGCTTGTGGGAAGATGTGAAGGGAAACAAATGCTATTTACTCCTTGGATTGAAAACAACAGAGCAGACGCGCGTCGTGGGACAGTGAATAAAGAAATGAAGAGTTGATAAACTTTAATAATAATGGAAAACAACCCCTACTACACTGGTGGTGGGTTTGGTACTACGTTTGTTCGGCAGAATTTAATGCAGCAGCATCATTAGGAGCATTTGTCTTCACACGTAGTCTTCCTATTGCTAAAGGCTAAAGCTTACTCTGCCATCACTTTATTTGTTTTCACATAATTAGCTATTGTTTCTTTTTAAGATAGATACGTTCGTAGTTTCGGTACTAAGTGATGGAATGTGTCACATGCTTATTTGATATTGATTCTATATAATAATTAATTAATTTAAAATATATTATATTATAGTTATTATATATAATAGTATAATTTAAAAACATGATAATAAAATTAAATATATTTTTGTTTTAATTTTAATTATAAATCTTAACCGCATAAAGTTTTGTTTTCAGTTTTTATATTACAGATCTCATCCAAATTTATAATAATAATAATAAAATTTATAATAATAATTAATAATTAATAATTAATAATAATAATAATAAGATAATTAATTTGGTATAATAAAATTAATGATAAAATAATAATATTAATAGTAATAAAAATAATAAGTAGAAATTTTATAACAATAATTAATAATAATAATATTATTATTAACAATAAATAATAATAATAATAATAATAATAATAACAATAAATAAGAATAACTTATTAAATAATAATAAAATTAATCATAATAAAATTAATAATAATAAGAATAACTTAATAATAATAACAATAATAATAATAATAATAATAATAATATTGAGTTTAATAATAAAAAAGTAAGTAGAAATTTTATAATAATTACTATTATTAATTAATAATAATATTATTATTAACAATAAATAATAATAATGATAGTAAGTAGAAATTTTATAACAATAATTAATAATAATTAATAATAATATTATTATTAACAATAATAATAATAATAATAATAATAATAATAATAATAATAATAATAATAATAATAATAATAATAATAATAATAATAATAATAATAATAATAATAATAATAATAATAATAATAATAATAATAATAATAATAATAATAATAATAATAATAATAATAATAGAAATCTCAATTAAACAAGTTTTTATTTTCAGTTTTATGTTACAAATCTCAACCAAACAGGTTTTATTTTTTAAGCAAAAAAGAAACTAAAAACAGAAATGTAAATTAAAACAACAATGTAAAAATGTGTTTGGAACCAAACGAACCCTAATATTACTATTACTATTATTATTATTATTAAGTGTATTTATTTATTTATTTGTCAAGATTTTCAAATGGCTTTATATAACAAAATAATCATATATTTTATCCTTATTATTATTAAGAACAAAATTAATAATAATAAGGAATTTAATGATATTATTTAATATAATTAATTAATTAATATGTTAATAATAATAATAATAATAGTAAGTAGAGCTTATAATAATACATAAAATAATTTCTTAAAAACAAATTATAAGGAAATTATAATTATCATAATTTTATATAATATGTATTTATTAGTAATAATAATAAATTATATGGCCATTTACAATTAATTAATTTAACTATTTAAAATGGGCTTTAATTATTAATTCTCTACTTGCTATTATTCTTATTATTAATAAATTATTTATTTATTAATAATATCGATTTAATTTATAAATATTTATTTATAGATTTATAATAATAATAATAATAATAGTTATAATTGTAAAATTTTATGATTACTTTAATAGTTTATTAAATAATTTTATTTAATAATTTATAATATTATTAAATATTATTTATTATTTAAATAAATAATATATATTTATTATTATTTACAAATGGCCATATTAAATGGCCATTTGCCATTTCACCAGGGCGAGGGATCTCGCCCTGGCAAAATGGCCATATTGCAAATGGCCATTTGCCATTTCACTAGGGCGAGGGATCTCGCCCTGGTGAAATGGCCATAAAATATGGCAACCCTAGTGAAATGGCATAATATTTAATAATATTATAAATTATTAAATAACATTTAATAGTATTATAAATTATTAAATAACATTAAATCATAAAACTTTTACAATTATAACTATTATTATTATTATTATTATAAATCCATAAATAAATATTTATAAATTAAACCCGATATGATTAATAAATAAAAATTTATTAATAATAAGAATAATATTAAGTAGAGAATTAATAATTAAAGCCCATTTTAAATAGTTAAATTAATTAATTATAAATGACTATTTAGTTTTTTATTACTAATAAATACATATTATATAAAAATTATGATAATTATAATTTCCTTATAATTTGTTTTTAAGAAATTATTTTATGTATTATTATAAGTTCTACTTACTATTATTATTATTGGTATTAACTTATTAATTAATTAATTATATTAAATAATATCATTAAATTCCTTATTATTATTAATTTTGTTCTTAATAATAATAAGGATAAAATATATGATTATTTTTGTTATATAAAGCCATTTGAGAATACTTGACAAATAAATAAATAAATACACTTAATTATTATAAGATAATAATAATAATAGTAAGTAGAAAATTGATAATTATCATAATTTTACAATATTTTGTTATTGATTATATTAAATTATATGACTAATTTTGTCATTAATATTAATGTTGTTCTTGATAATAATGAGGAAAAAGTATATGCTCGCTTTTAGAACACTAAATTTAATAATAATAGGAACAAAATTAATAATAATAAGAAGATAATTACTTAATTATATCAAATTTCATTATAATGATAGAAATTAAATTAATTAAAAATTAATTACTCCTTAAGTAAATAATAATAATAACTAAATAAAAATATACACTTAATAATAATAACAAAATTATTAATAATAATACTAATGTTGATAATAAATATAATAAAAGATTAATAAGATTTATAATAATAAGTATATACATCAAGTCGGAAAATAATAATAATAATCATTAAAATTATAAGGAATATAAAATTGATCGAATAATAAAATTCATAATAATAAGAAGAAAATTACTAATTATAACAAATTTCTATTATAACAACAGTTATTAAAATAATTAAAACTAAATTATAATACTAACAAAAATAATAATACATATAACAAAAAGATTTATGAAATTATTAACAACCAATTTAATAATAATTATATTTAATTTAATAATTACTCTATAATAAATTTAATAATAACAATAAGTAATTATAAAATTTATTATAATAATGGCACTAAATTAAAATAATAATAATAATAATAATAACAATATGTATATGTTCGATTAATATTTAATAGCACTAAATTAAAATAATAATAATAATAATAATAATAATAATAATAATAATAACAATAAGTATATGTTCAGATTAATATTTAATAGTTATTATAATAATGAAAATATATTTAAATCATAATAATAATCATAATAAGAATAATGAAAAAGATCTTTGTAAATGATAATATGACAGAGTTAATAAAAACGGCGTTGTTGTCCAAGTTAACATAGTGGTTGGCTGGCGCTAGGCGCCTAAGAAAAAACGGCGTCTGTGGGTGGGTCCCACAGGCGCCTCTCTGTCTTTTAATGAACAGAGTTGATTTGAGAGCAAATCCGAAGCCATTTCATAAATTGGACAGAGTTGGACAGAGTTACTTGGACAGGTGATCTGCTCTCGTAAGTAGTAGGTGTCTTGGACGTCTCCTGTAACGTAGAATATGAGTTTGAGCGATTTGTAATAAGCAGTGGGTGTCTTGCTCGTGTCCTGCCACGTGGAATATGAGTTAACTTTGAGTGATTTGTAATAAGCAGCGGGTGTCTTGCACGTGTCCTGCTACGTCGAATATGACAGATCTTAAAAAATGAATTCGAAATCCATGCATCTTTACATTAGATAAGTTTTTTTTCCGCTTTTAATTTCTTGATTAAAATCACTGTAAAAATATTAGAAATGTAACACCCAAATACCCCCTGGGAGGATATGTGGATGCCACCCAATACAGTACAACATGACAAACACATCAAAACATTTCACACATGCATTTTTTAAAAACCTAAACGGAACCCACATATAATACATCTCAGACTTTCCAGAAACAAATCCAAAGAATATGTACAGGCCCAAATAAACCAAACAAAATACATATTCGAGTGACACAAAAACTCTGACTCCTTTGGCCACTGCGGTTGACTTGTCCCAGTCCTTAATCTCTTTGCTCTGTACCTACACGGGACAAATCCACCATGCTAAGCTTATAGCTTAGTGAGTAATCATTTATCTAATTTAACCAATTTCTTTTCACAATAACGATATAAGCATGCATTCAGAGATTAATACTCGTGCAAAATGTACTTCATAACAGATGTTATCATTAATGACAAAACAAATCAAAAGTCCATAAAATAGAAGTGGGTAACGGACTTATCGAAGATCAAGTCTCGAATCAAGTGTCCATATCGAAGACACCAAGTGTCACGAAGACCTAAGTCTCGACACCGAAGTGTCCATATCAGAAGACACCGAAGTGTCACAGAAGACCGAAGTCTCGACACCGAAGTGTCACAGAAGACCGAAGTCTAGACACCGAAGTGTCACAGAAGACCGAAGTCTCGACACCGAAGTGTCACAGAAGTGCTACAGACCCTTCTAGGCATGCCTATTTACCCACAACTCGGACAGAACAAATCATTCTAGACATTTCATGTGCAATAAATTAGCACTTCCAATAAAATAATCATGCAACAATCGCCTCGGACGTTCATTATCCGGAACAGTACACAATCAGTACAGCACATATGAGCACGCGAACATTCATTGTTCGGATCAGTACACAATTCAGTACAGAAAAAATCATAGTGAGACCGTCTCGGGTCTCTTACTTATTACCGATATACTTACTGAAATGACTTACAGAAATTACCGGTATTACTTACTGAAATTATTGACATGACTGAAAGTCCCGACATCGACCAGACATTTATCAAGACATTCTTGAAAGTCCCGACATCGACCTTAAATTGCCCTTACTATTTATTGCCTCTAAGTCCCGGCAATATCTGGTAGTGGTCGTTCCTCTATAATAGGGAACTCAGATACAAATTATTATTGTGCATAATTACTGTATGATACATGATGCATGTTCATGCAAATTTTCGAGATTCTACTGTTCAAAAATACGCATTACTATTTATCTTAATACAGTCCGAATCAATCCGAAGTGTCATTAAACTAATGTACCTGGAAAATGCCATGAATGCATGCCAAAATGTCAAAGAGATATAACATAAATCGGACTAAATTTGCTTAATATGCTAACCCCTAATTTGGGGTGTTACAAGAAAATGAAATTAAAGAGGAGGGATACATAGGAGATGCAGAATACGAGTTTTCCATTATAACTAGTTTTGTGGCAACAAAACTGTGGGTCAAATGTCGAGAATCAAGCTTCAGGGATGCAAATTAATCCTAATAAGTCTTGGGCTTTTATCCCCTCCCAGGCTCACCGGAGGTTGCGGGCCAGGATCACTTCTATTTTGGATCTCCCTCCATCTCACCGATTGGAAACATATCTTAGTATACCTTTATGTACTCGGAGATTGACAAAGGCAGCCTACGCTAGCATTCTTGACAAGATTTCTTCTCGCTTGGCCGGTTGGCAGAGCAAGCTCTTGAACAAAGTGGGCTGCGCTACTCTGATCCAGGACACCATCACTTCGATTCCTATTTATGCTATGCAGTCCACTTGGCTTCCTCGGGCCATCTGTGATGACATTGATAAAGCAACGCGAGGCTTTTTCTGGGGTCGACCCGGTACCCTCAAAGGGGTACATCTCCTGCCTTGGCATACAGTTACCACCTCGAAGAATTGCGGTGGCTTAGGTGTGAGACAAGCTCGAGATTCCAATACCGCTCTCCTTGGCAAGATGTGTTGGGATATCTGTATGACACGCAACAGCCTTTGGGTGCAGGTCCTCCGGTCTCGTTATTTGATTGGTCGAGACGTCCTGGACAATCATCCTCCACCGTCCGCTTCCACGACTTGGAAGGGCCTTATGAAGGTTATGACTCTCCTGAAAGACGGCTTTGGGTGGAGGATCGGTGATGGGGCTAGCATAAATGTCTGGCATGTTGGCTTTTTGATGGCCCCCTTGCTTTTGTAATTAGTCATGTCCCGGCACATCTCTCGGACCTTCGAGTGGCTGATCTATTGTCCCCATTGTCCGGGTGGAATTTGTCTCCTCTCGAAGGCATTGTTCCCCCCGAACATTGCCACCGCATCTTGGCAATACCCCACTCGCTCTCGAATCATGGCCCGGACCACCTTATCTGGTATGGTAGCAGTCAAGGTGTGTATACAGCTAGGGGCGGGTATGACTACATCACATCAGTTCCATCTGTGGATGGCCCCATAGGTTGGAAATGGATCTGGTCTCTCCAAGCCGCTCAGAAACATAAAGTCTTCTTGTGGCTAGCTGCCTGGAATCGCCTGCTCACAAACGACGTACGATTCACTTGAGGTTTATGTCCATCCCCATTATATGGACGGTGTGGAGCCCATCTGGAAACTGTTCTTCACTTACTCCGGGATTGCACTTATGCCAGGTGTGTATGAGACAACGCTCGCGTCTCCTCGCCCGATGCCTTTTATCGAGAGCAACAAACGCATAGGTGGCTTCTCCTTCATTGTGCCCCACATGATAAGGACGTGAACAACTCATGGTGGTTCATTAATACGTGTTGGGTCATTTGGTGATCCAGAAATAAGTTCATCATTGAGGGTGAGCAAACCTCATGTCTGGCACAACTTCACCAGATCCATTTGCTAGTTAGAGATTCAGAGGCTGCTTTTGTTGATCAGCACCGTGGGCGGCCCCAATCTCAGGGCCCGACTCTGGTTTCTTGGGCCCCTCCCTTTGCTCAATGGTTGAAGCTTAATGTCGATGGCAGTGTCATCAGTAGTTCTGGACAGGCAGGTATTGGTGGGTTGCTTAGGGATTGCCTTGGTAACTGGGTCATGGGTTTCTCTTACTATGTAGGGATCACCACTATCTTAACAGCAGAACTCATGGCCCTCCGATTCGGTCTCGCCTTTGCACGTGATTATCAGTGTGATGGCCTTGTGGTGGAATCTGACTCTGTGGACGCGTTATGCTGCTTAGCCTCCCCCCGGATGTCCTGACATTCCATCCCCTTGCTTGCTTGATATTTGACATTCGATCTCACCTCGCTGCCCTACCGACCTTTACTGTAGTCCATGTTTTTCGTGAAGGTAACCAATGTGCTGATTTTTTAGCTCGCTTGGGCTCGGGTACGGTACTTGGTGAGTGCGTGTGGCCTACTCCTCCACCTGGCTTGCTCTATTTGTTGCGCGCCGATGTTCAGGTCATTGGCTTTCTTCGTACCTTTTGCATCTTCTGTACCAAAAAAATAACCGAGTGGAAGCGTCCGAGACCTGAAAAAGGTCTCATAATCTGACCTTTTGGTCCTTCCTTTATCTGCACCATTGCTCCTCCCTATATATATGGCGATGGCTCGACCTCCAAAGACCACATATGAGACTTCAACACTTGCTGTATATACAATAAAATAATATTAGACTGCAAAATATTAAGAACATTACACTAACAAATATATAGAGAATCATGATTTATGAAAAACATTTTCTCCGTGTATTTCTAGATGCAAAATTATTAATAATATTACCAAGATCAATATTGTTCAACATATCATTCTCAATACATAACATAGCTAAACCATTTAACATTTCTTGTGATATCGATGATTTCAAGTAGGTTTTCAACAATTTTAAATTTGAAAAACTTCTCTTAGATGATATTACAGTCATAGGTATAGTCAATAGAATTCGATAAACAATTGAAACATTTGGATAACAATCTACAACTTCAACAAATTCTAAAATTTCAATGATGACATTAACTCATTTGATAAAGTCATTTGTAATACTTTTAATTCAGAAAAAAGATAATCTAAATCTACATCTGAAACATTATCATGAGAAAATGTCGTCATAAAATTAATGCAATATTATCTTAATTCGTTATCATTCAATGACCCAATCCAAAAATATTATCAAATGTCGTTAATTGCTCAGATATATTCTTTAACGAAGTAAGTGCCATATCCACAACAACTAGAAAGTAATTAACTTTAAAAGAATCTTCAGCTGATTGTATTTCTCCATTATGATTAATTTCATCAAATTGTCTTTTCCTAATAATACAACATCTAGTTAAAAACGTAGACTCTATATTCATCTCAAGCGCAAGACTTTTGACAATATTCATACTAGAGCTAATCCCTTCATCTCTATATTTATCAAAAAAATACCATCACACCTTCTATTTTTTTTATGATAGCATTAATGCACATAGATTTATATTGCAACTTTTTACTTACCATATTAATAACGAATAAAATATCATATCAAATAACCATACTAAGTAAAAACTCAAAACTCTCAAGTACACGAACCAAACTCTCTGCTTCACTCTTTAACTTGGCATCATCACAAGATCTAGATAATTCGATTAAAGCCAATCTTATTTAAGGAGCTTGAAATCTAATAACTTTAACACTTTTTTTTATTCAACTCTCCCAACGAGTGTTGGATAAAAAGAGTGATGATCTAGATCTTGTGATGCTCATTCAAAACACATTTATCATCAAATTATGTACACTTAGTTCATCTCATTCACATACAAATAACATTTCAATATCTCAATCAATTCATCACATCATCGGACCTTCTGTCCAAAAATCAACACAATCAATCAATACAAAAATTTAAACAAAACAAACAATAAAATGAGACTATCTAGGCCTATTCACAGTACGCTCCAAATTAGCATTGACTTTCAAATTCTGGAAACGCCTGAATACAAACACTTAATCTGCACAACCATTTATGCAAGACACACATTACACACTCATTAATAATGGCACAATTATAAGCATTTATTCATGCACAATTGTGTATATGGGTTATATACAATACATGCTCAATGACAATCCTGGATACTTTACCAATTTCATATCTTAAACTCATTTTCATTTCATAACTTAATCGCTCATCAATTATTTGAATCACAACCTCAATCCTTTGGTACTTTGATATCCATAACTCATCCCTAAATCTATCTAATATAAGCCCGTATGTGACTAGTGAGGAAGAAAAACAGAGTATTTATATAATCATTTCTCTAAAATTTTCTGTTCTCATCACATGCACATTTTAGTTGATCTTTCAACTTCAAAAATCATTTCTACAACCTCTTATAACATTTTGATCATCAAATCAGAAAAATCAACATGTACGGCACACTCAAAATCTCCACAGTCAGTTCCCAGCAAATACGAATATCACTATTTCTTAACCATTTTACATTGAACTCACGATGCATGCTTTAGTACATACAAAAATACATAATCATAATAAGCTTACTTGTTTAAAAGCTTCAACATCTGCAATAATCACGTAACCCTAATCCCTTATGCAACCACGTATATATATCAACTTGAAAGTTGACAAAAGGTTCGATTTTTCTTGGGGTAGAAGAAAGAAATATCAAAGTGGAAGTGATGACAAACAGAGAAAAACAAGATTTAACTTTGGTGAAAATTTGATGAAAAACTTTGTGTTTAAGAAAAACTAGGGAAAGAAGCTTCAAGAAGGATAAAGATAAGAACAATAGCTTGTCTTTCAAGGTTATTAAAGCTTAACTTTAAAGTTTGGACACCTATCCATTTCTTAACCACTTATCCATTTCCCTTTATTAAAACTCACTTAAGTATGATTTATACTTAAGTTTATGACTTAATAAAACCACTGTAGTCACAAGTCATAACCCCTTACTCACTTTTTGATTTTTCCCATAAAAATATCATTTCGGGTCAACTTTACATGTTCTTTCTGACCCTAATACTGAAGTTATTTTGCAACACTTTCTTCTAGAATCATATTCTACTATGTCTTATGTCTCCATTGACACCAAAATCATTCAATTTGGTTGGTTAAGTGATTTGAAAGATATGCTTCAAACAATTTCAAACTGCTCTTGTCCAAAACAATACACTAAGCACAACTTCCATCCAGAAATTGGACATCTTAGAGACTAAATTACAATTCAACTTCTCATATGATATATAACCCTATTTCTCTAGTTTACTCCAAATAAAGAATACTCTCATTTGGAATCCTACAAGTCTAAATATAATCAAAACGCTAAAGTGTGTTCAGTAAGATAGTCCTATTTTACTGTTCCAACAGATTCCACAATTTCATTTGATCAAACTTTTTCAATTCGATTTATAATGCTATCAATTTTTTTGTGGAGAGATAGAAAAATGTGTTAGGAATCTATTGGTCTAAGAATCACTTCATTTGGAGGTCGGGTTATGAAGTTAGGGGCAAAAGAATCAACCATGCTTATGTCCTCAGTCACATTGTACCCATCTCGGAACAATTAGCATAACTTTCATTAGAGATTTCAGATTAAGGTTTTCTTTAAATAGTTTCGAAGAAGACTTCTAGATCTACTACTTTCATGTAGACCTTGAAAACAAATTCTATCATTTAGATGGTAAAAAATGGGACTAGATGATAGGATCAGATGAACAATACATCATACGATATGACGTCATCACCAGATGATATGGCATCATCAGACGATACGTCCTCACCAAACGAAGTGTCCCACCAAACGAAGCGTCATCATCAGACGATACGTCCTCACCAGACGAAGGATCCTCACAAGACGATCCGTCCTCATTAGACAATACGTCCTCACCAGACGAGACGTCCTCACCAGACGACATGTCATCACTAGACGAAGCGTCATCACCAGACGATACGTCTTCACTAGATGATACGTCCTCACTAGACGATGCGTCCTCATCAGACGACACGTCATCACCAGACGATACGCCCTATACTCTTGAGCATTTCCACTTATAAGGACCATAACTTTTGACTCTGATATCCAAAAATTTCATACTATATACTGTTGGAAAGCTATAAAGCTAAACTACAATTTTCTACAAGACAACTGTAACATCCCACCCCCTCCTGGAAGGGTAAAATAGTAAAATTGGTATAGGATGAGACTAATAGGGAATATTTAGTACTGTTCATGCATAATAGGATTGATACACAGTATCAATTGTGTACATGGAATTACAAAATGCATTCATGACATTCCTAGAATTGGGCCTAACGGCATTTTATTGTGATTAACGTGGTTAATGGGTTTGGAAAATTATTCGAAGCGCTTAAATTGTTTTCTATTTTACTGGAATTATAAGAATTTTCTGGAATTTTTGGAGAAAATTTTGACCGCAAAATCGCCAGAATCGGTCTAAACATGTTTTGGGGTAGAAAAGCGATTTTGTGATTGAAAAATTATTTGGAGTGCCTGTTACTGTTTTATAATTTTAGGAATTTCATTAATTCTCGAGAAAAATAATTCGGAAAATTCTGACGGATAAATCGCCAATTGGCGAACCGGTCGTTTCTCGGTAGCAAAAATCGCTACCCACTGATACTGTAATATTGGGTATTTTATTTTGGGACTGAAAGTAGGGTCATTGGAGTGAAATGGAGTAAAATTTTGATCTGGATTAATAAATTGATATCTTGACTTTTCTTAAAATAATTGACCAATGGTAAGTTGCCATTAAAAAGGCAACATTTAATGCACTTCTTTTCTCTCTCGGTTATTGCCTTAGAAAAGAAGGAAAGGAGGAATTTTTATGGTTTATATTACTCACCACCGAAAACCTACTCTCATTTCTCTTCTCCATCGATTTTCTTCTCTTTAAGAAATCCTTCCTCCAAATCTTACCAAGCCACTTCCTTTCCTTGATAAACCTACACATGTTGGGGTTAGAAGTGAGTGGAGAAGTGG
The DNA here is from genome assembly GCA_029891385.1 of Erythroxylum novogranatense. Lineage (NCBI taxonomy): Eukaryota > Viridiplantae > Streptophyta > Magnoliopsida > Malpighiales > Erythroxylaceae > Erythroxylum > Erythroxylum novogranatense. The sequence continues at coordinate 103,921,322 of CM057232.1, forward strand.
TTGTGGTAGATAGCAAAGAAAGAATTGAAAGGAATTGAAGATTTGAAAGCTTTATAGGAGGTAAGTGTTAATTGAAGGTTTTAAGCTTTAATTAAGTTGTACATATTGGTTTAATGATGAATTGAATGCCATGGTAGTTAGGAGTCATAAATGGAGCATTTATTATGCTCAGGGATGCATTAAATTGATGACTTATATGGATGGAATTAGTGGGTATAAGGTTAGGTTGAATTATGAATTGAAAATAGTGGTTAGAAGTGGATATGGTTTGATTTTGAATTGTTTATGGATAATTAATTGAGTATCTGAATTGAGGAATTTAATGCGGTAAATTGTTCAGTATTAACCCTAGTATATGTGTGACTGGAGTAAGATTTAATTTGTATTTATTGTGATGTTTAATGATGTGAAAAAGGTATTGGGAGTGGTTGAACTAAGGTTAACCTTAAATCTGGAAAGTTGGAATTATAAGTGATGTTACTGTTTTATTCATAACTTATTGTGTAGAAATGCAAATAAGGTAAGGTTAGTGGCCACTGAAACTTTGGGATGTTGGCTTCAATTTAGTGTGAAATAGGTGTTATTGAATTTCAATGATAGAAGGGTGAATTTTTGAATGGAAAGTTACTGTTCCATTGCCTGTGAACAGTAACCGCAACCATGACATCTGAGTTTTGTTGATTTTTATGAATTAATTGAGATGGAATTAGGGAAAATGATCTTCATGGAAGTTGTAGCATATTGAATTATCTTTCCATTTCTACTGATCTTGCTATTTTTAGAATTGTGTATTGGGAGATATGAATTGATTACTAATGACTGGTTTTGAGCATTTTGGATGAAACCTAGTTTAAGTGTGATTTTGTGAGTTTACTGATTGGAGGCAATTTTAACATTTTAAGTGGACTGAATTGGTGTGAGTGAGCTTCTGAAAAGTTGTAGAGGAAAAGATTACCTTGAAAATGACATATGGTTTGTAATTTTAGAAGTCAGAATTGGGAGTTATGATTTTCAAAACTGACCCTACATTAGGTTATGAGTGGCTGATCATAACAGAAACTTCCATAACAATTTTAAATTGTTAGAGATCGAATTGGATGTTGAGTGCTTCATGAAAATTGAAGTTTGAGATGTTATCTTTACAAGGATATAAAGTTCTGATTTTATTGACTTATATACTGGAAGTTATGCTTCTTGTAATATTACTGCCCAAAGTGAAGGATTTCAGGGACAGTGACATTGAATGAATTAATTGACTGGCTTAGCAATAGAATTTGATTTTGGGTTGTTCATGAAAGTTGTAGAGGACATTGTGAACTTATTGACCATATTTTTGTGGTAATTTATTTCTGAAGAATAAGTGAGTTATGAAATTGTAAATGTACTGCTCTGTGTTGAGGGAAATTGAGTAGGCAGAAGGTTTGATGGATTATTTGACACCCTTAGGGTTGGAATTGATTTTTATGGTTTTCTTGAGAATTGTAGAGCTTTTCATAAGCTTTCCAATGAGGTATAGTGGGCATTTTTCTGATTTGTGTGTTAAAAGTTAGAGTAATTAGAAATTGTAATTTTAATTTGGAAAGAAGGAGGCAAGCGAAGGGCCCTGAGGCGACATGTTGCCTCAGGAGGCGAGAAAGCTCATTGTCTCATGAGGGCGACGTTACGCCTCATGGCGAGTTTTAAAGAGGCTGGTCGCGAGGCGACGCCTCGCCTCGCGATTTGATAAGTAAATCACCCTCATGGCGGCGTCTACGCTTCATGAGGCGTTGCTTATATATATATATATATATTTATTTATTTATTTTATTTTGATTATTATTTTGATATTAAATGGTACAATGGTTCTTTTGTCAATTTCTTTCCGTCGACGTCCGATTGACCTGATTCCGAGACATCGGATTCGTTGAATATTTAATTTCATTTTCGAGAAAACGGAATTTTAGACGGAATTTGACGTAGAATTTCTATCGACGAACATGTAAACACTGTTTTATTTAATTGGGGACCTATAGAGGTCCGAATTGCACCGTCGCGCCTATGGATTTCTAATTTTGATAGAATTTTATTATGGGAAAATATTGAATTAGGACCGGAATTCATGAACATGCATATCTCATCAACATGAGCACAAATTTCATATTTAGTGACTCGTACTTTTCTCGATTCATATAGAGGCCCAATTGGGCGTCGATTGACCGACGTCACGGAGACTTCCGACATTAGCTCGGAAGCAATAGGTGAGTAACCTAGATGGTTTCTCAATTTTTTATGTGTTTAATATTTGCGATTATGCCGTATGGAGATAATGGATGGGTATATGTGTGTTTGACTTTGATTGATTTGGACCATAGGTGTATCAAATATTGGGAATGAGATAACGAAGTGCTACTTGTGTGTGATTGTTTGTGAATGTTTACATTGAGATCTCGGACCAAAGGTCCGAGAAATAGGATTGATATCAAGTGTTAATTATCCGTCTCGTATACGGGATGTATTTGTAAATGCGATATGGTATGGCGCAATAAATTGGAAAATATATGATTGAAATATCGGACCGAAGGTCCGAGGAAATGGAAAATGGCATTGAATGTAAGTGATAGAAATAACTATAAATGAAAATTGGAACATATGCATTCATGCATAAGGACATTATCGATAAAGCGATTGTATTGGAGCGACCACCGTGTCGGGGCATATCACGCCTAACGTATGTGAGCTTTCACTCAACGCACAGACCTCGAGTCCAACGTATTGAGCCTCGTGCTCATGTATCGAGGCTTCAAGCCCAATGTTTGAGCCATCGCTCAACGCAATGTGCCAATTCTTGGGGACGAGCCAAAGCACGGTCACAATAACATAATGAAAATGGAAAGGGTCTCATGTGCATTGCATATATGGTATGATTAACTGTGGATTGTATGATAGGCAATTCGCCTTACATTTGTGAAATGTGATTGTACGTATTATTTGGTATTACTTTTGTAAATCGTGATCGTATGTGATAATTGGTAAAGTGTTTGAACATGCATGAATTGAGTGAACCATCGATGATGGTTTTCACCGAGTTCGCAAAACTCACCCAAAATTTGCATCTATTTTTCAGGTCTGAAGAATACCCGGTTGACACGGAGTATGTCTCTATGAGACGAGTAAAGGTTAGAGGTCGGGATCGGTTCGTATCTGCATTAGTGTCTTAGTAAAATGTATTCGCAATCATCGTATAACAAGGCTTTATATTTTCTTGAGCCATTGTGGTATTAATGTATTCTTGCATTGGTGATTGTACTTATTCTTGGATGACTGTAATAATCTGGCTGGTGTATATTGAACACGGATTTTATTTACTTATCGTATCCGCCGTGTGAACGTGGAGTTAATGGCTCTGAAGAAAAAAAAAAAAAATGTATCTGAATTTTAAATCGATCGATGTAATCGCCACTCTCGTGGGACACGGACTCGGATATCACCAACGATATCGGGTTCGGGTCTTACGGGAGTGGGGTGTTTTAAATCGACTGATGTAGTACGCCACTCTCGTGGGACACGGACTCAGATATCACCAACGATATCGGGTTCGGGTCTTACGGGTGTGGGGTGTTACAACAACTTTGTTAAAATCTGCCTAAATCAATACATTAAATTCATGAAAATTTAGACCAAAGATTTAACTCTCAAGTATTCATTCTCAAAAAATTTCCATACTTTCATTTTCTAAAATCGAACACTTCAAATTTTTATTTCGAGTCCTTCAACTCCATTTTATTTAACTCATTCACTATAACCACAATTCTCAACATATTCCATTACTATTCAATATACCTGGAATGCCAATGAGTGCATGTATAATTATTTTCATGTGTGCAAAAATTCAAATTCACATGCATGTATGCTGACATTTCTCTTAACATGAAATGCAATTTTTTTAAAACTCTCACATTGCTATTTTCTCCATTATTGAAATCTAAATTTTAACCTTTAATATGGGGAAGTGATGTTACAAGCATGACTAGAACTAGTCATTTAGATAGTTGGCCCTTATCACTAATAAACTCTTTAACATTTTCATGTTTAATCAATATGTGATATTCTAACACTCTTTCTCAAGTATAATTGAGATTGAACTTCCAATTTTCACTTGAAATGAATGCAGCGGTAATCGAACTAGGCCCCTGGGACTGGACATCTAGTTGTCACTTGAAATAAATGCAGCGGTAACCGAATAGACATCCAGACGGACAATTAGGAAATTAATAATCCAGATCAAACCTTATCTGATACTATGTTAGAATTTTTAATATGGGCAGAGTATAGTCCCATTAATAAGAATTGGGCTTGAGTTAACCATTGTCAAAATGACTAGTCATTTTGATAGTTGACCTTTACCATTTATAAACTTTTTAATATTTTCATGTTTAATCAATATGAGATACTATAACAATTTTTTTAATATTTTCAATTTTGCAACCTCCTTTTCTATGACATAAGATAAATAAATAATTTATTTTTACTCATTCTTATAATTTTACTTCTTGTTTATTATATACCGGTTGAACCTTTAAACCAATGTTATGAATACCGTACCGAGTTTGGTACCGGATTGAGCTCTGAAGCAGGGCTGTGCAGAGTTAGGTTGATCAGGATACCGCTTTGGAAATTTTTAAATTTATGAAATAGTCCTAAAATTTTAAGAATTGCAAAATAGTCCATATTGTTATATTATCTGATTATCTTGTATATTTTACTAGTTTCTTGTTTACATCAATCATGCTTTCAAAATCTTAATAATAAATAATAATGACAATTATTATGAAATAACAATAATTTTAAATATTTTACATATAAATAATAACCACAATTAATATAAATAAAACAATTATCATCATACAATTATAAAATTAAGAATAATACAAAGTATTTAAAATATTACAATAATACAAAAATATTTTTAAATTTATAAAATTGTCTCTATTTTTTTTAAAATTATAAAATAGTCCATTGTCATATTGTAGATTATTTAATAATTATTAATAAATATAATTAATTTCAAAATATATAAATTTTAATTTAATAATTGAAAATAAATAAAATAAATATTAGTTTATAAGTAATAATTTTAAAATTATTATTTATAAACTAATTTATTAGTATTTATTAATAAATATTATATAAAATGTTAAAATAAATTTTAAAAAATAATTTATTAGTAATAAAATAAAAATAATTTATTGGTAATAAAACTAAAAATAATTTACTTTAAAGTTTTATTTAATTTATAATTATTATTAGTAATAAAATATTTATTATTATTTTAAAACTAAAAAAAAGGGGAAGGAGAGGTAGGAGAGAGGAGGAAAATTTAAAAGTTTGAAAAATTTTGCAAAAACCCTAATTTTTAAAATTTCCAGATCTTGGCATTATTTGACCGATATTTTGAATACCGGCGGTACAACCAAGTACGCCAGAATTGGCCGGTACCGACCGGAATTCATCCCCGGTACCTTTATGTCCGTTCCGGTACCGTTTTCCGGCGATGGAACGTTCACGCGTATCTACGTACGGAACGAACTAAACTCATATCATTGCTTTAAACGTTAAATTTTTCTTTTGACCAGTTTGATGTCCCGTTTTTAAAACATTGTTTGTAATATATGATATTGATGATAATATTATGATAAGAATCAATGTTCAGATAATATTATGATAATATTATAATAATATCTTTTATCTTTATTTTAATATTTGATTCCTTTAAGATTATTTAGAATTTATTACAATTTTGTCATTTCCTATTTTTCCATTTCCAGTAACCAAATAAGTAAAAATAAAAAATAAAGGTGGCATTCATATTCGTAACTCTTTATTACTAGTTACTAAAAAGGACCTAAAGTTATAGAGTGTTATCGAACAAATTTTGAAAATATGAAAGAGAAACGTGTAATCCTCCATTTGATCTCAAATTCTCCTATTCTAAAGGAACTTCAATTGCATTGGCTATCATATAATTGCACCATACTTATTTTTATAAAATTATTTTTCAAATAAAATTAGTACTTTGGAAGTTCATCAATTCCTGAGATGAGCATTACCACTCCTTGTGTATATATGCTTTTAATTTTATTCTTTTCATCTGCTTAATTTACCATGACAAACTGGTCCGTGTGACATGATAAGGAATAAGAGCAGCCTTGCATGAAACTCAACGAGGAAACAGAATCCAAGCTAGGACTGTTATCTACATAACAGGCCAAGCAAATTTCCTACTGTTCAAATGTAAGTGAGCAATATTATAAATTATCCTCTATCATTCCATAACAATCTTCGTATATTACTTAATTTTTATGTAAGAAATTAAACTTATAATTGAATTGATGTTTATAATGTATACTTCAAACAATTCCTACTAAAACGGAACAAATCATAATAGGGTTATTTTCAATATAACCAGAAAAAAAACATTTGTTGAAGATATACATTTATGAATGAAGCAGAATACACAGTTACGAAGCTATGAGATTTGGTCCCGCAGTGAAAATGAAGAAGAAATCTTAAACTTTTGAAAAGAACTATTAATTCCCTCCAAATTGCTTAGAGATACGATTGTTTTTATTTTGGATTACATTCTATCCCATGTTTCAATCTAAGGATATTCTCATAGATTATGAGGTGTGACAAATTTGTTGCAGAAGGACTAGTTCGAAATCCAATTGAATTTTCAAAATGATATTTTGTTGATCTTGATCATATTTTTCTGTTCTAAGTTTACTATAAATACAGACATGCATCCTCATCGTCAGCTACCACCTCTTCAATCTTCACTGTCAACATGCCAATTTCGATCAGAGTTTCTTTGTTTTGTTCTATTGTTTTGTTCTTCAGCTCTCTTTGCTCCGCAATTGAAGTTACTGTTGATAATAGAGCAGTTAACATCGATGGGGAAAGGAAGCTTATATTGTCTGGTGCCATACACTATCCTCGTAGCACTCCTGCAGTAAGTTTTTCTTGTTAACTTCATAGCATGTTTTCGAGCAAATATAATGTCATACATCTTCAATCTCTCATTAATATTATTATTATCACTTTTTAGTTGCTTTTGTTTATATTTAGTACCTGTCTTCGTTCCGTGCAGATGTGGCCGTCGCTTATCCGGAAATCCAAAGAGGGTGGTCTAAATGCCATTGAGACATACGTATTTTGGAACGCTCATGAGCCTCAACGTCGTCAGGTTTGTTTACTTACTCTGACACCTTTTGAGCCCCTGGAGTACTTTTGTCGGTAACATGACTAGGTTTTAATTCCATTTCAACATCATGATTCATGAGACGTATGTTCTTTTGCAAGTTCATTAAAATGAACATGCTTTTTTTTATCTTGTTCTATCAATTCAGTATGACTTCTCCGGAAGCTTGGACCTCGTCAGATTCATCAAAACCATTCATGAGGAACGTCTCTACGCTATTCTTCGGATTGGTCCATATGTCTGTGCAGAATGGACTTATGGGTAATTATTTCTTAAGAAAATCATTCTTCTGTTCAAGTTTTGTTATTTGTGATCGTAATCTTTTGTAAACATGACGTTTAATGTACATTAGAGGCTTGCCGGTCTGGCTGCATAACATACCGAACATTAAATTGAGAACAGATGATCCTGTCTACAAGGTAAAACTATATAGAACAACCTATTTTCAAATTGTAGTACATACTAAGTTGTCTTAAGTTTTAAAACGCTAATGTTCTTTTTTAATTTCCTATGTTGTTGATTAAAAAAATAGAGTGAGATGCAAAATTTCACGACATTGATTGTGCAAAAGATGAAACGTGAGAGACTCTTTGCCTCACAAGGCGGACCTATCATCCTTGCTCAGGTATATACTCTTATCTAATTATGTTAATTATCTCGTCTTATGAAGTTCATTACTGACTGCTTAAAATCTCATGCATGAAGATTGAAAATGAATACGGCAACGTAGAATGGGCGTATGGTTCAGATGGATACAAGTATGTCAACTGGTGTGCTAATCTAGCTGAAGGCTATCATGTTGACATTCCTTGGATCATGTGTCAACAAGACAATGCCCCACCACCCATGGTAATGCAGACCAACCAAGCTCGTGAATGTGCTCTACATATAATTGCACTAGCGAAGGCTTTTCTTTTGATACGAGTATACAGATTAGCCTACATATATTTGCACTAATGAAGACTTTTCTTTCGATACGAGTATACAGATTAGCACCTGCAATGGTTATTACTGTGATCAGTGGAAAAATCCCAAATCTAATACCCCAAAGATGTGGACTGAGAATTGGAGTGGCTGGTTTGTCAAACTTTTCATTGTTTATATATGTTTGAGTCATATTTCATTTCAGCGATCTGTTAAGTATTTTACAAAAATATTTGGAATATTTTACTAAAGAGAAATTCTTATGTTTCAGGTTCAAGAACTGGGGTGCTCAAGATCCGCACAGGACTGCGGAAGATCTTGCTTTTGCTGTTGCAAGGTTTTTCCAGCTTCAAGGCACAGTTCATAACTACTACATGGTTGGACTCTTGAAACCTATAAGTCTGTATTCTGAAATTTGTAGATACATAAGTATAACATCTACTCGGTATTTTTGTTGCTTTTAGTACCATGGGGGTACTAACTTTGGCAGCACAGCAGGAGGTCCATATATCACAACTTCTTACGATTATGACGCACCCCTTGATGAATATGGTAAGGGAAATGTGTTACTGATATGTATTTATAGTACTGGCTTGTATGTTACGTACGATGATTTCAATAATTTCTATATAATCATTAATACAGGGAACCTGAATCAACCCAAGTGGGGACATCTCAAGGATCTTCATCGTTTATTGATATCTATGGAGAGTACTCTTACATATGGTTCAATAAGAAATATTAACTATCCTGAAAATAGACAGGTAACTGTTTCTAAAGCTATTTGAAATTTGGTTTCCTTACTTAAAATCACATTTAATCTAATTGATAATCTCAATTTGCAGATTACAGTCTATTCTCATGAAGGAAAGAGAAGTTGTTTCTTATCAAATCCACACCCTAGCGAAGATTATACCTTTGATTTTGAAGGTGATCAATACCTTGTTCCTGCATGGTCTGTTAGCATTCTTCCTGATTGCTTCACAGAGGCTTATAATACTGCAAAGGTAAATTATCTAGACCACTCCCATTCTTAAAGCTCTTAATTGGTATAAAAGCTATAGTTAGTGTTCAACAAAGCTCCTGTTTTTGGTAGGTTAATGCTCAAACATCAGTAATGGTCAAGAATCCAAATATCATGGATGATGAACAAGAACCATATAGTTTGAAATGGTCTTGGAAGCGCGAGAATATTCTTCAAGCCATGCCACATCATTCTTATGCGTTACAAAGCAATCAGCTCTTGGAGCAAAAGGCTGTCACTAATGGCACTAGTGATTACTTGTGGCTCGTAACGACGTAAATAATATATTTTATTCTACGTCAAATTTATATCGTCTTAATCACAAATCCTCCTCTCTAATAAGTAAATGGACAGGTTTTTATACGACCAGAATAATTCTCTGTGGAACAAGGATCCCAAAAAGAGTCATTTCCTGAGTGTGCACACCAAGGGACATGTCATTCATGCATTCCTTAATGGCAGACATGTTGGTAAGTTGTTATCTTACTTTGCTGATAGCTTTAAAATCATAGAAGACAATGAACTTATCATTTTTTTTCCTTTCCTCTAATGCTTCCGAGTCTGTTCAACTCTATATCAGGATCACAAGCTGCTAAATACAGCCATTACGAATTCACCTTTGAGAAGAAGATTAAATTGAAACCTGGCATAAACAAGTTCAGTTTTGTTAGTGCCACTGTGGGACTTGCTGTAAGTTACATAGTTAAGTTACTTACGTTAGTACTACCTACCTGTCAATCTCAATACTTATGTTCTTGTTTATGGTTAGAACTACGGTGACCACTATGATTTGGTAGAATATGGAATCAAAGGTCCAATTACACTGATGCTGAGGGATAGGACGGGAACTGAGGTGGCGGCCCAGAATCTCACGGGGGTGTGGAATTACAAGATTGGATTGGACGGTGAAGAGAAAGGACTGTCTGCAGGAAATCCTAAGCCATGGACTGTACATTCCCGTCCCGCTAATACACCATTCATTTGGTATAAGGTAATGACGGAGGTAACCTAATTGACACAAGAATCTAGTGACTAGAAGTGATGTAATTATGTGCTGTCTTATGTGCAGACCACTTTCCCAGCTCCTACAGGTGAGGATCCTGTTGTCGTAGACTTGCTTGGTTTGGGCAAAGGCATGGCTTGGGTGAACGGCCACAACATCGGAAGATATTGGCCAAGCTACCTCTCTTCAGAAGATGGTTGTGATTTTGAATGCAACTATCGTGGATCTTATGGAGCTGGAAAATGCAGAACAAATTGTGGGAAGCCTAGTCAAAGATGGTAAGAAAAATCTTGATGGCGGAAGTAATGCATCATCTGCAGTTATCTAATCTAGGATAAGTTTTCAGGTACCATATTCCGCGATCGTTCCTGAAGGCTGATGACAACGTGCTTGTTGTCTTTGAAGAAATGGGAGGTACTCCAGACCTTGTAAAAATAGAAACTGTTTCTGTGGAAAAAGTATGTGTGAATGGATACGAAGGACACACTGTGGAATTAGCATGTCAAGGTGAAAAGGTGTTCACCGACATAAAATTTGCAAGCTTCGGGTCGCCAAAAGGAGCCTGTGGAGATTTCCGTAAGGACATGCATTGCCATGCTGGGAACTCCTTAGATGTTGTTAGAGAGGTAGCAATGTCTTCTTAATTTAAATTTTGTTATGCTTAAGCTGTTGATGACATAAAGACTAACTGTGTGAATTGCTGTGGTTCACAGGCATGTCTTGGCATGGGCAAGTGTTCATTCAAAGTTGATGAGAGCGCTTTTGGCCCCCTACGCTGTAGAGTTGATGAATACAGGCTGGCTATTGAAGCTGTTTGTTAGTTTTATAGGAATTCTTTAGTGACAGTTAGTAGTTAATGTTAGAGATCAAGTGTTCAAAATAAATGTTTAGAACGTAACAGTTTAGGGTTTATGGGTCGATGAGTGACCCAATAATAAGTTACATTTTTTTGGATCTTGTTTTTGGCAAGTAACAGGATGAAGAATTACAGTATCTGACTGCTTCAGAGTAAAGAGCTTGTTACTGTCTAAAATTTACACATCTGCTTGAGTCTTGATATAACCAACTACTAATATTTATTTACATGTTAAAAGTAAAAACTAAGGTTGCAAACAATCATATGACTCACCAATAGTCTTTGCACGAGCAATGGCCATTTGCAAAGAAATGAAATCCTGAAGCATCCCTTACAGATATGTCTCTTCCGGTGACGACTGTAACATATTTTAAGAATGTATGGCAATCCCCACAAAGGAGGATATTCTTGAATATTTGAACTGGTTCTCCTGGTCTAGTCATCAGGAGCGCATAAGTTGCCGCCAGTTTTGCGCTATGGCAGAACAAGAAATCTTTCTTCTGATGCTCCTCCACTTCATGGAGAACAAAGCTTGTGTCGGGCTCATATCCAGCTTTTAGGCATTCCAAGATTAGTATTTCTAGACCACTGTATATGTCTTTTGTTTGAGGATGAGATTTGTCTCGTACAAAGAATGAATGCACCCTGTTCTGATGAATGGCCCAACTTCGACATGGGTGCTTCTTAATGCCCTTTTCTCTCATATTATCCCTCACTATATCCGAGCAATGCCACCTCCCAGAAGCAGAGTACAGATTTGATACAAGAACATATGTGGATGGATCCTGTGGTTCCATTGCAAGTATGCGCTTTGCAGTGCGTTTCCCTACGTTTGTATTCAAATGGAGTCTGCAACTGTCAAGCAAAGCACGCCAAACAGAAGCCTCAGGCTCAAAGGGCATATTGAGGATCAATTGTTCAGCTTCTTCAAGAAGACCCCAGGAACCCAAAACACTAACCAAGGCGGCAAAATGCTCTGATGAGGGCTCGGTGTTATGTACTTTTTTCATAGAGTGAAACAAGACTTGACATTCGTTAACTAAATTTGAACTGGTATGCTTATAAGAAGATAAAATCAACATAAAAGTGACTGCATCAGGTTGTAAATCAGCCTTCTTCAACCTAGACCAGACAGCCAAGGCCTCGTCTCCTTGCCTGTGAAGAAGATGACCAGCAATTAGTGCATTCCAAGAAATTATATCATGTGTGGGCATCCTATTAAAGAATCTGATTGCATCAATGATGTTGTAACACTTAGAATACATGCTTACTATTGAATTTCCCACCCCTAAATCAGCTACCAGCTCTGTTTTAATCGCACGACAATGGAGTTGCTTTCCCATCTCAAGAAATCCCAAAGTTCCGCAAACCCCAAGTATTGAACTCAATGCAACTTCATCCAAAACCATATTCCCTTCATGTTGACTACGGTGGAAAAGAGAAATTGCCTCGTCAGGCATACCGTTACGAGCATAACCACATAGCATTGATGTTTGAATTATAGAGCTGTCCCGGTCAGTTGGCCAACTGGAGAACATTTTATCAGCATCTTTCATCCTTCCACACCTCATGTAAGCATCAATAAGAGCTGCTTCAATAATAGCATTCAACATAAAACCAAACTTGACAACAAAACCATGAATTTGCCGACTGATATCCAATCTTGCGAGCAAGCCACAAGCATTCAAAACACTAGTGAAAGCAGAGTCAGACAATTCTATTCCCTCTTGGGCCATCTCAATAAACAAGTTGAGTGCCTTCAACCCTTCACCATTTCGACAAAATCCATCCAAAAGTGCATTGTAAGAAACATGATTAATCTCTGGCATCTTCTCAAATATCTCCACTGCCAAATCCACGCATCCAAATTCCAAATATGCAGTCATCATCTCCGTCCATGTCACTACATCTCTCATTGCCATCCTCTCAAAAACTGCAACCACATCTTTTAAACTACCACATCTAGTGTAGAATCTGATAATAGCATTGCTCAGACTCAGATTACCCTCTAAACCAATTCTAATAGAATAGCCATGAATCCCTCTGCCGTCCATCACTGCAGGGCTCTCGGTACAAGCAGTTAAAAGCGTTGATAGAGTGAAGTGATCAATTTTAAACTTATCATCTTGCGGCAAATTGCGAAACAACTGCAGTGCTTTGTCGTATAAAGATTCTTTAACAAAGCTAGACAACAATGTGTTCCACGAAGCAATATCTCTGTGACCCATTTCATCAAACAATTGAACTACATAATCCAAACTCCCGCAATTACTATACAAAGCCATCAACGTATTAGCAACAAAAACGCTATCCAAAAACCCCATCTTGAGAGCCAAGGCGTGAACTTGCAACCCCAATTCAAAATCCAAAACCCTGATACAAGCAGTTACAATCCCAACAAAACTGTAATCATTAGGCTCAATACAAGCCCTTCTCATTCTAAAGAAAAGCTCAACTGCTTCGCTCTCTCTATTCTCCTTGGCTAAACTCGAAATCAACGCAGTGTACGACACGACGTCCGGTCTATGAAGGCCCGTGAAAACCCCGTAAGCATCAACAAGAAAACCCATCTTGAGATAAGCCGAAATGAGACAATTACCCACACGTGTCGAGTGTTGAAGCTTATGAAACAAAGCGTGCACAGCTCTGATAAGCTCAACATCAGCATATTTAATGGACAAACGAAGCCAATGCAACAAGTCATCAGCGTCGATAGTGTCCTGGCAGTCGTGGAAAGAGTCCAAAGTGAAAGCGGGTTTGTGAATTTCGTGCTCAGAGAGAGATAAGTGTGAGGATATCAGAGGTCGAAAAATGGAGGACGCGACTGGTGGGCAGTGTACGTAACAGATGTGAGGTTTGGTTTTGAAGAGAGAAAATGAACGGAGCGGTAACTTCGAAGGAAAATGAGAGACGGAGGTTGTCGGCGGTTGGATAACGGTAGCCATGGATTGGAGGCGCCAATCATAGTCGAAAAAAGAGAGCTGTTTGTTATCTCATAGGACGCGGTGAGTGGTCACCGCGCGCCAATCGTAGGCGAATAGTGATGAAACCAAAGTTAGCAAGGCACGGCGTCGTATTGAAAGGAGTATATAAAATAATAAAATAGACGTGCGGTATAATATCCTTGGCGTACGTTTTGACGTCGGAAAGATCACGAACTTGAACATACTTGATCGGTTCTCCATGGACGGACCTCGTAAGAATCAGGTGAAATGAGTTCTTCTATTAAGCAAAAAAAGGGAACTTGTTCAATTGTGCATTGATTATCGTTGGACCTTTTGATTGAAACGGTTCAGGTATCGCTAAGAGGAGCAAGTAAACGGGAGATATCGAGGGACGCGCTTCTGGAGAGAGTCTCAGTCGAAAGAGAGCTCCGGGGCTACACCCGGCGAGCTTCTTCCGCCGCCGTCTTTGTACAGGTGCTTCAATTATTTTTCGTGTTTGTAATTAGGAGGAAAAGGTTGGGAATAATGATTATTTTGATTTCAGTTGGGCCTATTGGATTGTGTAATGTATGAAATGGTAGTTTTTTGTGTTTCCAGAGAGTATGGAGGAGTTATATAGGAAGAAAGAATGTAGCTTTGAAGCTTCAGAATGATTGGGTGACTATGGTGGATCGTTGTGATGGCTCCGTAATGACGGCCACTTGGATTTCTACTAGTGTCCTGAGGCCTTTTCTTTTCTTCATTTGGTGTTTATCGGTGACGTGTCGGAAGATTCGCTCTGGAGATGTTGATTGTATGGGGAAATGCTTCAAGATTGTGCTTGAAAGCATAAGTTCTATGGGTATGCGCTTTAGTATATTCAGATGCATTGGAGTTATTGCAAATGCTATGTTACTTCGCGTCGATCTGCACATGTTGGGTTATTCTAATAATGGAATGGGTGCTTTTCTGCTTTCCAAAAATCTTGTTCTCTAAGTTGCTTGTTTTCCTTCTGCAGCTCATCCATCTTTCCAATCCTCATAATTGGCTTTTTGTTTCTGTAAAGATGTCTTAGTGGATCCATTTTTTACCATTTACCTTCAGAGAAATTGTTGCATTCATACTGTTATTAAACTGTGAATTTCATTTGTGTTCATAACTTTATGTATCTGTTTGTGCTGTCTCTACATGGCATCATTTCTAATTTTTTATTCCTTTTTCTTGAAGGATAGATTCAAGAAGGAATGTTTGTTCTCTGGCATTGGGTAGTCTTGAGGAGAGAAGACTGTGGACATATCAATCAGAGAAGCTTATTTCTCTTGGCGCTTTTGTACTTTCTGAGTGTCATAGATCTTTTCCAGAGGGTCAAGATTCTGTTATTCTTACTTCTCTTGTAATTCGTATTCTTGTTGTGTTAACCGATCCAAAGGCATGGAACACTGTTAGCAATAATAGTTTTAAGGATGCTCATGTAGTGGTGAAGGATTTGGTTATGTTCATGGGAAGTCGTAAGAGTGGTCTTTATGCATCTATTAGAAGATACTTAGAAAACCTGGAAGTATCTTGTTGTCCACAAACAAACAATGTGGCTGGGACAGATGACAAGTTCCTGATCAGTGCCAGTACAATAACTTTAGCTCTACGGCCATTTCAGGTCACAGACTTCAATTTTACTGGCCCTGACCTGGTGGACTCACATTCTGCTGTTGCACAGTACTGCTTATTTATACTTACAATTCCTCAGCTTACACAGCGCCTACCATCTCTTCTTGTTCCTGCTCTGAAGCACAAGTCTATTCTTTCACCATGCTTCCAGACACTACTGGTAATTATATTTCAAAGAAAACTTTCCTGTGCTTCTGAGATTCTTTTTTGCAGCATCCTTTTTGAATAGAATTGGGAGATTGTAATGGATTATTTTATTGTTAGCAAAACCTTCATAGAGAACTGAATCTTGGGGCACTAAGTTAGCGTGCTCTTTGAGTTTCATTTTTCCAAGTCAATGGCTAAAAAATCTATACCTTGATACTGTTTCTGATATGTAATGTGGGATCAGTATGATGTGACTTTACTGTGAATTCCCCAATTCTTTTATTTTTTGGTATCTCTGTCTCCTTTAATACTGCATTTTTCTTAGTACAGTTGATCTTTTCCAAATGCGGAGAAAGATATTGATTTTGAAAATGATCTTTCTTTTCTCTGGTCATCGTTTCATTTAGACATTTTCCAATTGCGAACTTGAATATGTGCATGTTATCCTGTCATACGTGTCAAATTAGGTCTTTAAATTCCCAGGGCCCTCTTTGATTTTTTTTCATGCACCACTATGGTTTAAATGAATGAGGACTGATCAAACTATGGCAGATGATGACAGACCTTGAGAGATAATATCTTGACTGACATGTCAGAGGTAGATCAATTGAAAATTCAGCAATCTTCTAAGTTGATTCCACCAGTTGGTTGGGCTCTGGCAAACATTATTTGCCTAGCTACTGGGAGTGAAAATGAGTTTGTGAACCCTAGACCTGACCAAGGTTTAGACTATGCCTTCTATGTCCGTGTTGTGGTCACTCTTGCTGAGAAGTTACTAGCATGTCTTGACAGAAGTTGGTGCAAGAACATATATCCTTTTGTTAGTCGTGATCATTCTTCAGAGATTGCTGAAGGTTTTTGTGAAACAGGAGAAATGTGTTCCTTAAACATGTCATATTTGGACCTACTCAAACCTGTTTGTCAACAGTGGCATCTGAGAAAACTGTTGTCGATCTCAAAGGTAGATGCATGTACTCAAGGGGATGGGGCTGTGGCATTGGAAAATCTGAAAATTTTGAGGAAGGTGGAATTGCTTGACATTGCATACTTCTATTCTTATATGCTCAGAATATTTTCAACTTTCAATCCCGCTGTTGGATCATTGGCTGTCCTCAACGTGCTATCATTTACGCCTGGATTTGTTAATTCTATATGGGAAACATTAGAAAGTTTACTTTTTCCTGTAAATGGGCATCTGTCTAAGAATAGTCAATTTTGCATAAAGAAAGTTACAGATGACAAAAGGCAAGATATTCTCAATAAAAAACAGAAACATTCAAACAAGGATGGAGCCAATAAGTGGGTCAATGTACTCCATAAAATTACGGGTAAGTCACAGGCAGAGATAGACGGTAGTCTGATGGGTTGTGAATCGAGTAAACAGGATGGGGAGGATAATCCTGATGTTTGGGACGTAAACTCTGTGAATTTTGGTGTACAAAGGATTCCAAAAGACTTGTCATGTTTGCTTCATCTGTTCTGTGCCACCTACTCACACCTGTTACTGGTTCTCGATGACATAGACTTTTATGAAAAACAGGTAATTATCTATGTTTATTCTTTCCAAATGGTCTCTTCTAACCATCTGGAGTACCCTAGAAAATTTTCCCTGATGTTCTCTAACATAATTTAGGTACCTTTCACTCTAGAGCGGCAACGAAGAATTGCATCAGTGCTTAATACTTTAGTTTACAACGGCTTGGCCCATAGTATAGGCCAAAATGAGGGACCTCTTATGGATTCAGCGATCAGATGCTTGCATTTAATGTATGAAAGGGATTGCAGGCACCAATTTTGCCCACCTGTTTTATGGCTTTCACCTGCTAGAAATAGCAGGCCTCCGATTGCAGTTGCTGCAAGAACTCATGAAATTATGGTAGGCAATGTAAAACTAGATGATGCTTCAAGTGTTCCAAGCATGGATTCTGTGATCACAGTTACTCCACATGTATATCCATTTGAAGAAAGGTGGGAATAAGTACTTGCTGGCTGTAACTCCTCTTTCTTGTCATAACTCTTCCTGCATCAGTAATTGTTATTTCCACAATAAAATAAAATCCTTCTGCATAACTGCATCTAGGGGTCTCAAAAGATATAATGTAGAATATGGTCCATAGTCATGATTTGTGAATTATCTTATAAGGATGCTTCTCTCTTGATGGCAAACTTGTACCTATGTGGGTTATCATTCTTCTCTTGTTCTGTATGTTTATTCACTTTGATTTTCTGTAATAACTCAAACTTAGCATCTTAACTTGCGTTGGCTGCAGCTTCTTCACCAACACCTTTGAGAATCTTTTGCTCATGACTTCATCAATTACTTTTTGCAGAGTTCAGATGTTTAGGGAATTTATCAACATGGATAAAGTCTCTCGAAAAATGGCTGGTGAAGTCACTGGACCTGGTTCCCGAGCAGTTGAAATTGTGGTTCGCCGGGATCATATTGTTGAAGATGGATTCCAGCAATTGAATTCCCTTGGGTCAAGGTTGAAGTCATCTATTCATGTTTCTTTTGTTAGTGAATGTGGTCTACAGGAGGCTGGCTTGGACTATGGGGGGCTATCTAAGGAGTTCCTGACTGATCTATCAAAAGCTGCCTTTTCCCCCGAGTATGTCCTTCCAGGTTCATAAATTGATTCTTTGATTCATCCATTATCTTCCTTCTGTAACACAGCCCTTTACACTTAGTTTTCTATCTCTGTTAAAAGGTATGGCCTATTTACCCAAACTCCAACATCAGACCGGCTCCTAATTCCCAATTCAACTGCAAGATATTTAGAAAATGGTGTCCAGATGATTGAATTCCTTGGAAGAGTGGTCGGAAAAGCTCTATATGAAGGAATATTACTAGATTATGCCTTTTCACATGTTTTTGTTCAAAAACTGTTAGGAAGATATAGCTTTCTTGATGAACTATCAACTCTTGATCCAGAGTTGTACAGGAACCTCATGTATGTGAAGGTAGAATTTCTTAACATGCTAATTCTATTTCTCTGTAGTCGTACATTACTTATTTGGTTACTTTTTTATCGAATAAGATTGCATTTCATGTTTTCTTGTTTGACTAGTCCTTGCTAAAATATTATTTGGTCTTATGGATATACATATAAATCCAGGAATGAAACCATTTCCTACTTTGATACATTAATATGTACTTGCTTGTTGAGCTAGCTGATGACTCAACTTGATGAATCGATGGATTCATACCCCCGCCAATATGGATTGAAGAATTCACTTGCAAGCTAGTAGTAAAAAGTGTGCATTCACCAACTAGAGGGAAAGTGTTGAAAATCTTAACGATCAAGTAATTATTATTATTATTATAATACAGATATTACTCAAATATCATTATTATCAAAAATGTATTACTCATAATAAATAGGGATGACGTACTGTGTATAAATCACAAAACTCTAACAAAGATGTAGTTCTTACTAGTCTCTGTAACTATGGATGTAGGCTTTAATATTAAACCACGTTAAACCTTGTGTACATCTTTAGCTCTATCCATCTTCTTTTATTTACTTTCACATGGTATCAGAACTTACTTCCTCAAGCCACTTCGATTGTTTGGAAATCACCATCTTTAATGTAGTTTGGTTAATACTATACATGGAGTATGTTGTATCTCTGTTGTAGTATATGCACACTTACATAAAAAGCTATAAATCTTAATGGTCTTTAAGTAGTTCATATCGTGCAGCATTATGATGGTGACATCAAGGACCTCTCTCTGGACTTCACACTTACAGAAGAAGCATTTGGTAAATGGCATGTTGTTGAGCTCAAACTGGGTGGCAAGGATGTTTGTGTGACAAATGAAAACAAAATGCAGTATATTCATGGAATGGCAGATTATAAACTCAACCATCAGGTGTAACTTGTTTCCTTTTATCATGAAATCTTGTAAACTTAATATTTAATTTAACCTATTGTTCTTTTAAATTTGCAGATATTACCATTTTCAAATGCATTTTATAGAGGACTCACAGATCTAGTATCACCTTCTTGGTTGAAGTTGTTTAATGCAAGTGAATTTAATCAGGTAGTTTCCTCCATACAGGCATTATGTCAAGTAGTTCCGGTCAGTTCCTTTGTTGATAACTTGGTCATAAATCAACAAGAACAAACATGTTTTATTTTCCATATTATGATGTTGATTTTCACATGTTACTCTTCATGAATTCAGCTCTATTCATTAATGTTACCCAGCATTTTATTCAGTTACTTTCAGGTGGTGACATTGACATTGATGTTGATGATTTAAGAAATAACACGAGATATACTGGTGGTTATTCTGAGGGTAGTCGAACAATCAAACTTTTCTGGGAGGTAATTCCCTTTGGTGGATGTTGCATAACCCTTTTTTCTTTTTCTGTACCTGTGGCTTCTATCTCTCTAAATTTTCAGAAGTTCATATGTTATGTAGAAAATTCCACATCACTTAAAGAACTAGTGTTGCATGCTGTACAATTGGAGGTGGAAGAGTTTCATGGCCAGAAAAAAAGTAAAGTAATTGCACTTGAGATGTATTAAGAATCTTATAAGGATGTTTGGCATTGCTACTTCTTCTCTTGTGTGGGTGACAATATTTTTCTTTTAATCCAATTACATCCCTGGCCTGCAGCTGATCTTGATATATGAATGAAAGACTTATCTTTTCAAATTCATGTGCTCATAATCTCTTCAATTTTGTGTTGCATTGTGTACATCATTCAAAGCAGACTCAGGTTTGTGTTCATGGTTTTGACAATTTGAGTGCTGCTTCACCCACCACCTAATGGTGAAAGGGAACAAGTTTCCCTGTCTACTGAGACATGATGTGATTTCACATGCAAAGTTTGGACTTGATGATTGCATCCATTCATGTTTTAAGGAGCAGTATAGTTGAAGTCATGTTCCATTTTATGGTGGATTAACATTTTTCTGTTTGATCTATTTGGAATGTTCATTAGGTAATTAAAGGTTTTAAACCGCGTGAACGCTGTATGCTACTCAAATTTGTAACTAGCTGTTCTCGAGGACCATTACTTGGTTTCAAGCACCTACAACCTTCATTTACCGTCCATAAGGTATGGTTTGAGATCACATGCAAATTATTTTTAACCTTGGACATAGAATTGGGATCTGTAGTGATTATTTACGAGGCTTGAGGTCATTTCCGTGCATCTTTGAAGAATATTTTGTTCGCTGATGGTATCCAACTGTTTTTCAATAGTGAATAATATTGATTTGCTAGTGATTAAGTAGTTACTCATCAGTTTCACAAGTAGATTTGTTTTCCTTTTTAATTTTGAAAAACAGCTGAAGAGATGCAATGGAACCTCCAGCAGTATACAAAAAAAATGGAAGAAGCGTTAAATGACAGTTAATCATGATATTTCTCTGTTACAATATATCAATCTTACAGTAGATTGATTGATTTCTTTTCATCCTTTCATGTCACTCCCTGCCCAGACCCTGCTCTGTCTTGAACTCTGCTATATTGTAGTCCATTTTTAATCAATCAGTTGCCTCCCTTGTAATCTTAATCATTTGAGATAGGACTTCTTGTATCTACTTATTTCATGCCTTTTCTTTTTCTCGATAAATTGCTTTTGTCATGCCTTTGCAAACACCTAAAGGAGGCAGTTAACACATTCATTGTTAGCTGGTAGCAAATTAAGTGGGGAAATTGGTTATATGTAGGTGACATGTGATGCTTCTCTGTGGGCAACAATTGGGGGACAAGATGTGGAGCGGCTTCCCTCAGCTTCAACATGCTACAATACTCTAAAGGTATACTTGCTGTAAACCTCAGGGCTATCCATAAGTGGGCATCTTTCTAACTTCAAATGAGTTTAATAATTCTTGTTCTCTTTACAGCTTCCAACATACAAGCGTGCTAGCACTCTCAGAGCAAAGCTTCTTTATGCAATAAGTTCCAACACAGGCTTTGAGCTTTCTTAGGGATGTCTGAATATCTTGCTTCCTACTGCTTCAGGTGAATTTTTGGCCGGTTGTCATCAAAAAGCTTTTACGTCAAGCTGAATATACTAGACTGTGAGTGCTATCTTATTGGTTGAATTGATTTATGTTAAAGGTTATATAGATTCACAGTTCGATGGAAGAAACTGGTGAAATAGGATTGTTGGATCTTGGAAAGTGGAGCTTTGTTTTCTGTAATAAATTGTAGGTAAAAGGAAGATATGACCTTGTTGAGTTTTGAATATTTCGGAAGAAAAACAATACAAAGGAATCTTGGTAGATCATTAGTGTATGTAGGCTTATTCCAGCTAAGTTCAGGACTCTTATAGTAAACGCCAATTTGATCCTGTTTAGTGCTCGACTGATTCATAGATATTCCTTCAAAATGGCAAAAACACAAGTGATTCTGGCTATGTGTACTGGTGCAATGAGGCTACTACTACCAACTAAGAACTCGTAGCATTTAGACATATGATGCATCTAAGAATATAATTGAATGCTTTAGCAGAGTAGTTGTAAATGTTTCTAATGGTGATCCGAGTAATCTCAAGAAATGAGGGAAGATCCCTGGCTAGCTAGATCAGCGGCCAAGACTTGGTTAGCAGCTTCAGAGGGATGGAAACTATCCCAGAATACATACTGTGTGGCATTGGAGCATGTTCCAATTGACCATTCATTGCACAGCATTGATGTCTCAAATGTACCTGTTCCGCAGCAAGCTTTTCTTGACTCGAAGAAACCTGTTCCAAAAACGATACTGAGCATCTTATGCAATGCTATTATCTCATCGTAGTGGTTGGATGGTATGATGTTTGTGCACTGGTTAAACAACAGTTTGATCATTTAACCCGAGCTGTGCTCTGGAGTAGACGTGTTTCTACTTTAGTATTGTTTTCTCATCTTTAATGGAATAAATCCATTTTATTCCTGGGATCAAACCTACAACTGAGTTAAAAGTTATATGGTTGCTTCATATTCCGTTTTATGCGTAAAATGATGAACGTTACCATAGTCAGTTGGCTTCAAGATCATGTCCAAGAGAGGTTGGTAGATATCAAAGACCACCAGTGTTAGGCCAGGGAGCTTATGCACTAGGCGTTGAGAAGTGATGTTTAATTTGTTGTTGAAGGAAATGGCATCGTGGTTTAACCTTTCAACGCACTGGTTGCTTCCCATGCCAAAGAGAGTGATGGCCGCAGGCAAACAACCTGTTGGTGGTAGGCCTGTCACTCCAATCTTTCTTGCTCCTCTTTCATATAGATTCTGCCTCAATACCATTCTCGTCAGTACAACTACGTTCTCTGATCAAAATAAGCAGCAGAATTTTCACTTGATGCTTTTCAAGTTCACATTATACAACTTTCCGTCCATAAATGTACAAACATATTTCTTGTAAGCATTGTACTTCCTGCTTTTGAAGCCTTTGTTCAAATAATAGACTATGCTTTTAACAGATACCAGTGGGGCCAATTTCTTTCTTACATTTAGTGTAACAAGAATAACTTATATGTAAACTTTAAAATTTACTTGTTAATAAGAATCATTTAAAATATAATCTTTTAGTTTGGTTTGATTTGGAGCCATTGGATAGATTGGGTCAATCTATGTTCATGTACCCCTGAAACTTTTAATATATAAATTCATCAACCATTGAATAAGGGGAACAGCTAGTAAAGAGAGCTTGGTTGATGATACCTTAATGAAAGTAGCGTAAGATCTCATAAGAAGGTCCGAGAATTGATCGGGTGTGTAGAGTCCATAGAGCAGGGGATTGATGTAATAGTTCTGAAGAAAATCACTGCTACCTGTACTTAGAAGATGGATACTACCATTGATTATACCTTTGGTTTTGGCTTCTCCTACCATATTCACAACTTTTGCTTGATAGTCCCTGTAGTTTTTGAATTGCTGGCTCAGAGAAATGCTGCCCTGCCAGTAACACATACAAGAGCGAGTGATTTATTATCCTTCTGTGATGAGAAAACTAAGAGATAGAGAGAGCTCTAAATCGCATTGTTTACATATAATTTGGCCGTCCCATCATGAAGACCCGAACCAGCTGAGGCAAAGTTAGCTCCTTTCAGGAGGTTGTTTCCTGTGGCATCTTGGCCAAGATATGCAGGAGGGTATGAGGTGAAACCGAGAAAATCAGCTGTGCATGACAGAACAAACCCATGAGACTAAATGACAAAGGAAAATAAGGATTATGTTGTGTTCATGGGAGATGCTACATTACCAGTGAAGTCTGCCGCCAGCTTTCCGTTGCAGAATCTTCCGGTTGCGGTGTGAGTGACAAAATCCCTTCCATAAGGAGGAAAGTTGGCCTTAACGAGTGTGGTGAGGTCGTTGTTGTTTCCTGCATCAACAACGGAGTCACCAAAGATGAGGAGCGCTGGGACAAGTGTATCACCATCACCACCGCGAGCCACTCGGAAAACTAAAACAAGGAGCACGAAGGACGTAGCTGAAACACTAGCACAAAGCTTCATTTTTCTAATTCAAATTATTGTCTGCTGAGTGTTGTAATGAGAAAGGCAGTTCGGGAAATAGATACTGGTGATGCAGACGTTGCTGATCTCTTCCGAAAGATAGTCTGTGAGACATGAAGCAGTTGGAGAAGAGTTTTAAAGGAGTCATGACTAAGGTGGCATAACAAACCAGATTCTAGTCAATGAGATGCTCATTTTCTCGGAAGACAACACCTTTGTAGCACAACTCCAAAGTTCCAGCTATCCTCTATCTTGGGTAAATGGCGAAAGAATAGTTCGTCTGTCCTCCAGATGTTTAGGAAGGAAACATTTAGTTAAAGTTTTAGACAAAGAAATATAGTGAAGGGAAAAGGGTACGACATTATGCATGATTATCCAGAAACATACATAGTCCAATGAAACTCTTAGAAACCACTGTCTCCTGCTGGTCATTTTGTTCTTGTAGTAACATAATATATATCCTTCAAACAAGTTAATAAACACAGAGTACGCCATTGCAATTGCTTTTATTCATAAATATCAACAGTTAATCAATATAATTACCGATAATTAATATGTTAAAATTTATGTTAAAGAATAAAAGATACATATTTTGGTGGCTTAATTCATTTATATTTTTTTCTATAGTTTCAGTATTTAAAATTATTTCATGTTTAGTAATTATCATATTAGTTAATCTTTTCGTCAAATTGTTTTTACAGAATTGATATAAATAATTATGCACTAAACATTATAAACTCAGGAATGTTACACAATTAAGATATCACTGACTCGTCCATAAAAGATTGAAAACATTCTCTACAACTTTTCAAGTCCTTATCCAAACTAGCTTCAGTCTCGGAATTGGACAAATCTCCTCAACTTGCAGATCCATTTTTGGACATGTAGGTTGCTTGTTCAATTATAAGACAACTTTTGATGGACAGTCCTTCAAAATGGCCAAAGCACTTTGTGTACAGCTATATAGGATATTGGTAGCCAATGAGGTTGCAGCAACTAACCAAGAACTGATAGTACTCAGACATATGATGTATAGAAGAAGATAATTGAAAGGCATAATGGTCATAAATGGTTCTAATCATGAACTTAGTGGTCTCAAGAAATCAGGGAGCCTCCTTGTTCAAGTAGATCACCAGCCAAGACCTGATTAGCAGCTTCAGAGGGATGGAATCCATCCCAGAACACGTATTCCGTAGCATTGGAGCATGTACCCACTGATCCGGCATTGCACAGCACGGAGGTCTCTAATGTTCCTGTTCCACAGCAAGCCTTTCTTGACTCGAAGAAACCTGTTCAAAAAACTTTTTTGAGTGTCTTGTGCAATAGCATGATGTTGTTTGCACTGGTTCAACAACAGTTTGTCCATTGAAATCCCCTGCATATGCTTCTATTGTGGTAAAATATTGACTGGCATGTTTTCTGTAAATTGTGAACCTTACCGTTGTCACTTGGCTTCAAGATCATGCCCAAGAGGGGATGATAGATGTCGAAGACCACAAGTTTTAGGCCAGGGAGCTTATCCATCAGGCTTTTGGAAGTGCTGTTTAATTTTTTGTTGAAGGAGATGGCATCTTGGTTTAATCTTTCAACGCATTGGTTGCTTCCCATACCAAAGAGTGTGATGGCTGCAGGCAAACAACCTGTAGGTGGCAGGGTTGTAACTCCTATCCTTCTTGCTCCCAGTGCATATAAATTCTGCGCCAACACCATTCGTCATCGTAACTACATATTCTGACCAAACTAAATTTCCCTTCACTTTATATATTCTATATTGCTATAATTTTCTACCTATAAATATACAGAATTTGAGTTTGATTTGTTCAAATGGTAGATATTTTAGTTTTTGACAGGTTGATAAACATACATTCCACTTCATTCAATCGTATTAACTTTCCTAAAAAAATTTCTCAAATCTTTTTTCCAAAGAGAACTTGGTTTTGAAATGAACACCACATGGCATGATACCTGAATGAAAGTAGAGTAAGATCCAATGAGAATGTCAGAGAATTGATCAGGTGAGTAGTGTCTGTTAAGCAGGGGGTTGATGTAATAGTTCTGAATGAAATCACTGCTACCAGCGCTCAAAAGATGGATACCACCAGAGTATATATTATTGGCTTTGACTTGTCCTACCATGTTCGCCACTTTTTCTTGGTAGTCCCTGTAATAACTCAATTGTTGGGTCAGAGAAATAGAACCCTGCAAAGTTCACAAAAAGCAGTGATTTAGGCTTATATTGTGTAGATATGAGAGAAAGCTCTAAATCGCAATGTTTACATATAACTGGGCCGTCCCATCGTAAAGACCAGAAGCAGCTGAGGCGAAGTTAGCTCCAGTCAGGAGGTTCTTGCCTGTGGCATCTTGGCCTAGATATGCAGGAGGGTATGAGGTGAAACCAAGAAACTCAGCTGTGCATGGGCCAAAAACAAAAAACAACAGATCACCCCATTAGACTTAAATGAGGCGAAAGGAAATAAGGGTTGCGTTGTGTTCTTGGGGAAAATGTTACATTACCAGTGAAGTCTGTGGCCAGCTTTCCATTACAGAATCTTCCAGTCGGCGTGTGGGTAACAAAATCCCTCCCATAAGGAGGAAAGTTAGCCTTGATGAGTGTGTTGAGGTTGTTATTGTTGCCTACATCAACAACAGAGTCTCCAAAGATAATGAGTGCCGGCACAAGCGGATCACCACAAGCCACTGAGAAAACTAAAACTAACAGCAGAATGGAAGCTTTTGCAAACTTCATCGTTCCTTCAC